>OY728159.1:1929285194-1930535194 GCA_963277665.1 Viscum album
ATGATGGGGCGACCATTGCAGAGTACCCAGTAGAGATCGAGGATCGACAGGAGAAGATCCTTTGTGGACGAGCTATTCCCTTGGCGCGTGTCCGGTGGCAGCACGAGAATTTCCAGGAGAGCACGTGGCAGTGGGAGACTCGAATTCGCATGCAATACCCACATCTTTTTGAGTAGCCCTTTTTTTGGTATTTTTGGGACGTAAAATCCCTAAGGTGGCCGTGATGTAATGTCTATTATTTTTTTCCATGTATTATTTAAATATTATATGGGAATTGATTCGAGACCAGGCTCTGAGACGGCATGCAGTTTCGAGGCCCAGTGAGCCCAGAAAAAATATTTGAATTTAATTTAATAATTAAATAACCCGCACGTGCAGTTTTCCTAAAAAGTGTAATAACTCCCAAAAGGATGGTCGGATCCGAAATCCAAGGGCACCACTGCGTTCGGAACATCGTTTTTACCTTAGGCGAGGCCTAATATTGGCTGGCCTAGGTCGGTGGTGGAATCCTATTTTTGGGACGTAAAAGTAATAAAATATTTAAATAAAAATATATTATTCTGCAGCAAAATCATTTAAATCTACTGCAACAGATACCCCTTACCTTTTTAATTAAATTATGGCACAAGGGTCCAGGATTACAAACCTCATAACCCTGAAACCCTTGGCCGCTCTGGAGGCTCTGGAGAAAACCTCCCAACGCGATGACGACAACGCAACGACTAGATCATCGCCGACGAACACCGCAGAATCTAGGTAGGATATTTTAATTGTGATTTCTTCCCTATTTTTTATTTCCATGAAGAACGAAGACTAATCCACGAACAAATTAACCCACAGATCGATCGTTCTTTCCGAATGAGATATTTTCGGGAATCGTGGGGATTCGATTCTTGAAATTATTTTGGTTTTCATTCAACCTTCTAACGGTGATGAACCAAGATCGACACGAACATCGATCGAGTATTGTCCCTCCCGATTGTTGTGTTTTTCTCTCCTGGTTCTTATGCGTTATTTATGAGTGTTCTATTCATTCTTGGAGGAAATCGATCATTGCGCATTCTTTTGTTGGTGCAACGATCTAAAATTCCAGATCCGACACCGAGACGGCCTAGTAGAGGTGCGACGGCGACGGTGGTGGACAAATTGATGTGGTTCGGAATTTCCTTTCTTTGATCGTTTTCATGAAGATGGATCGGGTAGTGCTATCAAGGCCGATCAGGAGCCAGAAACCAAAGGAATCAGTTTTGAATGGGTGAGACGACCCCAAATCCGGAGTTTCATTATGATCGGACGGTTGGATCAAGATCCGGAGAATCGGCTGAGGCGTGGGGAGGAAGATGACGCTTTTTGGAAATTTCCCGACTACATGCTGTGTAGTATGGGCTACACGACATGTGTTCATCGGCGAACCACCTGGCGTGCACTCTGGGAGTACATGAACATAGGCAGGGTACATGGCCAAGGACACGCCGTGTATACCCTTCCCTATCCAGACCCGGCCAGTGCACAGGATACCCCATGTACTGATACATAGGCAGGAGACACGAACACGGGAAGAGACCGTGTACGGGCACATGGCCAGCATACACGGATTGAGTCCAGGTGCTCGGACATGGCGTGTGATTCTTCTACACGTCTTGTAGTTTCTTTCTATCCGACAAGCCTAATGACACGAGCTGGTTACACGAGGAGTACCTGGGGTCAAGAAACATGGCGTGTACTTTTTCTACACGCCGTGTAGTTTGATTTTATATGGATTGAATGAATGACATAGGCCGTTTACACGGGCAGTACCCAGGGTCAAGGAACACGGCGTGTAACCATACTACACGCCGTGTAACCTTTTCTTCAGGGCTTGATCCACTTGACTTTTGTGACTTGGAATATTTCTTAGGGTTCGTACCACTGGTTTTCCCTGAAGGTTTTGGTATCATTTCCTTTACTCAGGAGTATGATCCCTTCAACAGAACTTCCTGAATAGAGTTGTTGGAATCCCTTCTGTGAGACTTAGATCTGGATCCTCTACTCATTCCTGGAACCCTAGGTAGAGTTCTTGGTATAGATGTGAAAAACTTTACCTGGGTACCGATCCTCTGCTTGGCAGATTAGCACAGATTGAGTTGTTGGAATCACCCCATGTCTTGACGGTGATCCTCATCTGAGCATCATGTTCTCAATGTAACTGGGGAGTGTGTTCTCCCGAAATGAGTACTTCGTGTCTCTCTCTTCATAGCTAGGAGTTTGTTCTCTCGGTTGCATTCTTCGTTGAATCTTTGAGCTGGATCCTAGTGGCAGTATCGTGATCGTTGTTTGTGTATGAGTATATCTGGATATTCTAGTTATATGTTCGGTAGAAATATACTGTGTAGATTTGACTATACCTTTCCTTTGTGGTATTTTCCCTTGTTGTATTTCCTTTTTGGTTTCAGGGTGTCCTACTGGGTATTGTCATACTAACCCCTGCACGAGCTTTGCCCGCACGTGTCGTGTCTTATGCAGACGAGCGAGCCTTTAACAGGATCCTAGGCGGACCAGGACCGGACGGTACTCAGTGAGATCAGGTAGGACGAGGTGTGTTCTGACGGCTATAGACTACAGTTCCAGCACCTTTCCTTATAGGTTTGACTTTGTTATGGACTCTCTTTTTGGTGGGCTTTTACTATGGCCTAGGGTTTTACTTTCTTGCACTCTATATTCCAGTCGTAGTCTGTGGTTGGGTTTTAGTGTATCCATGCATCTCTTCCTTTTAGTAGTCTTTACTTTATCAGCTTTGGGGGATTGGGGATGTGAGTGTGGGTGTACAAGTGTATAGGCAATGCCTCCCATGTTAGTAGTATGCCTACTCGGTGCTAGTCACCAGCCCCTGGCCTATTGATGGCGGGCTTGGGGAGTTGCAGCTTGGGCCCCACTGGGATGGGTCGTGACATTCCAACTCTTGGGGTACTATTTAGAATATATATTTGGTTTCATTTTCATCTTTTTTATGGGTTGATATGACTTTTTTTATTTCAATTTCTCCCTTCTTGGTTTTATTGGACTCTTACTGGGTCTGTATATACTCACCCATATGTGGCATTTTGTCAGAAATTTTTTTCGAATGAAGAGGATAGAAATATCAATAGAGATATTGGTAGATCTGGTTTTATAGGATCATTATTATAGGAACTGTAGATAAGCATGCCTGTTGGTCAGTATTAGTGATTGGGAATCGGGCTCTCATCAATTGTAATGGCCGAAACTTTTATGAATGGAAATTTTCCCTTATTATAGTAATTTCATATAATATAAATAACAAAAAATTACTTATAAACCATTATAAATAGTTTATAAATTAATAAAATATGAAATAGTAAGTATTTATAGATTTTAAATAACCTATAATGATGAAATAATAACTTGAAATTTGGAATTTTAATATGACCCTTGTGAATAGAAAACCACCCAAATGAATTGTAAACTCTCCCATGAATGTATAAATAAAAATTAATCATCTTATAATTGAAATTAAGGTAAGATATATCACTGTATAAGTAAATAAATGTTTTTGAAATTATTAACTAAGTTTTAGCATTTTTTTTATATCATAACCATTTTATTACAAATTTATGAATAATTTAATTTTTTTTAATAAATTTTGGTTTTCATAAAATAAATTCATAAATAATTTTTTTGGTTTCTTATGGTTTTAAGATAATTTTATGATATGTTATGTTATTTTACAAAGTGTAATAAAATCAGTTATAATTAAAAAAATTATATTTTTTAAGTAAATGATGAATTTCGTTAGGAATGAATTTACTAAAATTTAGAAACATATTTTCAAAAAATGGAGTGAATTTTTTAATTCTACATATTGAAAAATATTTATGGAGAATTTTTGGGTTTTTTCTAAAATACATAAAAGAAATTTAGTAGAAAAATGTTATAATTTAAAATAAAAGAAAAATACATGAATTATGGAGTCACAGATGATGGAAGGCAGATGTAAGCCAAAAATATAGATCTATAATTCATTAGATTAATATATTTATTGATAATTATAAATCTATTTCTAGTATTGAGACAAAATAATAAATTTATGAATACAATAAAGAGAAAAACACCCCTCTCCTCTGCTATAAATACCGCCCCTCACCCCATATTCTTCTCGCACCTATCATGATTTACGCCTTGCCAATATTCAAAAAAATGATTCTACCTATCCCCTTAACCACTTTTATGGACTATTAGTCTCATAGAAATACCAAACCATTTCTCTATGGTGATTATCATGGTGGATAAATTCAAGAGGTAAATTCCCTTGTCTTTTCATTTAATTTCTTTTCAAGTTATTTTATTTTTATTATCTCATCACCTTATCTTATCCAAATGTCATGATAACTCTAGTGTGTTTGATTTAATATAATTATATCATTTTAATTGTATATTCATCATTAAAATCCTCACTATCTCTCTTTTTTTCCAAAAATAAAATTTTCGTCTAGGATGTGTTAATTTACCGACTTCAGGGGCGATGAACCTTTATTTTCCATTAACTAATTCAAGGATGATAATAAAATTATTATAATGGTTAAAACATGATGTAAAATTTATTTTACATATATATTTATGTTCTTTATCTAACATATATACATAATTCTAAATGATTAAAAAAATGAGGTCGTTGTGATCAAAAAACTGCCAAAATTAACTTAAAACGACCATCATTATCTTTAATCTATTGATTAACCATCATACAATAGAACAAAATTATTTATAATATCATTTAAAATTAATTAATATCATTTATAATATATAATAAAACATCTTTATATTTATCCTCATTTTACACAGATTCCCATTTATGTATACAAGTGAACCAACAATAAAAACTAAGAAAACGAACTATCCTGAATGATGAAATTAACCTAGATAACTCGTAAAAAAGTTGATAAAAAACATTATAAAACCATAATGAATACAATGAATGTATAATTGGTCTTGGGATGGTTAATTAATTAATAAAATGAGATTATAAAATATATTAATGTGAATGAAGCATTCAGACATAAGGTAAGGGGAATTCTCGAACCCAACACCTATTCATTATGTATTCCCTCAGTCATCCATTTTCAGTATGGATATTCCTTAAAAAGCATTCATTAATTAATATATTATGTTATATAGGATATAAATGTTTTCTAATTGAGTCTACAACAAAAAAATGTTTTGTGAAAAAAATTCTTTCAAAAAAGTACACATTTTATTTCTCGAGATTGTTTCTTCTTCACTCAATGTTAGAGATTATGATATCATGAATGTTTTCCCCTCAGTCATTTTAGAACCCAAATTTAAATAATTTATGCGTTATAAAATGAAATCCACTCCTTTCTATGTGTTATTTTATATCCATTATTGATATACGTTCTATGTGGCATGCATTATAATGTAAATGTTATGATGTGGAAGGTGAACCAAGAATTATATAGCGCAATGTAAATGTTTTGATGAGACAGGTGTGCCCAAAATAATATAGCTTTCCAATGCCTTTGGTATTGTGATGTGCCTCATGAGATAATGGAAATATGGTTTAACATTATTATATCATCTTTCACAACTATATGCTGTAGTTGACCACTAAACATAATGTTTCATTTTTATGAATTTCTACATTCCTGACACTATCTAATGATTCCTATCATGATTAGATGATGATATTATGATTATTCTCATACCATGTTAAATTGTTTCATGTTCTTATATATCTTCTTACTAGGATTTTACCTCACCCATTTCATTGATGTATATCTTCATGTGACTGCTTGTATATATGAGAATTCAATGGAAAATAAGAAGTTAGAGAAGAAGTAATTAAATAAATGATTATGTTTTATATTCTCAGTTTTTCGTATGGTCTCAATGTTCCCAAGATACTGAGCCATTGGATACTTTTCAGGTAATTATTTTATTTTAATTACCATTAATATGATTTAAAAGAACTTTCAAACAATGTAGGGTCACTATAGTTGTTATTAGAGCACAGTTTAGTTAATTTGGAAATTAAAATGTGAGAACCATAGTGAAAACCCATTGTATGAGACTAAGTCTTTGTAAGAACACAATAATTATTTATAAACATAGGAATCTCATAAGATATTAATTTGTAGTCAATATTAGAAAGGAAAAAATTATGGATTACTTGTTGACTTATGTTTTGTTCTAACCTTTTCTATTATATAAAATAGTCTAAAGAAAAGAGAAATTAGGAAAATAACCCATACGAGGGACAATGCAACATTTTCATGAACGACGTCCCCATTTTCTTGTGGGTGGAGTTTAATATTTCATTTCTTTGATTAAAAAAATATCTCAGGATATGAACTAAAACATGAAAAATGTGAAATTTATGCCTTCACATAAGAGGGAGAAACTCACCCTCTAATATTTTATGCGAAAACGACCTGCAGAGTTTAGTGGATCTTCTGATCCACTAGTCATGGGAAAATGGGTCAACACAATGGAGAAGATCATTTATGTGACTCACTATTCTTATATGTAAAAGGTGACTCTGGTCGTTTATTATTTAGATGTTGAGGGTGATCAATTGTGGGATTTTATTAAGAACAAGAATCCGAAGGATGATATTGAAGATATGGAGTGCGAATACATTAAGTTGATGTTTCTTAAAAAGTATTACCAAATACTATTCATAAAAATATGGTGAGATAATTGATAATGCTAAAGAAAAATTAAAGATATTATTTCATGGAATACTAAAAAATTCCATGAGGATTTCAAGGTAAACATCATGGTTTATTATCAACAACGATATAAAAATGATTTATTATTTAGTGGACTAAAACGAATCCTTCTAAATGCTCTTGAAATTCCAGAAATAGGGAATTATGAAAATGTTTTTCGTAGAGATATCATTATGGATATAGAGGTGGAAGAATGGTCTTTGGGCTATGGTGATAAAAAATAATCATGGTGTTTTTGGAATGATGATATAATGAAAAAGGTATAAAGAAAACTCAAACAGCCAATTGTCAAAAATGTGGTAAAGAAGCCTCATTTGAAATGCCTCAATAGGATGGTGGAAATTCTTCATATGTGGGAGAGAAGGCATGTAGAGACCCTAAGCCTGACGGACATTACATTAAATTTGTGGAATACTTAGTACATAACAAAAACACACACACAAGGATCGTAATAGTTTAGTGTCTTTGAAAACTCGGAATATAATCTTCTAATCCTGGTGAAAGATCTTCAACATATCCCATATAGATCTTCCCTTTTTTATACCTAAAACCATTCTTTATATCCTGGGGAAAAGTAAACATAAAAGGGTGAGCACAAATTCTCAGTAAGGGTAAACAAAAGAAATATCAATCACATCATATACATAAGCACAAACTTTTGGAAATCTTAACCTGTAAAAGATATCATAATTTCATAACTTGGGATAACTCATGGCAGTGAAATGTAATCACAATAATCATAATTTAAAACATTAAACTTTGTGGCATACACACATAATCATAGAGAATCATTTCTTTTTAGTCAAGACTCATTGACAAGACTCTCTTAGTGGACAAAGTCCCTTTCTGAACTGAGTCACCCTCGTTTCAGTCCTGTTTCACTGAACCGGTATAACCTACCATTCCATCCATGTCTATCTCATGAGATATAAAATTTTACCCAATGCATTGGAGGGAGATATAAGTCCCACCCATCTCATAATGATACCATTCTTATGTGTGCCACAAAATCATAAACCATACATCATTGAATAACCCATGTAATAAAAATGAGAATCTTAAACATCGTGACATCATAAAACAATTCATATAAGATAAAGGAATTCATAAAAATATTTCCATCACAACATAATCAAATAAATGTAATAATAGGGATAAAAACAGAACCCTTTATTATCTTAGATGTAAAATAATTTTGATAAAACACTAGAACTTTATTCTTGAGGAAAATATTCTTTCTACTTCAAAAAAACTTTTCCTTTCTTAACATGTCATAAAATTTTAAACTAAAAGAAGTTGATTGAAAATAAACTTGAAATCTTTAAAAGGAATCTTCTTGGAAATAGTGTTTTAAAAATACATTCATGCCATATAAGTTAAAAAAACATTCTTCTTGTACTTTTGTCGAAAATGTCAAAAAGTACCTCGTATGAAAAACGACAAAAGATTCCTTTCATTTCTTTTACTAAAAACTCACCGAAGGGTAAAATTGGATTTAAGAAATTGTAGGTGGATGGAAATAATATTACATATTGAAGAAACATGGATGTGGATGATAAAATACACCCCAGTAAATACCAAAGTATAAACAATCTCGGATAAAAATGAGATTGTGATATTTCCCTTACCTTAGGTCCAACTTGATTTGTAAGTGTCTGAACCTCCTGTATAATGATTTAAATAATGTTATTGACTTATTCAAGAATCATACTTATTTTTATGATGTCATATATGGTCATATTCTTAGCTTCTTAGTAGTAATATTTCATTGATACTTGTTATTCGGGTGTTTATAACTTTTTGTTCTTATGCGTGTTTTGTCGAATAAATTCTTATTCCTTTCTTTAGGTTATAGATACATCATTTCCAAAATGGTATTAGTGTAATATATATCATATTCATTAATTCAATTCATTTATATAATCATTATGAAATGAAGATCATGTAGAACGAGTCGCATCACATCATGGAGATGGTATTCCGTACGTACGCACGAGTGATGATATCGTTACTATGATCGTAGAGTTGTATTGGAGTATACATATACTATTTCAGAATCAATATCACTTTATAATAGTCATATATAGTCATTATTTACACCATTATACCCATCCAAGTAAGGTGGTGGTGGAAAATAGATTACAACACGGCGTGGAGACGGTATTCCGTACGTATGCACGCGCGGTGATTTCATTTTCCGTAGGATGGATAGATGGTGAAATATGATTGTTTCATACTTATAATAACATACCAGTATATGAATGATACTGATGTTATTACTTAATAATGAAACAGCCTAATAAGAATAAGTGGAAGAAGAAATAAAGGTGAAAGAATCGGTAACGGAAATTACCTCTTCTTTGAAGCGCCTCTTTGAGACCTCCTCTTAGGGCACTAAAATTGGACTTTGAGGAAGACCAGAACCTCTAGGATGTTTCTAGGGAAGTGTAGAAGAGAATTTTTCAGGGGTTGGCTGAGATTGAAGGCTCAAAGTTGGGAGAGGAAGAGAGGGAGGAGGTTCCCTTTTATAAGGGAGGAGAGGGGCTCCTTTGGAAAAACTAAAAATATTATTTTATTATAAAGTCAAGTTCGGTTTTAAATATCTCCAAATTGATTTATTTCTAGGATATGGTGGGGATGGGTCGAAATACTCTCATCCAATAGAATTTAGACAAGTTTAGGTTCCTATTTTAACCTTATCATTTAAATTTAACATTAAGTTAAATAATTTTACTTTTACCGTGTCTTCTTGTGTTCTTACACTATAAGGTTAATAAACTTACTATAAGAAGCCAAACAAACCCCAAATTTTTTATTATTAATATATATAACCTTATCTAAGTCATTTGTCCAAACCGTAGATTTTTATGAATAAAATTACAATTAATAATATAATATTTGTTTTAAAAACTATTTTATGTCAATTTTGACACTATTTAGTAATTGATTTTTGTGAAAATCATAACAGAATGATAAGTTCGAACAATGTTAATTATATCAATACTAACATGTCATATTAACCTAGAAAATTAGTGGAATTCATAAAAAGTCTAAAAGTATATTTTTTTGAGTATTTATAACATCAATTATGTCAATATTTCATCAATAAGATAATTACTGCATCATCGTTGTGTCATAAATAAATTAAATTATTTAATGTCTAAATATTACAAATAAAATACCATTATGTAGGAAATATTATTAGATTTCTAATGAATATTTATAGTCGAATTTATCTTATGTATAACGCTATATTAAAAATGTTTTATTAAATAAACATTGATTTTAACTCTTTTAACTTTTCTTTGAATTAAATAATAATAAATGTTCTAATCTAATCCAAATGGGCCTAAATGGTCATCTTTTATTCCTAATCTTGTTTTTGGTCGAATTAAACTTATCCAATAGAATTTGGACATGTGTTAGGGTAATAATAATATCATTTTTACCCTTAATTACCCTATTTACTTTTAACCGTGGTAAATAAAAGTAAAAAGTTACTATTCACCAAAAAATATTTTCATCTAATTGAACCACATTTTACTTACTAACATCAATCATGTCTCTTGGATTTTTGAAATTTTACTCACAGAAGTGGTAAAATTATGTTTTATGAAAAATTCAGTTTTTTTTAACTACCACTTAGTGGTTTCACTATTCATCAAAAATTGAAAGTTTTCAGAAAAATACAAAAAATTAGGCCTAAGCTATATTTGATATTATGAACTCAAAAATTATTTCTATTTTACCAAATTAAAAACATATCAGTTTCATTAATTAATTTAAAAATTAATTCCCGTCGTCAAAACAAAAGGCGTGTTTTTAAGAGATAATAACTATCAAAAGATTGACACTTGTTTATAACTGGTTTAAATGTGAAATTACATCCAATGACCAATATTTTATTAAATTGTAAAAATATATTCTAAATATACTTTAAAACCACTCAAATTAATAATTTATCACTATTAATTATTTCGATTGAAAAAGTTGTTTTCAATTAAAATTTAGTAATTTTCACTATTCATCAAAATATGAAAGTTATCCGAAAATCACCAAAATTTCACCCTAAGCTAATTTCGATATTCCGAATCCAAAAATGAATTCCATTTTGAAAAATAGAATTTTCAAAATTTAAAAATGTTGTTATTACTATTCATAACATCTAGTTTTAATAATATTTTAATAGCATATCGTTGTTTAGCGAAACTTGGTGTTGCATACGACACACGCTATTGTGGAAGGTCACGATTGCGTGTAATTCAAGCCAGGCCAGAGATGTGTGTTGTGAAAGCTCATTTTGGTGTAGCGTATAACACAAGACATTAATGAAATTAAAAATAATCTTTTTCATAAAATCTCGGGGTGTTACATTCTACCCCCCTTAAAATGAATTTCGCCCTCGAAATTCATCGGGGTTATAAATGGTTACTACTAGAAAGATTCTTTAATAGAAACCCACATCGTAAAAAGGAATACCAAAACCAATCTTTAAAAACAAAATTATGAAACGTAACAGTTACCCAAATAAACTAATTACTGGGTTTCCACATAGGTGAAAATACGGATATGGAAGAAAAATCTAACCATCATGTTCTGATGGAGAGTGGTAGAGAACATGGCTATGGAAAAGACAACAATCACAAATCCATAAATATGTGACGATCTAAGGTACCATCTGATTAATCAGATATAAGAGCACTAGGACAACATTTTTGGTTTTCAAGATCGTTTCCCTAAAGATGAAGAATTTGAATTAGAATAAATACTTACTTTATTTTGGTACAATATCACTGTTGTTTGTGCCTTGAATAATTTCCACTTCATCTCTTATATAAATGAAGTTGAATTTGTTATTCGTGAAGTGTTAGAAGATCATGTGATAGAATGACGGGACATTCCATCTGTCTCAAACAAAAGGTTAGCAAAAGTTATTAAATATACATAAGTCATTCTATAGTGATATTAATCATATATGGTTCCTAAAATGGACATATACTTCATATATCATACTTCTTAATATAATAAAACTAGTTTCTACTAACCAGGGACTTCCTGTAGGCTAGTGGTAGGCGATAAAGGCCTGTCCCACTTCGGTTGTGGGTTCGATTCCCACAGCCTTGTCCGACGCGATGGGCTGTCGCCCGTCCTGCAGGTTGTCCTTTTTCTAAAGCTATATTACTATAACATCCCATCAATAATATCGAAAAACATTTTATCCTAACTTATGTCCAACATAATCCATTCCAATATTTAGGCTTGTCCATAATACTTCAGTCCACTCTCATAATATAGTGAAAACGATTACCAGAGATTTAATACCATCATTGATCCCCATATATCATAAGATATGTCTTGTTGGTCACATTCTTAACATTCAAAGGCCTTAATCATGTATTCTCTTGAATACCCATTGAACCTTATTGGAAACATGAATGCAGTTAAACGTTAACACTTTCCACATACCAAAATCCTCAAAATTCTATATACTCAAACCATGATATCACTTAGTCCTTATATCAATCATGATCTCATGAATACTGTTAAACATTTCATTTTCTCGTTTTCCTTTCATTATGCGCATATCATCTTATTTCCAAAAATATCTCAATCACTTTGAATACCACATTAGACCAATACATAAATATTCCAATACTCCATCATACAACATTATTTTGGAATCCCATTACATAAACACTTAATCATTCCACCACATCGTTGTCATATTCAACATCGCCAATAGTGATCGCATGTGACTTCCCTTTGTCCTTTGCCTTAAGCGGTTGCTCATGTCCATCATCACTAACCCATGGATTAGGGCATTTATTATCATAATGCCCCATTTCCTTGCACTTGAAGCGTTGAAGTGTTGGTGGTGCATTCTCTACAGTGTTTGCTTTATTCACATCATTAGAAACCCTTTTTCCATTACTTCGACACTCAGCTACTCGATGACCTTCTTTTCCACACTTATAACATTTTCTAGTCCCTTTAAGACAATCTCCTCCATGCTTCTTTCCACACTTTGTGCATAAGGAAACATTCATCTTCTTTTCACCATTATTATGAGATTTCTCCTTGAACTCAATCTTTCGTTTCTTGTCAAAACCATGAGATGAATATGTAACACCAACTTCCATTTCTACCTTGATAGCACAACACACAATTTCTTCATAGCTACTGAAGTCTCTTATAGCTAATTCCCTTCGAAGACTTGGTTTTAAGCCACTGAAAAATCGATCAACTTTACTTTCAGGTTGGATGATAATTCCAGATGCATACCTTGCAAGTCTTGTAAAATTCGCTTCGTATATACCAACAGATTCATCATCCTTCGGATTCAGCTCAAGAAACTCCTTTTCCATCTTTGTTTGAAGAATACGAGGGAAGTACATACTGAAAAACAAGTTCTTGAACTCGTCCCATTCCATGGACTCAATTTCATCTCTCGACCTCGTATTCTCTATAAGATTCCACCATTGATCAGCTTCACCTTCCAAACGATATACTGCTAAGATGACTTTATCATGTTCAGAACATTGAAGAACTGAAAATATCTTTTCAGTAGTACAGATCCATTTTTCAGCAACAATTGGATCAGAAGACCAACTGAAAGAAGGTGGACATTGCCTCATGAAGGACTCAATAGAATATTGTTCCCTTCTCTGCTCATTTGAAAGTCCAGAATGATTCATAGCTTGGGTAATTATAGAAATAAGATTGTGCACTCCATCTCCCATAACATTTGTTTGTTTAGGAGGAAAATAATTTCATTGTCCATTATAGTGATCAACACGGTTCCATCGGGTTCCAGCCATTGTCTAAAACCGAAAAATAATAGTGTGAGAGGAAAAAATCATGCCAGGTAAAACAACATAGTAAAGGGGGAGAACCCTCAATATCTTACATCTTGGGTTAAATTCTAAGATCTTTACCCTAGTTCTAGGACTATATCCTATACGTATACTTATCCTTAGGGACATCCCTATACATACCTTAGAAATATCTCTAGGGATCTCACTAACGTTTTCGCATCCTAGTTTCCAAAGGTTGACTAAACCTTTCCTCTGATACCAACTGTAGAGACCCAAAGCTTGACGTACATTACATTATATTTGCCAAATACTTAGTACATAACAAAAACACTCACACACGGATCGTAATAGTTTAGTGTCTTTGGAAACTCGGAATATAATCTTCTAATCCTGGTGAAAGATCTTCAACATCTCCCACAAAGATCTTCCCTTTTTTTTATACCTAAAACCTTTCTTTATATCCTGAGGAAAAGTAAACATAAAAGGGTGAGCTGAAATGCTCAATAAGGGTAAACAAAAGAAATATCAATCACATCATATACATAAGCACATAACTTTTAGAAATCTTAACCTGTAAAAGAGATCATAATTTCATAACCTGGGATAACTCATGGCAGTGAAATGTAATCACAATAATCATAACATAAAACATTAAACTTTGTGGCATACACACATAATCATAGAGAATCATTTCTTGTTAGTCAAGACTCATTGCCAAGACTATCTTAGTGGACAAAGTCCCTTTCTGAACCGAGTCACCCTCGTTTCAGTCCTGTTTCACTGAACAGGTATAACCTACCATTCCATCCATGTATATCTCCTGAGATATAAAATCTTTACCCAATGAATTGGAGGGAGATATAGGTCCCACCCATCTCATAATGATACCATTCTTATGTGTTACCCAAAATCATAAACCATACATCATTGAATAACCCATGTAATAAAAATGGGAATCCTAAACATCGTGACATCATAAAACAATTCATATAAGATAAAGGAATTAATAAAAATATTTCCATCACAACATAATCAAATCAATGTAATAATAGGGATAAAAACAGAACCCTTTATTATATTAGATGGAAAATAATTTTGATAAAACACTTGAACTTTATTCTTGAGGAAAATATCCTTTCAACTTCAAAAACACTTTTCCTTTCTTAACATGTCATAAAATTTAAAACTAAAAGAAGTAGATTGAAAATAAACTTGAACACTTTAAAAGGAATCTTCATGGAAATAATGTTTTAAAAATCCATTCATGCCGTATAAGTTAAAAAAACATTCTTCTCGTACTTTTGTCGAAAAATTCAAAAAGTACCTCGTATGAAAAATGACAAAAGATTCCTTTCATATCATTTACTAAAAACACACCGAAGGGTAAAATTTGATTTAATCAATTGTAGGTGGATGCAAATAATATTACATATTGAAGAAAAATGGATGTGGATGATAAAATACACCCCAGTAAATACCAATGTATAAACAATCTCGTATAAAAATGAGATTGTGATATTTCCCTTACCTTAGGTCCGACTTGCTTTGTAAGTGTCCGAACCTCCTTTATTATGATTTAAATAATGTTATTGACTTATTCCAGAATCATAATTATTTTTATGATATCATATATGGTCATATTCTTAGCTTCTTAGTAGTAATATTTCATTGCTACTTGTTATTCGGGTGTTTATAACTTTTTGTTCTTATGCGTGTTTTGTCGAATAAATTCTTATTCTTTTCTTTAGGTTATAGATAACTCATTTCCATAATGGTATTATTGTAATATATATCATAATAATTCATTCAATTCATTTATATAATCATTATGAAATGAAGATCATGTAGAACGAGTCTCATCACATCGTGGAGACGGTATTCCGTATGTACGCACGAGTGATGATATCGTTCCTATGACCGTGGAGTTTTATTGGAGTATATGTATACTATTTCATAATAAATATCACTTTATAATAGTGATATATAGTCATTATTTACACCATTATACCCATCCAAGTAAGGTGGTGGTGTAAAATAGATTACACCACGGCGTGGAGACGGTATTCCGTACGTACGCACGCGCGGTGATTTCGTTTTCCATAGGATGGATAGATGGTGAAATAGGAATGTTTCATACTTATAATAACATATCCGTATATGAGTGATACTGATGTTATTACTTCATAATGAAACATCCAAATAAGAAGAAGTGGAAGAAGAAATAAAGGTGAAAGAATCGGTAACGGAAATTACCTCTTCTTTGAAGCGCCTCTTTGAGACCTTCTCTTAGGGCACTAAAATTGGTCTTTGAGGAATACCAGAACCTCTAGGATGTTTCTAGGGAAGTGGAGAAGAGAATTTGTCAGTGGTTGGCCGAGCTTGAAGGCTCAAAGTTGTGTGAGGAAGAGAGGGAGGAGGTGCCCTTTATTAAGGGAGGAGAGGGGCTCCTTTGGAAAAACTCAAAATATTATTTTATTATAAAGTCAAGTTCGGTTTTAAATAGCTCCAAATTGATTTATTTCGAGGCTATGGTGGGGATGGGTCGAAATCCTCTCATCCAATAGAATTTAGAAAAGTTTAGGTTCCTATTTTAACCATATCATTTAGATTTAACATTAAGTTAAATAATTTTATTTTACCGTGTCTTCTTCTGTTCTAACACTATAAGGTTGATAAACATACTATGAGAAGCCAAACGAACCCCAAATTTTTTATTATTAATATATATAACCTTATCTAAGTCATTTGGCCGAACCATAGATTTTTAGGAATAAAATAACAATTAATAATATAATATTTGTTTTAAAAACTATTTTATGTCAATTTTGACACTATTTGGTAATTGATTTTTGTGAAAATAATAACAGAAGGATAAGTTCGAAAAAAGTTAATTAAATCAATACTAACATGTCATATTAACCTAGAAAATTAGTGGAATTAATAAAATGTCTCAAATTATATTTATTTGAGTATTTATAACATCAATTATGTCAATATTTCATTAATAAGATAATTACTGCATCATCGTTGTGTCATAAATAAATTAAATTATTTAATGTCTAAAAATTACAAATAAAATACCAATAGAATTTGGACATGTGTTAGGGTAATAATAATATCATTTTTACCCTTAATTACCCTATTTACTTTTAAGTGTGGTAAATAAAAGTAAAAAGTTACTATTCACCAAAAATTATTTTCATCTCATTGAACCACATTTTACTTACTAACATCAATCGTGACTCTCGGATTTTTGAAATTTCACTCACAGAAGCGGTAAAATTATGATTTATGAAAAATTCAGTTTTTTTAACTACCACTTAGTGGTTTCACTATTCATCAAAAATTGAAAGTTTTCAGAAAAATACCAAAAATTAGGCCTAAGCTATATTTGATATTATGAACTCTAAAATGATATCTATTTTACCAAATTCAAAACATATCAGTTGCATTAATTAATTTAAAAATTAATTCCCGTCGTCAAAACAAAAGGCATGTTTTTAAGAGATAATAACTATCAAAAGATTGACACTTGTTTATAACTGGTTTAAATGTGAAATTACATCCAATGACCAACATTGTATTAAATTGTAAAAATATATTCTAAATATACTTTTAAACCACTCAAATTAATAATTTATCACTATTAATTATTTCGATTGAAAAAGTTGTTTTTAATTAAAATTTAGTAATTTTCACTATTCATCAAAATATGAAAGTTATTCAAAAATCACCAAAATTTCACCCTAAGCTAATTTTGATATTCCGAATCCAAAAATGAAGTCCATTTTGAAAAATAGAATTTACAAAATTTCCAAATGTGGTTATTACTATTCATAACATCTAGTTTTAATAATATTTTAATAGCATATCGTTGTTTAGAGAAACTTGGTGTTGCGTACAACACACGCTATCGTGGAAGTTCACGATTGCGTGTAATTCAAGCCAGGTCAGAGATGTGTGTTGTGAAAGCTCCTTTTGGTGTAGCTTATAACACAAGACATTAATGAAATTAAAAAGAATCTTTTTCATAAAATCTCGGGGTGTTACATTCTACCCCCCTTAAAATGAATTTCGCCCTCAAAATTCGTCGGGGTTATAAATGGTTAGTACTCGAAAGTTTCTTTAATAGAAACCAATATCGTAAAAAGGAATACCAAAACCAATCTTTAAAAGCAAAATTATGAAATGTAACAGTTACCCAAATAAACTAATTACTGGGTTTCCACATAGGTGAAAATATGGATATGGAAGAAAAATCTAACCATCATGTTCTGATGGAGAGTGGTAGAAAACATGGCTATGGAAAAACCAACAATCACAAATCCATAAATTTGTGACGATCTAAGGTACCATCTGATTAATCAGATATAAGAGCACTAGGACAACATTTTTGGTTTTCAAGATCGTTTCCCTAAAGTTGAAGAATTTGAATTAGAATAAATACTTACTTTATTTTGGTACAATCTCACTGTTGTTTGTGCCTTGAACAATTTCCACTTCATCTCTTAAATAAATGAAGTTGAATTTGTTATTCGTGAATTGTTTGTAGATCATGTGATAGAATGACGGGTCATTCCATCTGTCTCAAACAAAAGGTTAGCAAAAGTTTTTAAATATACATAATTCATTCTATAGTGAGATTAATCATATATGGTTCCTAAAATGGACATATAATTCATATATCATACTTCATAAGATAATAAAACTAGTTTCTACTAACCAGGGACTTCATGTAGGCTAGTGGTAGGCGATAAAGGCCAGTCCTACTTCGGTTATGGTTCGATTCCCACAGCCTTGTCTGACGCGATGGGCTGTCGCCCGTCCTGCAGGTTGTCCTTTTTCTAAAGCTATATTACTATAACATCCCATCAATAATATCGAAAAATGTTTTATCCTAACTTATGTCCAACATAATCCATTCCAATCTTTAGGCTTATCCATAATACTTCAGTACACTCTCAGAATATAGTGTAAACGATTACCAGAGAATAAATACCATCATTGATCCCCATATATCATAAGATATGTCTTGTTGGTCACATTCTAAACATTCAAAGGCCTTAATCATGTATTCTCTTGAATACCCATTGAACCTTATTGAAAACATGAATGCAGTTAAACGTTAACACTTTCCACATACCAAAATCCTCAAAATTCTATATACTCAAACCATGATATCACTTAGTCCTTATATCAATCATGAGCTCATGAATACTGTTAAACATTTCATTTTCTCGTTTTCCCTTCATTATGCGCATATCATCTTATTTCCAAAAATATCTCAATCACTTTGAATACCACATTAGACCAATACATAAATATTCCAATACTCCATCATACAACATTATTTTGGAATCCCATTACATAAACACTTAATCATTCCTTCACATCGTTGTCATATTCAACATCGCCAATAGTGATCGCATATGACATCCCTTTGTCCTTTGCCTTAAGCGGTTGCTCATGTCGATCATCACTAACCCTTGGATTAGGGCATTTATTAGCATAATGCCCCATTTCCTTGCACTTGAAGCATTGAAGTGTTGGTGGTGCGTTCTCTGCAGTGTTTGCTTTATTCACATCATTAGAAACCCTTTTTCCATTACATCGACACTCAGCTGCTCGATGACCTTCTTTTCCACACTTATAACATTTTCTAGTCCCTTTAAGACAATCTCCACCATGCTTCTTTCCACACTTTGTGCATAAGGAAACATTCATCTTCTTTTCACCATTATTATGAGATTTCTACTTGAACTCCATCTTTCGTTTCTTGTCAAAACCATGAGATGGATATGTAACACCAACTTCCATTTCTACCTTGATAGCACAACACACAATTTCTTCATATCTGCTGAAGTCTCTTATAGCTAATGCCCTTAGAAGACTTGGTTTTAAGCCACTGAAAAATTGATCAACTTTACTTTCAGGTTGGATGATAATTCCAGATGCATACCTTGAAAGTCTTGTAAAATTTGCTTCGTATATACCAACAGATTCATCATCCTTCTGCTTCAGCTCAAGAAACTCCTTTTAAATCTTTGTTCGAAGAATACGAGGGAAGTACTTACTGAAAAATAAGTTCTTGAACTCGTCCCATTCCATGGACTCAATTTCATCTCTTGGAATCGTATTCTTGATAAGATTCCACCATTGATCTGCTTCACCTTCCAAACGATATACTTCTAAGATGACTTTATCATGTTCAGAACATTGAAGAACAGAAAATATCTTTTCAGTAGTACCGATCCATTTTTCAGCAACAAGTGGATCAGAAGACCCAGTGAAAGAAGGTGGACATTGCCTCATGAAGGACTCAATAGAATATTGTTCCCTTCTGTGCTCATTTGAAAGTCCAGAATGATTCATAGCTTGTGTAAGTATAGAAATAAGATTTTGCACTCCATCTCCCATAGCATTTTTTTGTTCAGGAGGACAATTATTGCATTTTCCATTACAGTGATCAACACGGTTCCTTCGGGTTCCAGCCATCGTCTAAAACCCAAAAAGAATAGTGTGAGAGGAAAAAATCATGCCAGGTAAAACAACATAGTAAAGGGAGAGAACCCTCAATATATAACATCTTGGGTTAAATTCTAAGATCGTTACCCTAGTTCTAGGACTATATCTTATACGTATACTTATCCTTAGGGACATCCCTAGACATACCTTATAAATATCTCTAGGGATCTCACTAACGTTTTCGCATCCTAGTTTCCAAAGGTTGACTAAACCTTTCCTCTGATACCAACTGTAGAGACTCGAAGATTGACGTACATTACATTACATTTTCCGAATACTTAGTACATAACAAAAACACACACACAAGGATCGTAATAGTTTAGTGTCTTTGGAAGCTCGGAATATAATCTTCTAATCCTGGTGAAAGATCTTCAACATCTCCCATAAAGATCTTCCATTTTTTTTATACTAAAACCGTTCTTTATATCCTGGGGAAAAGTAAACATAAAAGGGTGAGCACAAATAATCAATAAGGGTAAACAAAATAAATATCAATCACATCATATACATAAGCACATAACTTTTAGAAATCTTAACCTGTAAAAGAGATCATAATTTCATAACCTGGGATAACTCATGGCAGTGAAATGTAATAACAATAATCATAACATAAAACATTAAACTTTGTGGCATACACACATAATCATAGAGAATCATTTCTTGTTAGTCAAGACTCATTGCCAAGACTCTCTTAGTGGACAAAGTCCCTTTCTGAACCGAGTCACCCTCGTTTCAGTCCTGTTTCATTGAACCGGTATAACCTACCATTCCAGCCATGTCTATCTCATGAGATATAAAATCTTTACCCAATTCATTGGAGGGAGATATAGGTCCCACCCATCTCATAATGATACCATTCTTATGTGTTCCACAAAATCATAAACCATACATCATTGAATAAACCATGTAATAAAAATGGGAATCTTAAACATCGTGACATCATAAAACAATTCATATAAGATAAAGGAATTCATAAAAATATTTCCATCACAACATAATCAAATCAATGTAATAATAGGGATAAAAATAGAACCCTTTATTATCATAGATGGAAAATAATTTTGATAAAACACTTGAACTTTATTCTTGAGGAAAATATCCTTTCTACTTCAAAAACACTTTTCCTTTCTTAACATGTCATAAAATTTTAAACTAAAAGAAGTTGATTGAAAATAAACTTGAAAAATTTAAAAGGAAGCTTCTTGGAAATAATGTTTTAAAAATCCATTCATGCCGTATAAGTTAAAAAAACATTCTTCTCGTACTTTTGTCGGAAAAGTCAAAAAGTACCTATTATGAAAAACGACAAAAGATTCCTTTCATATCATTTACTAAAAACACACCGAAGGGTAAAATTTTATTTAAAAAATTGTAGGTGGATGGAAATAATATTACATATTGAAGAAACATGGATGTGGATGATAAAATACACCCTTGTAAATACCAATTTATAAACAATCTCGGATAAAAATGAAATTGTGATATTTCCCTTACCTTAGGTCCAACTTGCTTTGTAAGTGTCCGAACCTCCTGTATAATGATTTAAATAATGTTATTGACTTATTCCAGAATCATACTTATTTTTATGATATCATATATGGTCATATTCTTAGCTTCTTAGTAGTAATATTTCATTGCTACTTGTTATTCGGGTGTTTATAACTTTTTGTTTTTATGTGTGTTTTGTCAAATAAATTCTTATTCTTTTCATTAGGTTATAGATACCTCATTTTCATAATGGTATTAGTGTAATATATATCATATTCATTCATTCAATTCATTTATATAATCATTATGAAATGAAGATCATGTAGAACGAGTCGCATCACATCGTGGAGACGGTATTCCGTACGTACGCACGAGTGATGATATCGTTCCTATGACCGTGGAGTTGTATTGGAGTATATGTATACTATTTCATAATCAATATCACTTTATAATAGTCATATATAGTCATTATTTACATCATTATACCCATCCAAGTAAGGTGGTGGTGGAAAATAGATTACACCACGGCGTGGAGACAGTATTCCGTACGTACGCACGCGCGGTGATTTCGTTTTCAGTAGGATGGATAGATGGTGAAATAGGATTGTTTCATACTTATAATAAAATATAAGTATATGAGTGATACTGATGTTATAACTTCATAATGAAACAACCTAAGAAGAAGAAGTGGAAGAAGAAATAAAGGTGAAAGAATCGGTAACGGAAATTACCTCTTCTTTGAAGCGCCTCTTTGAGACCTCCTCTTAGGGCACTAAAATTGGTCTTTGAAGAAAACCAGAACCTCTAGGATGTTGCTAGGGAAGTGGAGAAGAGAATTTTTCAGGGGTTGTCCGAGCTTGAATGCTCAAAGTTGTGTGAGGAAGAGAGGGAGGAGGTGCCCTTTATTAAGGGAGGAGAGGGGCTCCTTTGGAAAAACTAAAAATATTATTTTATTATAAAGTCATGTTCAGTTTTAAATAGCTCCAAATTGATTTATTTAGAGGCTATGGTGGGGATGGGTCTAAATCCTCTAATCCAATAGAATTTAGAAAAGTTCAGGTTCCTATTTTAACCGTATCATTTAGATTTAACATTAAGTTAAATAATTTTATTTTACCGTGTCTTCTTGTGTTCTTACACTATAAGGTTAATAAACATACTATGAGAAGCCAAACGAACCCCAAATTGTTTATTATTAATATATATAACCTTATATAATTCATTTGGCCGATCCTTAGATTTTTAAGAATAAAATAACAATTAATAATATAATATTTGTTTTAAAAACTATTTTATGTCAATTTTGACACTATTTGGTAATTGATTTTTGTGAAAATAATAACAGAATGATAAGTTCAATAAAAGTTAATTAAATCAATACTAACATGTCATATTAACCTATAAAATTAGTGGAATTAATAAAAAGCCTCACATTATATTTATTTGAGTATTTATAACCTCAATTATGTCAATGATTCATTAATAAGATAATTAATGCATCATCGTTGTGTCATAAATAAATTAAATTATTTAATGTCTAAAAATTACAAATAAAATACCATTATATAGGAAATCTTTTTATATTTCTAATGAATATTTATAGTCTAATTTAGCTTATGTATAACCCTATATTAAAATTTTTTTATTAAATAAACTTTGATTTTAACTCTTTTAACTCTTCATGGAATTAAATAATAATAAATGTCTTAATCTAATCCAAATGGGCCTAAATTGTCATCTTTTATTCCTAGTCTTGTTTTTGGTCGAATTACACTTATCCAATAGAATTTGGACATGTGTTTGGGTAATAATAATATCATTTTTACCCTTAATTACCCTATTTACTTTTAACTGTGGTAAATAAAAGTAAAAAGTTACTATTCACCAAAAATTATTTTCATCTCATTGAACCACATTTTACTTACTGAAATCAACCGTGTCTCTCGGATTTTTGAAATTCCACTCACAGAAGCGGTAAAATTAAGTTTTATGAAAAATTCAGTTTTTTTAACTACCACTTAGTGGTTTCACTATTCATCAAAAATGGAAAGATTTCAGAAAAATACAAACAATTAGGCCTAATCTATATTTGATATTATGAACTCAAAAATGATTTCTATTTTACCAAATTCAAATCATATCAGTTTCATTAATTAATTTAAAGATTAATTCCCGTCGTCAAAACAAAAGGCATGTTTTTAAGAGATAATAACTATCAAAAGATTGACACTTGTTTATAACTGGTTTAAATGTGAAATTACATCCAATGACCAACATTGTATTAAATTGTAAAAATATATTCTAAATATACTTTTAAACCACTCAAATTAATAATTTATCACTATTAATTATTTCGATTGAAAAAGTTGTTTTTAATTAAAATTTAGTAATTTTCACTATTCATCAAAATATGAAAGTTATCCGAAAATCACCAAAATTTCACCCTAAGCTAATTTCGATATTCTGAATCCAAAAATGAAGTCCATTTTGAAAAATAGAATTTACAAAATTTCAAAAAGTTGTTATTACTATTCATAACGTCTAGTTTTAATAATATTTTAATAGCATATCGTTGTTTAGAGAAACTTGGTGTTGCGTACAACACACGCTATCGTGGAAGGTCGCGATTGCGTGTAATTCAAGCCAGGTTAGAGATGTGTGTTGTGAAAGATCCTTTTGGTGTAGCGTATAACACAAGACATTAATGAAATTAAAAAGAATCTTTTTCATAAAATCTTGGGGTGTTACAAGGCCACCAATATCATGAATCTTGAAAAAACATGCGGAAGTGGGACTCTGTGGGGGGAGGATGAAGGGAACCACCCATGGTCAAATGCAATAAAAGTTGGGATAAATAGCACTGCACAAGTAAATAAACTAAAACTCATGCCCTAAAGGGTAATCAGAATGATCGTCCACCCATGGAAAATGAGAAAGGGAATGATTATTCCATCACTTATACTAATGTAGATTATGATAATGAAGTCGTATAAAGTACACTTCCTATTCACCCAAGAATATAAATTGTCTTATTTGATTATGGTTCTACACATTAATTTATAAATTCCATGTTTTCTAGAACTATTGAATAGAAGTCCCAAAACATTGAAGTTGAAATATATGTAAAAACACCAAATGGTAAAATCATTATAACCCAAGTGTTGGACTCTTCTCATGTTGGAAACTTTTGAAAGATTCTTTCATCAAATATCATGATAATCCACTTGGAGGAATTTGATTCTGTTTTTACAAGGACCCATGCATGAAATATATGGACATTACATAATTTTAGATGAATATTGAGTACATTATAAAAGTACATTCTCGAGGACCATAATAGTTTAGTCTCCTTGGAAACCCAGAAACAAAATCATCTATCGTTGTGAAAGATCTTCATCATCTCCCATAAAGATCTCCACATTTAGTAAATCTACCTAAAACCCTTATTCATACCATGGGGAAAGAAACCATAATAAAGGGGTGAGCGTAGATGCTCAGTAAGGGTAAAAAAGTAAATGCATTACTATAAAATAAAATAAAATGGTATTGAACATGAGTATAACATTTTAATATAATTCCCTGAATATTAGAGAACATAATAATGAATGGAACATCATAAGACATGATTCATAAGGAAATAATGAACATCATGAAAGAAATAGTAACATAGGAAAAGGCACAGAATGTCTACCTTGCATGTTGGTTTATAACATTATGATCATGTATATTTTGATAAAAGTTCACTTATTATGTTACGAACATTAAATTTGGCCCCATAATGAACATTTGGACATGAAACTAGGTACATGGAAAACATTGTGAGCATGTAATCAGGTTCACACATACGCCTATGGATGTGCAACCAATTACATGCTTAAAATTGTGAACATTTAATCAAGTTCACGCATTACCTAATGGACATGATACCAAGTCTGTGAATAACATTATGATCATGTAATCAAGTTTACGCATAACATTGTGAACATGTAATCAAGTTCTAGAATAAACTTTTGGATATGTAACCAGGTCCACAAATAAAATTGTGAATACGTAATTAGGATCACACATAACATTATATATGTGAATCCAAGACCATGCATAACATTGTGAATATGTAATCATTTTCACCCATTAACTCATGGACATGAAACTAGGTATCTGCATAAAATTGTGAACGTGTAATCAGGTTCGCACATAACATTGTGAACATGTAATCAGGTTCATGAATCAAATTATGGGCATGAAACTAGTTCCAGGCATAATATTGGGAACACATAATTTGTTTCAATCATAACATTGTGATAATGTAATTAGGTTCTCACATAAACATATAGACATGAAACATGGTCTATGTATGCCATTGTTAAAATGAAATCATGTCCTCGCATAACATTTATACTCTTGATTCATCCATCGTTACCCAATTCATTGGAGGGAGATATAGGCCCCACTACTCTCATAATATAAAAATTCATACATGTGGCACAAGATAATAAAACATTCATTATATCAAGACCCATAAAAATATATAGGTTTTATAAACATCATATCACAACCCTTGAAATTAAAAGGGTATCCTTAACATTTCACCCCTTCGAAATCTATGATAAAAAGATAGGTTTCATAACCATATCATCAAATTATAACCTGTTAAAAGATGCGGGTTTCATAAAAATGTAACATGTGAGTGGTAAATGAGATTCATAATGACCATGATGTTATAAATAACCCAATAACAGAAATTCTATTAATGAAACCTGTATTGGATTTCATTGAAGGGAATGAGTAACATTAATGGATGTCATCTTAGATGCTGATTACATTTGAAATAGCATTAAAAATAGTTCTCGATGAATATGACCATTATTCACTTAAAAATACTTTTTTATAATGAAAAATATTTTAAAAACCATTCTCATTTAAAATAACTTGGATTTCAAATAAATAAATCTTATAAAACATATATATAAAACTTTGAAAAAAATAAAATAAATTTAAAATAAATTTTTCTTAAAAATGATCTTCATGGATCATTTGAAAACATTTTAAAAAACATGGGTTTTGAATACAAAATATATCAGACCGAAGATAATGAACATCAAATTTTACAGAAAAACATTATCCTATGTAACAAAGTGTGGGAAATGTTACTAAGACCTGAGGATATCATTGTCAAATAGATGAGATGGAAAATCAAGTGTGTTATTGAGATATGGATCATAATATTTCATCAATGGAAGAAAATACATAAAAAATATCTAAAAGATATGATATTGCCTCCATAAAATCTTATTACTCAGTAATTTAGGATCATAATGTACCTGTTGGTCCACGGGTTGACATGGAGGGTCAACCAGTTTCACCAGACGCCTCTGGTGAAGTGGGATGCGACTATGCCATGTTCGAATTGATGAGTCATCCCTCTACAGCAGGCTGGAAAAAGCTGGCGGGCTAGACCTACACTAGTGGGGCTGACCCAAGGCCTAACGGGTCGGGCCAGGCCTAAGATGGACCGGGTCGGTTCAGACCAAAACAAGACCCAACCGGCCCTTGTTTCACTAAAATTCATGTATCTTGCAAACCGGGTGTCCAATTGATGAGCCATTTACGATGTTAGAACCCTCACCATGAGGAAGGTATTTTGGCTTAATCTATATAGGATTTAATGGAATTTTAAATTCTATTAATGGAATGAGGTGTGGTTCTCCCGAGATCAATCGTGCTAAGTGAGAAACATATTGCTAGCTGTGACCAAAAGACTGCTATCAAATGACCATGTGTGGATCAGATACTATGGACTACTGGGAAGCAGCATCTATGAGACATGGAAAGCCCATGGTGGGGCCATCATCAATGTGACACAATATACCCATGGTACAAGGCAAGAGAAGTACCTCATTAATCCAAAGGTGGAAAGAAGCATATGTTATTCTTAGAACACCCACTGTACCCATTGAAATGGAGTTTTCTAACAACCAACGATGTTCGATATAATGACTGATGGCCCTACTTTACAACTCTAGAACATAACTGGTGTGAGCTGTCATGTGTTGTGGTCGTGATTGGTGATTAGGATTTTCAGGTTGTTTTTGGATTGCATTGTGGTATTTCCTTGTTTTTTTGGGTTCCCTATTGATTATTCTATTACTCACCGATACACATGTTTCACCTGAACATGTTATGTCTGGTGAAAAACACTGACGACTTGATAGAGGACTTGGTGGCCTAGGACCCAGTGGTTCCCATTGAGACTAGGATGGTGGGGAATACTTATTTTATTTTTAGTAAAAACTCTATATATTCCCATAATGTGGGCTTTCCAGTGGAAGGAATCTATATTTTCATTTTTAAAATTCCTATTTTTAGTTAGTATTTTGTTGGGGTTGTATTCTAGCTTATTTGACATTCATCTATAGTTGTAATTAGTCGTTATCTTTAGTGGATTGCTTGTTTTAGTTTTCTGGCTATGGGACGTGGTTTTGGGTGCATGCGTATAGGTACTCAGGAAAATACCTCCCACATTTAATTTTATGCCTTCAGTACTAGTCACCAACCCCTGGCCATTGACAGGAGGGCTTGGGGTATGTCACAGCACGGACCCCGGGGAACATGTCATAACAAATTGTAATTTCCTCCAACAAACCTACGGTGAAATTCTTATCCAACAATGAATGCAGAATGTAAGTAGGATCTCTACTGACGTCAAAACATTAAAAAAACATGAATAGGAATCGACGAATGCCTTCGACTTCTTGAACCTTCACGGGCAGAATGCTTCAACGGAAAATGTTGATCAAGGTAGGGGTTTATTTTTTGTTTATGTTTTCCATGTTCTTCATCCTAAATAATGAACGCAGATCAACCCATGAACAGGTTGATCCGTAGATCATCCAATATTGCTGGAAGAAGGTTTTTTCTAGGATTTATTTTCAGGATTAATCTTTTGTAGATATAATATCATCCCAAGTCTCCCCGTTATTAAACATCTTATGCGGGGGGGGTGACATGAGTAAGGCCTGAGCCCCTCGTCATGTGTGTTCTTTGTAAATGGATTTTTCTAAGATGGCAGGAAGGTGCATCTGAGGTCATCATACAGAAGAGGGAATTCCCCGAATCCCGTAGGCCCAAGTTGTGTGATTAATGAACCACTGAAGCGCGTATTTTGGTCCACCGAAGTTCCTTGGTGCGTCGGTCGCATGCTAGATGATGGGGTAGCAAGGCCGTCGACCATGTCGGTGGTCGATGGGAATGGCATGCCGAGCATCGGATACTACAGCAAACACAACCACGACACAGGAGACCCACCATGCCACTTTGGTGCTGCATTCACATGTCATCAAGAAAAACAAAAAATTAATAGGTGGTGAACATTACATGAATCTCAAGGAAATTAAAAGTGTGATGAAATCCCCTTACATTATGTCTTGACACACGTCGTACTCATTCAAACCACCTGTTTAATAAATATAAATTTATTATAAATATTTTCCAAAAACATATTATTATATATTATATAATGTATGGTTTCATTATGACCTTATATTATCTTCATTTTAATGATCCTATGTTAAGGTTTCACTTCAGGTAATATTTTCTCTATTCTTTACATGTATATTATTTTGTTATATAATTGGTTCTTATAATTAAATCATGATTCCAGAATGTAAATAATGATATAAATATAATTTATATCCAATATATTTATATTTTTATAATCTATTGAATAAATAAATTATTAAATTGACAAAATGAATCACGAAGACGGTCGGTCGTACGTACACATGAACACTATTTATTTTTTTATTATCGTATTGAAAGAAACTATGTTAATAACATATGTATCTATATATATATCATTATTACATTAGAATTAACATATCATATATATAATATAATATCACTATAATGACACTTAATACATTCCACATGGTGTGTGAACATATCACATCGCTTTGAGGAGGCGGTAGTTAACACTTCCTCAGACGAGATTATCATATTAACACCAAGTGGATACTAGAGAGATGTGTGTTAAAAATGTGTTAAAGAAGCATAAATAACTATTAAATATTATAAATGACATATATATGTATATCTTCTATCATAATGGCCACTAGGATTATTGATAAAATATAAATGAACAATCATTGTTTCGTGTGGCAATAGTTCACCGTACATAGAAACAATATGTTCAATATCCAATAGGTAGTGGTTTGTGTAATTTTATGCCTAAATATTTTCAAAAAATAATATTATAATATTTAGGATATTTTTGTTTTTAAAAAATAATGTAATAAAGTGATTAGAGTGGGTGAAGAGGGAAAATAATGGAAAGGAGCTTGAGAGGGGACATTAACTCTTAATCGGGTAACTCATTTGTCTATTCGAAATGGCTTCTATGAGGGGGTTTATGTCCAAAGGTAAGATACATGGTGTAAGGGAGGATTTTTGGGAATTGTATTGGTCAGGTAATTTCATAACTTAAGATGTTTTATAGTCTTGATGAATGGGTAGAGGTGATGGCCTTTTATAGTAAAGGGAAAGGACTCGCATGGGATTTCTGAAACAAGTTAGGTGTTCACATGTTATTACCTAAAATAATTCATTCCAAACAAACAAAAAACAATAATGGATGGTTTGTGTGAGAACTATCTACATACATTATGTGATGGACCGGTTTCTAGGTCATTTTGAGTCATATATTTTAGGTTTAGTACTTTATTAACCTAAATTTTCTTTTAACCAATGTAATAAATTTTAGTCACCATCACTCAATGTATTGGTAAAAATTGCTGAACTTATTATAAATTTTAAATTATTATTATTCCAAAAATGGTATCCATTTTTAAAAATTCTAATCAGTTAGAGGGTGGAAATTAATTTAAAATTAATCCCACTGAAGGGAAGACAATGTGGGGTTTTAAAGTAAAAACATTCAAAAGTTTTCTATGTTTTTATATCAAATTTCAATATTAAACTGGATTAAATTACCTAAATTGGATTAATAGGTAAATATATTATCTAAATAAACTATTAATCTATATAAAAATATAATTTTACCTTTTAAATCAATTAGTTGAAAAAGTGGTTTTGAAATAAAATACAATATTTGTAACTATTTTTTAAAAGATGTAACATTACATAAAAAATAGTATCCTAACATAATTTTATTCATGATTAAAAATTTGAAGAACATTTTGACATATTATATCAATAAATTTTCCAAAAATTATTTAAAAGTGGTTCTACAACGAATGTCTGAAAAAATGCCTTAAAAATATAGGTTTTAGCCCTAAAATTGGGATTTTATTATCTTATGTCTATAGAATCTATGGGTTGGATATCAAAAAAACATTCATTGAATATATATAACATATATATTACATTAATTTCAATTACCATTTTTAATACTTTAAATTCAATAGTTTCTGTTTTTTTAACTACAATAATATTTTTCTTTTTATTTAATCAGTTTTCATATTCATTAATTAGTAATCTATGAATTATCCTTATATTGGTATAGAAAACATATTTTCATAATTTAGTTAATTAAAATTCATATCCGTAAACATAAAATCTAGGTTATATTCAATTATAATAATTATTTTCATAATATATTATAGTTAGGTAACACTCGGTATTGCATGTTACGCAAGTCGTTGAGGAAGGTCAACCTTGCGTGTAATGTACGCTAACCTTGTTGTTCTGTATAACATACAACAAGTTGAGATTGCATCTAAAATACAAAAATACATTTGAAATTAATTTTTGACTTAGGTAAAAGTTATTTTTAGTTATTTGTGATATGAAAAATATCAATAGATAAAATTAATTCCAGAAATTGTCTAAAATATTGGGGTGTTACATTCAACCCCACATATAAGGATTTTCTCTCTAGAAATTCATCTTGGTTATCAAAGGATTAATACATGATAATTTCTTTCATATAAACCCACGTCATAAATAATAATACCAAAAAATACCTTAAAATGGTAATGTTAGAAGCATAATGGTTACCCAATGTATTATATTACGGGGTTTCAAAATAGGAGAACATTGGTTGGGAGGAATTGTTAGACAGGGAGGAAAACTATAAATTTTTATATGGAGTGATTGACACCATAAATAAAAGAAAAGTTAATGATAACATGATGGATTAGGGCCTCAATGTCATAAATATTTGATGATCGCAGAAGCCATTAGGTCACTAAAATTTAACGTCTTAGGAAAACACATTTTTTACCATTATCCTATCTTTACATAATTCTATTTAATTACCAGAATTATAAATAAATACACTTAATTGATGTTATCAAATTCCTTATACACAATATCAACCTTTGTTTATGACTGGACATATTTCCACTATATATCTTACCCTATGAAATGAATTAGAATTCTATTTTTTTAAGTACTAAGAGATCATGAGATCCAGGATAAAGAATCCCATCTATCTTCGGTTACCATCGACACAAATAGGTTATCTAATATTCATAATTCCTCATGTGGGGATATAATACACTAATATAATAAAATTATTTGAATATTTTCTTAAACATTCCATAAATGGTTAACCTTATTATCCTTTCAAAATATAATTCCTACATTCTTCCTTAATAAAGCCTTTCTCTTACACAAAAAACATTTTAATTGGATACCTGGGTTCATCCTTACACCGATAGAACATTAAATGACATTTTATTATTTCAAAATCAATGTAGAGGGATGAAATATTACTGGAGGATGAGAATTAAGATTATCAAAGGGCTTATTCATTCAAAACCAAACTCAAACCTCCCAACTAGGGGGAAAGGGTAAGTTTTACCCAAATTTTCATTATTCACTTCATCAATTATAAATGAATAATATTTACCTTTTTCATTTTTCTTCATAGGTTTCTGTGTATTATTATATATCTTATACCTTGGATTAGGTAAATTATTCTCATAATTCCAAATCTCCATGCACTTGAAACACTAAATTTTTGGTGGTTCATCTTATTGAGCTCTCTCTCCACTCATTTCATTGAATTCCTTGTTCTCATCACATCAACATTATTTTTCTTGGTTTCCATGCTTCCTACAATTGAAAAACATTCTTGTTTCTTTTAGGCATTCACCTATGTGTTCCTTCCCTATGTTTCAGTAAGTAGATGTTTGAAATGTTTCCTTATCTCCATGGTTTTTAGATTCCCCCATGATCTCCATATTCCCCTTCTTGTTAAAGAAATGAGACTGATAAGTAACTCCAACCTCCATTTCAAATTTTTTCACATAAATCCAAATGTATTCATAGATACTAAATACTCTCATGTCCAATTCCCTTATGAGTCTTAGATTTAATCCACTAATGAACAGACCAGATTTACCTTTAGGTTGGCTGATAATATCAGAAGTGTACCGTGAATATCATATGAAATTATCTTCGTAGGTACCAATAGTTTCATAATCATTTTGATTCAACTCAAGGAACTCATTTTCCATAAACATAATAAGAACACAAGGAATGTAAATATTGAAGAATAAGTTTTTGATCTCATCCTAATCCATGTATTCAATTTCATATTGCTTCCCCGTATTTCTGATCGAAGTACACCACTATTTTGCTTCACCATCTAAGCGATAAATAACAGTAATGAAATGATCAATATCCGAACAATTGAGAATAAAGATTATATTATCAGTGATACTGATCATGTATTCCACAACAAGTGGATCTGATGACAAATTGGTGGAAGGTGGAAGATTCCACATGAAAGAATCAACATAACAGTGTTCCCTCTTTTGTTCGTTTAGAAACTTAGCGTGATACATATATTTAGAATTTTGTGAGAATATAGGAATGAGTTTTTATATTCTGGACCCCATAGCATTCAATCCTTCATGAGTAAATTTTTTGCATTGTCTATCATATTCACCATTAACATAGTTCCTTTGGGTTCCATCCATTCAATAAAATCAAAATCATGGAGTAAGAAATAGTAATCACAATAGAGAACAACATAATCATGAAAAGTCTCTTATAGTATTTCTAATGTATGAGACCTTCCTTAGTCTATGAATCCTTATGTTTATCCTATGTTATTCATAGAAAACATCTATGTAAATCATTCATTTTGGTTGTGAAAAGTTTCTTAATTCCCAAATCATATACCGTGGGAGTGTTGAACCCAGTGTGCAGCAATGCCAGTTGTCATGTACCAGATTACCCTGAGTTAGGCTTGAAACATCATGTCATAGTTGTTACCCCAAGGTACATCTTTTCCAATTCCACATTAACTTATAGTATCTTGGAAACGATTTATTTTCTACTAAAAACTCAATCAATTCTTTAATAGTATTCTAGGACATTTTTTTAAACATTAACTCATCCTTATACATATCCTTAGAAATATCCCTAGACATACTAATAGCTATACAACTCGATATCTCAATATGGTTTTTTCAACCTTATATCCCATGGATGACTAAAAATTTCCTATGATACCAACTATAGTGACTCAAGCTTGACATACATGGATATTACATAAATTTAGATTAAAATTAAGTACATTACAAAAAAACATGTTCAAGGACCGTAATATTTTAGTGTCTTTTGAATCATAGAAAAAAAATTCAATCCTTGTGAAAAATCTTCAATATATCACTTAAATATGTACACCATTAGTAATTCTACCTAATAGCATTATTCATACTCTAGGGAAAGGAAACATAAGAAATGGGTGATCTCAGATGCTCTGTAAGGGTCAATAAATTGAATTCCTAAGCATAATATAACGAATATTGTATAGAAATTGAGAATAAAATTTGAAGATCATACCCTGCATATTAGATAACATAATAAAAAATGTCACTTCATAAGACACAAAGATTATGTAAATAAAAAAAATTATGAGGAATAATAATAAATGAAAATACATGGAATTTGTGGCACACACATTGGATTATAAGGATGTGAACATGTATAAGTAGAAACAAGTCCACTCATTAAGGTAAGGACATGAAATCAGGCATCAACGTCAACTTGTGGACATGAAACTAGGTCCATGCATAACATTGTGAACATGTAATCAGGTTCATGAATAACCTTAAGGATGTGAATCCAAGTCCAAGAATAACATTGTGAACATGTAATCAGGTTCACACATTACAATAATGACATGAAACTCGGTCTATGCGTAATGTTGTGAACATGTAATCTGGTTCATGCATAACATTGTGAACATGTAATCATGATCATTTAAAAAATTATGGGCATCAAACCAGGTACATGCAAAAGAATTTGAACATGTAATAAGGTTCTCACAAAACCTTACGGACATGAGACTATGTCCATGCACAACATTGTGAATGTGTAATTTGGTTCATGATTTACCTAATGGACATGACACTAGGTTCATGCATAAAATTTTGAACATGTAATCAGCTTCACACATAATATTTTGAACATGTAATCAGGTTCATGAATAAACATTTGAACATGCAACCAGGTCCACACATAAAATTTTGAACAAGTAATAATGTTCACTCATAACAGTGTGAACATATAATTAGGTTCATTCCTGAACTTATAGTCATGAAACGATGTCCACGAATACCATTTGTGAACATGTAATCGGGTTCACGCATAAAATAAATAATCATGATTCATCCATCATCACGCAATGAATTTGGTGGAGATATAGGTCTCACCCAATCTCATTATAAAATAATTCATACATGTTCCACATGATAATAAAACCTTCATCATATCATGACCAATAAAAAGAAATTGGATTTTTTAACATCAAATCCTATCATATAAAATTAAATTAATATCATTAACATTTAATAACTTCAGAACCTATGGATAAGAGATAGGTTTTAGAAAAATTTCACCATAGCATAACATGTGAAAGTAACCTAGTTTCATTAACATGTAACTCGTGAAATGGAAACAATCTTCATAGAGATCTTGACATTAATGGTAACCCACTCATTGAAAGGATATGAATTTTACCTTTAGATAATTTCGTATAATGGATTGAATAAAATCAAAATATATCATGTTATATGGAAAATAATTTTGAAATATCTTTCAAAAACATTTCTTGATGAAAATAACATTTCTTCTTTGAGAACTGCTTTTTTTATAACGCAATACATTTTGTAAACCATTTTATTTGAAAATAGATTTGAAAACATATAATGGAAGCATTGAAAATAATAAAATATTTTAAAATACATATTCATTGAAAATGATCTTTATGGATCATTGTACACATTTTTTAAAATATGTCGGAAAAAATGGTTTTTGAATACAATAGATTTCTGACCGAAGATAGAGATGACCATATTTTAATTAAAAACATTATCTTATCTTCCAAAGGGTAGAAATAGGAAACTAACACATGATAATATCTAGAAAAAACATAGGATAAAAAAAATATTGAGTGTTCTTGAGTTATGGATCATAATATTTCATCAAAGGTTGCATAAACATAAAAAATCTTGAAAAGCAATGAGATTGCCTCTATAAACTCTAATTATTCGGTATCATGGGATCATACTCTCCACGTATAAAAAATAAATTACATGAAGTCTATGAAATAATTTATACAAGGAGTTTCATGATATTATGTGTAAAATACAAATATATACTCCTTGAAAAATAGTTTAGGTTCATAAAAAACATGAGTATAAAAGAAGGAAAATTGAGACAATACATTTTTATCAATTTGGTAACTTTTGAGGAATAAACCCCATGAAATAAGGATTACAAAACAAGAATTTGAATACATATAATACAAAGTATAATATACATATAAGTTATTATTTTGAATTTTATACACCTCACAAAAAGAAATGGTTCTGAACGTAACCTAAATCTCTGAAAATTAAAAGTGAGATGACATCCCATTACCTTATGTCTTTACTCTCATCATAATCATTCAAACCAGTTATATAAAAATATAAAATATTTATACTAATATTAACGAACCATTTTATTAAACATATAACCATATATGTTTTGATTAAAACCTTATATTACCCTCTTATTAATGATCCTTTGTTATGGTTTCACTTTGAGTAATATATTATTTGTTCTTCACATGTGTATTAATTTGATAAATCATTAGATCATATAATTAAATCCTAACGTCATCTTGTAAATCATGATATAAATATAATGTATAAATAGTATATTTATGTTATATAATCTACATAATAAATAAATATGAAATGGAATACACGGTTCATGTAACAAACAGAGATTTTGTGAGAATTATTCTTTTTAATTTCATTGATGTATTGTGTTGTAAGATAAAACAAAAATAGCTTGTTCTATACGCTACACCGTATTAGCTTGCAGTATACGCAAAAGTATTCATGTCTTGTGTTACACACAATTTTATGTTCGTTTTGTAGAAATTATTCTATGCAACATTAAGTATAGATTTTGTTTAATGTATAAATGAAATAAGTTTTGATTATGTTATACGCAACACCAAATGGAACATTCACTACATGCAACCCTGACTTGGCTTGCATTACACGCAATCAAGAACTTCCTCTATAGCATTTGTAGTACGCAATACCGAGTTTCACTAAACGAGATATTATTATAATATTATTATGAACTAGCCGTTATGAATAGTAATGCCCACTTTTTGAAATTTTATAAATTTTATCATTCAAAATGGACTTCATTTTTGGATTCAGAATATCGAAATTAGCCTACGGTGAATTTTTTGTATTTTTCTAAAAATATTCAATTTTTGATGAATAGTGAAAACACTGGGTTACTATTTAAATAGCGACATTTTATTTAAATAATTATTGAATTTATTTAAATTTATTTGAGGTAAAAATTGATACATAATACATATATAAGTTCAATTTAATTCATTGGAGTCATTTTATAATAATTTTAGATATATAATAATTTTATTGAACTTTTCACCGTCTTTTACACACCAACTAGTAGAATTTGAAAATTTACATAAAACTTAATTTTACCACTTCTGTGAGTGGAATTTAGAAAATCCGAGATACATGGTAAATATCAAGGAGTCAAATGTTGTTCAATAATATAAAAATAATTTTTGGTGAATAGTAACTTTTTACTTTTATTTACCATGGAAAAAAGTAAATATGGTAATTATGAGTAAAAAATGATATTATTATTACCCTAACACATGTCCTAACTCTATTGGATAAGTTTAATTCAACCAAAAACAACCTTAGGAATAAAATATGACCATTCAGGTCCACTTGGATTAGATTAGGACATTTATTATTGTTTTATTTAAAGAAGAGTTAAAAGTGTTAAAATAAAAATTTAATAACTAAAATATTTTTAATATAGGGTAATAGATAAGATAAATTCGACTATAAATATTCATTAGAAAGATTGAAAAAATTTCCTACATAATGGGATATTAATTATAAATTTTAGACATTAAATAATTTAATTTATTTATGAAATAATGATGATGTAGTAATTAACTTATTAATGAAATATTAAAATAATTGATATTATAAATACCCAAATAAATGTAATTTGAGACTTTTTATGAATTAAAGTAATTCTATTGGTTAATATGACATGTTATTATTGATTTAATTTATTTTGTGGAAATAATCATGCGGTTATGAGTTTTACAAAAATCAATTACCAAATAGTGTCAAAATTGACATAAAATAGTTGTTTAAAAAAATATTATATTATTGATTGTTATTCTATTCCTAAAAATCTATGGTTCGGCCAAATGACATAGATATGGTTATATATATGAATAATAAACCACTTTGGGTTCGTTTGGATTGTTATAATATGTTTATTGACCATATAGTGTAAGAAAACAATAAGACACGGTAAAAGTTAAATTATTTAACTTAGAGTTAAATATAAATGATAAGGGAAAAATAGTAACCTAAACTTGTATAAAACCTATTTTTTGAATGGATTTAGACCCATACCCACATTATCTTCGAAATAAGTCACTTTGGAGCCATTATAATCCGAATATGTCTTTATTATAAAATAATATTTTATGTTTTTTATTAAAGTGCCCCTCTCCTCCCACATAAAAGGGCACCTCCTCCCTCTTCTCGTTACACAATTTTGAGCGTTAGTGCTCAAGAAAAACCTGCCCATTTCACTTCTAAACTTCCATATAATCATACTAGAGGTCTTGGGCTTCTTTAAAGACCATTTTGAGTTTCCTAAGAGGAGGTTTCAAAGAGGCGTGTGGAGAAGAGGTAATATCTGTTACCGATCCTTTCAAATTTTTTCTACTTATATATCCTCTTATATAGTTGTTTCATTATGAAGTAATAACATCAGTATGACTCATATACTGATATGTTAATATAAATATGGAACAACTTTATTTCACCTTCGATCCATCCTACAGAAAACGAAACCACCGCGTGTGCGTACATATGGAATATCGTATCCACACAGTGGTGTAATCTGTTTTCCACCACAACCTTACATGGATGGGTATAATGGTGTAATTAATAACTATATATAATTATTCTAAATTTTAATTGATTATTAAATCGTATACATACACTTAAGTACAATTCAACGATCATGGGAACGATATCATCGCTCGTGCGTACGTACGACCTACCGTCTCCACGGTATGATGCGACTAGTTCTACATGATTTTCATTGAATATTGATTATATAAAAGAATTGAATGAATAAATATGATATATATTACACTAATACCATTCTTTAAAAGAGTTATCTATAAACTTAAAATAAGAATAAGAATTTACTCGACAGAACATGCATAAGAACATAAAGCAATGAACACCCGAATAACAAGTAGCAATGAAATATTACTAAAAAGAATATAAGAATATGACCATATATGATATCATAACAATGAATATGATTCTGTAAAAAGTCAATGACATTACTTAAATCATTATACAGGAGGTTCAGATATGTACGAAGCATTTCATATATAAGGTAATGGTTAACTTTTCCAATCTTTTTTTTATCTGAGATTATTTATTCGTAAGTATTTACTGGGGTTATATTTATCATTCATGTCCAAGTTTTATAAAAATGGTTTCATGTAACTGTAATGTCATTTTTACCCATTTTTGACTTGTACCACATGTTTTGGAAGGAGTATTTCTTTTGTTTACCATACAAGGAACATTTTTAATTTTCCGAAAAATGTTCGAGGAGAATGTTTTTTTAACTTATTCGGCATGAACGGATTTTTTAGGATTCATAACGCCTTATTTTCATGAATCTTACGCTAAAATATTTCATGATTATTTTCATCAAAATCCTTTTATTTTAAAATTTTAAGAATTTTTTGAAAAGAAAATGATTTTGAATAGTAAAGGATATTTTCCTCAAGAATTAATTTCAAGTGTTTTGTCAAAAGTATTTTATATCTATGATGACATTAGTTAGTATGATTGTTTTTCAAGTACAATGTCTCTATGATTCACATGGTTTCACTATTCTTATGATTAAATGATATCCATTCGTTTTATATGGATTATGTTATGATGACATGTTTTTTATGAATCCAATTTTTATTACATGGGTTTTACTATCATGTATGATTAATGATTTTGTGGCACACATAATAATGGTTTCATTATGAGATGGGTGGGAACTATATCTCCCTCCAATTAAATGGTTAAAGATTTATAACTCATGAGATAGACTTGGGTGGAACAACAAGTAAATCATGTTCAGTAATACAGGACTGGAACGGCAAGTAAACCTGGTTCAGTAAGGGACTTTGTCCACTAAGATGGTCTTGGAAGCAATACCTTGGCTACTATGGAAATCATATAATGTGATTAATGTTTTTCCACAATTAAAAGTTTTATTACCATGAAATTTTATCATGATTAATGTTCTTTTATGATCTATGCCTTATGTACTGCAATGTTATATGTCATTGCTCATGATTTTGATATTTAGATTTTATGCTAATGATTTTACATTCAAATTTATATGGATTGTTATATGTTCTATATGATTACCCTTACTGAGCATTTTAGCTCACCATTTTTATGTTTTATTTTCCCCAGGATATAAAAAAAGTTTTCTGGTATGAAAAAAAGGGGAAGATCTTTATGGGAGATGTTGAAGATCTTTCACCATGATTTGAAGAAAATGTTCTGAGTTTCCAAAGACAATAAATTATTACAGTCCTTGTGTGTTGGTTTTTTTATGTATTAAGTATTCCTCAAAAGTAATGTAATGTCCATGTACGCCAATCATTGGGTATCTATAGTTGGAATCAGAATAAAGGTTTAGTTAACCTTTGGAAACTAGGATGCGAAAACTTTAGTGAGACCCCAAGATATATTTATAATGTATGTCTAGGGATGTCCCTATGGTTAAGTATAAGTATAGGTTATAGTCCTAGAATTATTGTAACAATCCTAGAATTAACCCTAAGATGTTATATATTGAAGTTAATCCCCCTTTATTATGTTGTTTTCCATAGCATGATTTTTTCCTCTCACACTATTCTTTTTGGGTTTTAGACGATGGATGGAACTCGAAGGAACCATGTTGATCAATGTAACGGACAATGCAATGATTGTCTTCCAGAACAAACCACTGTTATGGGAGATGGAGTGAAAAATATTATTTCTATACTTACACAAGCTTTGAATCCTTTTGGACTTCCAAATGAGCAGAGAAGGGAACAATATACTATTGAGTCTTTAATGAGTAAACATCCCCATTATTTCTGTGGGTCTTCTGATCCACTTGTTGCTGAACAGTGGATCAGTACCATTGAAAAGATATTTTCTATTCTTATATGTTCATAACATGAAAAAGTCATTCTAGCTATTTACCGTTTAGATAGTGAAGCAGACCAGTGGTGGACTCTAATTAAGAATACAAGGCCCCAAGGTGAAATTGACTCCATGGAATCGGATTAGTTCAAGAACTTATTTTTCAATAAGTACATCCCTTGTATTCTTCAAAAAAATATGGAAAAGGAGTTCCTTGAGCTTAAGCAAAAGGATGATGAATCTGTTGGTGTATATGAAGCAAATTTTACAAGGCTTGCAAGGTATGCATCTGGCTTTATCATCCAACCTAAAAGTAAAGTTGATCAATTATTCAGTGGCTAAAAACAAAGTCGTCGAAGGACATTATCTATAAGAGAATTTTGTATATATGAAGAAATTATGTGTTGTGCTATCATGGTAGAACTAGAAGTTGGTGTTACATATCCATCTCATGGTTTCGACAAATAACAAAAGATGGAGTTCAAGGAGAAATCTCAAAACATTGGTGAGAAGATGATGAATGTTTCTTTATGCTCAAAGTGTGGAAAGAAGAATGATGGAGATTGCATAAAAGGTACTAGAAAATGTTTCATGTGTGGAAAAGAAGTTCATCAATCAGTTGAGTGCCGAAGTAATTGAAAAAAGGTCTCTAATGACGTGAATAGAGAAAAGACTACACAGAATGCTCCGCCAACACATCAATGCTTTAAGTGCAAGGTAATGGGGCATTATGCTAATCAATGCCCTAATCCAAGGGTTAATGATGATCAATGTGAGAAACCTCTTAAGGAAAAGGATAAAGGGAAGTCACATGCGATCACTATTTGTGATGTTGAGTATGACAATGATGTTGTGTAATGATTAAGTGTTTATGTATTGGAATTTCAAAATAGTATCATGGAATCTCATTTATGGTATTGTGGAATTTTGGAATATCTATGTATTGGTTTTAAATAATTATATGGTACTAGTAACTATGAAAAGTGATTGAAATATTTTTGGAAAGAAGATGATATGCACATAATGAATAGATAAAGAAAAAATTAAATGAGCTCATGACTGATATAAGGACAAAGTTATATCATCATTTGAGTATATAGAAATTTTGGGATTTTGGTATGTGGAAAGTGATAAATTTTGAAAGTATTCATGTTTTCACCACGGTTCAATGGGTATTCATTTTTCAAGAGAATAAAAGAATAAGGTATTCACATGTTTGGAATGTGATCAACAAGATATATCTTGTGATATATGAGGGGTAATTGATGGTATTCATGTTCTTGTTATATGACCTTTTTAGTAATCATTCTCTTTATACTATGAGTTTGGAAAGAAGTATTTTGGATAAGACTAAAGATTGGAATGGATTATGTTGAATATAAGTTAGTATTGTTTAGGGATAGAATTGTTTTTTGATATTATTGATAGAATGTTATAATAGTGTAGTTTAAGAAAATGGAAAACCTGCAGAATGGGTGACAACCCGTCGCGTCAGACGAGGATGTGGGAATCGAACCCACAAATGAACTGTGACATGCCTTTATCACCTACCACCGTCCTACAGGAAGTCCCTGGTTAGTAGAAACTAGTTTTATTTTATTAAGAGGTATGATATATGAAGTATAAGTCCATTTTATGAACCATATACGATTAATCTCTCCATAGATAGACCTATGTATATAACTTTTGCTAACCTTATGTTTGAGACAGATGGAATGACCTATAATTCTATCGCATGATCTACTAACACGTCATGGAAGACAAATTCAACTTCATTTATTTAAGAGATGAAGTGGAAATTTCTCAAGGCACAAACAACAGTGATATTATACCAAAATCAAGTGAGTATTTCTTCTAATTCTAAATTTTCAACTTTAGGGAATGGATATTGGAAACCAAAAATGTTGTCCTAGTGATCTTATATCTGATGAATCAGATGGTACCTTAGATCATCACAAATTTATTGCTTTTTGATTGTTGGCTTTCTCAAAGCCATGTTCTCTACCACTCTCCATCAGACCTTGATGGATTGATTTGTCTTCCATATCCATATTTTCACCTATATTCTCATATGTGGAAACCCAGTGATTAGTTAATTTGGGTAACCGTTATGTTTCATACATCACTTTTTAAAATTAATTTTTAGTATTCCTTTTAATGTTGTGGGTTTCTATGAAAGAATCTTTCATGTAGTAAACCATTTATAAAACCCGACAAATTTCGAGGGTGAAATTCATTTTAAGGGGGGTATAATGTAAAAACCTGATATTTTTGGAGAATTATTGTTTTTAATTTCATTGATGTCTTGTGTTGTACGCTACAAAAAGATTATTGTGTGCTGTACGCAACACCGTATTAGATTGCAGTATATGCAACACTATTCTTGGTTCGTGTTACACACAATTTCATGTTTGTTTGTTAGAAATTATTCTATGAAACATTAAGTATAGATTTTGTTTAATGTATAAATGAAATAAGTTTTTATTATGTTATACGTAACACCAAACGATGCTTTCAATAAACGCAACCCTATCTTGGCTTGCATTACATGCAATCAAGAACTTCCTTGATAGCGTGGGTAGTACGCAATACCGAGTTTCACTAAATGAGATATTATTATAATATTATTATGAACTAGCAGTAATGAATAGTAATACCAGCTTTTTCAAATTTTATAAATTTTATCTTTCAAAATGGACTTTATTTTGTATTTTGAATATCGAAATTAGCCTAGGGTGAATTTTTGGTATTTTTCTGAAAACATTCAATTTTTGATGAATAGTGAAAACACTAGGTTACTATTTAAAAACCGACTATTTATTTAAATAATTATTTATTTTATTTAAATATATTTTAGGTAAAAATTGATACATAAAAACTATATATGTTCAATTTAATTCATTGGAGTCATTTTATAATAATTTTAGATATATTAAAATTTTATTGAACTTTTCACCGTCTTTTACCCACCTCCTAGAAAAATTTGAAAATTTACATAAAACATAATTTTAACGCTTCTGTAAGTGGAATTACAAAAATCCGAGAGACACAGTTAATATCAAGGAGTAAAATGTGGTTCAATAAGATTAAAATAATTTTTGGTGAATAATAACTTTTTACTTTTATTTACCATGGTAAAAAGTAAATAGGGTAATTAAGGGTCAAAAAATGATATTATTATTATCCTAACACATGTCCAATGTAACGCCCCAACCCCAGTTACCCAGAGTCGGTGCATTATTACAAAACATTGGCATGATTACAAGGAATCAAGTCTCGAATGACCGATTAGTTTAGGAGTCTTGGAAAATAGATTACATACATGAATGTTACATTACACTTCATTACATACAAAACAACATAAATAATCCTTTATGAATGCCATTATTCCCTTGTCTTAACCCTTCTTATCAATCACAATATACTTCTTAGAATCCTGGGAAAAATAAAACATTGGAAGGGGTGAGCTCAAACGCTCCGTAAGGGTAAGCAATACAACAGAAACATTTATAAATAAGCATAAACATTTAAGGCAATGTATAATTAAAAAAAAGACTTTTAAACATGAACTTTAACATAGTATGGAAAAAATAAAATGAAATAATTCCATTTAATTATTCACATGGATATTCTACTAATCGAATAATCACATGCAATATCAATAACCACTTTCATAATGATGGAATGATTAATGCCAGACTATCATAACCACATAGCCAAGGCCTTGTGCCAAGACTACAAATAAGATTTTTTTCAAGGCCTTGTGCAAAGACACTAGTTTGTCTCATTAGACATACCGATGCAATTTTTTTAGAAGATACTTACATTTAAAATTGTTATAAAATACTCCAGTGTTTTTATGAAATCATTATGCAAGCTTCTGAAAACAAAATAACTAATTCTGAGACTTCTTGACTAATTATAGTCCATGATGGGTCCACTCCCAATCCCTTCCTATCTAGCACACTCGAGAGTTAGGTTTTCTGAAAACATTTTTATGCTTGCGTTAAATACGTATACATTTGCACTGGATTTTCATATTTTTGAGAGAATTATATCTTTTTTTGAAATAATTTAAAAGTCACATAATTATAAAAGAAAACATTTACTTTGAAAATATCCTTATAATCTTGTAAGGGATGCTTCTAAGATTTTATAATTGCAGAAAATAGCCCCACCCGCTGTATAAGTTAAAAAAACATTTTTACCTTAATTCTTTCGGAAAGGTTAAAAAGAACCTTGTTTGGAAAAAGACGGAAAGATTCCTTTATAAACCTCTTATTAAAATTTAAACAAGGGTATAAAAAACTTTAACCCATATTCTTGTAAATAGTAAAAATGTTTTGAAATACATTTTTAAGAAACATGGATGTGGATGATAAAGAGATCCCAGTAGATTATTACGTATAAACAATCTCGGATAATGAAGAGATTGTGAAATAACCCTTACCTTGTAGTTTTCATTGGTTGGGGTAGGTTAACCTACTGTATAGTGGTGAAATAATTGTTATCAAATTATACAAGAATCATATAAATTAATATGATATCATATATGATCTTTTAACATTGATTTGTTAATAATATCTTAGTATTATCGTTGTTTCGGGTGTTAACTTACTCCTTTTCTTTTATATATTTTGTTACGGAAGCCATGTTTGTAATGGATAGGTTGTATATTATTCATATCCAGAATGATATCAAGTCCTTAAAAATCATTTTTAAATCATCAAATGATAATTATACTTGAATGGATACGATGGAGAATGAATCTCATCGCGTTCGTGGAGACGGTAGTCCGTACGTACGCACGAGCGACAATATCATTCTTTTGATATTAAAATAAAATATAAATGGATGGTATATCATATATACAGAATAATTAACATGTTATATTTATTATTTACATGAGTTACACATCATTATTATACCCATCCAAATAATAATATATTGAATAACAATTACACTATGACGTGGAGACGGTAAGTCGTACGTACGCACGAATGGTGACATGTTATTCAAAGGGTGGATAGTATACTGAATATGGTTGTACCATATTTATAATAACATCACATTATATATATGATACTGGAGTTATTATTTTAGAATGGTAACAACAAAGGAAGAAGAAGTGGATGAAGAAAGGAACATGGAAAAGGGTGGTGAAATCATTACCTCTTCTTCGGGTTCTTCCTTTTGATTTGATCAAAAGGGCTCCTTAGGTTGGCTTTCTGATCAAACTAAGGCCTCTAGGTTGTAGTGAGGGCTGTTGGGAGAGTATTTGGGCAGAGTTTGGGAGAAACAAAAGGCTTTTAAGGTGTGAAGAAATGAGAAGGGGGAGTTCCCTTTTATAAGAGGGCTGAGGGGTACCTTTGGAAAAGTTAGAAATATTAATTTATAATAAATTCATATTCGGTTTCTAATGGCTCCAAAGTTGATTATTCAAAGGTCAAGGTGAGAATAGGTCGAAAACCATTCAACCAATAGAATTTATATAGGTTTGGGTTACTATATTAACCTTATCTTTTATTTTTAACTCTTAGTTAATTAGTTTGACATTTACCATGTCACTTTGTATTTTTATATTATATAGTTAATAAACTTACTATATACATAAAATAGACCCCCAAATGTCCATTAATGATACACCTATCATGATATATGTCTCTTGGCCGAAACTTAGATTTTTAGGAATTTAATATCAATTAATAATATAATATTTGTTTTAAAAACTCTTTTATGTCAATTTTGACACTATTCAATAGTTGATTTTTGTGAAACTCATAACAGAATGATTACTTCGAGAAAAGACAATAAACTCCATACTAATATGACATATTATCCTAGAAAATTAGTTTAATTCATTAAAAGTCTCAAATTATCTTTATTTGGGAATTTAAAATATCAATTATTTTAAATTTTTACTGTTATGGTAATTACTGCATCATCATTGTGTCATAAATAAATTAAATTATATAATGTCTAAATATTATAAATAAAATTTCATTATGTAGGAAATATTATTAGCTTTCTAATGAATATTTATAATCTAATTTATCTTATGTATAATCCTATATTAAAAATGTTTTAGTAAATAAACGTTGATTTTAACTTTTTTAACTCTTCTTTGAATTAAATAATAATAAATGTCCTAATCTAATACAAGTGGACCTAAATGATAATATTTTATTACTAAGGTTGTTTTTGGTCGAGATACACTTGTCCAATAGAATTAGGACATGTGTTAGGGTAATATTAATATAATTTTTACCCTTAATTACCCTATTTACTTTTAACCGTGGTAAATAAAAGTAAAAAGTTACTATTTACCAAAAATTATTTTCATCTCATTGAACCAAATTTTACTTCTTGATATTAACCGTGTCTCTCGGATTTTCAAAATTCCAATCACAGAAGCTGTAAAATTAAGTTTTATGAAAAATTCAGTTTTTTAACTACCACTTAATAGTTTCACTATTCATCAAAAATTGAAGTTTTTCAGAACAATGCCAATATTTCACCCTAAGCTATAATTGATATTACGAATTCAAAAATGATGTCTATTTTATAAAATTCCAAACATATAAGTTGCATTAATTTATTTTATAATTAATTCCCGCTGTCACAACAAATAGCGTGTTTTTAAGAAACAATATATATATCAAAAGATTGACAATTGTTTAGGTCCAATTTCAAAGTGAAATTAATTCTAATGAACACCATTGGATAAAATGGTAAAAATATATTCTAATTATACTTTAAAACCACTCAAATTCATAATTTATCACTATTAATTATTTTGATTAAAAAACTTCTTTTTAATTAAAATTTAGTAATTTTCACTATTCATCAAAATATGAAAGTTATTCGAAAAGTACCAAAATTTTACCTTAGGATAAATTCGATACTCCGAATACAAAAATGAAGTCCATTTTGAAATATAAAATATATATAATTTCAAAAAGTAGGTATTACTATTCATAACGGCTAGTTTGATTGGTTGTGGTGTGTGTTAGAACTCAAAGTTGCGTACAACACACACTACTGTATCATTTAAAGGAAAGCGTACCGTGGAAGTTTGGGATGTTTCATTTTAAATTTTTGATGTCCCCATTTAGTCAAAAAGTTTAAAATATTGTATTTAAAAAGGGGTCACTATTAAAAGTTGGTAAAAGTGCAATACTGAAAATGAATTTGTTCTTACATTATGTCTAAGAAACTCATAATATGGATTCTAAAATTATAAGGATTATAGAAAGTTTAAAATTTAGTTAATACTATTCATAACCTCTTTTGAATGGCTTGTTTGGTAAGTCATGGTGCGCTTGAACTCAGTGTTGCTTGTAGTGAAGGTTATTGAATTATTTTGAAGAAATAACACACTATGAAATCTTGGGGTGTTACATTCTCCCCTCCTTCAATAAATTGCGTCCTCGCAATTGGAAATTGATCTTCGAAAATAAAAGGTTGAAAATAAAAAATATCTTTGTGGGAAAACCCACATCGGAAATTGGGTTACTAAAATTTTGCCTTAAAATGAGGAAAAGAGAAATGAAATGGTCACCACCAAATTATGATCTCGATTAAGAGAACATTGGTGGAAATTAGAGACATATAATTGCAGGAAAAACGTAAATATTTATAGGTAGTGATTGAGGTCATCAATCACAAACATGTTTAAAATTGAGGTCCTTAAATTCATCAATCTATGATGACTTAAAATATCAACGATTCAACAAAACATAAGGTATTAGGATAACACATTTTTGACGTTTCAAAATATCTTTGTTGAAATCCCACATCGAAAAATGAATTAATGAGGACTCTATTTAAAATAAAGAGTGGAATGTATGAAGATTACCAAAAATAACACATACTAGGGTTTCATTTAGGAAAATATAGATATAGAAGAGAAATCTAACCATCAATTATCTGATGGAGAGTGGTAGAGAACATGGCTATGAAAAGGCCAACAATCCCAAAGCCATAAATTAGTGATGATTTAAGGCACCATCTAGGACAACATTTTTGTTCTAAGTTCCTTTTATTAATGTTGAGGAATTTATTTATGAGATTGTCAAAGATCATACGGAGATATACTTACTTTATAATTGGAGTTTTATCCATTAATAAATTTCTACCACAAACTCATCTTTCACTCTAAAAGATAATAGAACGTAAAAACAATTCTATTTATACTATTCATACAGGGTTCTAAAATAAATGAATTTATAATTCATCTACCAGATCTTTAAAAAAACTACATTATTTAATCAATGACATCTCATGGGCCAGTGGTAGGTGATACACCCTTGTCGCCATTCGGTTGCGGGTTCAAGTCTCGCGGCCTTGCCGGACGTGACGGGTTGCCGCCCGACCTCCGGGTTGTCCTTTAATGGAAATCCAAAATAATCCAAACTAGTACTATCCAAAATACAACTGTCCAAACTCACAGTCCAAAATTTATAAGGAAGGTAAACATAATGTAGATCCTTTTTACCCCGTAATAGCATATGAATACCTTCATCATGTATTCTTTTAATACACTGAAACATCCTGAATTACCATATTACTTATTGATTACATTCATGCTCCCTTATTCCATATAGAATGTTGGATATACTTCATCAATCCAAAAATGTTTTAAACCCAAACAATGATGGAATATACAAATCATTAATCAATTTCAAGGTAGTCAAGAATATCCAATATAATTTATCCAAATATATCATGTATTATTCCAAAATCACTACCTCGATATCAGAACTATATTATGGTTTATCATTCTCTCAACCATATATTTTCCAAAAATTTATCCTGCTATTGAGTCACTTTTCTTTTTTCCACACAATCTCAAGTCCTTAATGAAATAGTACTGTAGTACAATCCTTATATACTCCATAATTATTATAACAAGTAAATTGTTGATACAAAACTCAATTGACATAATCAACATAAGAACTCTAATCATTCCTCTTCATCTGTGGTAGTATCATAACATGATTATTATCAAATAGAATCATTTGCGGCATGGTTTGTTGACTGGGACATAGGTTCGCGTAGTGTCCAAACTCTTTGAAAATGAATCATTGTACATTTGAAACAATTTTCTTACCCTTGCAGTCACGTACTTTGTGACCTTTTCCTCCACACTTATAACAAACTCCCATTCCTTTCAGACAAGTTCCAGGGTGTTTCTTCCCACATTTATCACATATGGAAAAATTCTTCTTTTCTGTCTTCCCTTTATCCATCTTTTTCTCTTCCATCCTTTTCTTCTCTTGCTTCCCTTCAAAGCCATAAGACTCAGTAAAATCTTTACTTATCTTATCAACACATGATATTATTTATTCATATGATGATAAAACATGGGAGACTATTTCTCTTATAAATTCTAGCTTAAGACCATGAATGATATGATCCTTCTTTCTCTTTGGATTATGGGCATTGCTGGAGTTATCATTTCTTCTACTGGGCGCCATTTCTAAACAATGGCATACACTAGATTAGTTTATGAATAATAATACCTAATCCCAAAGTGCTAAAACACATAACATAAATTAAATAGTTTATGGATATAATCCATAATCATAAAAATCTCTCATTTGAGGAAGTATATACTCTTAAACCCTTAATAATGGTTTGTAAAGAAAATGAGAATTATCCTAAGCATATCCCCCGGGAGTGTCGTAACCAATAGTGCAGCAAGGCCCGTTGTCGTGCACCAGTTCTCGTTCGAGTCTAGCTCAAAGCGGTGTTTTCGAGTTTTACCCCTAGGAACATCTGTGCGAGATCCGCCTCTACCTGCTCGTATCCAGACAGGGATGTATTGCTCGGAAAACTCACAAAATCTCTACAATACCTAAATTCTAGTAAGTTCTTCTATACTAATCCTCAAGGTCCATCTTACGTCTATGTGCTATAATCAGAGTTTACCTAAATCTAGTTTCCAAGGTTTGTACTAATCTTCCTCTGATACCAACTGTAATGCCCCGACCCCAGTTACCCAGAGTCGGTGCATTATTACATAACATTGACATGATTACAAGGAATCAAGTCTCGAAAGGCCGATTAGTTTAGCAGTCTTGGAAAATAGATTACATACCTGAATGTTACATTACACTTCATAACATACAAAACAACATAAATAATCCTTTATGAATGCCATTATTCCTTTGTCTTAACCCTTCTTATCAATCACAATATACTTCTTGGAATCCTGGGAAAAATAAAACATTGAAAGGGGTGAGCTCAAACGCTTCGTAAGGGTAAGCAATACAACGGAAACATTTATAAATAAGAATAAACATTTAAGGCAATGTATAACTAAAAAAATCCTTTTAAACTTGAACATCAACATAGTATGGCAAAAATAAAATGAAATAATTCCATCTACTTATTCACATGGATATTCTACTAATCGAATAATCACATGAAATATCAATAACCACTTTCATAATGATGGAATGCATAATGCCAGACTATCATAACCACATAGCCAAGGCCTCATGCCAAGACTACAAATAAGATTTTGTCAAGGCCTTGTGCAATGACACTAGTTTGTCTCATTCGACCTACCGATGCAATTTTTTTAAAAGATACTTACGTTTAAAATTGTTATAAAATACTCCAGTGTTTTTATGAAATCATTATACAAGCTTCTGAAAACAAAATAACTAATTCTGAGACTTCTCGACTAATTATAGGCCATGATGGGTCCACTACCAATCCCTTCCTATCTAGCACACTCGAGAGTCAGGTTTTCTGAAATCATTTTTATGTTTGCGTTAAATACGTATACATTTGCACTGGATTTTCATATTTTTGAAAGAATTATCTCTTTTTTTGAAATAATTTAAAAGTCACATAATTATAAAAGAAAACATTTACTTTGAAAATATCCTTATAATCTTGTAAGGGAAGCTTCTAAGATTTTATAATGGCGGAAAATAGCCGCACCCGCTGTATAAATTAAAAAAACATTCTTACCTTAATTCTTTCGAAAAGGTTAAAAAGCACCTTGTTTGGAAAACGACGGAAAGATTCCTTTATAAAACTCTTATTAAAATTCAAACAATGGTATAAATGACTTTAACCCATATTTTTGTAAATAGTAAAAATGTTTTGAAATACATTTTTAAGAAACATGGATGTGGATGATAAAGAGATCCCAGTAGATTATTACGTATAAACAACCTCGGATAATGAAGAGATTGTGAAATAACCCTTACCTTGTACTTTTCCTTGGTTGGTGTAGGTTAACCTCCTGTATAGTGGTGGAAGAATTGTTATTAAATTATACAAGAATCATATACATTAATATGATATCATATATGGTCTTTTAACATTGATTTGTTGATAATATCTTAGTATTATCGTTGTTTCGGGTGTTGACTTACTCGTTTTCTTTTATATGTTTTGTTACGTAAGACATGTTTGTAATGGATAGGTTGTATATTATTTATATCTAGAATGATATCAAGTCCATAAACATCATTTTTAAATCATCAAATGATAATTATACTTGAATGGATACGATGGAGAATAAATCTCATCGCGTTCGTGGAGACGGTAGTCCGTACGTACGTACGAGCGACAATATCATTCTTTTGATATTAAAATAATATATAAATGGATGGTATATCATATATAAATAATAATTAACATGTTATATTTATTATTTACATGAGTTACACATCATTATTATTCCCATCCAAATAATAATATATTGAATAACGATTACACCACGACGTGGAGACGGTAAGTCGTACGTACGCACGTATGGTGACATGTTATTCAAAGGGTGGATAGAATAATGAATATGGTTTTACAATATTTATAATAACATCACAGTATATATATGATACTGGAGTAATTATTTGAGAATGGTAACAACAAAGGAAGAAGAAGTGGAAGAAGAAAGGAACTTGGAAAAGGGTGGTGAAATCATTACCTCTTCTTCGGGTTATTCCTTTTGATTTGATCAAAAGGGCTCCATAGGTTGGCTTTCTGATCAAACTAAGGCATCTAGGTTGTAGTGAGGGATGTTGGGAGAGTATTTGGGCAGAGTTTGGCTGAACCAAGAGGCTTTGAAGGTGTGAAGAAATTATAAGGAATGACCTTTTATAAGAGGGGTGAGGGGTACCTTTGGAAAAGCTAGAAATATTAATTTATAATAAATTCATATTCGGTTTCTAATGGCTAAAAAGTTTATTATTCAAAGGTCAAGGTGATAATAGGTCGAAAAAAATTCAACCAATAGAATTTATACAGGTTTGGGTTACTATATTAACCTTATCTTTTAGTTTTAACTCTTAGTTAATTAGTTTGACATTTACCATGTCACTTTGTATTTTTATATTATATAGTTAATAAACATACTATATACATCCAAGAGACCCCCAAGTGTTCCATTAATGATAGACCTATCGTGATATAAGTCTCTTGGACGAACCATATATTTTTAGGAATTTAATATCAATTAATAGTATAATATTTGTTTTAAAAACTCTTTTATGTCAATTTTGACACTATTCAATAGTTGATTTTTGTGAAACTCATAACAGAATGATTACTTCAAACAAAGTCAATTAAATCTATCCTAATATTACATATTATCCTATAAAATTAGTTTAATTCATTAAAAGTCTCAAATTATATTTATTTGGGTATTTAAAATATCAATTATTTTAAATTTTCACTATTATGGTAATTACTGCATCATCATTGTGTCATAAATAAATTAAATTATATTATGTCTAAAAATTATAAATAAAATTTCATTATGTAGGAAATATTATTATCATTCTAATGAATATTTATAATCGAATTTATCTTATGTATAACCCTATATTAAAAATGTTTTAGTAAATAAACGTTGATTTTAACTTTTTTAACTCTTCTTTGAATTAAATAATAATAAATGTCCTAATCTAATCCAAGTGGACCTAAATGATAATATTTTATTCCTAAGGTTGTTTTTGGTCGAGATACACTTGTCCAATAGAATTAGGACATGTGTTAGGGTAATATTAATATAATTTTTACCCTTAATTACCCTATTTACTTTTAACTGTGGTAAATAAAAGAAAAAAGTTACTATTTACCAAAAATTATTTTCATCTCATTGAACCAAGTTTTACTTCTTCATATTAACCGTGTGTCTCAGATTTTCAAAATTTTAATCACAGAAGCAGTAAAATTATGTTTTATGAAAAATTCAGTTTTTTAACTACCACTTAGTAGTTTCACTATTCATCAAAAATTGAAGTTTTTCAGAACAATGCCAAAATTTCACACTAAGCTATAATTGATATTACGAATTCAAAAATGATGTATATTTTACAAAATTCCAAACATATAAGTTTCATTAATTAATTTTATAATTAATTCCCATTGTCACAAAAAATAGTGTTTTTAAGAAACAATATATATATCAAAAGATTGACAATTGTTTAGGTCCAATTTCAAAGTGAAATTAATTCTAATAAACACCATTGGATAAAATGGTAAAAATATATTTTAATTATACTTTAAAACCACTCAAATTCATAATTTATCACTACTAATTATTTTGATTAAAAAAGTTGTTTTTAATTAATATTTATTAATTTTCACTATTCATCAAAATATGAAAGTTATCCGAAAAGTACCAAAATTTCACCTTAGGATAAATTCGATACTCCAAATCCAAAAATGAAGTCCATTTTGAAATATAAAATATATATAATTTCAAAAAGTAGGTATTACTATTCATAACGGCTAGTTTGATTGGTTATGGTGTGTGTTAGAACTCAAAGTTGCGTACAACACACGCTACTGTATCATTCAAAGGAAAGCGTACCGTGGAAGTTTTGGATGTTTCATTTTAAATTTTTAATGTCCCCATTTAGTCAAAAAGTTTAAAATATTGTATTTAAAAAGGGTTCACTATTAAAAGTTGGTAAAAGTGCAATACTGAAAATGAATTTGTTCTTACATTATGTCTAACAAACTTATAATATGGATTCTAAAATTATAAGGATTATATAAAGTTTAAAATTTAGTTAATACTATTCATAACCTCTTTTTAACGGCTTGTTTGGTGAGTCATGGTGTGCTTGAACTCGGGGTTGCTTGTAGTGCAAGTTATTGAATTATTTTGAAGAAATAACACACTATGAAATCTTGGGGTGTTACATTCTCCCCTCCTTCAATAAATTGCGTCCTCACAATTTGAAATTGTTCTTCGAAAATAAAAGGTTGGAAATAAAAAATATCTTTGTGGGAAAACCCACATCCGAAATTGGGTTACTAAAATTTAGCCTTTAAATGATGAAAAGAGAAATGAAAGGGTCACCACCAAATTATGATCTCAATTAGGAGAACAATGGTGGAAATTAAAGACATATAATTGGAGGAAAAATATAAATATTTATAGGTAGTGATTGAGTTCATCAATCACAAACAAGTTTAAAATTGAGGTCCTTAAATTCATCAATCTATGATGATTTAAAATACCAACGATTCAACAAAACATAAGGTAGTAGGATAACACATTTTTGACGTTTCAAAATATCTTAGTTGAAATCCCACATCGAAAAATGAATTAATGAGGCCTCTATTTAAAATAAAGAGTGGAAAGTATGATGATTACCGAAAATAACACATACTAGGGTTCCATGTAGGAAAATATGGATATGGAAGAGAAATCTAACCATCAATTATCTGATGGAGAGTGGTAGAGAACATGGCTATGAAAAGGCCAACAATACAAAAGCCATAAATTAGTGATGATTTAAGGCACCATCTAGGACAACATTTCTGTTCTAAGTTCCTTTTCTAAATGTTGAGGAATTTATTTATGAGATTGGCTAAGATCATAAGGAGATATACTTACTTTATAATTAGAGTTTTATCGATTAAAAAATTTCTACCACAAACACATATTTCACTCTAAATGATAATACAACATAAAAAAAATTATATTTATACTATTCATACAGGGTTCCAAAATAAATGAATTTATAATTCATCTACCAGATCTTTTAAAAAAACTACATTATTTAATCCAGGACATCTCGTGGGCCAGTGGTAGGTGATACACCCTTGTCGCCCTTCGGTTGCGGGTTCAAGTCTCGTGGCCTTGCCGGACGTGACGGGTTGCCGCCTGACCTCTGGGTTGTCCTTTTATGGAAATCCAAAATAATCCAAACTAGAACTATCCAAAATAAATCTATCCAAACTCACAGTCCAAAACTTATAAGGAAGGTAAACATAATGTAGATCCTTTTTACCCCATAATAGTATATGAATACCTTCATCATGTATTCTTTTAATACACTGAAACATCCTGAATTACCATATTACTTATTGATTACATTCATGCTCCCTTATTCCATATAGAATACGGGATATACTTCATCAATCCAAAAATATTTTAAACCCAAACAATTATGGAATATACAAATCATTAATCAATTTCAAGGTAGTCAAGAATATCCAATATAATTTATCCAAACAAATCATGTATTATTCCAAAATCACTACCTCGGTATCAGAACTATATTATGGTTTATCATTCTATCAACCATATATTTTCCAAATATTTATCCTGCTATTGAGTCACTTTTCTTTGTTCCACACAATCTCAAGTCCTTAATGAAATAGTACTGCAGTACAATCCTTATATACTCCATAATTATTATAACAAGTACATTGTTGATACAACACTCAATTGACATAATCAACATAAGAACTCTATTCATTCCTCTTCATCTGTTGTAGTATCATAACTTGATTATTATCCCATAGAATCATTTGCTGCATGGTTTGATGACTGGGACATAGGTTCATGTAGTGTCCAAACTCTTTTCAAATGAAGCATTTTATATTTGAAACAATTTTCTTACCCTTGCAGTCACGTACTTTGTGCCCTTTTCCTCCACACTTATAACAAACTCCCATTCCTTTCAGACAAGTTCAAGGGTGTTTCTTCCCACAGTTATCACATATGGGAAAATTCTTCTTTTCCCTCTTCCCTTTATCCATATTTTTCTCTTCCATACTTTTCTTCTCTTGCTTCCCTTCAAAGCCATAGGACTCAGTAAAATCTTTACTTAACTTATCAACACATGATATTATTTATACATATGATGATAATACATGGGAGACTATTTCTATTATAAATTCTAGCTTATGACCATGAAAGATATGATCCTTCTTTCTCTTTGGATTATGTGCATTGCTGGAGTTATCATCCCTTCTACTGGGTGCCATTTCTAAACAATGGCATACACTAGATTAGGTTATGAATAACAATACCTAATCCCAAACTTGTAAAACACATAACATAAATTAAATAGTTTATGGATATAATCCATAATAATAAAAATGTATCCTTTGAGGATGTATACACTCATAAACCCTTAATAATGGTTTGTAAAGAAAATGAGAATTATCCTAAGCATATCCCCCGGGAGTGTCGTAACCAATAGTGCAGCAAGGCCCGTTGTCGTGCACCAGTTCTCGTTCGAGTCTAGCTCAAAGCGGTGTTTTCGAGTTTTACCCCTAGGAACATCTGTGCTAGATCCGCCTCTACCTGCTCGTATCCAGACAGGGATGTATTGCTCGGAAAACTCACAAAATCTCTACAATACCTAAATTCTAGTAAGTTCTTCTATACTAATCCTCAAGGTCCATCTTACGTCTATGTGCTATAATCAGAGTTTACCTAAATCTAGTTTCCAAGGTTTGTACTAAACTTCCTCTGATACCAACTGTAATGCCCCGACCCCAGTTACCCAGAGTCGGTGCATTATTACATAACATTGACATGATTACAAGGAATCAAGTCTCGAAAGGCCGATTAGTTTAGCAGTCTTGGAAAATAGATTATATACATGAATGTTATATTACACTTCATAACATACAAAACAACATAAATAATCCTTTATGAATGCCATTATTCCCATGTCTTAACCCTTCTTATCAATCACAATATACTTCTTGGAATCCTTGGAAAAATAAAACATTGAAAGGGGTGAGCTCAAACGCTCTGTAAGGGTAAGCAATACAGCAGAAACAGTTATAAATAAGCATAAACATTTAAGGAAATGTGTAACTAAAAAAAAGCCTTTTAAATATGAACTTCAGCATAGTATGGCAAAAATAAAATGAAATAATTCCATTTACTTATTCACATGGATATTCTACTAATCGAATAATCACATGCAATATCAATAACCACTTTCATAATGATGGAATGCATAATGCCAGAATATCATAACCACATATCCAAAGCCTCGTGCCAAGACTACAAATAATATGTTGTCAAGGCCTTGTGCAAAGACACTAGTTTGTCTCATTAGACCTACCGATGCAATTTTTTAAGAAGATACTTATGTTTAAAATTGTTATAAAATACTCCAGTGTTTTTATGAAATCATTATGCAAAATTCTGAAAACAAAATAACTAATTCTGAGACTTCTCGACTAATTATAGGCCATGATGGGTCCACTCCCAATCCCTTCCTATCCAGCACACTCGAGAGTCAGGTTTTCTGAAAACATTTTTATACTTGCGTTAAATACGTATACATTGGCACTGGATTTTCATATTTTTGAGAGAATTATCTCTTTTTTTGAAATGATTTAAAAGTCACATAATTATAAAAGAAAACATTTACTTTGAAAATATCCTTATAATCTTGTAAGGGAAGCTTCTAAGATTTTATAATGGCAAAAAATAGCTTCACCCGCTGTATAAGTTAAAAAAACATTCTTACCTTAATTCTTTCGAAAAGGTTAAAAAGCACCTTGTTTGGAAAACGACGGAAAGATTCCTTTATAATCCTCTTATTAAAATTCAAACAAGGGTATAAATGACTTTAACCCATATTATTGTAAATAGTAAAAATGTTTTGAAATACATTTTTAAGAAACATCGATGTGGATGATAAAGAGATCCCAATAGATTATTACGTATAAACAACCTCGGATAATGAAGAGATTGTGAAATAACCCTCACCTTGTACTTTTTCTTGGTTGGGGTAGGTTCACCTCCTGTATAGTGGTCAAATAATTGTTATTAAATTATACTAGAATCATATACATTAATATGATATCATATATGATCTTTTAACATTGATTTGTTAATAATATCTTAGTATTATCGTTGTTTCGGGTGTTAACTTACTCGTTTTATTTTATATGTTTTGTTACGTAAGCCATGTTTGCAATGGATAGGATGTATATAATTCATATCCAGAATGATATCAAGTCCTTAAACATAATTTTTAAATAATCAAATGATAATTATACTTGAATGGATACGATGGAGAATGAATCTCATCGCGTTCGTGGAGACGGTAGTCCGTACGTACGCACGAGCGACAATATCATTCTTTTGATATTAAAATAATATATAAATGGATGGTATATCATATATACAGAATAATTAACATGTTATATTTATTATTTACATGAGTTACACATCATTATTATACCCATCCAAATAATAATATATTGAATAACAATTACACCACGATGTGGAGACGGTAAGTCGTACGTACGCACGTATGGTGACATGTTATTCAAAGGGTGTATTGAATAATGAATATAGTTGTACCATATTTATAATAACATAACAGTATATATATGATACTAGAGTTATTATTTTATAATGGTAACAACAAAGGAAGAAGAAGTGGAAGAAGAAAGGAACTTGGAAAAGGGTGGTGAAATCATTACCTCTTCTTCGGGTTCTTCCTTTTGATTTGATCAAAAGGGCTCCTTAGGTTAGCTTTATGATCAAACTAAGGCCTCTAGGTTGTAGTGAGTGATGTTGGGAGAGTATTCAGGCAGAGTTTGGCCGAATCAAAAGGCTTTGAAGTTGTGAAAAAATGTGAAGGAGGAGTTCCCTTTTATAAGAGGGGTGAGGGGTACCATTGGAAAAGCTAGAAATATTAATTTATAATAAATTCATATTCGGTTTATAATGGCTCAAATGTTGATTATTAAAAGGTCAAGGTGGGAATAGGTCAAAAACCATTCATACAACAGAATTTATACAGGTTTGGGTTACTATATTAACCTTATCTTTTAGTTTTAACTCTTAGTTAATTAGTTTGACATTTACCACGTCACTTTGTATTTTTTTATTATATAGTTAATAAACATACTATATACATCCAAGAGACCCACAAGTGTTCCATTAATGATACACCTATTATGATATAAGTCACTTTTCTGAACCTTAGATTTTTAGGAATTTAATATCAATTAATAATATAATATTTTTTTTAAAAACTATTTTATGTCAATTTTGACACTATTCAATAGTTGATTTTTGTGAATCTCATAACAGAATGATTACTTCGAACAAAGTAAATTAACTCCATCATAATATGAAATATTATCCTATAAATTAGTTTAATTCATTAAAAGTCTCAAATTATATTTATTTGGGTATTTAAAATATCAATTATTTTAAATTTTCACTATTATGGTAATTACTGTATCATCATTGTGTCATAAATAAATTAAATTATTTAATGTCTAAAAATTATAAATAAAATTTAATTATGTAGGAAATCTTATTATATTTCTAATGAATATTTATAATCTAATTTATCTTATGTATAACCCTATATTAAAATTTTTTTAGTAAATAAACTTTGATTTTAACTTTTTTAACTCTTCTTTGAATTAAATAATAATAAATGTCCTAATCTAATCCAAGTGAACCTAAATGATAATATTTTATTCCTAAGGTTGTTTTTGGTCAAGATACACTTGTCCAATAGAATTAGGACATGTTTTAGGGTAATATTAATATAATGTTTACCCTTAATTACCCTATTTACTTTTAACCGTGGTAAATAAAAGTAAAAAGCTACTATTCACCAAAAATTATTTTCATCTCATTGTGTAACACCCCAGGTAAATAAGGAATATTACATTTTCATATTTATCCATATTTGTGAATAAAATATTAATATGACTTTAAAGGGGACGCTATGCTCGATGGCGTACCCAACACGCAACAACGAGTTTCTTGGGAATCTTACGTTGCACTCTAATAATAAAATAATATTATTCTAAATGGTAGTTAACATGTAGCCGTTGTAATGGCGGGAATGGATAGAAATAACTAAAATATGATTTTATATGTTATTAAATATTTTTACATTTATACAATAAAAGATAAAGGCTTAAAATACGGAAAGAATTCAATTTTAGGCGTATATGCCCTAGTTTTCACTAAAGGTTCACTTATCACCTTTTGATGGAGAACCATCAGTAAATATAGTTTTGTTCACTCTTAAACCTTCTTTTGGACCAAATAAAACTCTTATTAAGAATAGGGACATCAAAATTTACTTTGTGTAAATTTTTGGTATCTTTCCGATAAATTTCATTTTTTTAAATGAATAGTGTAAAATGTTGTATTTTAATTCAAAACCACTTTTTAATCTAATTTATTTATATGATTAGATTATATTTTGAATTGGTTTTAAAGTGAAATTAGAAAATATTTTTACCATTAAATCCAATAGTGGTCGTTGGAATCAATTTCACTTTGAAATCAGACTTAAACTAGTGTCAATCTTTTGATACTTATTGTTTCATAAAACACGCTATTTGTCATGACAGCGGGAATTAATTATTAAATTAATTAATGTGACTTATATGTATTGAATTTTGTAAAACGGACTTCATTTTTGAATTCAGAATATCAAATATAGCTTAGGGTGAATTTTTGGGATTTTTCTGAAAAACATCAATTTTGATGAATAGTGAAACCACTAAGTGGTACTTATAAAACTGATTTTCCGTTTAAATGAAATTTTTCCATCATTGTGTTTTGATTTTCAAAAATCCGACATACATGGTTGTCATTAAGAAGTAAAATGTGGTTAAATGAGATTAAAATAATTTTTTGGTGAATAGTAACTTATTAAGTTTTTAATCGCGATTAGTGGTAATTAGTGTGGTTTAAGGTAAAAATAATGCTTTAATAAATTGAGATGAGCTTGACACGTGTCTTACCCTCATTGGTTGTATCATGTCCGACCAAGAAAAGCCATGGGTCAACTTGGGGACCCCATGGATCCACTTTGGTTGAGAAATGACATAAATAACATTTTATTTAATGTAAAAGTAAAATTGACACAAACATGATATGTTTTACTAAAAAAAAATTTAAGTTGGGTTATACAAGTCATCTTTTTTATTATAAATATTCATTGGAAAGATAAAAATATTTCCTACATCATAGTATTTTCTTATAATTTTTAGACATTAAATAAATTAAATTATTTATGACATAATAATGATGCAGCGATGACATCATTATTTGACGATTTAAATAAAATGGAAAGATAATTTAAAATCTCTGAACTACACATGTCAAAAACTTATTGGATGAGTGGATTTCGAAGCCTTATCACCTTATCCAAGAATTATATCAATGTGGGACCTTTTGAAACCGAAACACATTTTCAAATAAAGTAATATTTCTTTACATTCCAAAAGTGCCCCTCCTCTCCTCTTATAAAAGGCCCCCACCTCTACCTCATTTCACACACTCCTCAAGCCTTTGGCTCGGCCAACCCCTGCCCATTTACTCTCTCGACATCCCTCTCCTCATCCTAGAGGATTCCCTTTGGGCAGAATCCTTTCAAAGGAAGCCTTTAGGCTCAAATAAAAAGGAGTTACACTTTTAAAGGAGATTAAAGAACGATCGAGTCAAGTCGGACCCGAGGTAAGGGATCCTACTCCTCTCTTTCTTTTTAAGTATACACTTTTATGTCATTCCTTTTAAAGCTCATATTTCTTGTTATTGGGATGATCTTTTATATTACACTTACTGTAATTTTTATGTTCATGTGATGAGAGACCCTATTCTCTCTCATCAATCCATTTTGGACGTTTTGAGTGGCGCCGTTAGGCTGCCGAATTTTCATAAGGGATTTTTCATCTCACTTTTATTCTTGTGAGATTTATGCTACATTTGCCAAAAATTCCATTGAGTGGTGTATGTACTGCCCATTATTATACTCTTTGTGTAAAATACATTCATTTATGAGTATTTACATCAATGATCTATTGTCCTGCTTTCATGGGGTGTATGTTTTGAAAGATACCCAAGTCGGTAAGGGAACCTTTCACCCTCCTCTTTTTTAAAAGACTTCTTTTGTTGGGTCTTTTAATTTACATATTTTTATGTGGGGATATGTTCTAATATATCCTTATTGATGTAAATTTTATGTCCAAGTGATGAGATACACTTTTTATCTCTCATCAACTCATTTTGATGTGATGCCGTTAGGCTGTCAAGGGAACTTTTTAACCCAATTTCAATTTCATTGGGTTGAACATGTAGTCATTGAATTTTTCATCCATTGAATATGTGTGAATGACCTTTTAATGTTTTACACTTAATATCCAATTATATTGGGTGTATTTATATTTGTCACACATATTTTTGAGATTGATTTGTCCTTAATTTAAGGATACCTTCTTTATAAGGGATTTCATCACATTTGACATTTCTATTGAGGGTTCATTGTTGATATGCACCAATTCACTCTTATATGGTGTATATACTGTCCTTTGGAGTATTATATCATGAATCCTTTTATTCTCATGATATTATAAAGTTTTGACTAAATGTTATTCCTCGATTATTGTATTCAAGTGTCTCTAATTTTGGTAAAACCCCTTTAACCAAAATATCATTTTAAATGTTTTAATTATTTGTTCTTATTAATATCCATGTTTTCAAAATGGTTTTAAGGATTTATTTATATGGATATTAACGGTTTAAAATGTTAAAATCTTCAAGGTGGTATGGGACACTTTGATTCAAAAATCTCTTTATTAAATGTTTTAAATGGTTTTGGAAATGGTTTCTTTTTGAATGGATTCATTATTTCAATATCCTAAAATGTTATATTGTGATTGAAATGTAGAAATGTTATGTTTCCTTTATTCATGTTTATGTGATACGATTATGTTATGGTTCTTGGGCATTGTTATGAAGAACGGGTGGTTCCGTGATAAACTAAGGGCGGGTGAGCCCAATATAGCTCTCCAATGCATTGGGTAACGCGAAGGAGTGAAACATTAAGGTTTTTCCGAAGAGATTTTAGGGAATATACTGTGATGGGTATTCCAAACGTAACCAAGAGGGTTACTCCCTACGTAAGAATGTTATGAATGCCTCAAGTTACCTTTATGTCTTATGTTTTCTATGATTTATTCATGATTTTATATGCCTATGTTTTATGGGTAAAGTATGATTTCATTCTTATGTATATATGAACTCATGTTTCTTTTCCATATTTTTATAACCCTTACTGATCTTTTTATGCTCATCCCAAGTTTTTGAAATGTTTTTCACAGGTCAAGGGAAAGGTACATGATGTGATGATAGTGTCAAGGATGTGTCAAGAAAGAATCCGTGTTTTTTTTAAATAGGTTTCCGTTGATGGGAAGAATGAATATTGTCTTTTATGTAACCACTTTGTTTAAATGTGGAATGTAATGCAAGTTTCATGATCTAATTCTCTAAAACTCTAAACCTGAAAAGATCCTCAATGCGTAATCTTGTAATAACTCAAGATTAAGTAAGGTTTAAGGCTGGGGCCTTATAGTTGGTATCAAAGGTCGGTTTAGATAACTTTAGAGGTTAGGGTATTCTTTAAGCATAAGTGACAATTACCATAATGGTTAGGATTTCAGAAAGAGTCTTAGTTTTAGATAAATTGAATGATTAAGTATATCTTATTGTTTATCTTACTCATTAGTACATGATGGTTTTGTTGATATACTCACACTGACCTTTTTGGTTTTAGTAAATGGCTGGATCTAGCCGGCACCAAAGTAACAGTGGATGTGAAAGAAACTGTGACAGTTTTTTGAGCAAGCAACTGAATGATATGGGAGCTGCAATGAGAACTATTGTGATTATCCTCAACCAACTATCTGGAGTCATGATTGACCACCTAAACCTTGGATTTTTCTCTAGGGCATCATATATGCAAGAAACAAATCCCTACTGAAGTACAGGTAATAATCATAAAGGTAAGTGTGTTCAAAAACCGATGTGTCAAAGATGTGGAAAGAAACACCTAGGAAAATGTTTCAAAGGGACAGAAATATGCTATAGATGTGGAGATGAAGGTCATAAATCAAGAACCTGCCATGGAAAAAGGAAGCATCCAGTTGACTCGAGTAAAGGGAAAGAAGTTCTTTCTGAGGGATCAATTGAATGTTTTAAATGTGGTGTGCATGGTCATTATGCAAACACATGTCCTATGAAGATGTTTCGTGAATGGGGTCACCAAGAGCGTACCAATATTCATTTACCAATACCTAATGCCATTCCGATTGAGGATGAAGAAACTGACAATGACCAATCAAAGGTATGTACTATTTCATGACTATTGTTTTCCTATTTTTCTTAGGATATGATTCATGATTTTGTTTGTAGGAAAGAGGTATTTTGGAATAAGTTGGAAAGGAATGGATAATGGATCATGAAAAATGTTGAATTAGTAAGATGTCAACATATAAGGGCTTCAAGAGTTAGGGTGAAATTCTTAAGAGTATTAAGTCTCTTTTGATGATGGGGTTACATTAGAATACTTTTTATATTACGTGTAACCCTGATGTTTAATATAGGCAAATTTTATTCAAGTAATAGTTATCTTTTCTTCTGTGGACATAGTTATAAAGAACCATTTGGGTTTATATGATCCTTACTTTTGAGGTAATTATGGGTTACCATATGTTATGATTGAAGTGAAAGGCATGAGATAAAATTGAGGTTAAATTATGTTATGGTTATTTTCGATGATTTTATCCCTTTTTGGGTAATGATTTGAGAATTATATAGTTTTGGAAAAAGGACAACACACAGACCGTGTGACAACCCGTCGCGTCGGACAATGCTGCGGGAATCGAACCCACAACCAAAGTGCGACTGGTATTTATCGCCTACCACTGGACTACGTGAAGTCCCTGGTTAGTTTGACTGATTCTTTTTAGTTATATGATTTTATGAATTAATAGTAAGTTGATTTTGGAGGATATGTGATTAGGATAATTACTTTTCAATACGAGACTTTAGGAGAAACTAATGTTGTTTGGAGATAAATGTTACAATTTAACTTGGAAGACTATGTGACTAAATCCTTCAAATATTTGGGTTTCAATCTTATATTGGTTTACTTTGAATAATTTTATGGACAAATTTATTATAGAATGTTCCTCGTTGAACTTTGAGTTTTGTTGGACAAATTTTGGAGATTAAGAATAGATTTTCTTTTCATAAGGGGTTATTCTTTTCTGGATTATCTGATCTTGTACTAACCTTTTTGGTTTTGGTTAAAGCCTAAATACATGGGATGTATATAGTTCTATTTTGGGGATTATGTGATTCTCTATAAGTTGATTATAGTACTCTTAATGCGAACAAGTCTCCCTAAATACTCGTCTTTTGGAAAAAATATGAGTTTGACTAAGGAATATAGTAAAAGTTGAAAGTCAACATGATAAGTGATTATGCTTACTTATGAATAAATTCCTCAATAAAAAGTAACTTAAAACAAAAATGTTGTCTATTAACTTTTCCTACTGGGGAATCGAATACCGTTTAACCCATCACAAGTTTGTGATTTTCTCGTGATTAACTTTCTCCTAAACATGTTTTCTATCACCCTCCATCAGAACATGACCCTTTGTTTTTTCCTCCATGTCCATATTTTCATACATGGAATCCTAGTATGGGTTAACTCGGGTTACCTTTGTACTTATCTTTCTTTATTTTAAAGTGATTGTTTTACCGACTCTTCTCCGATGTGGGACGTTCAAGGATGTTTCCAAGCGCAATTTTAAAATTGCGAGGATGCAATTTCCAAAAGGGGGGAAGGATGTAACACCCCAGGTAAATAAGGAATATGACATTTTCATATTTATCCATATTTGTGAATAAAATATTAATATGACTTTAAATGGGACGCTATGCTCGATGGCGTACCCAACACGCAACAACGAGTTTCTTGGGAATCTTACGTTGCACTCTAATAATAAAATAATATTATTCTAAATGATAGTTAACATGTAGCCATTGTAATGGTGGGAATGGATAGAAATAACTAAAATATGATTATATATGTTCTTAAATATTTTTACATTTATACAATAAAAGATAAAGGCTTAAAATACGGAAAGAATTCAATTTTAGGCGTATATGCCCTAGTTTTCACTAAAGGTTCACTTATCACCTTTTGATGGAGAACCATCATTAAATATAGTTTTGTTCACTCTTAAACATTCTTTTGGACCAAATAAAACTCTTATTAAGAATAGGGACATCAAAATTTACTTTGTGTAAATTTTTGGTATCTTTCCGATAAAGTTCATTTTTTTAATGAATAGTGTAAAATGTTGTATTTTAATTCAAAACCACTTTTTAATCTAATTTCTTTATATGATTAGATTATATTTTTAATTGGTTTTAAAGTGAAATTAGAAAATATTTTTACCATTAAATCCAATAGTGGTCGTTGGAATCAATTTCACTTTGAAATCAGACTTAAACTAGTGTCAATCTTTTGATACATATTGTTTCATAAAACACGCTATTTGTCATGACAGCAGGAATTAATTATTAAATTAATTAATGTGACTTATATGTTTTGAATTTTGTAAAACGAACTTCATTTATGAATTCAGAATATCAAATACAGCTTAGGGTGAATTTTTGGGATTTTTCTGAAAAACTTCAATTTTTGATGAATAGTGAAACCACTAAGTGGTACTTATAAAACTGATTTTCCGTTTAAATGAAATTTTTGCATCATTGTGTTTTGATTTTCAAAAATCCTACATAGATGGTTGTCATTAATAAGTAAAATGTGGTTCAATGAGATTAAAATAATTTTTTGGTGAATAGTAACTTATTAAGTTTTTAATCGTGATTAGTGGTAATTAGTGTGGTTTAAGGTAAAAATAATGCTTTAATAAAATCAGATGAGCTTGAAACATGTCTTACCCTCATTGGTTGTATCATGGCCGACCAAGAATAGCCATGGGTCAACTTGGGGACCCCATGGATCCACTTTGGTTGGGAAATGACATAAATAACATTTTTTTTAATGTAAAAGTAAAATTGACACAAACATGATATGTTTTACTAAAACAATTTTTAAGTTGGGTTATACAAGTCATATTTTTTATTATAAATATTAATTGGAAAGCTAAAACGATTTCCTACATCATAGTATTTTGTTTATAATTTTTAGACATTAAATAAATTAAATTATTTATGACATAATAATGATGCAGTGATGACATCATTATTTGACGATTTAAATAAAATGGAAAGATAATGTAAAATCTATGAACTACACATGTCAAAAACTTATTGGATGAGTGGATTTCGAAGCCTTATCACCTTATCCACGAATTATATCAATGTGGGACCTTTTGAAACCGAAACACATTTTCAAATAAAGTAATATTTCTTTACATTCCAAAAGTGCCCCTCCTCTCCTCTTATAAAAGGCCCCCACCTCTACCTCATTTCACACACTCCTCAAGCCTTTGGCTCGGCCAACCCCTGCCCATTTACTCTCTCCACATCTCTCTCCTCATCCTAGAGGATTCCCTTTGGGAATAATCCTTTCAATGGAAGCCTTTAGGCTCAAATCAAAAGGAGTTACACTTTTAAAGGAGATTAAAGAACGATCGAGTCAAGTCGGACCCGAGGTAAGGGATCCTACTCCTCTCTTTCATTTTAAGTATACATTTTATGTCATTCCTTTTAAAGCTCATATTTATTTTTATTAGGATGATCTTTTATATTACACTTACTGTAATTTTTATGTTCATGTGATGAGAGACCCTATTCTCTCTCATCAATCCATTTTGGAAGATTTGAGTGGCGCCGTTAGGCTGCTGAACTTTCGTAAGGGATTTTTCATCTCACTTTTATTCTCGTGAGATTTATGCTACATTTGCCACAAATTCCATTGAGTGGTGTATGTACTTCCCATTATTCTACTCTTTGTGTAAAATACTTTCATTTATGAGTATTTACATCAATGATCTATTGTCCTGCTTTCATGGGGTGTATGTTTTGAAAGATACCCAAGTCGGTAAGGGAACCTTTCACCCTCCTCTTTTTTAAAAGACTTCTTTTGTTGGGTCTTTTAATTTACATATTGTTATGTTGGTATATGTTCTAATATATCCTTATTGATGTAAATTTTATGTCCAAGTGATGAGATACACTTTTTATCTCTCATCAACTCATTTTGATGTGATGCCGTTAGGCTGTCAAGGGAACTTTTTAACCCAATTTCAATTTCTTTGGGTTGAACATGTAGTCATTGAATTTGTCATCCATTGAATATGTTTTAATGACATTTTATTGTTTTACACTTAATATCCAATTATATTGGGTGTATTTATATTTTTCACACATATTTTTGAGATTGATTTGTCCTTAATTTAAGGATACCTTCTTTATAAGGGATTTCATCGCATTTGACATTTCTATTGAGTGTTCACTGTTGATATGCACCAATTCACTCTTATATGGTGTATATACTGTCCTTTGGAGTATTATATCATGAATCCTTTTATTCTCATCATATTATAAAGTTCTGACTAAATGTTATTCCTCGATTATTGTATTCAAGTGTCTCTAATTTTGGTAAAACCCCTTTAACCAAAATATCGTTTTAAATGTTTTAATTATTTGTTCTTATTAATATCCATGTTTTCAAAATGGTTTTAAGGATTTATTTATATGGATATTAATGGTTTAAAATGTTAAAATCTTCAAGGTGGTATGGGACACTTTGATTCAAAAATCTCCTTATTAAATGTTTTAAATGGTTTTGGAAATGGTTTCTTTTTGAATGGATTCATTATTTCAATATCCTAAAATTTTATATTGTGATTGAAATGTGGAAATGTTATGTTTACTTTATTCATGTTTATGTGATACGATTATGTTATGGTTCTTGGGCATTGTTATGAAGAACGGGTGGTTCCGTGATAAACTAAGGGCGGGTGAGCCCGATATAGCTCTCCAATGCATTGGGTAACGCGAAGGAGTGAAAAATTAAGGTTTCTCCGAAGGGATTTTAGGGAATATACTGTGATGGGTATTCCAAACGTAACCAAGAGGGTTACTCCCTACGTAAGAATGTTATGAATGCCTCAAGTTACCTTTATGTCTTATGTTTTCTATGATTTATTCATGATTTGATATGCCTATGTTTTATGGGTAAAGTATGATTTCATTCTTATGTATATATGAACTCATGTTTCCTTTCCATATTTTTATAACCCTTACTGAGCTTTTTATGCTCATCCCATGTTTTTGAAATGTTTTTCACAGGTCAAGGGAAAGGTACATGATGTGATGATAGTGTCAAGGATGTGTCAAGAAAGAATCCGTGTTTTATTTTAAATAGGTTTCCGTTGATGGGAAGAATGAATATTGTCTTTTATGTAACCACTTTGTTTAAATGTGGAATGTAATGCAAGTTTCATGATCTAATTCTCTAAAACTCTAAACCTGAAAAGATCCTCAATATGTAATCTTCTAATAACTCAAGATTAAGTAAGGTTTAAGGTTGAGCCTTATACATTGAACCACATTTTACTTCTTGATATTAACTGTGTCTCTTGGATTTTTAAAATTCCAATCACAGAAGCGGTAAAATTAGGTTTTATGAAAAATTCCGTTTTTTAACTACCACTTAGTAGTTTCACTATTCATCAAAAATTGAAGTTTTTCAGAACAATGCCAAAATTTCACCCTAAGCTATAATTGATATTCCGAATTCAAAAATGATGTCTATTTTCAAAAATTCCAAACATATAAGTTGCATTAATTAATTTTATAATTAATTCCTGTTGTCACAACAAATAGCGTGTTTTTAAGAAACAATATATATATCAAAAGATTGACAATTGTTTAGGTCCAATTTCAAAGTAAAATTAATTCTAATTAACACCATTGGATAAAATGATAAAAATATATTCTAATTATACTTTAAAACCACTCAAATCAATAATTTATCACTATTAATTATTTTGATTAAAAAAGTTGTTTTTAATTACAATTTAGTAATTTTCACTATTCATCAAAATATGAAAGTTATCCGAAAAGTACCAAAATTTCACCTTAAGATAAATTCGATACTCAGAATCCAAAAATGAGGTACATTTTGAAAAATTGAATATATATAATTTCGAAAAGTAGGTATTACTATTCATAACGGCTAATTTGATTGGTTGTGGTGTGTGTTAGAACTCGAAGTTGCGTACACCACGAGCTACTGTATCATTCAAAGGAAAGCGTACCGTGGAAGCTTGGGATGTTTCATTTTAAATTTTTTATGTCCCCATTTAGTCAGAATGTTTAAAATATTTTATTTAAAAAGGGTTCACTATTAAAAGTTGGTAAAAGTGCAATACTGAAAATGAATTTGTTCTTACATTATGTCTAAGAAACTCATAATATGGATTCTAAAATTATAAGGATTATATAAAGTTTAAAATTTAGTTAATACTATTCATAACCTCTTTTGAACGGCTTGTTTGGTAAGTCATGGTGCGCTTGAACTCGGTGTTGCTTGTAGTGAAAGTTATTGAATTATTTTGAAGAAATAACACACTATGAAATCTTGGGGTGTTACATCCAAATTCTATTGGATAATTTTAAATCGACCAAAAACATCCTTATGAATAAAATATGACCATTTAGGTCCACTTGGATTTGATTAGGAGATTTATTATTATTTTATTTAAAGAAGAGTTAAAAGAGTTAAAATCACAGTTTAATAACTGAATTATTGTAATAGTAAGTTTATTGACCATATAGTGTAAGAAAACAAGAAGACACTGTAAAAGTTAAATTATTTAACTTAGAGTTAAATATAAATGATAAAGTTAAAATAGTAACCTAAACTTACCTAAAACCTATTGGATGAGATTATGTAGACCCATCCACACTTTCCCTTCTAAATACGTCACTTTAGAGCCATTATTAACCGAATATGACATTGTTATAAAATCATATTTTATGTTTTTTTCTAAAGTGCCCATCCCCTCCCTTATAAAAGGGAACCTCCTCCCTCTTCTCTTTACACAATTTTGAGCCTTCATGCTCGGCAAACCCCTGCCCATTTCCATTCTTAACTTCCATAGAAACATAATAGAGGTCTTTTCCTTCTTCAAAGACCAATTTTATTTCCCTAAGAGGTGGTTTCAAAGAGGTGTGTCGAAGAAGAGGTAATATCGGTTACCGATCCTTTCAAATTTGTTTCTTCTTCTCCTTCCTCTTATTTAGTTGTTTAATTATGAAGTAATAACATAAGTATCACTCATATACTTATATGTTATTATAAATTTTAATCAAACCTATTTAACCTTTGATCCATCCTATAGAAAACGAAATCACCATGCGTGCGTACGTAAGAAATACCGTCTCCACGACGTGGTGTAATATGTTTTCCACCACCACCTTACTTGGATGGATATAATGGTGTAAAGAATAACTATATATGATTATTGTATAGTGATATTGATTCTGAAATAGTATACATACACATCAACAAAATTCCACGATCATGGAACGGTATCATCGCTCGTGCGTGCGTACGGCCTACCGTCTCCACGATGTGATCCGACCCATTCTACATGATCTTCATTGAATAATGATTATATAAATGAATTTAATTAATAAATATGATATATATTACACTAATACTATTCTTTAAATGTGGTATCTATAACCTAAAAATATGAATAAGAATTTATTCTACAAAACATGCATAAAAACATAAAGCAATGAACACCCGAAAAACAAGTAGCAATGAAATATTACAAATAAAAATATAAGAATATGACCATATATGATATTATAACAATGAATATGATACTGTAATAAGTCAATGACATTATTTAAATCATTATACAAGAAGTTTGGATACTTACAAATCATATCGTACATAAGGTAAGGGATAACTTTTCCAATCTCGTTTTTATCTGAGATTGTTTATTCGTAAGTATTTACTGGTGTTATATTTATCATTCATGTACCAGTTTTCTAAAAATGGTTTCATGTATGTTTAAAGTCATTTTACCCATTTTTTACTTTTACCAAATGTTATGGAAGGAATATTTCTTTTTTTTACCATATATGGAACTTTTTGACTTTTCCGACAAAAGTATGAGGAGAATGTTTTTTAACATATACAGCATGAACGGGTTTTACCGGTTTCATAAAACATTATTTTCAAAAATATTACTCTACAACATTTCATGATTATTTTCAACATAATCCTTTTCTTTTAAAATTTCATGGAATTTTGTGAAAAGAAAATGATTTTGAAGAAGAAATGACATTTTCCCCAAGAATTAATTTCAAGTGTTTTGTCAAAAATATTTTCCATATATGATGACATTAGTTAGTATGATTATGTTTCAAGTATAATGTCTCTATGACATACATGGTTTCAATTTTTTTATGATGACATGATATCCATTTGTTTTATATGGATTATGTTATGATGTCATGTTGTTTATGAATCCCATTTTTGTTACATGGGTTATGCTATGATGTATGATTAATGATTTTGTGGCACACATAAGAATGGTTTCATTATGAGATGGGTGGGAATGATATCTCCCTCCAATGCATTGGGAAAAGATTTATATCTCATCAGATAGACATGGCTGTAATGGAAATTATATCCATTTAAGTAATACAGGGCTGGAACCGAAAGTAAACCCGGTTCAGTAAGGGACTTTGTCCACTAAGATGGTCTTGGGAGCAATGCCTTGGCTGCTATGGAAATCATATCATGTGCTTAATGTTTTTCCACAATTACAAGTTTTATTACCATGCTATTTTATCATGATTAATGTTCATTTTTGATCTATTCCTTATGTACTGCAATATTATATGTCATTTCTCAAGATTTTAATGTTTAGATTTTATGCTCATGTTTTTACATTCCTATTTCAATGAATTGTTTTATGTTTTCTATGTTTACCCTCTTTGAGAATTTGATCTCACCCTTTTTACGTTTTATTTTCCCCAGGATATAAAGAAAGGTTTTAGGTAAGAAAACAAAATCGGAAGATCTTTATGGGAGATGTTGAAGAACTTTCCCCATGATTATAAGATAATGTTCCAAGTATCCAAATACACTAAACAATTACGGTCCTTTTGTGTTGGTTTTCTTATATATTAAGTATTCTGCAAAAGTAATGTAATTTCCATGTACGCCAATCTTTGGGTCTCTACAGTTCATGGATACGGTAAGCCGTACGTACACATGAACGTAGTTTCCGTTTTTATTATCCTATTGAAAGAATGTACGTCAATGATATATATATGTGTATGTATGCATATAATTGTTACATTATAATTAATATATAATATATATCATATATGTGATCTATACCTATCCTTAATACATTCCATGTGGTCTGTGAAAAATCACAACACTTTGAGGGGAAAGTAGTCCACACTTCCTCCGATGAGATTCTCATATTAAAACAAAATTTAAAGTAAATAGATGTGTGTCGTAAAAGGAAAAAATATATATTAAATAATACATATAATATAATACATATAAAAATATATTTTCCCTCATAATGGCCCCCATGATTGGGGGTAAAGGAGAAATAAACAATCAACATTTGGTGATGGATTAGTTCATAGTACAGAGAAAAGGTATGTTTGATATCTAGGATACAGATTGTGAATTACCATATCTTCATGCATATGAAAAGGAACAATTTGGAAATCATAATGGAAAGGAATACATACTACCTTTCCCAAATTTTTTCCCAACCATTTATCCATGAGATGATTAAGGAGGCACAAAGGGATAATCTAGAGTGACAAAATAACGTTAATGTAGTAGATTAAGGGGGATGCAAGAGTTCAATATCGATGATTATGGTGTCATTCAGTTTATAATGAAGCATTTTATTCCATCATCACCTTGGATAAATGAGGAGCTATTGTACAATGCACATAGATCATCATTCTCTATCCATTATAGGAGTACCATGATGTACCACAGTCTTCAAGAAAACTATAGGTGGGATAACATGAAGAAGGAGATTGTGGAGTATATCTCAAGGTGCTTGATATTTCATAATGTTACAGCAAGGTGATAGAAGTCGAAAAGGATGATTATGACATAGACTATACCCATTTGGAAATAGACTAATTTCAATACATACATTATCATGGGTCTTCTAAAGACATCCAATGAAAATAATTTGATATGGGTTCGGGTGGGTCAACACACCATGAATTCCCACTTTGTCGCTATTGGGGAAGATATCTCACTTGAAAAACATGAAATGATATATGTGAATGAAATTGTGAGACTTTATAGATTTACACTCTCAATTGTATCTGATAAGGATCCCAGGTTCACACCGAAATTTTGGAGGATTCTTCACCATGCATAGAGTACTAAATTAAATTTCTATATGGCCTATCACACTCATACTAATGGACAATCTAAAATTAACATTTGTATGTTCAATATTAATCTAAGATCCTTCTCTTTAGTATTTGACGGTGGATGGTATCATATTCTCCCACAAGTATATTTATTATACAAAAATATCCACTACTAGAGTATTCAGATGGCAACATATGAATCTCTAAATGAAAATAAATGTATTACTCTAACCTGTTGTGATGTAGTTGGAAAAAGAAATCTACTCGGAAATAATCTTGTTGTCATGACCCGTCATCGGGGCTCGTGCCGTGACTACCCAAATCCCGCCTTCCATAGGCCAGGGGCTGGCGACTAGCACCAAGGCGTAAATCCCGGTAAAGGGAAGGCATTTCCTTTGTAAAGTAAACAAGCGCCACAGAGTAAGAAAGCGGAAAAAATTAAACACTAAGTAAAAACTAGTACAACAGTAAGTGCGGAAAGTGAGTGGGCCAGAATAAAACCCAAATTGAAAGTAAAGTACAACTTGAAAAGGGAAAACAACAACTGAAAGGAAAAGCCGCAGCGTCGAGCCGTCCTCTGGATGTCCCAACTGAAGGGTGGGTACAGAAAGCCTCCACTGCTCCTTGGGTCCAACCTACCGCTCCGAGTACACCACGCCCAGTGGTCCACCTCCAGGTACCGTTCGGCTCCACAAGCCTCCACCACGATCAGCGCTGTCCGTCGTCTGCAACCAACACAACGTAGTGCGGACATAACCGGTGCAGGGGTGAGTATAAGATACTCAGTAGGGACCCTGAGACCTTTGAAGGTCTCCCAGAATCCATAAAGGATAATCCACAAAATAAGGATACAATCATGAAGTAACATCCGACACGGATTAGGTATATGCCCATACATATACCTAAGTCATCAATTCTCGCTCGTCTCCATCATTCGAGCTCAAGCACAACCCAGTCCACACAGGAAAGAAAAACCTAAATCCATATAGGATATCACAACACAATCCACAAAGGAAAGCCAAATGTAATCCACACAGGATATCACAACACAATCCACAAAGGAGAGTAAATAGGATTCAGCTCACACAGGTATACTTCTTTGAATGACGATAGAGATGATCATTGATCCATCTAAGTCGTCAGACCCACAAAGGATCGATAGGTACTAACCCCCACAATGACCCACAAAGGATCTGACCCACAAAGCATCGATAGGTAACTAACCCCCGCAAAGACCCACACAAGATCGGGCCCACACAGAAAATGTAGGCGCTGGCCCACACAGGACCACTGAGAACTGACCCACACAGGATCGGACCCACACTGGATTGGTAGCACTGACCCACAAAGGATCGCTGAGTGTTGTAGTCGTCGCCATCGAATCCACTGAGGATCTCTACACAGTCTTCGTTGTCACAGTAGCAGTCGCAGCCAGCTCTAGGGTTCCCGCACACAGCAAGCTCATTCGAGAGGGTCTGCTCCATGAGCCGAGAGGCTGATACATCAACTGACACATAGTCCCGAGTTTATGTATGCAAAAGTTCCGTATCGTCAACGGAAACTCAACGTCGCAGGCGGCGCGTCAATCGGACGCCTGGTCTGAGAGTTATTGCCTTTTTCGTCCCAGGGGCCTAGTTATTTTTTAACTCAAAACCAACCCCACCATACTCCACCTGCGTTCAAACCTCATGCGGATTAAGCTAAATGATCCGTCTCACTTGAGGAATTCAACAAAGTCGACGGCACGTCAATCGGACGTCTGAAGCTCAAGATATGAGTGTTTCCGCTCCGAGGGCCCGGTTGGTTTGGTATACGAACCAACCCGGCCGTACCCAAAGTATTCCGAAACCTTGATTGTGATATACCAAAACGACCTTCTCTATCAAAGGATCGCATCGCCTCAGACGGCACGTCGTTCGGAGGCCCGTAGCTCAAGTTATGAGCAAAAGACCGAAAAGGTCCGGAAACGGGGGGTCTGGGCCCGGACCGACCCGCCCAACCCCCTCGAGTCTGACCCGGTTCGCGCGACCCGGCCCGGCCTAGGTGAGACCCGGCCCGACAGGTCGGCTCAGCTCAGCTCGGCCGAGTGGCCGAGCGAAGGGAGCCACGGGGCGCTGCCCCTGCGGAATTAAAGTACCGCGGCTCCGCGTGGGGCCGCGCTAGATCAAAGGACGCGGCTTTGCCGCGTCCCGTGAGTCACCGGACCCACACAGGCACGGGTCTGGCGGGCCGCCGCCGCAGCGGCTCCGTCCGGCGGCGCGCCCGGGCGCCGCCGGCCCTACCGCGCCGGCGACCCGGGTCGCCGGTGGACTCCGCGGGCCCCCGGAGTTGCTCCGGTGGTCCGATTCCATTTCCGTCTGCGCCGTGGCTCCTCCCGGGTCCCGTTCTTCACTGCGGAATCAACAAATCGTCTATGCGGCCCGTTTTGTCGTCGTCTTCTATTCCACACACCAACAAAGAATTGCGGAGGGTTGTCGGGCCATGTTTGTTTGGCCCGCACCCTCTGCATTAGGTGATAACAATCGGGAAAGATATTAAACACATTAAAACATAACAAGATACAATTTTAATAAATTAAAATTTCACCTTAATCCCGACTCTTTGTTTTAGAAGGAAACAACTACGGGAATAAAATATTATTTTCAAAATAAAATCCCTACCTCGTCGTAGTCTTCAAGGGTGCGTTTTTCATGGAATTGATCATCACAGAAGGAGATGATCGTCGCATCGCGGAAGGGCGTCGCGTCGTCGCAGAAGGGAATCGTGTCGACGATCTACGAGGATCAAGAACAAACATATTTGATTATAATAATTAAATCTTTTTTGTTGTTATAATCCACAAAGAATTTAAAAGGAGCGAAACCCCCTACCTTGTCGTTGCCGATCGAAGGTTGTCACGGGGTGGGATCGTCGCAGAAGAAGCATCGCGAAGGGAGATTCATCAGCGTCGCGGTACACGGCTTCGCGTCGTCGACCTCTGAGGGCTCGGCGTTCTTCGTCGCCCTTTCGTCGAAGGTTGGCGTTCTTCGCGTTATTCGCGTTCTTCACATTCTTCGTGTTCTTCGCGTTCTTCGCGAAGGAGGTTGAAGGACTTAAGGTTCTTTCAAATCCTCTCAACGAACAACACACAAGAAGAATAATGTTGGTCTTATTTTATTATTACGCTAACGGATTGAAAACAGGTTAAGAAATGATTAAATTAATTCATAGAATTAATTTAAAGAAGTTAATTGCCCAATTAATTGGTGCGTTAAGAATATAAGAAAACGCGTCAATTGACTTTCATAATGACGGGTTTTTGCGGGTTCGTTACTTAGCGGAAAAGAAACGGTGGGGCTCGTGCGGGCCCCACCTCACAAATATCCTACCAGGTGGGTAGGATATTTTGGGTTAAACCCTATCCGCTTCAACTCAGCTTAAGCAGCTTAAAGTGGCTTTTAATTGGCTTTAAGTGAAGTAAAATAAAGTTTATCGTACCAATTATTTTATTTCTTAACTTTAAGCCCAAAAATTAAAAACCACACCTGAGCAAACGCAACTCTGGAAGAGGCGTTTCTAAGCAAATACCGGCATTTTGATTCCATCGGTGCCCTCAGAATTTGATTCCGAGCACCGGTTCAAAAGTTAGAAAAACTCGCTCGTTCGTTCACTGAACGTACCCGATCCAAACTTCGAAAAATGATTCCGGGAACACCGGGCCACAGAATTACGTGCCGTCAGAAACTGCGTTCTTGTAAAATTCCAAAGAAAAATAAGAAAAAAAATTCCTTGAAATTTACGGGTCTTTACATCACTCCCACCTCAGCGCTTTACGTCCCCGTAAAGATACATCATAAACTAGGGGAACAAATGTGGGTACTGAGCACGCATCTGAGCCTCCCGCTCCCAAGTGCTCTCCTGGAGGTCCCTGTGCTTCCATTTAATGCGCACAAGAGGAATCGACTATCCACGTAGGACCCGCTCCTGTCGATACCCGATCTCCACCAGGACCTCTGAAAAAGTCACCCCATCATCAACGTCCAGCTACCCATGGTCAATGATGTGCGTCAGGTCGTGCACGTATCTCCTCAAATAAGATACGTGGAAGACGTCGTGCACCCGGTGCAACTGAGGTGGTAGATCCAGGTGATAAGCCACCTCTCCGATCCTGCTGAGGACCTAGAAAGGTCTGATGAAGCATGGAGAAAACCTTCCGCCTCGTCCAAATCTTCGTAGTCCACGTCGAGGTGAGACACGCAAGAAGACGGGGTCGCCATCCTCGAACTCTAGTGGCCTCCGCCTCCTATCAGCGTAAGACTTCTGCCGGCTCTGAGCTGTCCTCATCTGCTCCTGGGTGACCTGGACCTTCTCTGTCGTGGCACAGACCATCTCTGGTCCCACATGTGCTGACTCCTCAGGGTCTTTCCAGTACAAAGTAGATCTGCAAGGTCTGCCGTACAACGCCTCGTATGGTGCCATCCTGATGGTGGAGTGGTAGCCGTTGTTGTACGCGAAGTCCACCAAGGGTAGGTGTTCCTCCCAGCTGCGACCAAAGTAGAGGACACATGCACGGAGCATGTCCTCGAGTGTCTGAATGGTCATCTCTGTCTGACCATCCGTCTGAGGGTGAAAGGTGGTGCTCAGAAGTAGTTGCGTCCCAAACACCTCCTGCAACCCCTTCCAATGCCGGGAAGTAAAGAGAGCATCTCGATAGGAGATGATAGATGATGGCACACCATGAAGTCGTACAATCTCCTGAATGTAGAGACGCCCCAAGCTCTCCACTGAGCCCTGCTCTCTGATTGGTAAGAAGTGAGCCGACTTGGTGAGTCGATCGACAATCACCCAGATGGAGTCGTGACCTCTGGAAGAGCGTAGAAGTCTAGTAACGAAGTCCATAGATATGTCGTCCCACTTCCACTCCGGGACCTCCAAGGGCTATACCAAGCCTGCTGGTACCTAATGCTCTGCCTTCACCTACTGGCAGGTGAGGCATCGTGAAACAAACTCTGCCACAGCCTTCCTCATGCCCGGCCACCAGTGTTGTCGTCTGAGGTCCTGGTACATCTTCACCACTCCACGATGTACCACCAAAGGAGAAGTGTGAAACTCTCTCAGCACCTCCTCTCGTAAAGAGACTGGTACCAAGGTACGTCCTCTAAAAAAGATGTCGTGCTCTGCTCCAAGGGAGAAGCCATCAGGTGCCTGTCCTGAGGATAACTGCGCACGCTGCGTCTCACAGTCGGGGTCCCCACGCTGTGCCTCTCTGACCCGCTGCAGTAGTGGAGGAGTGACTATTAGAGACTTAAGGAAGGCTACTCCATCTCTATCCATGTAGGATATCTGCAAAGCGGCTAGCTTATCTGTTGCCTCCTCTTGTAGCTGAATGCCCGTCCTCCAGCTGAGAGCATCGGCTACCACGTTCCCCTTCCCAGGAGTATAGACTATCTCAAAGTCATAGTCCTGGAAGAACTCGAGCCATCGCCACTATCTCAAGTTCAGGTCCTTCTGTGAGAAGATGTACCTGACACTCTGGTGGTCAGAAAAGACTGTAAAGAACTCGCCCATCAGATTGTGTCGCCATGTCTTCAGAGCGAAGACCACTGCCACTAACTCCAGGTCATGGGTAGCATAGTTTTTCTTCATGTGGCCTCAACTGACGTGATCCGTAGGCGATCACTTCCTACTCCTACATCAGGACACATCCGAGTCCGGTCCATGATGCATCGCAGTAGACTACGTACCCTACTCCCTCCTCAGGAAACCTCAAGATAGGTGCGTTGGTCAATCTCTGTCTCAGCTCATGGAAGCTCTGCTGACATCTGTCTGACCACCCAAATGGTCTCCCCTTCTTCGTCAATGCTGAGAGTGGTGCCGCAATTCTAGGGAAGTCTGGCACAAATCTCCGATAGTACCCAGCTAGTCCTAAGAAACTCCGCACCTCCGTCACGCTCCGGGGTGGCTCCCAAGCTAGCACTGCCTCGATTTTGGCAGGATCCCCTAAAACTCCTGACTTAGAGATGACGTGCCCTAAGAAGTGGACCTCACGTATGCATAACTGATACTTCGAGAGCTTTCCATAAAGCTGGTGCTCTCAGAGTGTGTCTAGTACAACCGGTAAGGGGTAGGCGTTCTCCTCCTCAGTCGTCGAGTAGATCAAAATGTCGTCGACGAAGACTATGAAAAATAGATCGAGGTATGGATGAAAGATCATGTTCATGAGGCCCATGAACACTGCTAGAGCATTGTTTATGCCGAATGGCATAACCAAAACTCATAGTGGCCATACTGACATCTAAAGGTCGTCTTCTACATGTCCTCGTCTCGAACTCTGAGCTGATGATAGCCTGACCTGAGGTCTATCTTCGAGAACCACCATGCTCCCTTGAGCTGATCAAAGAGTTCATCAATCCTCGGTAGCGGATACTTGTTCCTCACCATCACCTGGTTCAGGCAATGATAGTCGACACACAGTCGCAATCTCCCTTCCGCCTTCTTGGGGAACAATATCGGGGAAGCCCAGGGTGAAACACTAGGCCGGATGAATCCCTTGCCCTGCAAGTCCTCCAACTGTACCCGTAGCTTTCGAAGCTCAGCAAGGGCCATCCGATATGCTGGAGTCGATATCGGGGTTGTCCTAGGGTACGGGTCAATATGAAAGTCTACCTCTATGCGAGGAGGTAGCCCTGGAACGTCGTCGGGGAAGACGTCCACGTACTGATCCACCACTACAGGAAAACTAGGACTCCGCACGTCACTGCTCCTAGGATGAGGCTAGCCAACTGATGAGTGATGGGTTGTCCTCTCCTCTGCGGTAGTCCATCCTGTGCTGCAAAGGCTCCCTTCTCACCGGTGAAGGTGAACTTGCTCCCGTCGGTGTGTACACATCGCACCTTGCGCCTAATATAGTCAATCTGTGCATGGACTGTAGATAACAAATCCATGCCCAATATGACGTCGTAAGGCCTTGACACCGCTACAAGAAGATCCCAGCCGAAGCTCTCACCTCCTAGAGTAAGCTCACACTGCCGGCACCAGTGCGTAATCGTCGAGTCTGCTCCCGTAGGAGTCTCTAGCCGTAAGGATCGAGCAAACGGCTCTGTCGGAATCTTCGAGCTCCGAACAAGGGCAGCGGCTATGAAAGAGTGACTTGCTCCTGTGTCTATAAGAACTATATCAAGGGTGGAATAGACACAGATCGTACCTCAAATCATCTCAGGCGCGCCGTGGTCGTAGGCATCCGCTGCCTGGATTTGTGCCTATCTCTGCCTGCCATCTCCCTGTGGTCGGGGTGGACCTCCTGGTGGTGGTGGTGGTAGAGCCTCAAAGCATCGCCCACCACCTGCTGCTCAGCCAGCTCCAATGCCTCGTCCGCGTCCTCCCTGAGGACTGCCACGATCGACTCTCTGCCTCTACCTAGGTGGACCCTCCACCGTCTGCTGCTACTCGGCACGGCGGGTCGGGCAGTCACGAGCCATGTGGCCCTGCCCGCCGCACGCGTAGCACTGCCTTCCTCTCGAAAGTCTGGCTCCGCACTATGTGCCCCGCAGTGCTAAGACAGTGTCCTGAGGTCGTCTTCCGGAAGGTCTGGTCTGCCTAGACCCATGAGTCATCCGTCGGATACCTGCTGCCGAAGACACCGCTACCTGCCGCCCTGCGGTAGGTCTCGCTGTGGACTCAGCATGAAAGCTCTCGATCAGAAGGGCTCGCTCCAGTTCTCCTGCCTGAGTCGGAATGCTGAGGGAGATCAGCGATGCCCTGATCTTGTGTCTTAATCCCTGCTCAAAGGTCCGGGACCGGAATAATGGGTTTCGTACCATATATGTCGAGTAGCGTGAGAGATCGGTAAATCTCGCCGCGTACTGGGCGACCATCATGCTGCCCTGCCGCAGCTGAAGAAGCTCCCGGATGCGCACCACACGGAGGATGGCTGGGATGAACTCTGACCGGAAGAGGCTCTCAATGTCCATCCAGAGAATATATGCCTCATCGTGCATCTGGAGCATCAAGCTCCACCATCGGCCAGCTTCCGCGTGCAGTAGGCTCACAGCAAGGATCACCATGAGGTCTGCTGGTGTCCTCAATAGCCTGAAAACTCGTACGACTACCTCCAGCCAGTCCTCGGCTGCCTGGGGGTCCGTCTCCCCACGGAACCTGGGCGGTCGCTGGCGCTGGAACTCATGCAGTGCACTAAGGTGACGTGCATCGTCAACGGCTGGGGCTGGAAGCATCGGTGGCCCGACGGGTAGAGGTACCACCGGTGACTCTTTTGTCAAAGGGCCCTATACCGAGGCCTCATCGCTCGGCGGGCTGTCGTCATGTACAACTCTCAGAACCCTAGCTGGCTGTCGTCGTGGGGCCATCCTGAAAAGGAAACAGGCGTTCCACGGTTAGAACAGTATACTTGGTGAGCTGATACAAAGTAATCACAAAGAAAACTTGAAACACACATGCAATCAATGTTTTCGTGCATTAAGTCGGAAATCAGAAGTCAGGGTCCTGGTGTACGGATACATCGGCTGCCGCACCAACACTGGGCTCCCTGGACTGATAACCACACTTAATATGCTTAACCCTATTGCTTCACATAGAAGAAAGATCAGAGTCTGCGGTAGAACGGACCACCTCAGATACCAATTTTTCATGAACCGTCCTCGGGGATCGTGTCGTGACTACCCCAAGCCCGCCTTCCATAGGCCAGGGGCTGGCGACTAGCACCAAGGCGTAAATCCCGGTAAAGGGAAGGCATTTCCTTTGTAAAGTAAACAAGCTCCATAGAGTAAGCAAGCGGAAAAAAGTAAACACTAAGTAAAAACTGGTACAACAGTAAGTGCAGAAATTAAGTGGGCCAGAATAAAAACCCAAACTGAAAGTAAACTACAACTTGAAAAGGGAAAACAACAACTGAAAGGAAAAGCCACAGCGTCGAGCCGTCCTCTAGAAGTCCCACCTGAAGGGTGGGTACAGAAAGCCTCCACTGCTCCTCGGGTCCAGCCTACCGCTCCGAGTACACCCCGCCCAGTGGTCCACCTCCAGGTACCGTCCGGCTCTGCAAGCCTCCACCACGATAAGCGTTGTCCGTCGTCTGCAACCAACACAACATAGTGCAGGCATAGCCCGTGCTGGGGTGAGTATAAGATACTCAGTAGGGACCCTGAGACCCCCGATGGTCTCCAAGAATCCCCAAAGGATAATCCACAAAGGAAAGATACAATCACGAAGTAACATGTGACACGGCTTAGGTATATGCCCATACATATACCAAAGTCATCAATTCTCGCTCGGATCCATCATCTGAGCCCAAGAACAACCCAGTCCACACAGGAAAGCAAAACATAAATCCACACAGGATAGCACAACACAATCCAAAAAGGAATGCCAAACGTAATCCACACAGGATAACACAACACAATCCACAAAGGAGAGTAAATAGGATTCAGCTCACACAGGTATACTTCTTCGAATGATGATAGAGATGATCACAGATCCATCTAAGTCGTCGAACCCACAAAGGATCGACAGGTAATAACCCCCGCAATGACCCACAAAGGATCAATATGTAACTAACCCCCGCAAAGAACCACACAGGATCGGGCCCACACAGGACTTGTAGGCGCTGGCCCACATAGGACCGCTGAGCGCTGACCCACACAGGATCGGACCCACACAGGATCGGTAGCACTGACCCACAAAGGATCGCTGAGTGCTGTAGTCGTCGCCGTCGAATCCACTGAGGATCTCTGCACAGTCGTCGTCGTCACAGTAGCAGTCGCATGCAGCTCTAGGGTTCCCGCACACAGCAAACTCGTTCGGGAGGGTCCGCTCCATGAGATAATAGGCTGATACATCAACTGACACATAGTCTAGAGTTGATGTATCCAAAAGTTCTGTATCGTCAACGGAAACTCTACGTCGCAGACGGCGCGTCAATCGGACGCCCGGTCTGAGAGTTATTGGTTTTTTCGTCCCAGGGGCCCGGTTGGTTTTTAAGTCAAATCCAACCTGACCGTACTCCACCTGCATCCAATCCTCTGGCAGAGTATGCCAAAAGATCCGTCTCACATATAAGAATTCAACAAAGTCGACGACACGTCAATCGGACATCCGAAGCTCAAGATATGAGTGTTTCCGCTCCGAGGGCCCGGCTGGTTACGTGTACGAACCTACCCAGCCGAACGCAAAGTATTCCTAAACCATGAGTGTGATATACCGAAACGACCGTATCGATCCAAGGATCGCATCGCCGCTAACGGCGCGTCGTTCGAAGGCCCATAGCTCATGTTATGAGCAAAAGAACAAAAAGGTCCAGAAACGGGGGGTCTAGGCCCAGACCGACCCGGCCCAACCCCCCTGGGTCGGCCCGAACCGGGTCGACCCGACCCGGGTCCGGGTCTGACCCGGTTGGCGTGACCCGACCCTACCTGGGCGGCCCGACCCGGCCTGGGCGCGACCCGGCCCGGCGGGTCGGCTTGGCTCGGCTCGGCCGAGCGGCCGAGCGAAGGGAGCCACGGGGTGTAGCCCCCGCGGAATTTAAGTGTCGCGGCCCCACATGGGGCCAAGCTGGATCAGCTGACGTGGCTTTGCCGCGTCCCGTGAGTCACCGGACCTGCGTGGTCGTGGGTCTAGCTGGCCGCCGCCGCCGCGGCTTCACCCGCGGCGGCTCCATCCGGCGTCGCGTCGTGGCGCCGCCGCCTCCAGCCGCCGGTGGGCTCTGCGGGCCACCGGAATTGCTTTAGTGGTCCGATTCCATTTCCATCTATGACGTGGCTCCTCCCGAGTCCCGTTCTTCACTGCGGAATCAACAAATCATCTCTGCGGCCCGTTTTGTCATCGTCCGCCGTTCCGCACACCAATGAAGAACTGCGGAGGGTTGTTGGGCCGTGTTTGTTTGGCCCGCACCCTCCGCGTTAGGTGATAACAATCGTGATAGATATTCAACACATGAAAACATAACAAGATAAAATTTTAACAAATTAAAATTGCACCTTGATCCCGGATATTTGTTTTAGAAGGAAACAACTACGGGAATAAAATATTATTTTCAAAATAATATCCATACCTCGCCATAGTCGTCGAGCGTGCGTTCTTCGCAGAATTGATCGTCGCGGAAAAAGGTGATTGTCGCGTCGCAGAAGGTCGTCGCGTCGTCGCGGAAGGGCATCGCGTCGTCGTAGAAGGGCGTCGCATCAACGATCTCCAAGGATCAAGAACAAATAGATTTAATTATAATAATTAAATTCTTGTTGTTGTTATAATCCACACAGAATTTAAAAGGAGCGCAACCCTCTACCTTGTCGTTGCCGATCAAAGGTTGTCGCAGGGTTGGATCATCGCGGAAGAAGAGTCGCGAAGGGAGATTCGTTGGCGTCATGGTACACGGCTTCGCGTCGTCGATGTCCGAGGGCTCAGCGTTCTTCATCGCCCTTTCGTCGAAGGCCGGCGTTCTTCGCGTTCTTCGCGAAGGAGGTTGAAGGACTTAAGGTTCTGTCAAATCCTCTCAACAAACAACACACAAGAAGAAGAATGTTGGTCTTATTTTATTATTATGCCAACGGATTGTAAACAGGTTAAGAAATGATTAAATTAATTCATAGAATTAATTTAACGAAGTTAAATTCCCAATTAATTGGTGTGTTAAGAATTTAAGAAAACGCGTCAGTTGACTTTCATAATGACGGGTTTTCGCGGGTGCGTTACTTAGAGGAAAAGAAACGGTGGGGCTCGTGCAGGCCCCACCTCACAAATATCCTACCAGGTGGGTAGGATATTTTGGGTTCCACCCTATCCGCTTCAACTCAGCCTAAGCAGCTTAAAGTTTCTTTTAAGTGGCTTTAAGTGAAATAAAATGAACTTTGTCGTACCAATTATTTTATTTCTTAACATTAAGCCCAAAAATTAAAAACCACTCCCGAGCAAATGCAACTCCGGAAGAGGCGTTTCTAAGCAAATATCGGTGCTGCGATTCCATCGGTGCCCTCAGAATTTGATTCCAAGCACCGGTTCAAAAGTTAGAAAAACCCGCTCATTCGTTCACTGAACGTACCAGATCCAAACTTCGAAAAATGATTCCGGGGACACCGGGCCTCGGAATCACGTGCCGTCATAATCTGCATTCTTGTAAAATTCCAAAGAAAATTAAGAAAATAATTTCCTTGAAATTTACAGGTCTTTACTCTTGTGGAGGAGATTATAGAGAAGTTTCAACCCAACCAAAAATATATTAAATATTCTTAGCGTCGGAAAAAGATTTATGATGACAAAAATCTAAGGGACAGGTATTTAGAAAATGGAGATAAAATAATCAATATAATATCACAATGGAAAAGGGTCATGTTGTTTTGAATGAAATGGAATCTTATCCCAATGTAAAGTGGGCCCGCTGACTTCCTTGAACGCATAGGACAAGTGACCTATAATATTGCACATCCATCAAATATGGTTCAATTTCATGATGGGTTCCATGTATCACTTCTGAGGACGTACATACTAGATCCCTCACATGTTCTAAATTCAGAGGTGGTACAACTAGATGATTATATCTCTAATAAGGAGCAGCCTGTAAAGATTCTATAATGGAGAGATAAGGTTCTACGTAACAAGACAACCCAATTTGTAAATATTTTGTGGATGGACCATATTTATGAAGACGCAACATGGGAACCAGAGGAGGCAATGAAAGGGATGTACTATCACCTCTTTATGAAAAAAGAAATTTTGTGGGAATATTTTCAAAATGGGGGAAGAATGTAACGACACAAACTTTTATCAATCTAATTTTTCTATTATTAGTTTAATTTCATATGGTATAAATAACATAAAAATACATAGAGAACACAATAAATACTTTATAAATGATTAATTAACAAAATAGGAAGTATATCTTGATGTTGAAGAAACTATACAGATGAAATAGTTACTTAACCTTTAGAATAGTCATACAAAACATATTAATAGTAAACCACCCAAATGAATATTAACATCACCAATGATAGTATTAATAAAATTTATGAATCTTATAAATTAATGTATGGAATAATTATAATAGAGTCTATGTAAATAAATGTTTTAAAAATAATTAATTAAGTGATTGATTTTTTGTAAGGAATAAAATTTTAATTAAAATTTTCTGATTAATTTAATAAGTTAATAGAAAAATTATTTTCATAAAATATATTCATAAATTAATCTATTTAGGTCTTATAGTTTTATGATAATATTATGAGACCTTGAGTAATTTTTCAATGTGTTATAAAATTAATTATAATTTTGAAATGATCATTTTACATATCAGTGATGACTTTTATTAAATATTAAATTACTCATATTTATAATTTTTTTTAATAAAATGGAGTTCATTTTTTAATTCATCATGTCAAAAAATGTTTCGGAATTTTTTTTGATCTTTCCAAAAATACTCCAATTTTTTATTAATGGTAAAGTACGATAATATTCAATAAGTGCAAAATAAATGAATTATGGAGTCATATATGATGTAAGGATGATTTAAGCCCAAAATCTGGAACTATCAATCATTATTTTAATATATTTATTTATAATTATGATACTATTCATATTATTCATCCAAAATAATAAAATAATGATTATAGAAAAAAGTCAAAAACTATTTCCCAATATAAGTTCTAAAGGAGGATAAATTCAAGAGGTAAATTCGCCTTTCTTTCCTTTTAATTTCCTTTCGACTTCTTACCATTTTATTCACACATCGCCTTCTATTATCCAAAAATCCAAATAACTAATTTTTTATATATAATTAAATTCAATCATCTTAATAGAGGATACATCATTAAACCCCCCCCCCCCCTCTTTTTTTTAAAATTAAGTCGTTGCCTGTGATTTTTCAATTTACCGACATTGTGGGAAATGCAATTCCAATTAACATTAATTCCTTAAAGGATGTTAATAAAACCACTATAATGGTTGAAAAATATTTTTAAAATTTTTATTATTCCCCTATTTATGTTCACGAATTAAAATATATACATGATATTAATGGTAAAATAAAACAAGTTCATTGTGACAAAAAAACTTCTAAAATTAACCTAAAACGATCACCATTAAATTTTATCTAATGATTCATACTCATACCGTATAACAAAATTCGTTATATGGTAATATAATCTTATGGAAAATCATTAATAACATATAATAAAAATTCTGGATATATATCATCATTTTACCCAAACATTCATTTTTGTATACAAGTTAACCGATCATGAAAACAATGAAAACGAACACTCGAAAAAGATGGAATTTTACTCTATAACTCATTAAAAATCCCATAAATGAAATTATTAAAACCATAATGAATAAAATTAAGTTATATAAGGTTCTTGGATTTTTAATTTATGAATATAATTTGATTATATTGGATAATAATGTGAATAATTCATTAAGACATAAGGTGATGGGAATTATCAAAACAAACTCGGTTTCTTTGTGTTTTCCTAGTATAACCCTGTTTACAATATAGATGTTCCTTAAATATATTTTATTCACTATTATGTTAGTTTTTTGGGATATAATGTTTTTTTACTTAAGAATATGGAAAACATAATGCTTTACAAAATAACTCTTCTTTCAAAAAAAACAAGCATTTTACTTCTCGAGATTCTTTCTTCTTCACTGAAGGTTGATGATTCTTATATTAAGTATATTATCCCCTATTTCATTTATGAAAGAAATTTTTATGATTTCATTCCTTATTAAATGATACTCATTATTTTCCATTGGTTATTTTATTTCCATTATTGAAATACTATCTATGTGGAATGTATGATAATGTAAATATTATGATGTGATAGGTGCACCTATAGGTATATAACACAATATAAATGTTATGATGTGATGGGTTAACCTAGAATTATATATTACCAAAATTCATTCAAGAAGCTATGTATCTTATGAGAAACAGAAATATGTGTGAACATGATGATATCATTGTTCACAACTATGTGTGATAGTTGACCACAATGACAAGATATTTAATATTTATGTGATTCCACATTTCATGACTTTATCCAATTATTACTCCCACTATTATGATGATTATGTTATTTTTATGCTCACCCCATGTTATATTTTTTCATTTTTTTATCTATCATGTTAACAGGATTTTAGCTCACCCCTTTCTTTAATGTATTCATCATGAGACTACTTATAAAAGGATAATTCAAGGGCCAAGAAGAAGTTAGAGAAGAATGGATTAAATAAATTCTTATCTTTTATATTGTCAATGTTATTTATGGTCTTAATTTTCCCAATTCAATAAACCTATGGATACTTTTCATGCAGTGCTTTTATGTTGTTTATCATCCAAATGATGTAATAGTATTGTAATATAAAGAAGGGTCACTATATCAATCTCCCTTCTTTAAAATTATTTTAATGTTGAGACCTCATTGTTGTTTGGACATGTATTTTCCAAATTTATACATTTTTACAACACAATTTTACATTGATTCTTTCATAGAGATTAAAACATGTATTGTTTACTCTCAATATGTTTAGTATCTTCGTATATCTTTACATTGTTTGATGGATATTGTTTTCTGAATTCATACAATTACATAGTCTATGTCATCCCAATTTTTTTTACTACTCGGTGCTTGTTTCATACCCCTAGTATATTAGAGGCAGACTTAGGGTATCTCACTTGGCTTACCACAATCCAGGAAGAACCTAGTGTGTTGGGTCATGATTGAGTCGTATCTATGGTGGTATTTTCCCCAGTCTAGTGTTTGCAGTTTGACCTTATTATAAGGATTATTTTGGAAAAATTGGGAAACATTATTGTAGTTTATTGTGTATTACTATTAGGCGAGGTAACACAATCTTAGTGAGATATCCAATATATCCATTCCCTGGACTTTTACTACATACATATTGACTCAACATTCCAAGACATTGGTTTCAGGGAAAACATGGTACATGTATTATTTAGTATCGGGTACTTCAAAACTCATTCCCTTTATGAGTATTCTCCTCATATATGATCATAAAAGTACTACACATATTTATATATTTTAGGATTCCATTATGATGTAATTTTCTAGGATGTCAATACAGGATTGTGATGTTCATCCATTGAGTGATGAGGCCTCCATTTAGGGATCAATTAATAAGGTGTATCACATTATGGTTGAGGCATAGGATTGATTGTGTGTGAGGAAAATAATTTCTCTAACATGTTAGGATTATTATTTATATATTATTATCAAATTACACGTGTTTCAGAAATATAGATATCTAAGGTTTCACTATGACACAAACTTTCTAGAAGTTGAGGATTGACTTGAGTTAGTGGTATGAGTTTTCTAGATTGTTTGGACCCCAATTTGTCATAATTTTTACATTTGGATAGACTTACTCATGGAGAATTGGGGAATTAGTAGATTTTGGTTAACAAAAATCATTATCAGATGATGCACTCATAGTATGACTTCTAGTAGCTATTTTAAGATTAGTAATATCATTCATGTTTTGGGTCTGTGTAGATTCATGATATTATCATGTTGCAGAAGGGTGTTATGTTAGTTGATAAGTACACATGAGTTTTAAAGAAATCATGTGTTAATATTTCAATATAGTGGGATATGGATACTTCTAGTATATATTATTGAGTAGTGACTTCATATAGATATCCTTAATAGTGTGGTATCCATTTGTATTCCCACTAATACTGGAGTGCTCAAGTAGGATATGGTTACAGAGATCTTCCTAGGAGAGAAATGATGGGAAGATAGTGACAATGTTTTATATAATTTGGATGATTTATATATATTATCTAAAATATTTTAATCATTGTGGTCTGATCGCAAGAGGAATACTCATTCACGGACATAAACAAGTTGTTCGGCATCTCATGGTTCGCACAGAGGGTCAAATTATTTTGGATAAGGTGATTTTATTCTAGTGATGGGTGAGGAAACATGGATAATGATTTCCCAAAACAACATGATGAATAAGGGAGGAAATTAGAAGATGGACCACTATCATAGAGTCAGTGTTGTGATAAAGGATCTCCCATGTTTGGCTAGGGCTGCCCCTAGAGAGGTGGTATTGATAGAGGAGTTGGTGGAGCTCTGGACGGAGGATCCAATGGAAGAGTAAGATATTGTGGGATACTCCCACCACCCCCACGAGCTGGGACATCCTATGATCAAAGGTTTGGAGATTGAGGGTGTGGGAAGGTGCAGGCTATGGAGTATTATGAACATGTTTCTAATTAGATGATTTAGGAGATTATTTGTCTCTTTTCTACGATATATATAGTAATTTTAAACATGTGTATGAGTCGACAATTTATCTACATATCCCTCGAAGGTTAGATAGAGCATCAATTTGATTCTCTACCAAAGCAGAAATGGATAGAGGTTATTATTTGTAATTATTATTACATATCACACATCTTCTAATAGTGTGTGATGGTTCTCGGAGGAGAGAGTTCTCTTGTGGCATCTTATTCATTACAATGGAACATTATAACGTCTTATTAGGTATAGACTAGTTTCCCATAGTATTTTCATATTAAAAATTATTATAAGAGATTATATGCCTCTATACATATGTAACGAGATAATATATCATGGGTGAGAGATATCTTATTACTAATGGGGCGGGGCTTACGAGCTGAAAATAGAAATCCATCACCAATTAGTTAAGGAATTTATCCCATGATGCTGTATGATATTAAAAAATATATATTCCAATGGCAGTGGAGGATTATATGGATATATTTCATGAAGATGGCCTGAGACAGCCTTCATTATGGGAGATAGATTTCTGTATCCTATTTCACCTGAGGACTACACCGATATATCCTATAACATATTGGATAGACCCTAACCATCTCTGAAGATGAGGGTATAGTTCTATGATTTTTTGGAGAATGATTATATCACACCCATCATGTCCCCATAGTTAGATCTACTTTTTTATAAAATATTTTTATAGGTATTTGAGGATTTTAGTTGACTATCATCAGTTGTGTTAGGGAATAATAAAGAAAAATTACCCTTTTCTGAGGATTAATAACCTCTTTTACTAGTTGACAGTGTGAGTTGGTTCTCAATGATCGATAACTGGTATAGATTCCACTAGTTGAGTGTTTTTTAGGATAATATTTTGAAAACGGTTTAATGATGTCACTATAAATACTATGAGTTCTTAGTGATTCCTTTATGTGTGACTAATTACACATATTTTATCATGGATAATATGAACCAGATCATTCCATCACACATGGATTGATTTTAAATTTTCCTCATTGATAGCATACTTAATTACTCAATATCATGGAAGGAGAATGTAGTTTTATTTTGGATTATTTAAGACATAATCCTATTGCACCGTCTTTATATTAAGCTCCTGAAGTGTCAATTTTTTATTGACAAGGTTCACTTTCTATTTCATTTAGTCTCTTTGTTTGTTTTATCTATAGATCAAATGAATATTTACACTATTTTTTTCTATGATCTTCACAATAGTGTTTCAGATATATGTACTTCCATTTGATTAGCGGGGAACTATTGGAGGTTTTTGGTTCAATTTTGTAGTCTATCATCCCATTAGACTACCTAAACCGAGAAAGGGATGGCGCTTATGCATATTGAGAAACGTTAGGGACCGTTCGAGGAGTTGAAGATATGGTTGACTAGAACTATTGATTTGAGACGACCGAGGAAGGTTGTTGAGTATGTGATGCTTTTTTATGCCTCTAAATCTGGTATCTATTGCGTGTTGATTAAGGGGTTGGTGTTGATTACTTATGACTCATGGTAGTTGATATCCCATGTGTATAATTATGTCAATAAAAACATCGTTTTGGTAGTGGTTTTATCTTCTTTGAATGTTTTGAGGCATTATCTTATGGGATATAATTTCATTATATAACAATAAAACCATATTTTTTGGTACATAATCTATCAACGATATCTCAATATATGATATAGGAATTGGTTTGAATTCATACCAGACTATAAATTCAATATAGTATATACTCCAAATAAGAGAAATGTGTTGTAGGATTCCCTTAGTAGGAAATATCATTCTCACATTGTAGATGGAGAATCTAAGTAGTTGTCTTCAATGTAGATGACCACAGTAGAGTATATAGGTGTGACATATCATTCTTTAATGGTGGTGAATTCACTGATTCTTTATCAAATTAGAGAGGACCAGTTTGGAGACATCGACTGTGAGGTTATACCAATCGAAATATCCTAATAAGATGCAAAAGATGAATTTTACTAAGGATGGGAGAATATAATTCATTTCCAAGGATAGATGGTGGTTCTAGTCACATTGAATGAGTTGGGGTTGAAGGATTTTCATACATCCACCTTGGTTTCACTTTTTTGGGTGTAAAAGATGTATACAGACCTTTAACAGAGGGTTTGGTGAGTTTATAGGAGGTGTAGAATTACTGATATTCTTTCATAATTTCTCATGTGTAAGGAGGTAAAGTCTAAACATTAGGATCCATCATTGTTGAACCAACCACTTAAAAACTCATAATGGAAGTGGGATGGAATGTTGATGAATTTTTTTGTTGTTTCATTCAAGGATAGTGAGAGTAAAATAATCTATCTAGGTTATTTTTTATCAACTTGTTTGATTAGAACAATTTATTTCCATCTAGTAGAAGAGTGTAGATGTGGGTATGGGGAAGTTGTATGTGTGGGATATCATATAGATTCTTTGGTACCCACAATGATCATCTCCGACTATGAATATTATATCATTTAATAATTTTAGAGTGGTTTATAGGAGGGTTTTGGGACCCATTTATTGATGATAATGAAATTGCACCCCCAAAACCATAGCTTGAATGACCGTGTTGTCTATGTTTTAGAGGATATGTTGAGAGACTAGGTTTTGGACATTAACCGGATTTTAGAGGATCACATACCATTTTTATAGATTTTTTATAATAATAGATACCACTCTACTATTATATTATAACCATTCACCTCCTTGTATGATAGACCTCGCAGGTCACCATATTGCTAGAATTAGATTGGTGAGAACTCTCTTATTGGGCCTGACTGCTGTAGTACATAAGAGATATAGTTTAGCTAATCCATGATAATATGAGGACATCACATAACTCTACGAAATATTACTCATATGTAAATTATAGGACCATAGAATTCGATTAGGGTGACCCGACTTTCCTAATATTCTACCTATAATGAGGATTGAGTATTTTTGACAAGTGAAAAATGTTATCCCCAAGGATCATTAGTCTGTTTGAGATCCATTGAAGTGTTGGTGAGGTTGAAAACCACATATCCTTACCCCCTTAGTTGTACGGAGTGTGTGATGTATTTATTTTTTTCAAATGTGTAGATATGTTCACAAACCTAGACACATTATTTACTGGGGTGATAGGGACACTATGGATGGAGCCACCATTCAATGTACCTAGTGGCGATCAAGAACCGACATGATATGATTCTGCATGGGTGGACCATCCCATTGGTTTGAGTGATTTTACATCACTATAGCATTCATGAGAGGTCTTGGGAGCAGGAGACTAAGATGTGGAAACAATACACCCAATCTTTTGTGGGGATTTTGATTTTTAGGTATAACAGATTTGAAGGAGGGTAGAATGTAAAAAATATGATCTTTTTGTTTAAGACATTGGTTTGGAAATTAAATTAGAATATGAGATCCTGGTTGATTCCAAAACATGAGGTGTACTATATGAACAAGATAATTTTTGTTGGGATAAGATGTTCCATGTAAAAAGGTCATTGGAAAGTGTGCTGAATAAATAAATTAATAAATGTAATTAATCTATTTATATTCTATATGTTTCGAATATTCTATAAATAGTTGATATAAATAATCTACTAGGTTATCAAAATATCTTTGTGAGATTATAGGAGAAGAGGGAGAATTATTCTATGGTTTTGAAAACAGGAAATGTGGATCAATTACCCTGATTGAGGGGAATCGTGAAATGGTTGTTGAATTTTGTGGGATCATCATCTTCATTGCTAGAAGATGCATTATTCACTAATGATACTTATAATATCAAGGTAAGAAATTTCATTTCATGTATTTTCACTGATACATTATTATTTATGAATTTATTTTTATCAACATTTATTTCCGGTGATTGATACATTTTTCATGAGCCCATATAATTTATTAAATTATTACACCCCTAATTTCAACATGGTTTCTGCATTCTTGAATCATTTTATAGTTACACACGAACCAAATAAATTGTACACCGCATCCTAGATACCCTTTTTCCCCTTGATCTTATCTATTGTCCCATGGGGACCCTATTCAATATTATCTGGTCAGATTTGAGAGTGATCGAACAACCGATTGCCGGGAGGATACACACATGATGTACAAAATAGTTTTTGGTGGATAGATCATGGTGTGAGGTGGGATGCGGTTTTCAAAAAATTATTATAGGTTAGATGGTGTGTTTTCATACATGATAGTGTTGAATATGTAGTGAGGTTTGATGAGAATGATATGACAATGGTACAGGTGGACAGAATCTGGCTTCCACTGACAGATCGAGTGCATTCGGTCCTAGGTTCAGGATCTATGTCACGATTCCTTGAAGAATAGACGGTGGTGGTGGAATAGGTGAGACACTTTAAATTGGATTAACTTTTTTGAAAATCCTAAAAAACACGACGTGTACTATAAAGAAAACAATTCATGATGTCACCTTGATAAGAAACTAGTGGTTTGGGTGTAGTTAAATAACACGCACTGTGTATGAACCATACATGCCATGCGACCCAGTGCTGACAACTCACTGTGTACCCCATGGGTACATGGGAATGGATAAGTCCAAAAAAATGGGAACAAATATATTACATTGGAACAACCATGTACTCAAACATGGTTAGGATACCTGGACCCGACCAATGTACATGGGCACGACCAACGTACATTGGAACAGGCTGAAGTATAATGTGATAGGGCGGCAGGAAAGAAATGTACCCTCGATTTCCTAGATACTCCATGTACATGCATTTTTAGTTATACATGTCTAGCCATGTTATGTGAGCATGAGGAAATTCCCAAGTGTATAAGAGAGGTTACACACCATCTGGCCTATGGAATATGTTGTCCACCTTCATCAACAAATTATAAATTGAGTATCTATTTCTTTAAAAATCAGTGTTGAGATTACATGTATCTTCTTCAGGGTAGTTTTCAACATAGAATATAATGATGGAATTTTTAATGGCATTGGAGATATTTTTTTAGGGGTTATGAATGTGATAATTCTATCTGGGATTCATGGGTGATGATAGTCATTGGGTTGGATCACCAGAGTGATATTGGGGTCGGTACTCCCCTATCGTACTAGGATACAGCATCCCCAAAAACTTTAGATTGGTTGACTCTGTACTCTCCAACAGTACTAAAGAACACCTGTCCTATATTCCTAGATTGGTACTCCCCCATATTATAGATCTAATGGAGATTATAACATTCATGGGAGTTCATTCTCCCTTGGATGTGAAGCACAATAGCGAGTAGAGGTCCCCTCTGCACAGATACTTGTGAGGTTTTATAAAGAGTTGGGAATCAGTGATAAGCCTTGGAGTTCTAGGTTGAATCATCTATCCTAATTGAGATGTTTAAATGGATACCCCCTTTATCTCCCACATGGGTTTCTTTTGGGAATATATGTTGGGTTTCATATACCCCTTTCATAATGGTTGTGCTGACTATTTTATCTTTCTATTTTTATCTTTTTAGTTTTTAGTGTTTCTTATTGGGAATGTATATACTCACCTATACATGAATTTTTCCCTCATAATTTGTGTCTTATAAAGATGATAGAGAGATTGATGGTGTTATTGGTGGACAAGGTTATAAAAGATCATAGTCGTACCTAGTAGAGCTAACCATGTTCTGTGTTTATCCTTGGAGATTGTGTGTTTGGATCTCTTCAGTCTCCCTTCATTTCATTATTATTAGTTTGGGACCATATTTTTTAATGGCTATTTATTTTTACCCTTTATCCATTTTTCTTCACCGATTTACATTCATTCATTCATAGAGGTTGTAACATGCATGGTTTACTCTCCATATAATCAATCGTTTTTTATATCTATGCCCTTTTCTTTGGAGTTTATTGTGTACATTCATAATGGTACTTAGGCTAAGGCCTCCCATTACAATGTTTCCTAATCAACACCTTTATGTGTCCCTATCATATTGGAGGTGAGCTTGGGGGCCTCACTCAACTTACCTTGGGCTAGGGGGGCTAGGAGGGTCGGGACTTTATAGTATCATTGTAAAAGTTATCTTATATCACATATAAGATAATTTCATTCTATAAAAGATATATCATTCAATAAAAAATTTATCTTGTCTCATACATGTGATGAAATCTATTTTTAAAAACATGTGTCAGTATAGATTAAATTTATTTCATTTTATGTATATGTTATATATAAATTTGTAAAAAATGTATCATTACACTTGAAATATATCTCATCACATACAAGATATTATTATTTTTTAAAATAACAACACAAATGAAATTTATTTCATCTTATATATTAAATAAATAACATTTTTTAAATCAATATTAGTGTAGAAATTTATCTCCTCTCATCGATAATTTTTTTTCACGAATTATAATTATACATTAATTTAAACTTAATTGTGGAGATGAAAATAATTTTTATCTCCCAAATTAATAAAGATTAATTTAATATAGTTTTTTTATAATTTTTAAAGAATATTCTATTAGATACATATTTAGACTCTATAGTTACATGTGATAAATAATAAATATGAAAATAAAAATTTTGGGTTCTTACTTTTTAATGATCGATAATTATAAAGAAAATTATCTCACTATGATAAATTTAAATCTCGGATGATTATTTTTTGTTACTATTAATAATTCAAAAAAAATGATTAAATTATTTTTATTTGAAATATTTTATTTTTATTTGACACCTATCAGAGAGTTACAAATATATATATATATATATATATATATATATATATATATTCTTTGTAAATAATATAATTAAAAAACAAAACTTATTTCATGAAAAAATTGAATAAAATTAATTACACAAATACTCAAAAAAATTATTCATATTAGATGAATATTTTTATGCTAAATTTAAATATCTATTAAATTATATTTCATGTATTTAATAAAATTTATCATAAAAAAATTTTATCCACCTATATATAGATATAAAATATAATTTATTTTTTATGATTATTTTTTATAATTAGAAGAGTAAGTATTATTTTACAAAAAAATAAATATAATTAAAAATATTTATTATTGTAAATATTTTATGTATATATCTATTTCTTGATTTTAATTTCAATAATATTTTTTTAAATTACTGTGATGAAAGATCTACATGTGTTATCATACATGAAAAATAATGATTGTTATATAATATCCCCTTCATGCCTAGAAAAAAAATGAAAAAAATTAATATTGATTTCAATTTATCCTTTTCATGAATAAAAAATACAATAAAATTACTATATAACATATTCAAAAAACTACATTCATCATAAATTCATTGAAAAAATTAATTTAAATCATAAAAATAAAACAACACATATTTTTTCATGCATTAGTATGTATTTCACATTATAATTCAAGTTAGAAATATAATTCAACAAAAAAATTTCAATATAAGAATTAATATACTAACAATAACTATCATAAATGAAATTAATTATGTTTCAAAATCTCATTCCCATTGTCATGTTCAGTTATCATTGGTACCATCATGTTTAACCTCTATGAACACCATCACAATAAAATAACTATATTAGTATACTAAAGTAGATAGAAAATTGACAAAATCACCATATGATTATATAATAGATATAGAATAAAATTTTTGGATGAAAAAATTATTGAAATCCAAATATAAAATATGAAATATTGAATGAATGGTTATTCAGAGTTTCTAATCAACATTTCCAGTTAGGATTGTTTTCTACAAGATACTTATTGTATGCCTACTCTGAATCATGGGAATAAATTACTTTTATTTACTATTTCCTTCATCAAATTATATAATATCATGCATAGATTTAATATAAAATATCCTTAATTTATTTCCACTTGTCCATGTTAGAGGAAAAATTTTAGGACGAGTCATAGAAGAAAATTTATTTGACACACGTTGTTATTCCACTAAACAATACAATGATAGTCCAATAAAAATCATATACATTGGTAGATTCAAGTGTGGTATAAGTACTATAAAAATATTTAATTTTGATATAAATTTTTAAGGAAGTAGTAAATATTCACACTTAAATACCATGAATCCAACTAAATTTTCCACATATATAATAGTTGTTTAAATAGACAGTATAGAGTTAAATTTGTATTCTTAAAATCATTGGATATATACTAATTAATTATTTATTAAAAAAATATTACTATTAAATTTCGTTAATTAAATACATCAATGATTCATTTATATATACTAATACATTAATATATCAATTATGTATTTTAGTAGACAATTAATCCACATTGAATTTCAATTTTCCTTGAATATTATTAGATAGTTAATTACAACCATTCAATCAATGAATGAACCATAGTTTAATCTAGATAATCATATTAGAATAACTTCACTATTTTTTTTCATATTGTGAATTTTTCTTGAAATATATATTAATACAAATCCACTTTTTTTAAAACATTTATGAAAATTTAAATAAAACACCATGGCATGGATTAATAAAAATGATAGATATATATAAAATTTTATTTTTTTCTCGTCACATAAAAACATCCTATAACTGATTCTATATGTCGTTTTATGTAAAAAATGATCAACTTTCATTTTATAGAAATTTGTATTAGAGACGATCAACCTATAATTTTTTATTATAATCTTTTATCATTGAAACATATGATAAAATAAAAATCATTATATAATATGTTTCATCCCATGTATATATATATATATATTGTTACTATATCCCATACATATGAATTTTAGTTATAAAATATCCCCTTATTTTCTTCATTTAATTTAGGAAATCCTTAATTAATCATTGGAATAAATTGTTTTCAATATTTTGAATAACATGTATGGTGGTTTTTACATATGTAATGATATAAATATTGTTTGTATTATATTGTATTAAATTGATGAAATATTATTAAAATATTAATGACCTGATTTAAATATAACTTATTTCTAATTATTTTTATAGGGGAAAGATAATTGAAATATTTTTCTTTACTTAAAATAGAATCCAGGATTATATTTTAGAGAATAAAATATTTATTTCTTTATTTCTTTATAAATATATTGCATGACTAGAAATATTTGACTAATGATAATTTTTTTTATTTGGATAATTTTTGAAACCATCTATCTGGGTCATAGTTATGCTAAATTTGGTGAAAAATTACTTATTATGGCATGGCTAACCATATTTCATTATATATAATTTTTGATATTTTTTAAAAATTATATAGTTACCTATCATGAGCCTAGTTATGAATTATTTTATGCATAAAATGTTTTCTATGGAATGATTAAAAAATTAGATTATATATAAATTTTAAAACAATTTCATAATTGTATACAAACAAATTTTTGGAATAGTAATAAAAATTTTATTTATAAAAATTTTAATAAAGGATAGCCTTTTATTAAAAATAAATCTATCCTATTGATATATTATTATTAGTGTACTTTTTTTATTTTTATGATGTTTTTTTAAAAGAAAATTAAAAAACTTTTTTAATTTCATATCAATATTCAATTCCATGTGACATAAGATTTTTGAATCGTATATTTATAATATTATTCAATTTGATTCAAGAATCTTAAGAAGTACTATGGTAGTTACAATTTTCGAAAAGACATAGTAGTTGATCATTTGGATCATTTATTTTTTCCACATACACATTTACACATATAAAATGATTCCATTATGGATTAAACATGGAAGTATCATTTCTTGGTTTTTAAGAACATTATAATGGGAAAATTTTGATGGATAGAATGAATTATTGGATCATTATTTGGAAATCACATATATGAACATAACATTCAGATAATAGAAACCTAATCCTGTTTCTGATGAGTCTACAAGTGATGGAGAGGATTCTCATAAAAAATTAGAGAACTAAAATAAGCAGTGTTTGACGATGAAAAAATAAAAAAAGGAGATTTCAATTATACAAGTTTATTATGGTGATTAATAGAGATAATTTATTTATAACATTTGTTGAAAAAATGTATAAAACATCCAAAAAGTTCCACAAATCCCAATATATCTCATTGATGGAAGAGGGTGAATATGATTGTATTAGTGGTGTGTTTGAATTGATTATAAGAAAAATTCATTATTCAAAAAATTTTAAAATAATTAGAAGATAATTATTGTATTTGGAATTTTTTTATAATATCTTTCTTCCCAGTATGACATTTTATGTATCTTGTAAAATAAATAATGAGATGAGTGGACTAGTAATGAAATTACTGTGTTAGTTGTTTATGAAATGGAATGAATGTTTAATTAAAAACAAAATATTATTCAATGTGAAACAAAATCCTCTTGTGGAAAGTATGGTAAAACCAGTAATAAAATAAATTCATAATTCCATAATAAAAATTATGGAAAGAAAAATCAAAACATTATATAGAAGAATAATTTTTTCAAAAGAAATTAAAAATATTGTTAGTAGTAATTTTACAAAATGAATGTATATTTCCCATAAAAGAATGATTAAGAATCAAGGGGATTATAAAACTAAGGAATCCAATTGAATTTGAGTCAAGGATCATTATGGTATTTTTATAAAAAGATTATATGGTTGAAATTAGATCAGTAAATTTTATATTTTCATCATGACATTTTCATTTATTAAAAGATATTTTCTATATTCCATCCACGAGACGAAATTTGATTCAAATTTTATTTTCGAACGTTTTGGTTATAATTTAAAATTGAGAAATGTTAATTGGATACCTATTATAATTCTATTATTTTTTATTCTATAGTCTTACAAAATGGGATATATATCTATTTAATGTGTAATTTTTTTCATTTCTATAATTGGAAACAATTAAAGTAGAATTTTTGAAAATTAATTTATATTTTGGAATTAATTTATAATCAAAATCATAAGACGGTGGATTACAAAATTAATTAATAATGGAATTATGGATGATTATTTTTTTTACATTGATACATTCCTCTATGATTTATCTTCATTGTATATAAAATTTTGAAGAGGTAAATTTTGATGTTCCGGTGTCAATACTTAATTTCCCTGTTATATTTTGATCCCACCCTGTCATGATGATCATCAAACCAATACTGTTAGAGAGGATCATGTGATTTCACAAACATTAGATAAATATTTACATGAATACATAGGTAAATATGTTCTTTTAATGAGATACTAAAATATTTAATGGCCTTCTTTAACTGATGAATAAATTGTTTATCTTTATAATTATGTATTTAATTTGAATCATAATAAATATATAATAAATTGTTTTTGACTTTATTCAAAGTTATCATGATTTATAATGGTTACATTATTTTCATGATGAGATATATTAAATAATATATAATTTTTTATGCAACCCTATTGAATCTTCTAATGGTTTATAACCTATAAGATGATAATGGTTTTTTCTCTAATAGTTACTTTTATATATACAAAAATATACTTTATGGGTTTGATAAGAACCCTAATAGATCCATTACTAGTATTCATGAAAATATTAACCAAAATATAAAAAAACAAAAGGAAAAGGCCATCATTAATAATCTATACTTCCAAAATATAAAAATGAAAATTGTGTTTTTATTATAAAAACCAAAATTTTATCTTTGTATTAAGACAATTTTTTAATTTCATACTATATAAGATTAATTACATGATTTCTAGGTTGTCATAATGTGTGATGAAATTGTGTTTCATTTAAATATAAATGAATTCAACTTATAAATCAATTCAATTTATATGTTTTTCATTGGGGACTCAAAGAAATCTCTCCTACTCAATATTATCAATATACTTTTGGCGGGAAATATATTTCAATATCCAAATATTATGTCAAATTCTTCGATTCAATACTTTCCAAAAAAATTTATATGTCCTATATTATTATATAAAAGTTATGGGGTGATAAATAATCCATCCTCATCACTTTTTAAGATATATCCCTCTTCCTTTGAAACTAGATCATCTAATTTAAAGCACATTACATGCTCCCATAACACCATAATAACCTCACAATTAGAATAATTTTTCCACAACAGCTTTTGCAACTAATTTTTTCCTTATATGTTCTATGTTATTGCTAATATTTACCTTAGTCACTTTATCTCTGAGTTTAGTGTATAATAGAGGTTCTTATGGAAATATAATGTTCTCATATCTAGGATCCTTCAACTCAATAGTTTAACGTATTGACCAATTTTCAGTAGACATAGTAAATTTATAGAAATCCCCACATTACCTAATTTTCCCCCTTAGATTCATTGAATTCTCCTTCAAGTCGATTATGGATTTTTCCTCATTTTTATACATGGGTGAACAAACTCATCAGCCTTTATGAATTCTTAATTTAATAATGCATTCTCTGAATGAAATGTGTTATTCTTATTTAAAATTTTCAAATATAAAATAGGTATTTGTTATAGAGATAGTTCTAGAGTCTAATATAATAATTGAGCATTTTTTTTATAGAGACTATGTTGTATTAATTTGTAACTACACCTCTATTATATTTATTAGTGGAATATAATTCATATGGGGTTGGTTAATTTTTTTATTGATTGGGTTATTTGGAGTTTAAAAATCTTAATAAATAAATTTTTTAAATGAGAGATAACCTTATAATGATTTCATTAAAACACTATATCACATAATTCATATTGTTTTCCAAGATTATTATTATAATTTTATTTTTTTATTAAATTAATTATTTGATTTATTATCCATTATTTTTTATATGTTATAAATTACATATGTATGAGTAGTATCCCTATTATTTTCATTATATATAAAATGTTAATTAATTTAATATTTAATGAATTATTATAGTTTAAACCATTTTAATTGATACTTTTTCTGAACCTAACATATAAACTAATTTATAAATGTATTCCATGTAGAATATTGTTATATTATTATTTTTTGTCAAAAAAGTAATTTATTTAGAATAATTCATCATATTATTTAAAATTTTTATTTTCAATGATTAAATTAAACAAATTAATGCTTCAATTAAATTTTTAAGGAATTAATGTTTCAATTATACTAATTATTGAATAATTAATTGACATTGACTTTGAATTTTTCATGAATTTTTTTAATGGTTAATTTTAATCATAAAGTCAATGAATATTCCTTATTCACTTCTTGGGTAGTAAATATTAACCAATACTCTGTCAAATAGTTTATCATTTAGTTTAAGGAATTTGAGATAGATATTAACATACCATCGATTTTTCTTCTTAAAATTTTGTTGATTAAAAACCTTATGAAATGTATAAGACAAATACGAAAGTAATATTTAATTATTTATTTATTTTTATCATCTCTTAAAACATAGAATACTCTATATCCTAGATTCCATTTATGATGAAAATAATCCCTATGATTTTTCAATCATGTACCACTAGAAAAAATGGATTATATTATTGGTAAAGAAAATTCAACGCCTTATCCAGAAAAGGCGGGGTTGGGCCTTAAAATCCTACCATTTTTGTTCTTGTTTCAATTTCATAAAATATAAATATAGAATATACAAATTTATAGGAATCTGTGTTGAAAATGATATTATATTCTGTTCTTTTCATGCTACACATAATTTAAAATTGATGAATACATGAATCTCCATTCATAATATTTCTTGATTGGTTCATCCATTTCATTAAGATGTTTTTACATACACCGTAGAAAGATATCTAGCCACCATTCCTCTACCAATAATCCTCTTTTCCTAGATTTATTCTTATACCACCATTATTGTAATTATATAACCTGAAATGATGAAAAGGTGATCATTTTTATAACTCATCCCCATGATAAAAAAATGTTTCACATAATTTTACTATAATCTTGAATTCCTTTTTATATGATATTTATCCCGATATAATCTTAAGGAGGATGTTATTTTGACATGGATATTTCTTGTTATTTATTTTATGAATATATATATATATATAACTAGTCTAGATAATTCTATAATATTGAGATAACAAAATGTAAAAAAAATTCTGGAAGTGTTATAAAATTAGAATAATTTTAAAATATATCACTATTTATATTTTATTAATATTATTAGTAAAAAATATCAATTATTGTGGTTTTATGTATTCAAAAATCAAAGGAGATTTATTTTTTATCAGTTTCTATAGAGAAATTACTAAATATTATTATATAATATCTACTAGAAAGGAATAATAAATGTGATTTTGGAAAATAATGTCAAAAAAACTAATGAATAAATAGTAAATAATTTTTTTAATGATGATATAAAATATAATTTGTCTATAAAATACAAATATGTTAGAATTTATTTATAGAATTTATAAAAAATTATGTTTAATAGAACAAATTTGAAGAAGGAATTTGTTTTCTAATAGGTAATTTAATAAAGGGAAATAACCATGTGAATAAACACCAATATAACTACTTTAAATCTTATGATATCTAAGTCCCATAACCTTGTAATGTGTTTAATACACATTATTTGAGAAAATGACACTAATAATTTATGTAATTTGATAGGAAAATATTGTTAGTAATTACACATAATATATATGGTTAGGATGAAATAATATTATAAGATCATGATGAATAACCCAACATTACTGGTGTTGATTCCTTATGATAATGTAATAGAGGGAGTTTTTAAAATTTTCGAATAAGCTTGTTTCATTAATAAATTATTTCTTTAATCTTGTTTATGGTTTTATTTCTTTAATATATTAACATGGGTATGATAATTGTTGTTGGATAATTGATCCCACAATAAAATTAAATAAAAATATTCATGAACTGAAAATAACAATTATATATTAATAGAGTATTGTGAACGGGTGTGAGAATAATGGCCATTAAGGGGGGGAGTGGGGGTGAATTAACTCTCCCAAAATATAATCCAAGATAAACTTCTTTATACCTATATTTTTATATAAATCTATTATTTAAATGATTTTTATAGATAGTGGGGGAGGAAAAACAATATGTAAACAAGATATTTTTTCAAGGTCAACCTACTCTTTGAGTTTCTATGTCCTTGGGGATCAATGGGTGTTATCCTAAATGTCAAATATTTTTTATTTTAATTATTAATTAGAGAGATAAGTATGTGGATAAATATATACTCCATATTGGTATGAAAGCTGCAATAAAGAAGAGGAAAAATCAACAATGATCAAATAAATAAATAAATTATCCTCTTTCATCCTTGGAAGGATAGTCTCATCCATAAATGACATGTGCACCCTTTTCATCTCTCAAACATTACCCTTTTCTCATTAAAATGATCTAAAGATAGTTTGTCCATATGTCATTCTACTTTTCATTATGAAAATAAAATCATTTATAATCTTTCTAAATTATTGATGTAATATCTGAGATTGAGGAATTATCCAAGATGAAGATCATAAATTAAAAAAAGGTTCAAATATCTTAACTATTTTATTAAAATCCTCAAACAACTATTCTATATATATATATATATCCCTCTCTCAAACACATTTTGTAATGAAAAATTTAATAATAATTTCTTTACCCTAATCCTTTAAAACCTCATTAATAGTTAATCAATTAATTATAACATATTATAAAATAAACACAATGTGAATATTTGAAATACAATTCTATTAACCTCACAATTTTATGATTTGATAATACTTAATAATTTTGGAATCAAAATAAAAACTCCAACATAAAAAATCATTTATAGGTATAATTGGAAGTCATCTCAAATATAATAGTTTCAATAAAATATATTATCAATATATTACATCATTGTTTAAATTTACTATAGCATAATGAAAAAATCGTGGCATAATTAATTTCTAGTAACAACCAACTATGGGTACTTATCAACTTATTTATAAATATATATTTCCTAAAAGAATCAATAATTTTCTCATTAAACCATTACATATCATTGATATATAATCTATAAATAATCATCTACCTATGATCCCTATGTTTATTAATAATCTTTTACTTTTCACTTGAAACTCTAAACAAGAAACTCACCAAATATTCATGGTGCAACTAGAAAATATTGTTGCATGGTTAACTATTATTTGTAAAAACTATACCTCTGATAGGATATTATATTGTAATAATAGTCTAGTCACGTCATCAATTTTAATTATATATTAAAACAACATTTTTTTACCTCATGTACATGTCTAATAAAAATATAATCCAATTCTTGATCATGCTACAAATTAATGTAGCATGATAACATATTTAATGATCAAGATTAAACAACATAGAAAACTAATCATTGCTTATTTCTGATACTAGAGTTAATTGAACAATAAATCTGGTGAAAATTAATGTTTGTGCGAGTAATCCAACTCATGGTATATAGAACAATATTATATTGATCAATTCAAATTGAGGGATCCAAAAAAATTATATGATCAATAAAATGATAAATAACATCTAGAATGAAATTCAAACACTACACATGGTTAAGGAAGATAAAAAATTTCTTTAATTAGAAAATATAATGACTCCCTTGATTATATTAAACAACATAATAAAATTTTAATGTGTCACCATAACAAAATGTTAATTATTAACATTATATTAGGAAGAAAATTTAATTTTTTTCAAATAAATTGATAAAAATATTAAAAAGTTAGTTTAATGGTTTTATGAGATAATTTAAATATTTTATTGGCATTATAGATTAGATAGAATACATACACTATAATTTATACAAATTTTAAATAATAATGAATAATTGATATCTAAAATGAAATATAAATATTTTTTAATATGAAGCAATAAAAAACTATTGTACTAAGATATTTATAATTAGACTAAAATATAATAGAACATCCTCATTTATTTATTAAATAAAATAATTTTTGATGATGGTATTATAAATATAGAAAAAATTATTAATTAATATCGCTAAGAAAGAATAAAATGAAATATATTGATATTTTTATGAAACCGATGTGGTTATATCAATGTCGAATTATTTTTCAGATAATTATTACAATGTGGTAGGAAAAAAGGAATACTAATTTATAACATGATCGAGCTCTAATGTCATGATTTTCATTGTAATAACTTGTTGACAACTAGAATGGATTCCCTAAGATTGCTTTCAAAATAAAAAAAATAGTTTAACAGGATGAAACTATAGTAATTACAATATAAAAAGTATATGAAATTATTAACTAGGATAAAAACACCAAAATATAGTGAAGTATTATAATATAGGATTTAATAAAGAAATTTTCAATAATCATCTTCATTAATATGAAATTATAATTAATTATTATGTAATAGATCACATCATAAATATTTTCAATGAGAAGCCTATATTACTATCATCAACATAAAAAATAATTTACAACCAATACTAAACATATAAAGATATTAGTAATAAATTAATCTATTTTTTTACATCATAAAAGCTATTTTATTTAAAATATTTTTACATATAAAAAAATAATTGTTATTGAATTAACAATGTCAATAAAAAAATGAATTTATATTTCAAAACTTACTTTACTGAATGTTAAAATTTAAAAAAATATATTTTATTTCTTTCACTCAAAAGTTATTTATTGATGAAATTTAAAAAAAATCCCCTTTTCAATCAAAATTTAACGAAATTTAAACATAAACACATAAAGGAATGTTATATTATATATAAATTCATCGTTAGAAAAATATTAATAAATAAATCCCCTAGTTAGATAATCAAAATTTAACTCTAAAAAGGCTAAAATTACAATAATGTATATTATGAAAGTAAATATATAATATTTAGATCAGAAGAAAAAAATATTCATTCCCTATTTCGAAATTAATTGTAATATTTTAAGGTATATAATGTTCAAAAATTATTATATGATAACAACCCACATATCATAGAGATAAAACATACTTTAAGATGTGTATATTATATTATACATAACAAGATTAAATTTTCAAGATTCATGTCCAATGAAAATAGAATATGCCACACTCCGACTTTTACGTTTGTTTTTAATTGTATTATTTCATGGATTCAGTCATCCTCATTGATGTGCGGGTAAGAAATGTTTGATGTTTTATTTTTTTAGCGGGTTTTAGACCCGTGCGTAGTCACCACATGATGGGCTGTAGCCACGCGATCAGCTTAGTTTCCGTTCAGGTGTTTATCGCTCGAAAGAAATAATGTTTTACACAAATGAAATAAGTAAAAAGTTTAAGATGTAATTGTACTAATTAATTACGGTGTAGATAATAATTTTATTATTAAATATGATAAATACTATTTTTATTATCTAAATTTTTCTATTAATATAAATATTATTAAATTTTAATTTAATTGTAGTTTTTTACTATTAATATTCAAATTGTTGTTTGATTATTATTATTATTACTTTTATTATTATTATTATTATATTGTTATTATTATTTTTATTATCATTACTTTTTGTTGTTATTTTTTTATTTATTTTTTGTGTGATTATTACTATTATTGTTTCACCGTAATAGAATAAAATGGAAAAAAATTAAGAAACCCTAATCTAACGCGCTCAGTTGCCGCCCCCCATCCCCCATTCCTACTTCTCTCCAGCGCAGCGCCGCCCGACCAAACCTTGCTACTCCTGCTCCAGCCCACTGAATCGTTGCACCGCAGCCAACCAGCTCCAGCCCCACGCTATAGCCCCGCGCTTCGTCCCTCCCTCCACCCTTAGGCTCCTGCACATTTTTGCGTTACCTCCCTAGTTTTCCCTACCCAGTTGCCTCCAGGATCCCATCCTCACCCTACAGCGATCCGATCGTCAGCACCCTCACCACTTGCTCTGACCCCCCACATGTAACTGACCTCACCCACACGTCCCTGCCACACTCGCCTGGGATCGCACCCCATTCCCTCTTCTCGCCTCTCGGCACACCACCAACCGTTGCCTTCTTGACCCCGCCCCCCTTGTTGCCTCTTCCTGCTCATCACCGCTGGCAAGCGCCCACGCCTCACGGCCGTCTAGCAGCACCTCCGCCTTGACCCCGATGACCCTCCGCCTCTCTCTCCCCTTGAACGACCTCACCCTCACACACCCGCTACCTTCAGCCACACACCACCAACCGGACGCACACCCACCCCAACACCCTATATCCTCCACATGCACCCACTGTCTGCACGTCGTTTGTCCGCCGCACCACCTCCCGACCCTACAGCTGACCTTACCCTGCCGGCATCAGCCCTTTCCCCTTTTCTACTTCTCTTCTAGTGGTGAATTCCCCTTTGTGTAGGTTTTTTTTCTCTCCCTCTCCATTTGATGATTTCTGCTGCTAATATTTCATTCTATTTTTTAGGGTGTATTCCTATGTTCTGTGTTTAATATTACTACCTAGGGTCGTTTTTGACACCCTTGGGGTGAAAATGGCGTGTGTTTAAAGTTTTGCACCAGAATTCCAAAAATTTATTCCTTCTGAAGGCTGGATTTATTTGCGTTGCCCTTTAAATTTAGAATACGTTGTTTCCTTTCATTTTGCGCGTTTCTTATTAATTAAATTGTTGTCCATGACATTGTTTAATAAATTTAAAATACTTGTATGGCTTCTTGTTTTCTTGTTGAGGGATGGTTATGAGGTGTGAGTTGTGTTTTTGATAATGGGAGGATGTGTGCGTGCGTTGGAAAATGTTTTTTTGGAGATGGGTTGGATTTTATATTTACATATTTTTTTATGCCCCTTGAATGTATTTTATAAATGGTTTATGTGGTATTATAAAATTTGTGAGTACTGCGGACAATGTGGGAAATTGGTTTTGGGTGTGTAAAATTGTGAGTCTCTTTATATTTGTTTTATAAATATTCAAGTGACTTATTAAATAGTATGAATGGTGTGAGTCATGCATTGAATGTAGGTTGAGGTGGTTCTTTTGTGTTGTTTGATTATATGGATTGTTTTATGTCTGTGTTCATGTATTTTATTTATCTTTGTCATTGTAGGTCGTTGGCGGGGTAACCCCACGTTACAGCGATCATCAGTTTGTGCGTGCTTGTGTGCATGTGCGAGGTGTGTCGCGTTGTCGCGTTCAAGCTGGGAGTCGAGGTAAGTTCTTATTGCACTGCTTTTTAGAATTTAAGTTACATTATTTCCTGCTGTTTTCACACACTATTTTTTCAAATCAAATATTTTATTAATTTTAACAAATGTGAGATAATATAAGACAATTAATTTTTAAATGATTATTTGGTGTAAAAAGAGTTGTTTATTTTATATAGGACACTGGAAATATTTTCTTAATTAATGGACACCCAGTAGTGAATGAATGCAAGTTTATATTTTAAACATAATTCACAGAATTTCAAATATAGTTCTGGATTTAATGATAAATGATTTCTTCTGAAGATTAAACATGGATTTTGGTTCTTTTAAAATTGGTTATTGTGAAATGTATTTAATTCCCGTTTGACACTTTATGGAAAATTATGAATATGTTTTGATAAAAACCCTCCTAGGATAACTCTCCCGCTTTGGTTTCAATTGATTGTTTGGGAGGCCTCTCTTAGACGCTCCCAGGTACTTGAGTACTTTAAAGGCATGAGGTTGTCCCTTGGAGTGGTTCAGGGTGATTCATGTTGTGCTTTATATATATATATATATGATTGGATGCTCAGTTGGAATCGGTTGGCTCACCCCCTTTCAAAACACTTGAGACATGGGAATATGGCATATTGTGGGAATATTATAAGAATTATTGCTGCACTGGTAGGTTATGGTACTGAACAGTGGCCCATAGTAGGTGGATATATTGGGTTTATTACTATGGGATTTTCCGTCGGCCTTCCTAATAAAGGATGGTTGAGTGTATTGGGCGTTTTGATTTCATCGTGTATGACATGTCAATGAGGATTATTTATCTTGTATAGGATTATTCTGGTTTATTCTTGATCTCCTAGGTTCACCCATGTCTGTTGGCTTTTAGTTACTAGTTGTGATGAATATGGTACTTATATATATTTTCATTTCATTTCTCTTACTGAGTAACTACTATACCGTTTTCATGTGTAGTGTTTTTACTAGAATGTGATCTGTGGTTTTAAAGTGGTTTTTGAAAACTGTTTTCAAAGAAAGTTGTTTTATACATTCTATGAAAATTTAAAATGTAAACATCACTTTCCCTTAGAAAATTGATAATGTCTCACTATAATAATGACTTGGGATTTTGAGAAATGAATAGTGGAAATGACTCATACTTTGTTTTTGAGTAACATGTAGAAAACCTTACTTGTATAAATTGTAGTTCAAACATGAAATGGTGTTTCTTTTATTTTAAAGGTAGTGCATTGGGAATAGATATCGGGCTATCCTACTGAGTTTTAATACTCACTTATATACCTCTTTTCTGTTTATAGTGTTTGTGCATGCTACAACTTGAGTGCACTCGCCTAGGGTGACGCTTGACCGTCGAGTCGATGAGTGACACGCAAGGTCACACGGAGTTAGTCCAGACATCGTGTTTGGTTAGTTTTAATTTTTATTTTTTTTATATTTAGTCATTTTGTTCAGTTTACTTATTTTGAGATACTCGTTTTTATCTCTGCGGATTTATTTATTTATATTGGGCGAAATCGTTCCCACAGCCAATGTTGATGCCCCGGCGCTTGTCGCTAGCCCGGGAAGATTGGGAATGCCTCTCGGGCCATGTCAAAGACCGGCTCGGGTCGAACCAGGTAGGTTCGTGACAAAATGGTATCAAATAGAGGTTCTTGTTATTTGGGGTGTCCGGTGGATAGAGATTTGGACTATCAGGACTCGAGAGGTAGGGACGGGAAGGATGTTATGAACCCTCACCAGGTCTAAACCTCGAGTTGCTAGGGGTAGTCCGAGAATTGAGTTCTTGTCTCGTTGGAATTATTTTGGATTGATGGATGACAAAAGAGGAAAACCATTGTTACATTGTAATTTTACCTGGAGTAGTGACCCATGTGGATTCCGCGTACAAGGTTTATGTTCTTTTTAGTCATTGACGCTTACATGGGACATGGCCCACTACCATTTCCCTCAGTTAAGCATGACTACTAGTCCCTCTCATAAGAGATATGATGCATGTAGTGTATTGTCTTGGTTCATGTGGGTTTAAGTGAACTTTTTAAAATGAAAAAGGTGTTTCGAAATGAGAAAATTTTCTTTTAAATGGATTTAAATTTTAGAAATATATTTTCAAAACTGAAAGCTCTTGGACTAAAAATGTGGTGGTTTCTTGGAACTGGTAGAGATATGGTTTGGGTGAAACCTCGGGTACTCTTTATGGATGTTTTCACATGTGAGGGAATTCATGGGAAGTACGTGTGGGTGTGTATTGATGAAAGCAGATGAAGACATGTGCAAGGGTTCATGGGATTACTGGGGGTTCCCATGGAAGTAAAGGTTTGACCTTGTTTTTCTAAAGTGTTTTTTTAAGAATTGATTATTGAAAAATTGAATTTGGTTTGAAAAGTGGGTTTGGGTATTTTCAATGTGGACATGAAGGTAGGTGGTTTTGAAATCAAAAATGGAAAAGGGAATTTTGAAGAGGAATTTTTTTGAGATGAGTTAGCATTTTCTTGTTTATTTTGAGCTGGTTGTTTTGGATGAAGGTATTTTATTTAATGTTTCTTCGGCTTGATATCAGTTTTGGCTCTATGTTTTATATATTTTTCAGAAAATGTTGCCCAGAAAGGTCATCAAGGTTTCTGATAAGTCATACCCAGTTTTTGGTCCCCCTCAAACATTGTTTGAAATTAACGGTGATCTGAGTCCGTTAAAGGTAGTTATGTTGTTTAAAGTGGTCTAGTGTGCTTTTAGGATGTTGGGAACTCCCAAACCTATCATAGTGCGTGTTGTTTTGGGAATTTTTTAAGGTCCATCTATGGACGTATGGTAGTTTCTCACCCCACCGTCAATGCAGGTTGGGATTACGTGGGATGTCTTTAAATCTGTCTTTTTCCAATGGTTTATACTTGAAGAGGTGAAGATGAAGTGGAGGGAAGAGCTCACGCTTGTTCAAAAAGGCCAACGGATGGTGAATGAATATGTTGGAAATTTCAAGGAGCTTGTGTCCTTTCCTCCAGAGGTAGAGTCACAGGATTTGATGAAGAATTATCTCTTAATTGGGGGTCTTTGTCCAGGGATCAAGGAGTGGGTGCTCCATTCTAAAGACCATCATTTGAGAAGCTGGTGGATGAGGCGTTAGTAGTTTAGTTGGTCTTCGGAGTAGAGATTTTGTGAAATCCAGCGAATCCAGCTGCTCCTGAAGGTTCCCCGTCTATAGAGAAGGGTGTGCCAGAGGGACCTATTCCTAAAGAGACCTCTGTAGAGGTTCTGATTTCTAGTTTGTTGGAACGTTCAGTGGTGTGCAACCAGTGTGGCCGGTTCGGGCACGTAAAGCCGTCATGTCCTATCCCTCCAAAGACATTCCATCTTTGTGTATGTCTGGGTCATTTAGAAAAATTCTGCCGGAAGCATCTCTTAAAGAAGATGGTGTGACTGGAGAAATTCTTGTGCCTGACTGTGAGGTAGAAGATGCTTCAGCCATCCGATCCCCACCCACCGGTCTTGGGTTGAAGCCCGCTTGCAGTCAGGAGTTGCCAAGGGTGTGAAGCCTTGGTTTGGGTTTCGTGTTCTTTGTTGGTGGTGGAACATTTAATGTCTTTTCTTTCTTGTTTTTATGTTTTTAAAGTCTTGATGTTGTTCAAAGCTCATTGTTTCACCGTGGAGTTATTACGGACATGATCTATAGTAATATAAACAGTTTTGTTTTTCGGGATAGGATTTTCTAAGTTGTGTGTTTTTTTAAGAGTGTGATTGACCCTTGTATGGGTCAATCTTTGTTTATTGGTGTTTGTTTGGAGATTTATGTGTCTGCAGAGGATTCCGTGCTTGCGTTTATGCTCTGGTTCACTTCTTGGGTTATGTTATGCTCATAGGTTTTTCTCTAGTGTTCGGGCTTTCTTTGGTATGATTCAAGAGTTCCATGTTTCAGTTGAGGTATGGTTTCACTCATGCTATAGAGGTTAGTCTGGATTGTTTTGGAGTTCCCGTGTTGCCCCCCCCCTCCCAGGGTGGTATTTTTGGGTGTTAAAATTTCCACACTAGTTGAGTTCTTGTGGTGGGGAGAACCCTCTCGTGTTCTCCCATTCCCTTATGTTGTGGTTTCTTATGGATTTATTTGGGAATGGATTCTTGTTTGGTCCATTGTTCGGCTTGGTTACTTTCTGGGGGTAGAAAGTGTCTGTGGTGGGGATAATTGTCACACTCCCACTTTTACATTTGTTTATATTTTTATTATTTCATGGCCTCGGTCAACCTCATTGAGGTGCAGGTTGAGTGCGGGTCAAAAAAGTTTGATGTTTGATTTTTTTAGCGGGGTTTAGACATGTTCGCGGTCACTGCATGATGGGTGGTAGCCACACAATCGGCTTATTAGTCATACAGGTTCTTATCGCATGAAAGAAATAATGTTTTACAGAAATTAAATAAGTAAAATGATTAAGATGTAATTATAATAATTAATTATGGTGTAGATAATAATGTTATTATTAAGGATGATTAATTCTGTTTTTACTATCTAAATTTTTTTATTAATATAATTATTCATAACATTGAATTTAATTGTAGTTTTTTTACTATTTATATTCAAATTTTTGTATGATTATTATTATTATTACTATTATTATTATTATTATTATTACTATTTCTATTATATTGTTATTATTATTTTTATTATCAATTATTTTGGTTATTTATTTTATTATTTTTGGTGTCATTATTATTATTATTAGCATTGCACTATAATAGAATAAAATGGAGAAAAAAATTAAGAAACCCTAATCTAACCCTCTCAGGCGGTGCCCCCCCTTCCCCTATTCCTGCTTCTCTCTTATGCAGCGCCGCTCGACCATCCCTTGCTACTCTGGCTCTAGCCCACCACCTCGCTGCACCACCGCAGACCTTCTCCAGCCCCACGCTCCAGCCCCATGCTCCGTCCATCCCTTGCCCTCAGGCTCCTGCCCTTTTCCGTGTTACCTCCCTGGTTTTCCCTACCTGACCGCCTCCAGGATCCCATCCTCGCCTTGTCGTGATCCGGTTGACAGCACCCTCACCAATTGCTCTGACCCTCCGCCTGCACCTTCCCTCGCCTGCAATTCCCTACCACGCTCGCCCAGGATCCCAACCTCTGCCCTCATCTTGCTGCTCAGCGCACCAGTCGCCTTTTCCCGCAGGACCCTGCCCCCCTTGTTGGCTCTCCCAACTTAACACCACCGGAAGGCGCCCACGCCTCGCTCCCCTCCAACAGCGCCTCCACCTTGACCCTGAAGGCCCTCCGCCTCACTTTCCCCTTGCACGACGTCACCCTCACGCACCCTCCACCTTCAACCACACACCCCCAACCCTCCACGCACCCACCCCTGCACCCTCTGGCCACCTCGTGCACCCACTGTCCACACGTTGTTTGGCTTCTGCACCACCTCCTGACCCTACAGATGACCTTGCCCTGCCGACAACGACCCCTTCCCCTTGCCTCCCTCTCATCTGGTGGTGAATTCCCCTTTGGGTAGGGTTTTTCTCTCCATTTCCATTTGATGATTTTCTGCTACTAATGTTTCATTATTTTATATAGGGTATATTCTTATGTTCTCTATTTAATCTTACTACCTAGGCTCGTTTTTATCATCCTTGGGGTTCTAATGACGTGCATTTAATGTTTCGCACCATAATTCCAAAAAATTATTTCTTCTTGAGGTTGGATTTCTTTGTGTTTCCCTTTAAATTTAGAATACGTTGTTTCCTAGCATTTTGTTCATTTCTTATTAATTAAATAGTTTACCGTGACGTAGTTTAATAATTGTAAAATTCTTGTCTTACTTTTTGTTTTCACGTTGTGGGTTGGTTATGAGGTGTGAGTTGTATTTTTGAAAAGGGAAGGAGGTGTGCGCATTTTGGAAAATGTTTTTTTAGATGGGTTGGATTTTATATTTACATCTTTTTTATGCCCCTTGAATGTATTTTATAAATTGTTTATGTAGTTTTATAAAATGTGTGACTAGTGCGAACAATGTGGGAAATTGGTTTTGGGTGTGTAAAATTGTGAGTCTCTTCGTATTTGTTTTATAAATTTTAATGTGGCTTATTAAATAGTATGAATGGTGTGAGTCAAGCATTGAAAGTTGGTTGAGGTGGTTCTTTTGAGTTTTTTGTTCGTATGGATTTTTTTATGTCCGTGTTCATGTATTTTATTTATCTTTTCTGTTGAGGCATGTTGGCAGGGTAACCCCGCATTACCGCGATCATCAGTTTGTTCGTTGTTGTGCGCCTGTGCGAGGCGTGTCGCGTCATCACGTTCGAGCTGCGAGTCGAGGTAGGTTCCCATTGCACTGATTTTTAACATTTAAGTTACATTATTTCATGCTGTTTGCACACACTATTAGTTCAGATTAAATATTTTATTAATTTTAATAAATGTGAGATAATATAAGACTATTAATTTTTAAATGATTATTTAGTGTAAAAAGATCCGTTTATTTTATACAGGACAGTTGAAATATTTTCTTGATGACCGGATACCCAGTACTGAAAGAATTTCAGTTTGGATTTTAAACATAATTCACGGAATTTCAATTATAGATCTGGTTTTAATGATAAATGATTTCTTCATAAGCATGAACAAGAGTTTTGGTTCTTTTTAAAGTGGTGATTGTGAAATGTATTTAATGTCCATTTGACACTTTATGGAAAACGATGAAAATGTTTTGATAAAAACCCTCATAGGATAACTCTCATGCCTCGGTTGCAATTTATTGTATGGTAGGCCACGCATAGAGGCTCCTGGGAACATGATTAGTTTAAAGGCAAGAGTTTTTTCATTGGAGTGGCTCGGGATGATGCATGTTGTGCTTTATATATATATATATATATATATATATATGATTGGATGCATGGTTGGCATCGGTTGGCTCACCCCCTTTCCAAACACTTGAGAAATGGGAATCTTGCATATTGAGAGAATATTATAAGAATTATTTCTACATTGGTAGGTTATGGTACTGTCCAGTGGACCATAGTACGTGGATATATTGGGTTTATTACTATGGGATTTTCCCTCGTCCTGCCTGAGAAAGGATGGTCGAGCGTATAAGGAGTTTTGATTTCATCGTGTGTGACATGTCTATGAGGATGATTTCTCATGTATTGGTGTATTCTGGTTTATTCTTGATATCCTAGGTTCACCCATGTCTATTGGCTTTCAGTTAAATGTTGTGATGAATATGGTACTTGTATATATTTTCTTTTCATTTCCCTTACAGTGTAACTACTATAGCGTTATCATGTGTAGTGTTTTTACTAGAATTTGATGTGTGGTTTTAAAGTTGTTTATGAAAACTGTTTTCAAAGAAAGGTGTTTTATACTTTTTGTGAAAATTGAAAATGTAATCATCACTTTATCTTTGAAAAATGCTAATGTATCACTAGAATAATGACTTGGGTTTTTGATAATTGAATAGGGGAAACTACTCGTACATTGTTTTTGTGTAACATGTAAAAATCATTACTTTTATAAATTGTAGTTCAAACATGAAATGGTGTTTCTTTTATTTTAAAGGTAGTGCATTGGGAATAGATATCGGGATAGCCTACTGAATTATAATACTCCGGCCTATAACTCTTTTCTATTTTTAGTGTTTGTGTAGTCTACAACTTGAGTGTTCTCGCCTAGGGCGATGCTTGACTGTCAAGTCGGAGAGTGACCCACGAGGTCACAGAGAGTTAGTTCAGACGTCATGTTTGTTTATTTTTACTTTTTCTTTTCATCATGTTTTGTCCTTTTATTCATTTTACATATTCGGCGCTGCTCTGTTTTATCTCTACAGATTTATTTATTTGTATTGGGAGAAATCTTTCCCACATCCTATGTTGATTCCCAGGCGCTTGTCGCCAGCCCTGGAGGATCGGGAACGCCTCCCAGGCCATGTCACAGACTGGCTTTGGTCGACCCAGGTTGGTTCTTGATAGAATAAATTGTGGTTTCAAGTAGAAAATTTTATTTAGAATATCCTATTTTTTTCATATATAATCTAATAGTTATTAAGATATCAAACCATTTATCACAATAAATTTTTAGTTTACAGGAAGTTACAAATGGTTGACAAAAGGGAAAATTTAAATCATTTAAAACAAAAGTCTTCATCTCACATGGGGTGATCCAACTGGTAAATCCTTGAATATATTCATGATACATAAAAAATTAAAATAAAAAATCATATAAATTTTTTCAAATACATACAAAAAAATTCATATTGGTTTTTTATTTCTTTGAAATCCTATTAATTAATTAATATTGTGTGAATCTACAATATTTTACTATATTATAATATCATATATAGAATTATTTTTAATAATGTTAGTTTTTTTTTCAAAATAAAATGATATCTAGAATATAATATCTATATATTTATATTTCAAAAATATTTTAAAATTTCTATTTCATGATTAATTTTAGATACATCAAAATTGTTTTTCTAGATTTTTAAAGAAGTGTATTTTCCATTAATTAAAAAGAATATTCTTATATATATCATTAGAAGCTACTTACAATCTATCTTATTACTTAAAAAATTATACAATCAAACAGTCTCTCAATTTTTACTATTTTACCTATTATTTATCAAAATGGACCATATTCATTTATATTTTTATCTAATTTTGAAAAAATACATTATCATTGATTTCACATCTAATACATTACTTTTGAATACATTGTAAAATGAACAAGCGACAATTTTTTAAAAAAATTAATTTCCATTATGCCATTACATTATATAATAACCCGATTTTTTTAAATTTTTCCTTTGTGTTTCTCTCATATTTAGGAATGTTGAGAAGGGGATGGGGTAATAGTACTCATGTGGTGAGATTAGCCTTCTAGAAATTTTAATGTACACCGTGTCATAGGGGTATGCATGGTGGCATCTATTTGGTGTTGGTGAAAAAATGATTGTATGGTCTTAAGTAATGTGAATGGAACTATTTAACATGTTGGGTTCACCACACTGTATGAAATTCCCATTGTAGAGATATTTTTGTTTAGTGAGTTTCCCTATTGAAAAGGAGAAATAAAAAATTCATAGGTTAAAGTGATTTCTTCATTATGTTGTCTTGGGGGAGGATACCATTCCATTTTATGTAGTGTTTTAGAGATCAGGGTGTTTTAATTATTCTCCTTGTTTTAAATGGGAAGGTGTGTTATTTCATGGTGAAATACATGAAGAAGATAGACATCTCAAGATGTTTGATATTTTCAGTGGAGCTTAGAAAATATAAATATAATATAGTATTGTTTGTTTTTTATGTTTTGATTGTTGGAAGTGTTTCATAGACTTCCTTGAATGAAACATTATGGATGAAATTACTGTATTTCAATTCATGGTGTTGATTCGGGGTAATGGAGTCATGTGGGAGTTGAGTTATGTGGGTTAGTTCTAAAATGACATGAAAGAGGAATCTATGTCGTTGTCTTTAGTGCGAGAAGTTAAAATTATGATGGAATTTTCCTTGTGACATAGAGGCACCAATGGTTGTTTTTAAACACATTTAAATATGCTAGAAAAGAACTTAATGAAAAAGGGGAGGTAGTGATTTTGAACATGGGGATCATAGACCTGAATTTAAGGGAGACCCATTATGGCTATAGTGGAAGACTCCATGTCATTGTGTGGTTTAGTTGAGTTTTCATTTATGTTGGATTCATCTGTTCATGTTTTTGACCGTTATGTCTTTTATAAAACATTATGAAGTCATAGGAAATATTTTGGTAGTGTGTATATATCTTTTTAATGATCTTAATCCAATGGATTCATGGAATTGATCTTATTTTGAGATCATGTGTCTTTTCTCATAGTTTTTATTCAATATTTTTGTTCGATTTTTACAAATGGTAGAAATGGAATTCATTCTTGAATATGGTTCTATGAAATATATTTCTTAACCAAAAATTTGATCTTACAAATTCATGGTAGGTTCATATATATTCATTAGAGATCAAATTCAGTTCACTAGATCATGAGTTTCTTTAATTTGTAGACATTGGAGAATTTTTTATTTATACTTCTATCTCCAAAAACTATATCTTTAATGATATTTTTTTTGAACATCTAAGTTACAAATTTTGTGCTTGAATCCATTTTTTGTTATCTCGTTTAATTGAATGATCAGAACTGTCAATATTCCTCTCTTTTTTATATGTTCAAGGAAAATACCCCATTATTAATCATAAAAAAGAACACTTCTTTAAAACTTTTTAAAATAGGGAACCCATAATAAGAAAAGGATGTACTTACAATATAAATTTTACTCCATAACTCTCTTCCCAAGAAAGATATTATAGAGATACTATTCACTGGAGGGTCTTTTGGTATCATATGAAATTTTATTCTATAACTCTTCCCATGAGACCAATTTTCTGGTATTTAGCTTGGGGAAGGGGATATTATAGGTTTTAGATGGAATTTTCATTTCTTTATTTCTATTGTTCTCTTTCTTATTTAAATTATAAAATTATATGACATTTTTATGATTTTTTATTCAAAATATTGCTATAGAAGCTGATTAATAGATGAAATTTGTTATTCTATGAACCAAAACTAGAAAATGATATGTTTTAATTTCCATTCATTATTCCTCAAATTTTTTGATTAGTTATTTCCATTTAAATATTATTTCTATGCCATTAAAACTTTTTTATTTAATTATATGTCTATGAATATGGAAGTGAATTAGATGTAGTAAGAGATTGTGAATGTTGGATAAGATTAATGATAAATAAATTTCCAAGAGTATTTTCTGTGATTAGAATGGAAATATGGAATTGATGTTCATATGATATATAGAATATTTTAAATAGAATTATAAAAAGTAAAAACATTGGAATTTGAAATGAGAATAAATGGGAATCCTTGAATAATTTTTATGTAATGTGAAATGAAATACTATGTTCGAACTTTTTTTAAATATTAATGTATTATTTTAACATTTTCATTGTTGGGTTTTTACTAAAACTGATTGGGTAGTTATCTCCCTATAATATATGGTGATATGTTGGTCGATTGAGGCTAGATTTAGAATATAAGCTGGTCCACTCTATTTTAGTTCATTGGTTTAGTAAGAGTTTGGTTATATTCTCTCAGTTAGTGAGAGAAATATATTTTATATATATTAGGTATGTTTCACCCTTGTATTTCATACCCTACCTAAAAAATATTTCTAAAATCTTGGGATATGTAATGAGGATATAAGGGTACCATAGGTTGTTTAGTGTCTTCTTCTTTGAGTGTTCTAGTGGTATGTTAGGTTTTATAAGATATTATAATATTTGATATATTTCAAAGTTAGTGGTTTTTTGAATTAATGTTTTAGGAATGGGATTGTTCTGACGTAGGTCTTGATTGTTGTTTGTTTCCTTATAATTGGTAGGTTAGTCAAGCTTAAATATTTTTCGATACTAGATTGGACAAGGGTTGTATTTGATTTTTTATGTTGCGGTTACTCAGAGATGCACTATTTTATAGGGGTTTATGATGATTCATCAATAAATTATTTCTAATGTCTGATATTTTCCAGGTTTTATTTTTAAAAACTATATGAATTATATCATAGAAAAGCTATAGAGCTGACACATGATTATGAGGCCCAATATTTGGAAGAAACTGTTCTTTGATTGGTTTTCATTCGAATTGATTTAATCATTTTTATGAGCGGATTGACTGCCTGAAATACCTCGATTCAGTGTTATGGTGATTAAATAATCCACGATCTGACGTTTTGAGGTGAACGTACCCTATAATCGGGATCCTTAAAATCTATTGTGGAACACAGAGGAAAAATTGTTATTCTAGAAAATACTGATGAACAAGGTTTATAACCGGATGTTACAAGAGGTGTGGCTCCCATTGAGTTACATCTAGGTTTTTTCGAGAAAGTTATATTTGACTTGGTGTGTGACCCTGTCACATTGTGAGTTGGCCCTTCCTAGAGGCTTGGCATGTATCGTGAGAGATACAAAGACACGGGGTGGAGTATATGGGTGGCCTACATGGCTTGCACTCGACTACACACCATGTCACGGACTAAGTACACAGAATACCCCACATACAGGTAGACTAGAAGAGACACATTGGTTGACACCAAGTACTAGAACATGGCCAAATTACATGAGTGGACCCTGGATGGAAGGAAATGACATGTGACCCTTCTACATGGCGTGTACCCATCATCTACAAGACATGTTCTAAAGACACAATACGTTGTCCACGGACAATAAATAGGTTCAAGGGTCATGAAATGTGACCTTAGTACACACCATGTACCCCTTTGTACAAGGTTTTAATATCTTGTCCATAGTATCATGGACAAGTGTCATTAGGATTTATTCCCTTGATAATTTCCCTGAAAGTTTCAGTGGTTAGTTTCCTACTAATATGACTATGATCTCTTCAGTGATACTTCTTGGATATAGTTGTTGGAATCTCTCACGAGGCTCAAAGTATAATAATTTATCATTAGTTTTTTCCTAGGTAGAGTCTTCAATACTAAAGTGACCGACTTCAATAGGCATCGATTCTCTACTCGGTGGGTTAATCAAGATGGAGTTGTTGGTATCACCTCATGGCCCTGGTTGTGATCTTCATCTATTGTAATGTATATATCTATATTTAGATCTATTAGTGTATCCTTATCATGATGGTTCTCGATGAAATTTACTTCTCGAACAGACTCCATCTATGTTACCAGGCTCATGAGTGTGTTCTCCCATATGAGTGCTACATGGAATCATGGAGTTGAATTCATAGTGTTTGTATGAAGAGGTTATAAATAACCCTAGACTATGTTGTATGTACTGAGTATATCTAGATATTCTTGTTATATGTGTTGTAGAAATATACTTATTCAGAGTTGGAAGTTCTTTTTCTTCGTGTATCTCTTTGTGGTTTAGGGGTGTCTTACTATATAATGTTATACCCACCACAACACAGACTTTTTCCACACATGTCATGACTTATGAAGATGAGTGACATTTTGAATTTTTATTAGAATACCAACACCAAAAAATGATTTGTGAGATCTGAAGTCCGAGGTGTTCCAATGCCTATAGATAGAAGTCCCAGTACCTTTTATTTACAGGTTGGACTATGTGGTTTCCCGACTCTTTTTTCTGGTCTTGTATTACAACCATGTTTACTTTACTGCAATTTTTATTTCTATCATACTATGATTTTGGGATATAGTGGTATACATGAATTTTGGTTCTTAGTGGGTTTTACATTTCATCATTTTTTAACATCGATACATGTGGGGGGATACAAAATTCCTCCCATGTTACTTATATTCATTCTCAATTATAGTCACCAGCCCCTGGCCTATTGTAGGTGGGTATGGGGAGACTCAACATAGACACCACTGTGATGGGTTGTGATTGAGCTGTATCAGAGGGTTCAGTTATAATTTTGGACCAAGATTATATGATATTGGTTTGGGAAAACATTATGAAGTTTTTCATGTTTTGATTTCAGGCCAGGGACTCTAGAGTTTGTGTGATGACTAACGTATCTATAGACCAGGACTCTGACCACCTAATTTTAAACTCTCAATATTAGAACATTGATTGATGTGAAAATAATTGTATATGAATCATAAAATAATGGGTTTTTTTTCATGTCCTTATTATGTTAGCTCTCTATATATACTCATTGACCGTGGTATATCTTTTTTTTCTTACCGGATTCCCTAGAGACATATACCATCTATGATTCATCATCAAGATTAGGAGGATGACACCCTCCATGACATGGCATTGTTACATGGGATTTTTTCACATATGATACCTCCATGTGGTGAACCAACCATACCACCACCTATAGAGAAGCACATAGTACCCATAGTACCACCGGATGATGTGAGAATGTTGATTGGACTTCAAGAGATTTAGTAGAAGAAACCTCTCAGTTTCTGAGGCGATCCCAACCCCCAAGTGGCTGAGGACTAGGTTTAGAATTGGACCTAAGTTTTTATTCTTGTTCAGATACAAGAAGATCAGATGGTGGTTTTGGTTGTGAGACTTCTACATGGATATGTAGGGCGATGGTGGGGTTTAGTTACCCGATCATACAAAGAGGAGACTCTTTCATGGATAGGTTATGAGAAACTTTTAATAGAGGGTTTCTATTATTATAAGATAAAGGATATGTGTATCTAGAAGAATCAGTAGCTCTGTTAGGATGACATGTCAGTATCATAGTGTTCATCCAGGCATACCAACCACTCTAGATACTCGATGGATATTGTACATGATAAGTACATCAAGGCATGGAACTTCACGTTGGGCATTCATAGAGACATATGTGACTGTGTTATCCCTCTGAGCATTCCTACTTATGACGAGGTTGTTGAGAATGATTTTTTTGTTGAATTATTCTAATATATGAAGATACAGCCAGTGCTAGTTAGTATTGGGAAAGCAGGAGATGAGTCCTAAGTAGGAGGAAGCTTATTTTTGTCTCAGGGACTTAGACAGAAGAGAAGTTAGAAGAGGAAGACCCAAAATAGAGGATCTATAGTTTAAGCCTCATAGGGTGTGACCAGTGATTCTAGAGAGAGGTGATGATACTCATGTGGTGATATGTGGAATCATTCTTGAGACTCTCTAACCAATTTCAATTATAACATGGAGTCTACGGATAAAAAAACTAAGGTAGAGACAATGATTGGAGAAGACAGATCCATGGGAAATTGGATGTTGTAGTGGATCTGGGAGAGTAGCATGAGGTGGTCAAAATTCCAACTAGTAACCACAACCACCCCTAGGTGGTCCACACAATGCTCAGGGAGCTGGAGGACATGGAAGGGGAAAACTAAATGTTTTCATGGAAAATGTCCTTGGGGATCTAGGAATGATTCATCATACAATATGAGTCATTTATAACTTAACTTCCATATTGATGGAAACAAGTTCTAGCCATTATTTTCATGACACAAATCTTATTGTGACTTGGATATTCTAATTGAACCGTTGATTCAACTCTCATGCTTAGGGACTTCTCCTAGAGGAGACCAATGATCGCGAACTAATTAAAATAGTGTGACATGACTCTTGGAGGTGAGAGTGATGGTTTTGATATCATGATAGTGGTGTTGAGGTCTTATGACCTAATTCTTGGTATGGACTTGTTACCCGCATTACATGTTCATATTGACTATTTTAGGCTAAGAAATAGGTATGTCCGTAGTGATGAAACCAAGTATTCCTTTATTGGTCAAAATTGAATCTAGGTAGAAAAAAATGAACTAATGCAAAGGAGGGTGCGACCTATTACTCATCATTTGTCTATCCTAACCCTTGTTATAGTAGATGTTATGAGTTACTAGTTTCATACATTGGTGGTGGAGTACAATGAAGTCTTTCATCAATATATTGCAGGTTACCTCTCCAATAAGATATAGACTTCTACATTGATCCAAACCCCAAGATGACACTGATATCTTCACAAACATAACAGATGGATCATGTAGAACTTTTCGATCTGAGGGTGAAATTGGAATACTAATGGAGGAAGGGTTTCGTGGGACCAGATGTTTCACCCTAGGTGACCCCAATTTTGTTTTCCAAAACAAAAAATGGGAGCTTGTGGTTGTGTGTGGATTACTGGTTCTATAACTAAGTGACTATGATGAAAAATTATCCACAGTAAAATATTGATGATCCCTTTGATCATTTGAGAGGGTCATGATGGTTATTAAAGGATGAGGTCGGGTCAATGCTTTCAAGAGATGAGCTACTGTTTGAAGAGTGCTCAAATAATGGTCTTTCTAGAGGAAGGATTTAATTACTTTGTACTCTATGATGAATCGGGAACCAGGATTGGTTGTGTTCTGTTGCAATGTCTAGAGGTTATGGCCTCAAGATCTATCTATTTGGGACCACATGTGCATAACTATGCAACCCACGATCTTGAGTTAGTACCTGTAGTCATCACGTTGAAAATAAGGCGACACTACTTGATAGGAGAGAAGTTTATCATATACTATGATCAATAGAGTCTCACATATATATTCTCTTATATGGATATGAAATTAAGAAAGAGTTTATGGATATAGTTCGTCAAGGATTATGACTTTTCAATTATCTATACCCTTGGGAAGGGGAATATGGTGGAAGATACTCTCAGAAAGAGATCTAGTTCTCCGCTGTTGAATGAGGAATCAATGTATTCTGACTAATTGTAAATATATTTTGTGGGTGGATATTGAATAGCATAACTATATATGATTTTTTTACCCCACCACTCTTACAATGTGTCAGGGAGGTACAATTTAGGGATACCGATTATGAGACCCTATGTCCACAGATGTCCATAGGGCATGTTCCATATGGATAGACAATGAATTGTAGTTTCAATGTAGTTTTAGGTACAGGTTTCTATGGAATTTCATACACCCTCTTTAGTGGTACATTAATGTGGGAAAAATATGTACCAGGACATCTGATGTTTGTTTTGGTGGCTGGGAAAGAATAAGGGAGTTGCAAAGTTCGTTTCTCGATGCCTCACTTTCCAGCATGTGATGACTGAGAACCATGTTCCGGGATGTTTAGCTCAACCCCTTAGGGTTCCAAAATGGATGTGGGATAGGATATCAATGGACTTTGTGATGGGTTGACCATGTTTTTCATGGGAACACGATGGAGTCTATGTGATCATTGACCACCTTGTGATGTTGGCCCACTTCCTAGCTATCATAGAGTAGAGTTCAAAATAGAGTTTCAGATCCCTCTACGTGAAGGAGATATTTTGAGACCATGGAGTCCCATCAATGATAGTTTCTTGTTTTGGTTCTTATTTTGCATCCCGAATGTGGCAGGGATTACATGAGGATTTTATTAATCAATTATGACTATGTGTAGCCTTTCAACCAAATACCGATGAAAAGATCGAGTAGACCATTCCAGTCTTTTACAAAATGATTTGGGCATGCATGTGGATCTCCTGATGTTGTTGGATGGATCACCTACCACGAGTGGAGTTTGGGTACATTAATAGATTCAATTCCACCATTGGTATGACACCATTCATGTCATGGTACAAGAAAACCATGCGGGTTACCACATTGCTCGACTGACCTCGGAGAGTAAGCACTCATGTTCCCAGAGTTGGTGCGAGCCAAAATAGAGAAGTTTTAGATCTTCCAAGGGTCTATGGAAACTACACAGATCTGTAAACATTCTTATGCTGACAAGCGATGAAGGCCTTTGGAGTTCTATGAATGAGGACACTAGTTCCACTGAGTCTCACCTCGATGGTGATTGTGGATACTTGGCTAGGATGGAATGTTATCCTTGAGGTTTTCCTGGCCTTTTTAGAGAATATGTAGAGTTAGTGAGGTGGCGTACACCTTAGCACTATCCCTATAGTTGGACTCGGTACACGACATCTTCTACATTTCATAGGTGAGGATGTATGTGCAAGACCTATCACACATCATCGACTAGATAAAATTTGGACCTCAAGGATGAAGTGACTTTTATTGAGTTCCCATAGGATATCGAGGATCGGTAAGAGAGGATCCTTAATGGGAATGATATTAATTTGATATGTTTCCAGTGGAAACAGAGATATCTCTAAGGGGGAAAATGGGAGAGATAGGCTCAAATTCATGATTAGAAGCCACATATTTTTTAGTAGCCTTTTGTTTTGACGTTTTAGGGACGTAAATACCTAAGGTGAAGAGAATTTAATGTTTCATATATTCTATATATTATTTATAAGTTTTTTATGTATTAATTTTGAGACCAGGTACTTAGATGGCATGAGATTACAAAGGATGGTGTGCCCAGAAAAATATCTTAAAATATATTACCATATTAAATAAAAAACAAGTAATGATTTCCTGAAAAATTACAATAAATTCTAAATGGATGACTGCATCAGAAATACAAAGGAACTATTGCGTGCAGAGTAGTGGTTTTATGCTAGTCGTGGCCTAACATCAACTGCTGCAAATCAGTTATTAAAATAAGTTTTAGTTATTTTTAATGAATAAAATAAATTTATAATTTATTTTATTTCTCAATTTCATAGACACAACGACATTTATTCATTTAATTATACCATTAGACTGGGATCTAGGGTTAGGCTCATAATCATTGAAATACTTGGAGGATCTGGATAGAATCCCTAGAAAATTCTATTGGGGACAACGACATAGACATGGATCAGAGATAATTTTTATCATATCTCACCAGCAGTAATTGATCCTTCGTAGAGAATGATCCAATTCCCTTGTAGGATGTGTTATTTTGTATTTTCATTCTCATTTATTAGATTCAATGAAAAATGTGAACAATCAAATGAATAGTTTGATCTATGGTTAAATACTTCCATGTAGGATGGGTTTAATTGTAGGATTATCCGAGATTGATAATTGAGAATTTATTTTGTTTTTCCAATCATTATTATGGAAATGGATCAAGGCCGGAATGAACAATGGTCATGGGTAATTCCTCATATCATTTCTCTATGTTTTCTCTCCCAAGATTTCTGTGTGTTTAATTTTTTCATCATTTCATTAATGAATGGATGATAGTTTTGTCTTTGTTTCATGGAAAACCAATATGAAATTGATGATTCGACCTTGAGCCAACCTAGTGAAGGTGTGGCAGAGACAATGAAGGACAAATCAGAGAAAATTAGATGAAATTGATCTTCAATTAGTTTGTGTAGAAATTTTATTTAAATATTTATATGAGATTAATGAAGGCCCAAAACACCACGATTCAGTGATACAGTGAACAAACAACCCTAGATTGGGAGTTTAATGGTTAAAATACCGCAAAATTGGTATCAATAAGATTGGTCTAGGTTCATGGAAGATGAACCAGACATTCTTTAAAAAATCGATGAATACGACATGTAACCCAGGGTTACAAAGTGTGTGGACACCACTGAGTAGTTTCTATGGTTTTGGGAGATAGTTAAATGTGACATGGTCATTGACTGTATCTCATGTTGTGTATGACCTTCCTAGAGACATGGCGTGTATATCGTGAGATAAATGGACACAGGGCAGAGTACACTGGTTGCCTTCTCAGCATGTACGCCACCAAACGACTTGGAATGGACCAAGTATATGGATTTACTTGTACATGGGAAGATACATAAGGTTAAAAACATGTACTGGAACACTACTAGACTACATGAATGGATCATAGATGGAAATACACAATATTTCACCCTTATACATGGCGTGTAGCAATCATATACCCAATTTGTTCTTAAGACGTGGTCTCTTGTACATGAGTATTACTTGAGGTCAAGGGACACATTTTGTGACCATACTACACACCATTTACCTCTTTTTAAAAGCTTTTAATCTCTTGTCTACCGTATCCTGGAAGAGATTCATTAGGGTTTGTGTCCTTGATCATTTCCTTGAATGTTGGAGTGAATGGTTTACTACTCGTATGGCTATGATACCTTCATAAAGACATCATAGATAGAGTTGTTAGAATCCCATGAGAGGCATGTAGCATGAACATATATTCATTCTTCAGGCCCAAGGTAGTGTTTTTAGTAATGACATGACCAACGTCACTGATCGTCGATCGTCTACTTTGTGGGTTAATCCAGATTGATTTTTTGGTATCACCACAAGGCTTTGGCTGTGATCCTCATTTGTTGTATCATATTTATTAGTCTATAGATATGTTAGTGTATCTCTCTCATGAAGGTTCCCAGTGAACAATATTTCTCGTATAGAAGTCATCCATGCATTAGACTCAAGTTTGTGTTCTCTGTGATGAGGGCTTTGTGGAATCTTCGAGTTAAATTATTAGTGATAGTTTGAGTAGTTTATGACAAACCCTATATTGTATGCTAATGATTGATAATATCTTATTATGGTTGTCATATGTGATGTAGACATATAATAATGAAGAGTTGGTAGTATCATTATTTTGTGTATTTCTTTGTGCTTTTGGGGTGTCTTAATGTGTATTATTATACTCACCCATACATGGGATTTTCCTGCATTTGTCATGTATTTTGAAAACAATCGACCTTTTGATGGAGTCCAAGGTAGACAAGGACTAGATAGCGATTTGTGAAATAAATCATCTGAGGTCTTCCTACGACAAAATACGGTAGTCCCAGTACATTTTGATTACAAGATGGACTTGTGGTTGACATAAGGTTTTTGGTGGGCTTGTATTCTAGCCCGGTTTACTTTATTGTACATTACTTTTCTGTCTTACTCTGTTTGTGTGAATTTATGGTATGAAGACATTTTTTTCATAGTTTTTTTTACATTTTATCAATTTTAGAGCTTGTAAATGTGTTTGTGTGTATACGTAAATATGAAATGCCTCCCAGTTCAGTGATATTCATACTCGGTGATTGTTCCCAGCCCCTGGCCCATTTGAGGCAGTGATTGGGGAGCCACCACACATGCACTACTTGGATGGGTAGCGACATTAATTATCTATAAAAGATATGATTTCTGTTTTTTCATTTCGTAATGTTATGTAATGTTTGAATTGGTGAATGAAAATGTGAACTGAACTAGAATTTGGATTCTAGTAAACTGTTAAAGAAATTATTGATGGTTCTAATTTATTAAATAGAGGAATGACGAATTAAATAATGATGATAATTGATTATATTAATGGATAGTGGTTTTTTATATGGATTAATAAAAGATAAAATATTATGAATCAATGGAAGTGTAATGAATAGGAAAATATGAACCAATGGATATGGTATAAGCAACATGGTGGTGATGTAATTGTTTTTATATTGAAGATTATTTTTTCGTTCCCACTTTTTAAATATCCTTCACCATGAATATTAATTTTTTTTCGATGAATTGTTATGTTTTTTATGTGTGTGGAACTATGTATGATGTGATATGTTATTTGTATCATTATATTGATGTTACTAAGAAATTGGTGGAGTCAGATCATAGTGATTATGATATGGTAGTGATGATGATGTGGGTGAAATGTTCTACATGAGGTGTTGGGAATATGATGGTTGTTACGGGTGCATGAGGTGCAGGGTATAAGGGAAACATGGTGTCCGCACATGGTAAAAGATATAATTTGGATATAATGATAAGGTGGATGATGTATAAATTACCTTCATTTCTTTCCCAGATTATCGATCATGGTGTGAGGGTTCCCCACACTAGGTCACACATGGTTTGATGGGTTAACAATTGTTGATATAAAATATTTAATACATTATATTTCTAAGGACCCTTTCTTTAATTGTTTACTATTATTATTTCCCTCTATGTTCAATGGCTATGATTAGAGAAATCATTATTATTTTGTGATTTAATGTAATGCTAATTGTAGTGGAGATTTTAATTATTTTTTGACTTTGTTGGTTTAGGCTTATTAATATTCCCATCTTGTCTAACTCATTGTTACACCAATATCAATACTAATACATTCCCATGGATGATATTTTGTACTTGAAATATGATCCTAATGAGTAGTTCCATGTGATCACAGATCTACCTTGTTTCTTGAGATTTTTATTAGGATACCCATTAGAGAATGAGAATTCTACTATTATAGTAGAAGGATAAAATAAAGGATCTTGGTCATGTATTATCATTCATATCATTATCCTTTCTCAGGTAGTATTATATGGGATTGGGATATTTTAATATTTCTATTTGTGTATAAAAATATTTTATTAGTGGAACTTATCTTCCTTAATACATTAAATATTGAGGATAATTCACCCCATAATTATGGAATATGCACTCAGTTCCAGTCTCTACTCTATGAACTATTAGAGATGGGGTCTAGGGGTCATCATCATCATCACTACTAGACCTTGATGGATACCAGTGGAGGAGATCTATGATTGAATGATATCAAACATGATGGTTGAGATATAGAATAGAGCTTGAAATTTGGAATAGATGAGGATTTCATGGGTCCAATTGGGAAACAATTTCATTGAAAACAAAGATGTGATGTAATTGTATTAGAATTACTATGCTGAAGGTAATTATCCCCCCTTGTGACTCTTCATATGAAATTGTTTGTCGAACTAAAACTGTTTTTGAATTAATGAACTATTTTCCAGGTAGAAATTTAAGAAAGGATAATGCATAATTCTTAGAGATGAAATTTTATGCTGGGATTTTCATTAATGATCATGGTTAATTTTCTTATTTATATTGACATGCACAAGTAAGATATAATATTTATAATCATGTTTCATTACTTTTTATATGTTGTTTCCTCATTTTTTAAAACATTATTATTTGTTATCTTATGATATGAAACTTGTTATAGAACTAATATTTACATAACTTTTTCTCTATATTTATTTTTATAAATCACCACAATTTCATCGATTTTAATAAAATTGGTCAATTTCTATTTTCAAGAATATTTTTTTCGAATTATTGATAAAATTTATTTATTCATTTTTTAAATTGTATTTCATTTTTTGTTGAATTAATTGAACTAGAATGGATTTTATTTTTTTTTATTTTTGGTATTTCATTTTAATTTTTTGTACTATGATATGAAATTTTCACAATGAAAGGGTAAAATTTTATATGAGAAGATATATGAATATAAATTTTTTAATGTATTTATTTTATATGATTTACCTTGATGATATAAATATTTATTTCAAAAGTTATATGATTTTTTGAGAAATCATATATTTTTCCATATGAATTCTTATGATATTAAAATTTAATAAACAATAAAGTATTATAATTTGAGGAAAGTCAAATGATTTATGTCCTAATATAAGGATTCAATGTTTGAAGTCGAATATTTTTATGGATGCAATTTTAAATACATTGATCTCATATGTTTTTGAATCAAAAATCATATGACACTCAGAGATGTATTCTTTTCTTTTTGAAGTCATATAATAATTATTACATTATTTTAATTTCATTACATTGATAAATTTCTAGAGATATTGGTCATGGATCATATAGAGATTCTTAACCAAAAATTTGGAGTAATGATGTAGGTTATACCATGATGGTTTATGTATTCGATGAATGAGAAAGCTATAAGAAAATAGTCACCACTATTTCATAGTACAGACTTACAGTCCATTTTTGGATATTTTGGATTGGCTCAATCCTTGGGTTTTACTGATGAAAAATTTGGCATGTAATGATCAAAATGCATTCATGGTTTCACTACCAGTGAATTGAAATGTTTTCTAACTATGAAATTTCCTTGTAAAACACCAATCTCTAAAAATGAGTGCATGGGAAAGTGCAGTGGTGGGTTTTGGGGTCACATGCATAAAAAACTATAGCATGTAGAAAGTTGATATGATTCATGGTGTATTCATAACTGATTTATCTTCTTTCTATGGGAATTTTAGTGGTTTTTTTCCATAGTATGTTTTTTATGGGAAATGAATAGTTCAAAATGACACTAAGAGAACGCTACAACATGGTCTAGTTCCCAAAGATATAATGAATGATTTTTTGGCTCTTTTAGTAGGTCTTGAGATTCATTTTTGGAAAAATATATAGGGTTGTACAATAATTAATCACTCAAAGTGGAATAAATCCAAGGAATGTAGATGAGAAACAAATACTACAAACACATAGATCTGAGGAATTTTTTGTGGCATCTTCCACCATGAGAATATAATAAAATTGTTTATATATGTTCATGGAGTTCCCGATGGAATGTATGATGGGTGAAAATGATTTTAAGATAATTTACCTTTATTTTTGGGAAGGTATAAGAAGACAATACGAATGGGAGGGTAAATTCATGTCACGACCCGCCCTCGGGGTCCATGCCGTGACTACCCCAAGCCCGCCTTCCAGTACTCCTGTCTGAGTCGGTATGCTGAGGGAGATCAGTGATGCCCTGATCTCGTGTCTCAAACCCTGCTCGAAGGTCCGGGCCCGGAAGAATGGGTCCCGTACCATGTCGGTCAAGTAGCGCGAGAGATTGGTAAATCTCGCCGAGTACTGGGCGACCGTCATGCTGCCCTGCCACAGCTGTAGAAGCTCCTGGATACGCACCGCACGAAGGGTGGCTGGGACGAACTCCGAGCGAAAGAGGCTCTCAAATTCCGTCCAAAGTAGAGATGCCTCATCGTGCACCTGGAGAATCAAGCTCCACCATCGTCCTGCTGCTGCGTGTAGTAGGCTCGCAGCGAGGATCACCATGAGGTCTGCTGGTGTCCTCACTAGCCTAAACACTCGAACCACTACCTCCAGCCAGTCCTCTGCTGCCTGGGGATCCGTCTCCCCGCGAAACCTGGGCGGTCGCTGGTGCTGAAACTCATGCAGTGCGCTGAGGCGACGTGCATCGTCAGTGGCTGCTGCTGGAAGCATCGGGGGATCGGCGGGTAAAGCTACCGCCGGTGCCACTACTGGAAAAGGGCCCTGCACCGAGGCCTCGTCGCTCGGTGGGCTGTCGTCACGCTCGACTCTCGGAACCCTAGCTGGTTGCCGTCGTGGGGCCATCCTGAAAAGGAAACAGGTGCGCCACGGTCAGAACAGTATACCTGGTGAGACAATATAAGTAATCACAAAGAAAACTTTGAAACACACACACAATCAATGTTTTCGTGCATTAAGTCGGAAATCAGAAGTCAGGGTCCTGGTGTACGGATACGTCGGCCGCCGCACCAACACTGGACTCCCTGGACTGATATCCACACTCAATACACTAAACACTATTGCTTCACATAGAAAAGATCAGAGTTCGCGGTAGAACTGAACTCCTCTGATACCAATTTGTCACGACCCGCCCTCGGGGTCCGTGCCGTGACTACCCCAAGCCCGCCTTCCATAGGCCAGGGGCTGGTGACTAGCACCAAGGCGTAAATCCCGGTAAAAAGGGAAGGCATTGCCTTTGAAAAGTAAACACACACCACAGAGTAAACAAGCGGAAAGTAAACACTAAACAAAGCAGAGTACGACTGAAAGTGCGGAAAGGTAAATGGGCCAGAATACAAACCCAAACTGAAAGTAAAGTACAACTCGAAAAGGGGAAAACAGCAACTGAAAAGTAAAAGCTGCTACTCCGAGCTGTCCACTGGAAATCCCACCTGAAGGGTGGGTACAGATAGCTCCTCTGCTCCACGGGTCCCGCCGTCCGCTCCGAGCACGTCCCGCCTAGTGGTCCACCTCCGGGTACTGTCCCGCTCTGCAAGCCTCAGCTAAGGTCAACGCTGTCCGTCGTCTGCAACCAACACAACGTAGTGCGGGCAAAGCCCGTGCAGGGGTGAGTATAAGCTACTCAGTAGGGACCCCGAGACCTCTGAAGGTCTCTCAAAATCCACAAAGGATAAACCACGAAGAAATGTACAATCACGAAGTAACAACCGACACTGCTTAGGTATATGCCCATACATATACCTAAGTCATCAATTCAAATACGCTTCAACCTCCGAGCCCATGTACAACTCAGTCCACACAGGATAGTAAACGTATTCCACACAGGAAAGCAAAACGTAATCCACACAGGATTGCACAACACAATCCACACAGGAAAGCAATAGGATTCAGCTCACACAGGTATACTTCTTCAAGGACGATAAAGATGATCACTGATCCATCTAAGTCGTCGGACCCACGAAGGATCGATAGGTAACTAACCCCCGCAAAGACCCACACAGGATCGGGCCCACACAGGACCTGTAGGCGCTGGCTCACACAGAACCGCTGAGCGCGGAACCACACAGGATCGGGCCCACACAGGACCTGTAGCACTGATCCACGTAGGATCGCTGAGTGCTGTAGTCGTCGTCGTCGAATCCACACAGGATCTCTGTACTGTCGTCGTCGAAGTCACAGTAGCAGTCGTAGCAGTAGTAGCAGTTGTAGCAGTCGCAGCCAGCACTAGGGTTCCCGCACACAGCAAGCTCGTTCGGAGGGTCCGCTCCACGAGCCGAGAGGCTGATACATCAACTGTCACAAAGACCAGAGTTGATGTATCCAAAAGTTCCGTATCGTCAACAGGAACTCAACGCAACAGACGGCGCGTCGATCGGACGCCCGGTCTGAGAGTTATTGGCATTTTCGTCTCCGGGGCCCGGTTGGTTTTTAAGGCTAAACCAACCCGACCGTACTCCACCTGCGTCCAAACCTCGGGCGGAGTATGCCAAAAGATCCGTCTCACTAAGAGGAACACAACGCGACTGACGGCGCGTCAATCGGACGTTCGTAGCTCAAGATATGAGTGTTTCCGCTCCGAAGGCCCGGTTGGTTTCGTGAACGAACCAACCCGGCCGAACTCAAAGTAAACTGAAACCTTGAGTGCGATATACCGAAACGACCGTCTCGATCCAAGGATCGCGTTGCCGCCGACGGTTCGTCATTCGGAGGTCCGAGGCTCAAGATATGGACCAAAAACCGATTCTGGTTCGAAACGGGGGGTCCGGGTCCGGGCCGACCCGGCCCGACCCCCCCCCCCCTGGGGCGGCGCAGCGGCGCGGCTGTCGCCGCAAGGAGGCCGCGCGGGGGAATCAAATCCCCCGCTTTTCAAGAGGCGGTGCGGCATAGCCGCGCCGTTATTTTAAAAAGCGCCCCCCCTCACGTGGGGGGGCCTGCTGGTGCGGAACTGGGGGGGCCGGCTGCCCCCCTCCCTTCAATGAACCGCCCCCCTCATAAAGAGGGGGGTTTTTTTATGAGGTGGCCGGGGGATTAATTCCCCCGGTTTCAATGGTATCCGGACGGCCAGCTGGCCGGCCGGTTTTCTCTAACGGGACTGGAAATTCCGGTCCCCCCTTCGGCTTCCGACGCCGGCGGCCCGGTCGCCGGTCTTCTCTTCCACCGCGGCCCGGAACCGGCCGTGGTCTCCTCGTCCCGCCGTGGCCCGGAACCGGCCGCGGTGTTCATCGTCCGGCGCGGTGCGACGGCACCACGCCCCTTTCGTCGTGCCTTGATTCCTTTCAACGCGGCGCGACGGCGTCGCGTTCTTGAAGATTCTACCTCGGTGTGGCGCGACGGCGCCGCGTAAAATAAAAGCACGATTATCCGCGTGGTGCGACGGCACCACGCCACTTGCTTCCACCCGCAAGAATAAACAAGAACGATGGAGGGGGGTTCGGCCGTGTTCGTGCGGTCCGGCCCCCTCACGTTAAAATAATAACGCAACTTAAATAATTCAAGCCACACGTTAGACTTGCTATTCACGATCAAGAATAAAATAAGGAAACCAAAAAGAAATCAACAACCCCTACCTCGGGTATAAGGTTCGAAGATTGTGAACGTTCTGCGGAAGACGACGTCGCGGAGGTCGGGCGTCGCGGTAGCCGTTCGTCAAATCCGATGATGAATGGATGCGTTCGAAGAGACACGTCGTTGGCGAAACTTGTACGCCGACGAAGTTTGTCCGAGGAAGAAGTGGCGTCCCCTTCTTTGACACGGTAAACGAAGAATGGAGGTGCGGCGTTCTTCGTCGGAGCTTGAGCGTTCTTCGTCAAGATGAACGTTCTTCGAGTTCTTCGTCAGAGTTGAAGAAGAAGAAGAGCTCTCCACCTCTCAAGAAGACAAACAAATAACCCAAAATAAAATAAGACAACATCTTATTTTATTATTACAAAACACATTAGAATTTCAAAAGTTTGAAATCCAAAAAGATTAACTCCCATAATTAAATAAGTAACTCAAGACATTTAATTAGGGGTTAAGCAAGTTGAGAGAATTTGAAAGGATTAGGGGTTCGTGTGGGCCCCACCACACTTAATCCTCCCAAGGGAGGTTAAGTGGGTGTGGGTCCCACTTCCAACCCCCTTTTGTAGGTTTTATCAAGTTATAATAAAAATTGTTCTACACAAATTTTATTTAACTCAAACTAAAAAACCCCAAAATTAACTTTCAACCCGCAACAAACGCAACTCCCGAAAAGGTCTCTTTAAGCGAATATCGGCGCTGCGAGTTCATCGGTGCCCTCGGATTTCAATTCCGAGCACCGGATCGAAAGTTAGGAATTCCCGCTCATTCTTTCACTGAACGTACCCGAGCCAAACTTCAGAAATTAATTCCTGGCACTCCGGGCCTCAGAATCAGGTGCCATCTGAAACCGCGCTCTTGTAAAATTCTAAAGAAAATTAAGAAAAAATTTCCCTTTAATTTTACGGGTCTTTACATTACTCCCACCGCAGGGCTTTACATCCCCGTAAAGATACATCAAAAACTAGGGAAACAAATGAGGGTACTGAGCACGCATCTGAGCCTCCCGCTCCCATGTGCTCTCCTGGAGATTCCCGTGCTGACATCTAATGCGCACAAGAGGAATCGATCGCCCACGCAGGACCCGCTCCTGTCGATCCTCTATCTCCACCGGGACCTTCGTAAAAGTCGCCCCATCGTCAACGTCAAGCTCCCCATGGTCAATTATGTGCGTCGAGTCGTGCACGTATCTCCTCAGCTGGGATACGTGGAAGACGTCGTGCACCCGGTGCAACTGAGGAGGTAGAGCCAGGCGATAAGCCACCTCGCCAATCCTGCTGAGAATATGGAAGGGTCCGATGAAGCGCGGAGATAACTTGCCGCCTCGGCCAAATCTCCGAATACCACGTCGAGGTGAGACCCACAAGAAGACGTGGTCGCCATCCTTGAACTCCAGTGGCCTTCGCCTCCTGTCAGCATATGACTTCTGCCAGCTCTGAGCTGTCCTCATCCGCTCCTGGATGACCTGGACCTTCTCTGTCGTGGCCTGGACCATCTCCGGTCCCACCAGTGCTGACTCCCCAGGGTCTGTCCAGCACAAAGGAGATCTACATGGTCGGCCGTACAACGCCTCGTACGGTGCCATCCCGATGGTGGAGTGGTAGATGTTGTTGTACGCGAACTCCACCAAGGGTAGGTGGTCCTCCCAGCTACGACCAAAGTCTAGGACACAGGCACGGAGCATGTCCTCGAGTGTCTGAATGGTCCTCTCCGTCTGACCATCCGTCTGAGGGTGAAAGGCTGTGCTAAGACGTAGCTGCGTCCCGAACGCCTCCTGTAACCCCTTCCAAAGCCGGGAAGTAAAGCGGGCATCTCGATCGGAAACGATAGATGATGGCACACCGTGGAGCCGCACAATCTCCTGAACGTAGAGACGTCCCAAGCTCTCCACTGAGCCCTGCTCTCTGATGGGTAAGAAGTGTTCCGACTTGGTGAGTCGGTCAACAATCACCCAGATGGAGTCGTGACCTCTGGAAGTGTGTGGAAGTCCAGTCACGAAGTCCATAGATATGTCATCCCACTTCCATTCCGGAACCTCCAAGGGCTGTACCAAGCCTGCTGGTACCTGATGCTCTGCCTTCACCTGCTGACAGGTGAGACATCGAGAAACGAACTCTGCTACAGCCTTTTTCATACCCGGCCACCAATGCTGTCGTCTGAGGTCCTGGTACATCTTTGCCACTCCAGGATGTAGCGCTAAAGGAGAAGTGTGAAACTCCCTCAGCACTTCCTCTCGCAATGCGACTGGTACCATGGTACGTCCTCTAAAAAGGATGTTGTGCTCTGCTCCAAGGGAGAAACCATCAGGTGCCTGTCCCGAGGATATCTGTGCACGCCGTGTCTCACAGTCAGCGTCCCCGCGCTGTGCCTCCCTGACTCGCTGCAGTAGTGGAGGAGTGACTGTGAGAGACTGAAGAAAGGCTACTCCATCTCTATCCACGAAGGATATCTGCAAAGAGGCTAGCTGCTCCGTCGCCTCCTCAAGTAGCTGAATGCCCGTCCTCCTGCTGAGGGCATCGGCTACTACGTTCCCCTTCCCAGGAGTATAGACTATCTCAAAGTCATAGTCCTGGAGGAACTCGAGCCATCGTCGCTATCTCAGGTTCAGGTCCTTCTTCGAGAAGATATACCTGAGACTCTGATGATCGGAAAAGACTGTAAAGCGCTCGCCCATCAGATAGTGTCGCCATGTCTTCAGAGCGAAGACCACTGCTGCTAACTCCAGGTCATGGGTAGCGTAGTTCTGCTCATGCGGCCTCAACTGACGTGATCCATAGGCAATCACGGCCCGCTCCTGCATCAGAACACATCCGAGTCCGGTCCCTGATGCATCGCAGTAGACTACGTACCCTACTCCCTCCTCAGGCAACCTCAAGATAGGTGCGCTAGTCAATCTCTGTCTCAGCTCCTGGAAGATCTGCTGACAACTGTCTGACCACACGAAGGGTTTCCCCTTCTTCGTCAAAGCTGTGAGTGATTCCGCAACTCTGGAGAAGTTCGGCACAAATCTCCGATAGTATCCAGCTAGTCCCAAGAAACTCCGAACCTCAGTCACGCTCCTGGGTGGCTCCCATGATAACACAGCCTCAATCTTCGCGGGATCCACTGCAACTCCCGCCTCAGAGATAACGTGTCCCAAAAAGTGGACCTCACGTATCCAGAACTGGCACTTCGAGAGCTTACCATAAAGCTGGTGCTCTCGGAGTGTGTCAAGAACAACTCGCAAGTGATAGGCGTGCTCCTCCTCTGTCGTAGAGTAAATCAGAATGTCGTCGATGAAGACCACGACAAACCGATCGAGGTATGGCTGAAAGATCCTGTTCATGAGAGCCATGAATACTGCTGGAGCATTGGTTACACCGAAAGGCATAACCAAGAACTCATAGTGGCCATACCGACATCTGAAGGCCGTCTTCTACACATCCTCGTCTCTAACTCTGAGCTGATGATAGCCTGACCTGAGGTCTATCTTCGAGAACCACCGTGCTCCCTTGAGCTGATCAAAGAGGTCATCAATCCTCGGTAGCGGATACTTGTTCCTCACTGTCACCTGGTTCAGGCGACAATAGTAAACACAAAGTCGCAAGCTCCCGTCCGCCTTCTTGGTGAACAATATCGGGGAAGCCCAGGGTGAAACACTGGGTCGGATGAACCCCTTGCCCTGCAAGTCCTCCAACTGTACCCGTAGCTCTCGAAGCTCGGCGGGGGCCATCTGATATGCTGGAGTGGATATCGGGGATGTCCCGGGGAACAATTCAATATAAAAGTCTACCTCTCTGCGAGGAGGTAGCCCTGGAACGTCGTCGGGAAAAACGTCTGCAAACTGATCCACCACTGCAGGAAAACCAGGACTCCGCACGTCAACTGCTCCAAGGATAAGGCTAGCCAACTGATGAGTGATGGGCTGTCCTCTCCTCCGCGGAAGTCCATCCTGTGCTGCTAAGGCTCCCTTCTCGCCGGTGAAGGTGAACCTGCTCCCGTCGGTGCGTACACAACGCACCTTGCGCCTAAAACAGTCAATCTGTGCATGGACCGTAGACAGCCAATCCATGCCCAAGATGACATCGTAAGGCCTCGACGCTGCTACAAGAAGATCCCAGCCAAAGCTCTCGCCTCCTAGAGTAAGCTCACACTGTCGGAACCAGTGCGTAATCGTCGAGTCTGCTCCCGTAGGAGTCTCTAGCTGTAAGGATCGAGCCAACGGCTCTGTCGGAATCTCCGAGCTCCGAACAAGGGCAGCGGCTATGAAAGAATGACTCGCTCCTGTGTCTATAAGAACTGCAGCAAGAGTGGAGTAGACACAAGTAGTACCTCAAATCATCTCGGGTGCGCCGTGGTCGTAGGCCTCTGCTGCCTAGAGCTGTGCCTGTCGCTGCCCGCCAGCTCCCTGTGGTCAGGGTGGACCTCCTGGTGGTGGTGGTGGTAGAGCCTCAAAGCGTCGGCCACCACCAGCTGCTCGTCCAGCTCCTCTGCCTCGTCCGCCTCCTCCCTGCGGACCGCCACGATCGATCCTCTGCCTCTGCCTCAGTGGTCCATCAACTGACTGCTGCTCCTCGGCACGGCGGGTCGGGCAGTCACGAGCCATGTGGCCCTGCCCGCCGCACGAGTAGCACTGTCTGCCTCTCGTAAGACTGGCTCCGCGCTGTGTGCCCCGCACTGCTGAGCCAGTGCCCTGAGATCGTCTGCCTGAAAGTCTGGTCTGTCTGGACCCCTGAGTCATCCGTCGACTGCCTGCTGCAGATGACTCTGCCACGTGCCGCCCTGCGGTGGGTCGCTGTGCTGGTGTAGACTCAGCAAGGAAGCTCTCGATCAGAAGGGCCCGCTCCAGTGTGGGTCTGCGCTCAGCGGTTCTGTGTGAGCCAGCGCCTACAGGTCCTGTGTGGGCCCGATCCCGTGTGGGTCTTTGCGGGGGTTAGTTGCCTATCGATCCTTCGTGGGTCCGACGACTTAGATGGATCAGTGATCATCTTTATCGTCCTTGAAGAAGTATACCTGTGTGAGCTGAATCCTATTGCTTTCCTGTGTGGATTGTGTTGTGCAATCCTGTGTGGATTACGTTTTGCTTTCCTGTGTGGAATACGTTTACTATCCTGTGTGGACTGAGTTGTACTTGGGCTCGGAGGTTGGAGCGTATTTGAATTGATGACTTAGGTATATGTATGGGCATATACCTAAGCAGTGTCGGTTGTTACTTCATGATTGTACATTTCTTCGTGGTTTATCCTTTGTGGATTTTGAGAGACCTTCAGAGGTCTCGGGGTCCCTACTGAGTAGCTTATACTCACCCCTGCACGGGCTTTGCCCGCACTACGTTGTGTTGGTTGCAGATGACGGACAGCGTTGACCTTAGTTGAGGCTTGCAGAGCGGGACGGTACCCGGAGGTGGACCACTGGGCGGGACGTGCTCGGAGCGGACGGCGGGACCCGTGGAGCAGAGGAGCTATCTGTACCCACCCTTCAGGTGGGATTTCCAGTGGACAGCTCGGAGTAGCAGCTTTTACTTTTCAGTTTCTGTTTTCCCCTTTTCGAGTTGTACTTTACTTTCAGTTTGGGTTTGTATTCTGGCCCATTTACCTTTCCGCACTTTCAGTCGTACTCTGCTTTGTTTACTGTTTACTTTCCGCTTGTTTACTCTGTGGTGTGTGTTTACTTTTCAAAGGCAATGCCTTCCCTTTTTACCGGGATTTACGCCTTGGTGCTAGTCGCCAGCCCCTAGCCTATGGAAGGCGGGCTTGGGGTAGTCACGGCACGGACCCCGAGGGCGGGTCGTGACAATTCATGTGGTGAAAGGTGGGTTTCTTGATGGAGGATTCACAATGAAATATTATAGTTGAGTGAGGTAATATAAGATAATAATTGATTATTCAAATAATGGGTAAATTCTCAAGAGAATATGTGTAACACCCTGAGATTTTACGAGGTATATATTTTTAATTTCATTGATGTCTTCTATTATACACTACACCATGATTATCTTGTACTATACGCAACACCGTATTAGCTTGCAGTATATGAAACACTATTCTTGGCTCGTGTTACACACAATTTCAAGTTCGTTTTTGTGGAAATTATTCTACACAACATTAAGTATATTTTTTTTAATGTATAAATGAAATATGTTTTGATTATTTTATACGCAACACCAAACGGAGCTTTCACAACACACAGCCCTGACTTCGCCTGCATTAAACGTAATCAAGACCTTTCTCTATAGAGTGTGTAGTACGCAATGCCGAGTTTCACTAAACGAGATACTATTATAATATTATTATGAACTAGCCGTTATGAATAGTAATACCTACTTTTTGAAATTTTATAAAGTTTATCTTTCAAAATGGACTTCATTTTTGGATTCGGAATATCGAAATTATCCTTGGGTGAAATTTTGGTATTTTTCTGGAAACTTTCAATTTTTGATGAATAGTGAAAACACTGGGTTACTATTTAAAAACTTACATTTCATTTAAATAATTATTTATTTGAATTAAATTTATTTTAGTTCAAAATTGATACAAAATACCTATATATGTTCGATGTAATTAATTGGAGTCATTTTATAATTATTTTCGATATATAAATATTTTATTGAACTTTTCACCGTCTTTTACCCACCTCCTAGGAGAATTTGAAAATTCATATAAAACTTAATTTTACCGCAACTGTGAGTGGAATTTCAAAAATCTGAGATACATGGTTAATATCAAGGACTATAATGTGTTTCAATGAGATGAAAATAATTGTTGGTGAATAGTAACGTTTTACTTTTATTTACCACGGTTAAAAGTAAATAGGGTAATTAAGGGTAAAAATGATATTATTATTACCCTAACACATGTACTAATTCTATTGGATAAGTGTAATTCGACCAAAAACAACCTTAGGAATAAAATATGACCATTTAGGTCCACTTGGATTAGATTAAAACATTTATTAATAATTTATTTAAATAAGGGCTAAAATAGTTAAAATCAAAGTTTAATAAATAAATAAATTTTAATATAGGGTTATACATAAGATAAATTCGACTATAAATATTAATTAGAAAGATAAAAAGATTTAATACCTAATGGTATTTTATTTATAATTTTTAGACACTAAATAATTTAAGTTATTTAGGACACAATGGTGATGCAGTAATTACCTAAATAATGAAATATTAAAATAATTGATGTTATAAATACCCAATAAATGTAATATGAGACTTTTTATTAATTAAAAAAAATTTATAGGATAATATTACATGTTATTATTTAATTAAATAACCTTTTCCGAACTAATCATGCTGGTATGATTTTCACAAAAATCAATTACAACATACTGTCAAAATTGACATAAAATAGTTTTTTTAAAAAATATTATATTATTAATGGTTATTATATTCCTAAAAAACCTATGGTTCGGCCTAAATACTTATATCATGATAGGTGTGTCATTAATTAACCACTTGGGGGTCACATGGATGTATATGGTATGTTTTTTAACTGTATAATATAAAAATACAAAGTGACATGGTAAATGTCAATCTAATTAAATAAGAGTTAAAACTAAAAGATAAGGTTAATATAATGACCCAAACTAGTCTAAAATCTATTGACTGAGAGTATTTAGACCCATCACCACCTTATCTACGAAATAAATTAATTTTGAGCTATTCAAACTTGAATATGACTTTATTATAAAATAATATTTTAAGTTTTTCCAAAGGTGTCCCTCTCCTCCCTTATAAAAAGGGCACCCCTTCCCTCTTCTCTTCACACCCTTTTGAGACTTAAAATTCGGCCAAACCCCGAAATTTCTCTTCTACACTTCCCTAGAAACATTCTGGAGGTTCTGGTCTTCTCAAAAGACCAACTCTACTTCCTTATGAGAAGGCTTAAAGGAGGTGCGTCGAAGAAGAGGTAATCTCTTCTTCCAATTCTCCCATGTTTCATTCTTGTTATACTTTTTCTTATTTATTTGTCTCATTATAAAGTAATAACATCAGTATTACTTAAATACTGATATTTTATTATAAATATTTAAAAACCTTATTTTACCTTCTATTCATCCTATGGAAAATGTAATCACCGCATATGCGTACGTACGGAATACCGTCTCCACGCCATGGTGTAATCTGTTTTCGACCACCACCTTACTTGGATGGGTATAATGGTGTAAAAAAATAATTATATATGATTATTGTAAAGTGATATTGATTCTGAAATGTTATATATACACTTGAATACAATTCCACGATCATGGGAATGATATCATCGCTCGTGCGTACGTACGGGCAACCGTCTCAATGACGCGATGAGATTCATTCTCCATGTTACCCATTAATGAATGATTATAAAGTATATAAAATGAATAATAATGAAATATTTGACAAAATTATGATACTGGATTTATATATCTATATAGGTATGTCATCTACTTAATTCCATTCAATTCAATAAGGGAACGAAAGCTGCGTTCATGCGTACGTATGGCCTACCGTCTTCATGAACGGTGTATTTCATTCCATTTATCGATCTATCATATATATATATATGTATATGTATATTCTGAATATATATTATTTATATATCATGTTTTACATTCTGGAATTATGTAAATCCGTATATAAGTAATAATATCAAGAACAATAAGTCGAAACACGTACGAAAAATGAAACGATTTTACCCAAAATACTGCTTTAACATGGAATTTACAAAAGAAGGGGTAATATAAAGTCATAAGTGAACCATATATGATATAATAACAATGAATATGATTCTGTAATAAGTCATTGACATTATTTAAATCATTATACCAAAGTTTCGGATACATACGAAGCATATCGGACGTAAGGTAAGGGATAACTATTCCAATCTCGTTCTTATCCGAGATTGTTTATTCGTAATTATTTACTAAGGTTATTGTTATCATCAATGTCCATATTTTATAAAAATAATTTCATGTATGTTTAAAGTCCCATTTACGCATTTTTGAATGTTACCACATGTTATGAAATGAATCTTACGTTTGTTTGCCATACAAGGAACTTTTAGACTTTTCCGACAAAAGTATGAGAAGAATGTTTTTTTAACTTATACGGCAGGAATGGATTTTTACGGTTCTATAACGCTTTATTTTCATGAAGCTTACTATACAAGATTTCATGACTATTTTCAACAAAATAATTTTCTTTTAAAATTTCCTGACATTTTGTGAAAAGAAAATGATTTTGAAGAAGAAAGGATATTTTCCTTAGGAATTCATTTCAAGTGTTTTGTCAAAACCATTTTACATCTAAGATGGAATTATTTCATATTTGTATGTTTTATGTATAAGTTCTATATGATTTAAATGGTTTAACTTTTCTTATGATGAAATGATATCCATTTGTTTTATATGGATTATTTTATGATGGGATGATGTTTATGAAACCCATTTTTATTCTTTGGGTTATGATGAATGATTTATGATTGTTTTGTGGAACATGAATGAATGATTTCAATATGAGATGGGTGGGACCTATATCTCCCTCCAATTATTTGGGTAAAGATTTATATCTCATGAGATGTACATGGCTGGAATGGTAAGTTAATCTGGTTCAGTAATACAGGACTGGAACGAGGAGTGAACTCGATTCAGAAAGGGTCTTTGTCCACTAAGATGGTCTTGGCAGTAATGCCTTGGATACTGTGGAAATCATATCATGTTCTTAATGGTTTCCACAATCACATGTTTTATTCCCATTCTATATTATCATGATTAATGTTTCTTTATGATCTATGCCTTATGTACTGCCATGTTTTAGGTCACTGCCCAAGATCTTGATGTTTAAACAATATGTTCATGTTTTTATGTTAAAATGTATATGATTTGTTTTATTTTATCATTGCATAACCTTACTGAGCATTTGAGATCAACCTTTATATGTTTTTTCCCCAGGATATAAAAAAAGGTTTTAGGTAAGAAAAAAAGGGGTTGATCTTTATAGGAGATTTTGAAGATCTTTCACCATGATTAAAAGATTCCGTTCAGAGTTTCCAAGGACACTAAACTATTACGGTTCTTTGGTGTCTGTTTTTGTTATGTATTAAGTATTCCGAAAAAGTAATGTAATATCCATGTACGTCAATATTTGGGTCTCTATAGTTGGTATTAGAGGAAAGGTTTAGCTAACCTTTGGAAACTAGGATGCGAAAACATTAGTGAAATCCCTAGAGATATTTCTAAGGTATTTCTAGGGATGTATCTAAGGTTAGGTATAAGTATAGGTTATAGTCCTAGAATTATTATAACAATCATGAATAACCTTGGATTAAACCTATGATGTTATAGATTGAAAGTACTCACCTTGATTATGTTGTTTTCCTAGCATGATTTATGCCTCACACACTATTTTTTGGGTTTTAGAAAATGACTGGAAACCAGAAGATTCATGTTAATGGAGAATATGATGGACAATGGAATGATATTCTTCATGATCAGGCAAATGCAATGGTATTTGGAAAGAGAAACATCGTTATTATTACTAATCAGCAATCTCATAATATGATCAATAATCTCAACTTTCGTAAGTTTCCTAACTCAGTTAATAAGAGAAAGAAGGAGTTTCATGATGATCATAGAGGAATGAAAGTTCATTTTTCCTCATGTGAATCATGTGGGAAGAGACATCAAGGATAATGTTTCAAAGGAACTAGAAGATGCATTGTTTGTTGAAAAGAATGACCCAAATCCAGCTATTGCAAAGGAAAAGGATCAGTTAACATCGTGGACAAGGATAATGGTACTGCTAAGACATCAAGAATGGTTAAATGTTTTAAATGTGGAATGTATAGGCATTATGCAATCCAATTCCCTAAGTGAATGTCTCATAAAGCTAATTGGCATGGATGTATGGGTAGTATTTATGTTAATGATGATGAATAGACTACAAATGATATATGAGATGAAATAATTGTTGAAGCTCGGTAAATGGTTTAAGAAGGTAGTGGAATGATTTACATTTATCAAGAGTTATGTTGTATAGGTAATGGTACTATGGAATAATGAAAAATTAAGGATTGTTACACTATTGTTTTTCATAATGTATTTGAAAGTATATTTTGAATGGTACTGGTAACCATAAAAGGTTATTCATATATTTTTGGAAAGTAGATGGTATGCCAATAACGAAGGGATAATGAGATAATGAGATTTTTGATAGTATTAAAAAGCTCATGACTGATATAAGGACAAAGTTATATCATGGTTTGATTATATAGAATTTTTGGATTTTGGTATATGGAAAGAGTTAGCTTTTGACAGTATTCATGTTTTCACTAAGGTTCAATGGGTATTCATTTTTCAAGAGAATGCAAGATTAAAGTATTCACATGATTGGAATGTGAACAACAAACTATATGAGGGATAAATGATGGTATTCACATTCTTTTTATATGACCATTTTAGTAATCGTTCTCTTTATACAATGAGTTTAGAAAAAAGTATTTTGGATAAGCCTAAAGATTCGAATGGATTATATTGAACATAAGTTAGTATTATTTAAGGCTAGAAATTATTTTCGATTTTATTTATAGAATGTTATAATAGTATTGTTTTAGAAAAATTACAACCGGTAGGATGGGTGACAACCCATCGCGTCAGACAAGGATGTCAGAATCGAACCCACAACCAAAGTATGACAGACCTTTATCAACTACCACTGGCCTACAAGAAGTCCCTGGTTATTAGAAACTGGTTTTATTTTATTAAATAGTATGATAGATGAAGTATAATTTCATTTTTTGGAATTGTATACGATTAACCTCACCATAGATGGACTTATGTATATTTGATATCTTTTGCTAACCTTTTGTTTGAAACAGATGGAATGACCCATCATTCTATCACATGATCTGCTAACACTTCACGAATAAAAAATTCAACATCATTTCATTAAGAGATGAAGTGGAAATTGTTCAAGGCATGAACAACAGGGAGATTGTACCAAAATCATGTAGGTATTTCGTTTAATTCATCAACTTTAGGGAAATGATCTTGAAAAACAAAAATGTTGTCCTGGTGCCCTCATATCCGATAAATCAGATAGAACCTTAGATCATGAAAAATTTATGGCTTTGTGATTTTTGGCTTTTTCATAGCCATGTCCTCTACCAGTCACCATCAGAACGTGATGGTAATATTTCTCTTCCATATCCATATTTTCACCTATGTTTTCCTATGTGGAAACCTAGTGATTATATAATTTGGGTAACTGTTAGGTTTCATACATTAATTTTTAAAGATAAGTTTTGGTTTTTTTTTTGATGTGGGTTTCTATTAAAAAAACTTTCATGTAGTAAACCATTTATAACCCCAACGAATTTTGAGGGAGAAATTAATTTTAAGGGGGGTAGAATGTAACACCCCGTGATTTTATGAGATATATTATTTTTAATTTCCTTGATGTATTCTATTATACACTACACCAAGATTAGAATGTACTATACGCAACACCGTTTTAGCTTGCAGTATATGCAACACTATTCCTGGCTCGTGTTACCCATAATTTCAAGTTCGTTTTGTAGAAATTATTCTACGCAATGTTAAGTATATTTTTTTTAATGTATAAATGAAATAAGTTTTGATTATGTTATACGCAACACCAAACGGAGCTTTTAATACACACAACCCTGACTTGGCTTTCATTACACACAATCAAGACCTTCCTCGATAGTGTGTGTAGTACGCAATACCGAGTTTCACTAAACGAGATATTATTATAATATTATTATGAACTTTCCATTATGAATAGTAATACCCACTTTATGAAATTTTATAAATTTTATCTTTCAAACTGGACTTCATTTTTGGATTCGGAATATTTAAATTAGCCTCGGGTGAAATTTTGGTATTTTTCTGAAAACATTCATTTTTTGATGAATAGTGAAAACACTGAGTTTCTATTTAAAAACCGACTGTTCATTTAAATAATAATTTATTTTATTTAAATTTATTTTAGGTAAAAATCGATACATAATACCTATATATGTGAAATGTAATTAATTGGAGTCATTTTATAATAATTTTAGATATATAAATATTTTATTGAACTTTTCACCGTCTTTTACCCACCTACTAGGAGAATTTGGAAATTCACATAAAACATAATTTTATCGCACATCTAAGTGGAATTTTGAAAATCTGTGTCACACGGTTAATATCAAGGATAAAATGTGGTTCAATGAGATGAAAATAATTTTTGGTTAATAGTAACATTTTACTTTTTTTACCACAATTAAAAGTAAATCGGGTAATTAAGGGTTAAAATGATATTATTATTACCCTAACACTTGTACTAATTATATTGGATAAGTTTAATTAAACGAAAAACCACCTTAGAAATAAAATATGACCATTTAGGTCCACATGGATTAGAATAGGACAATTATTATTAATTTATTTAAAGAAGGGTTAAAATAGTTAAAATCAATGTTTAATAACTAAATAATTTTTAATATAGGATTATACATAAGATAAATCCGACTATAAATATTCATTATAAAGATAAAATTATTTCCTACCTAATGGTACTTTATTTATGATTTTTAGACATTAAATAATTTATGTTATTTTTGACACAATGGTGATGGAGTAATTACCTAAATAATGAAATATTAAAATAATTTATGTTATAAATACCCAAATAAATGTAATTTGAGACTTTTTATGAATTAAAAAAACTTTCTAGGCTAATATCACATGTTAGTATTGAATTAATTAACTTTTATTCGAACTAATCATGTTGTTATGAGTTTCACAAAAATCTATTACCAAATAGTGTCAAAATTGACATAAAATAGTTTTTAAAACAAATATTATATTATGAAATGTTATTATATTCCTAAAAATCTAAGGTTCAGCAAAACTACTTATATCATGATAGGAGTATCATTAATGGACCACTTGGGGGTCGCTTGAATATATATGGTAAGTTTATTAACTATATAATATAAAAATACAAAGTGACATGGTAAATGTCAATCTAATTAAATAAGAGTTAAAACTAAAAGACAAGGTTAATATAATAAACAAAGCATGTCTAACATCTATTGGTTGAGATTATTTATACCCATACCTACCTTAGATTCAAAATAAATCAATTTTGAGCTATTAAAAAGCCAATATGACTTTATTATAAAATAATATTTTAAATTTTTCCAAAGGTGCCCCTCTCCTCCCTTATAAAAATGGAACCCCTTCCCTCTTCTCTTCATGCCCTTTTGAGCCTTGAAGATCAGAAAACCCCTGCCAATTTATATTCTCCACTTCTCTATAAACATTCTGGAGTTTCGGGTCTTCTCAAAAGTCTAACTCTACTTCTTTAAGAGAAGGCTTAATGGAGGTGCGTCAAAGAAGAGGTAATCTCTTCTTCCAATTCTCTCAAGTTTCTTTCTTCTTCTACTTATTCTTATTTAGTTGTCTCATTATAAAGTAATAAAATCAGTATTACTTATATACTGATATGTTATTATAAATATGGAACAACCTTATTTCACATTCTATCCATCCTACGAAAAACTAAATCACCGCGCGTGCGTACGCATGGAATACCGTCTCCACACCGTGGTGTAATCTGTTTTCAACAACCACCTTACATGGATGGGTATAATGGTGTAAATAAATAAATATATATGATTATTTTAAAGTGATAATGATTCTGAAATATTATACATACACTTCAATACAATTCCACGATCATGGGAATGATATCATCGCTTGTGCGTACGTACGGACTATCGTCTCCACCATGCGATGAGATTCATTCACAATGTTAACCGTTAATGAATGATTATAAAGTATATATAATGAATAATAATTAAATATATGAAATAATAATGATACTAGATTTATGTATATATATATATATGTATGTCATCTACTTCCATTCAATTCAACAAGGGAACGAAAACAACGTTCATGCCTATGTACGGCCTACCGTTTCCATGAACGGTGTATTTCATTCCATTTATCGATATATCATATATATATGTATATGCTGAATATATATTATTTATATATAATCTTTTAAATTCTGGAATTATGTAAATCCGTATATAAGTAATAATATCAAGAACAACAATTTGAAACACGTACGATAAATGAAACGATTTTCCCCAAAATGATGCTTTAACATAGAATTTACAAAAGAACGTGTAATATAATGTTATAAGTGACTCATATATGATATAATAACAATGAATATGATTCTGTAATAAGTCAATGACCTTATTTAAATCATTATAGAAGAGGTTCAGATACATACGAAGCATATCGGACGTAAGGCAAGGGATAACTATTCCAATCTCATTCTTATCCGAGATTGTTTATTCATACGTATTTACTGGGGTTATAGTTATCATCAAAGTCCATGTTTTCCAAATATGATTTCATGTATATTTAATGACCTTTTTACCTATTTTTTATTTTTACCACATGTGATGAAAGGATTATTACTTTTGTTTACCACACAAGGAACTTTTTGTCTGTTCTGACAAAAGTACGAGGATAATGTTTTTTTAACTTATACGGCATGAATTTTTTTTACGGTTTTATAACGATTTATTTTCATGAAGCTTACTATAAAAGATTTCATGAATATTTTCAATAAAATACTTTTATTTTAAAATTTCAGGAAATTTTGTGAAAAGAAAATGATTTTTAAGAAGAAAGGATATTTTCCTCAAGAATTCATTTCAAGTGTTTTGTCAAAACCATTTTCCATATAAGATGACATTATTTCATATGTGTTTGTTTCAAGTATAAGTTCTATATGATTTGAATGGTTTAACTTTTATTATGATTAAATGATATCCATTTGTTTTATATGGATTATGTTATGATGAGATGATGTTTATGAAACCCATTTTTATTCTTTGGGTTATGATGAATGATTTATGATTGTTTTGTGGAACACGAAATAATGATTTCAATATGAGATGGGTGGGACCTATATCTCCCACCGATGAATTGGGTAAATATTTATATATCATGAGATAGACATGGATGGAACAGTATGTTAATCCGGTTCAGTAATACAGGACTGAAACGAGGGGTGAAATCGATTCAGAAAGGGACTTTGTCCACTAAGATGGTCTTGGAAACAATGCCTCGACTACTATGGAAATCATATCACGTGCTTAAGGTTTGCCACAATCAAATATTTTATTCCCAAGCTATTTTATCATGATTAATGTTTTTTTATGATCTATGCCTTATGTACTACCATGTTTTATGTCATTGCCCAAGATATTGATGTTTAAACATTATGTTCATGTATTTAAGTCCAAATGTATATGATTTGTTTTATTTTATCCATTCTTACCCTTACTGATCATTTGAGCTCACTGTTTACATGTTTTCATTTCCCTAGGATATAAAGAAAGGTTTTAGGTAAGAAAAAAGGCGATGATCTTTATGGGAGATTTTTATGATCTTTCAACACTATTAGAAGATTACGTTCAAGGTTTCCAAAGACACTAAAATATTACGGTCCTTTGGTGTTTGTTTTTGTTATGTATTAATTATTCCTCAAAAGTAATGTAATGTCCATGTACGTCAAGATTTGGGTCTCTACAGTTGGTATCATAGGAAAGTTTTAGTTAACCTTTGGAAACTATGATGCAAAATCATTAGTGAAATCCCAAGAGATATTTCTAAGGTATGTCTTGGGATGTCTCTAAGGATAGGTATATGTTTAGGTTATAGTTCTAGAATTTTGATATCGATCATGAATAACCTATTATTAAACCTATGATGTTAGAGATTGAACATACTCCCCTTGATTATGTTGTTTTCTTAGCATGATTTATGCCTCTCACACTATTTTTTTGGGTGTTAGAAAATGATTGGAAACCAGAAGATTCTTGTTAATGGAGAATATGATGGACAATGGAATGACATTCTTCATGATCATGCAAATGAAATGGGATTTGGAAGGTGAAACATCGTTATTATGCCTAATCAGCAATCTCATAATGTGATCAATAATTTAAACTTTGGTAAGATTCTTGACTCAGTTAATAATAGAACGAAGGAGTTTCATGATGATCATAGAGGAAAGAAAGTTCAATTTTCCTCATGTAAATCATGTGGGAAGAGACATCAAGGAGAATGATTAAAAGGAACTGGAAGATGTTTTGGTTGTGGAAAAGAAGGACACAAAGCAATTAATTGCAAAGGAAAAGGATCAGTTAACACCGTGGACAAGGATAATGGTATTGCTAAGACATCAAAAATGGTTAAATGTTTTAAATGTGGAATGTACAGGAATTTTGCAATCCAATGCCCTAAGGGAAAGTCTCATGAAGAGAATCATCTTGGATGTATGGGTATTATTAATGTTGATGATGATGAAGAGACTAAAAATGATCTATGAGAAGAAAGAATTGATGAAGCTCGGTCAATGGTTTAAGAAGGTAGTGGAATGATTTACATTTATCAAGATTTATATTGTATAGGTAGTGGTACTAGGGAATTAAGAAACATATAAGGATTGTTACACTATTGTTTTTCCTAAATTATTTGAAAGAATATTTTGAGTGGTACCGGTAACCATAAAAGGATATTCAGATATTTTTGGAAAGTAGATGATATGCGCATAATGAAGGGATAAGGAGATAAGGAGATTTTTGATATTATTAATAAGCCCATGACTGATATTAGGACAAAGTTATATCACGGTTTGTGAATATAGAATATTTGGATTTTGGTATCTGGAAAGAGTTAACTTTTGACATCATTCATGTTTTCACTATGGTTCAATGGGTATTCGTTTTTCAAGAGAATACATGATTAATGTATTCACATGATTAGAATGTGACCAACAAGATATATGAGGGATAAATGATGGTCTTCACATGCTTTTTATATGACCTTTTTTGTAATCATTCTCTTTATACTATGAGTTTGGAAAGAAGTATTTTGGATAAGCCTAAAGATTTGAATGGATTATGTTGAATATAAGTTAGTATTGTTTAGGGATAGAAATTGTTTTCAATATTATATATAGAATGTTATAATAGTATAGTTTTAGGAAAAGGACAACCCTTAGGATGGGTGAAAACTGGTCACGTCGGACAAGGATGCGGGAATCAAACCCACAACCAAGGTGCGACATGCCTTTATCACCTACCACTATCCAACAAGAAGTCCCTGGTTAGTAGAAATTGGTTTTATTTTATTAAGCGGTATGATAGTTGAAGCATAAGTTCATTTTTGGGATCTTATACGATTAACTTCACCATAGATGGACTTATGTATATTTGATAACTTTTGCTAACCTTTTGATTGAAACAGATGGATTGACCCATCATCTTATCACATGATCTGCTAACACTTCACGAATAACAAATTCAACATCATTTCTTTAAGAGATGAAGTGGAAATTGTTCATGGCACGAACAAAAGTGAGATTGTTCCAAAATCATGTAAGTATTTCTTATAATTCATCAACTTTAGGGAAATGATATTGAAAACCAGAAATGTTGTCCTCTTACCCTCATATCCGATTAATCAGATGGTACCTTAGATCATGACAAATTTATGGCTTTGTGATTGTCGGATTTTTCATAGCCTTGTTCTCTACCACTCTCCATCAGAACATGATGGTTAGATTTCTTTTCCATATCCATATTTTCACCTATGTTGTCCTATGTGGAAATCTATTGATTACCTAATTTGGGTAACCGTTAGGTATCGTTCATTAGTTTTTAATGATATGTTTCGGTATTCTTTTTTTCAATGTGGGTTTCTATTAAAGAAACTTTCAAGTAGTAAACCATTTATAACCCTGACGAATTTCGAGGGCGAAATTCATTTTAAGGGGGGAAGAATGTAACACCCAGATATTTTGTGAGATATATTATTTTTAATTTCTTTGATGTCTTTTATTATCCACTACACCAAGATTAGAGTTTACTATATGCAACAGCATATTAGCTTGCAGTATATGCAACACTATTCTTGGCACGTGTTATACACAATTTCATGTTCGTTTTGTGGAAATTATTCTAAACAACATTAAGTATATTTTTTTAATGTATAAATGAAATAAGTTTTGATTATGTTATATGCAACCCCATACAGATATTTCACTACATGCAGCCCTGACTTGGCTTCCATTACACACAATGAAGACCTTCCTCGATAGTGTGTGTAGTACGCAATACCGGGCTTCACTAAACGAGATATTCTTATAATATTATTATGAACTAGCCGTTATGAATAGTAATACCCACTTTTTGAAATTTTATAAATTTTATCTTTCAAAATGGACTTCATTTTTGGATCTAGAATATCGAAATTAGCCTCAGGTGAAATTTTGGTATTTTTCTGAAAACATTCAATGTTTGATGAATAGTGAAAACACTAGGATACTTTTTAAATACCGACTTTTTATTTAAATAATTATTTATTTTATTTAAATTTATTTTCTATCAAAATTGATACATAATACCTATATATGTTCAATTTAATTAATTGGAGTCATTTTATAACAATTTTAGATATATAAAAATTTTATTTAACTTTTCACCATCTTTTACCCAACTCCTAGGAGAATTTGGAAATTCACATAAAACTTAATTTTACCCCTTCTGTGAGTGGAATTTTGAAAATCTGAGAGACATGATTATTAACAAGGAAAAAAATGTGGTTCAATGAGATGAAAATAATATTTGGTGAATAGTAACTTTTTACTTTTATTTACCACAGTTAAAAGTAAATAGAGTAATTAAGGGTAAAAATTATATTATTATTACCCTAACGCATGTCTTAATTCTATTGGATAAGTTTAATTCGACCAAAAACAAACTTAGGAATAAAATATGACCATTTAGGTCCAGCTGGATTAGATTAGGACATTTATTATTAATTTATTTAATGAAGGGTTAAAATAGTTAAAATCAAAGTTTAATAACTAAATAATTTTCAATATAGAGTTATACGTAAGATAAATTAGACTATAAATATTAATTAGAAAGATAATAATATTTCCTACCAAATTTTATTTTATTTATAATTTTTAGACATTAAATAATTTATGTTATTTTTGACACAATGGTGATGCAGTAATTACCTAAATAATGAAGTATTAAAATAATTGACGTTATAAATACCCAAATAAATGTAATTTGAGACTTTTTATGAATTCCAAAAAAATTCAAGGTTAATATGACATGTTTTTATTGAATTAATTAACTATTTTCAAACTAATCATGTTGTTATGAGTTTCACAAAAATCCATTACCAAATAGTTTCAAAATTGATATAAAATAGTTTTTAAAACAAATATTTTATTATTAATGGTTATTATATTACTAAAATTCTAAGGTTAGGCCAAAATACTTATATAATGATATTTGTATCATTAATGGGCCACTTGGGGGGTCTTTTGGATGTATATGATAAGTTTATTAACTATATAATATAAAAATACAAAGTGACATGGTAAATGTCAATCTAATTAACTAAGAGTTAAAACTAAAAGATAAGGTTAATATAATGACCCAAACCTATCCAAAATCTATTGGTTGAGATTATTTCGACCCATCCCTACCTTAGATTCGAATGAAATCAATTTTGAGCTATTAAAACCTAATATAACTTTAATATAAAATAATATTTTAATTTTTTCCAAAGGTTCCCCTCTCATCCCTTATAAAAAGGGAACCCCTTCCCTCTTCTCTCCACACCCTTTTGAGCCTTGAAGCATGGCCAAACCCAGACCATTTCTCTTATAAAATTCCCTAGAAACATTCCGGAGGTTCTTGTCTTCTCAAAAAACTAACTCTACTTCCTTTAGGGAAGTCTTAAAGGAGGTGCATCGAAGAAGATGTAATCTCTTCTTCCAATTCTCTCAAGTTTCTTTCTTCTTCTACTTCTTCTTCTTTAGTTGTCTCATTGTAAAGTAATAAAATAAGTATTACTTATATACTGATATGTTATTATAAATATGGAACAACCTTATTTCACCTTCTACCCATCCTACGGAAAATGAAATCACTGCATGTGCGTACGTACGGAATACCGTCTCCCCGCCGTGGTGTAATGTTATTTCGACCACCACCTTACTTGGATGGGTATAATGGTGTAAATAAATAAAAATATATGATTACTATAAAGTGATATTGATTCTGAAATGTTATACATACACTTATATAAAATTCCACGATCATGGAAATGATATCATCGCTCGTGCGTACGTACGGACTACCGTCTCCACGACGCGATGAGATTCATTCTCCATGTGAACCATTCATGAATGTTTATAAAGTATATATAATGAATAATAATGAAATATATGACATAATAATGATACTTGATTTATTTATATATATATATATGTCTTTCATCTACTTAATTCCATTCAATTCAATAAGGGAATGAAAACAACGTTCATGCGTACGTACGGCCTACCGTCTCCATGAATGGTGTATTTCATTCCATTTATCGATATATCATATATATATTTATATGTTGAATATAATATATATATATCATGTTTTAAATTCTGTAATTATGTAAATCGGTATATAAGTAATAATATAAAGAACAACAAGTCAAAACACGTACGATAAATGAGACGATTTTACAAAAAATGATGCTTTAACATAGAATTTACAAAAGATAGGGTAATATAAAGTCATAAGTGAACCATATATGATATAATAACAATGAATATTATTCTGTAATAAGTCAATAAAATTATTTAAATCATTATAAAGGAGTTTCAGATACAAATGAATCATATCAGACATAAGGTAAGGGATAACTATTCCAATATCATTCTTATCCGAGATTGTTTATTCGTAAGTATTTACTGGGGTCATTGTTATCATCAATGTCCATGTTTTCTAAAAATGATTTCATGTATGTTTAATGTCCTTTTTACCCATTTTTGAATTTTACCACATTTTATGAAAGGATTCTTACTTTTGATTACCACACAAGGAACTTTTTGACTTTTCCGACAAAAGTACGAGGAGAATGTTTTTTAACTTATACGGCATGAACGGATTTTTACGGTTTTATAACAATTTATTTTCATGAATATTACTATTAAATATTTCATTACTATTTTCAAAATTATACTTTTATTTTAAAATTTCATGATATTTTATGAAAAGAAAATGGTTTTGAGGAAGAAAGGATATTTTCCTCAAGAATTCATTTCAAGTGTTTTGTAAAAACCATTTTCCATCTAAGATGACATTATTTCATATGTGTATGTTTCAAGTATAAGTTCTCTATGATTTAAATGGTTTCAATTTTCTTATGATGAAATGATATCCAAATTTTTATATGGATTATGTTATGATTGGATGATGTTTATGAAACCCATTTTTATTCTTTGGGTAATGATGATTGATTAATGATTGTTTTGCGGCACACGAAAAAATAATTTCAATATGAGATGGGTGAGACCTATATCTCCATCCAATGCATTGGGTAATGATTTATATCCCATTATATAGACATGGATGGAACGATAGGTTAATATGGTTCAGTAATACAGGACTGGAATGAGGAGTGAACTCGATTCAGAAAGGGACTTTGTCTACTAAGATGGTCTTGGAAGCAATTCCATGGAAACTATGGAAATCATATCATGTGATTAATGGTTGACACAATAACATGTTTTATTCCCATTCTATTTTATCATTATTTATGTTTCTTTATGATCTATTCCTTATGTACTACCATGTTTTATGTCATTGCCCAGGATCTTGATGTTTAAAAATTATGTTCATGTTTTTAAGTTTAAATGTATATGAGTTGTTTTGTTTTACCCATGCATACCCTTACTGAGAATTTGACCTCACCCTTTATATGTTTTATTTTCCCTAGGATATAAAGAATAGTTTTAGGTAAGAAAAAATGGGATGATCTTTATGGGAGATTTTGAAGATCTTTCACCCCAATTAGAATATTACGTTTTGAGTTTCCAAATACACTAAACTATTACGGTCCATTGGTGTTTGTTTTTGTTATGTATTAAGTATTCCGCAAAAGTAATGTAATGTCCATGTACATCAAGATTTGGGTCTCTACAATCTAGTGGTGGATATATATAGAAACCTACCACATGAGTTTTTTTCTTTTACTATATATATTTTCGACCCTCTAGAAAATGTATTTCTTTATGGGATAATGTATGTTTCATCCTTGAATACTTTCACATAAAAACTATTCAAGACATTCATTCAATTGAAGGAAGTAATTTCATTTTTTCTAACTAGTGAATCTTATTTTGTGAGGTATCTGTATTGAGTATAGTGATTTTAGTGAATATAAGTATGAAGTTATAATTAAATAAATAATTGTTGTTGTATGAAGATTAAGTGAAAATAAGATATTTTTATTTTTATTTAGAAGGAGATTCCAATGTACTGTTTTTATTCACACACTGATTTTTTTTTAAAATTATAATGAGTAAATTAATATTTTTCTTCAATTTTTTTTCTATTCCTGGAATTGGTTCCATTAGAAAATAAATTATTGGGATTAGGGTATTTTAACATGAAGCATTGGATGAATATTGGGAATGATTCTGGGGACTTTTTTTACCTCAACATAAAATTAGTGAAAAATTATGATTCAATATTTTTATGATGGATTTATAATTTTTGATATGATCATTGTAGATGTAGTTATAAGGTGAGATTTAATAGATTAAACTAAATCTATTCCTAGAACTCCCATTGAAAACATGTCCCACAATGATCATTATTTTAGAATAAGTGGCCTTTTAGGTATCAAATAATCATAATAAGTTTTCACTTCCACTTATGAAAATAATAGGATTGTAAGAAAACATAGTGATCCTGTCACTATTGTTTGACCAATAATGTTATATATCACTCCATAACCTCAGTCATAACCTAAAACATCATTTAAATTAAAATTCAACAAAATAATTTTCCCTTACAACAAACCTTATATTGATCAATTTACACAAATACAAGTTATTTTGGAAAATTTTAATACCATTTTCATTAGAAGAAATATTCAGTAAGATAAACTTTTCATTTTCAAATGAAAAAAATCATTAACCGAATCTAGAATAACCCACCCAATGATAGTTTTCAATAGTTTAAACAACTAATTTTTTTTCTTCAAATTGTGGTGTGATTTTCAACCTAGGAATCATCAGGAGAAACACAATGCTGAACATGGGAGTTATTTAAAACCCACAAAAACCCACAAAAACTAGGAAATATGAATGATTGAATTCGGAAACGAAACAACAGAATTTAGGAAAACCAGATGAAAATTTAAAACAACAAAAAATAATGATGAATACTTTGATTTCACAAATGGGTCAACTAGATATTTTTTCTAGTAGAATAATGAGTCTTATTAGTGTATGGTATTCGTCACAACCTCATGTTCATCCCAAATGTAAAGGAATGTAAAATTCATGTACTATAGAGATTAAGAGTGGCTCTGAGATGGATGTTTCCAAAATTAAAGATTCTGAAACTATGTCTAAAGCCAAACCGATTAAGGATATTTCCAGACTCATATAATCTTATTTAGAACCATTTACTGATTGAAAAAAATTATTGAACCAACTAAATTGTAGGATCTTTTTTGAATGATAAATTTTTTTATAAGAACAGTTCATTCTTGAACAAAAAAATTAATATTATAAATGGATGATAGAAGCTTATATATATCAAAATAGTTCTCAATGTAATAGAGAGAACAAAAAACTACCACTTACCTTTTCAATAGGTTACGCACCAATAAAAATAAGTGATCAAAATAAAGTAGAAAAATATTTCTTGGAATATTTCATAAATCCCAAGCCAATATCCATGTTCTTGATGATGTCATCAAAATTACAAGGTACGTAAATTTTTAGATAGAAATTTTTTATCACAACAAAAAATTATATGTGATATAAAAATTAAATTTAGGGTGGAATGTTTTCTCCATAATTCAACATGTTTTCCTAAAAAATTTAACTATCAAAGAACTCATTCAATTCTATGTTCCATGGATGAATATGAGTTCATGGATACCAAATAAGATATATGAGTCCTAAAAAATGTTTTTCTCAATAATATTTATTATTTTTATAGGTTTAAGAACATTTATTTTCTATAAATGTCATAAAAAATTCCCAACATAGAACCACCATACTTTCTATAATAATTTAATATGTAGTTGTTCTAGTAATAGATATAAATTTTCCAATTTAATTCATTATTCTGGATGTAGAATGTGACAAGTTTAGTATTGATGTAACAACAATTAGTACAAGACCTTTTTTAAAATCCTATTAATCCATCATAAATTTTAATAATAAATCATTTTCACTTTAATTGAGAAGAGATTAGTTCACAATAATGGTCATCAAATCATGAAACTCCTAATAAAAACCCATTTATCCCCACAACAAAATATGTTTTATTAGTTTTCAAGTAATTTTATTCCTGAATTCCCATATAATGAGTTTCCAACTGATATGTCTAAATGTAAATCCTTGATTATTATTTAATGTTATTTTCTTAGGTAGTAAATTGGATCATGTGAAGAAACTAATCTTAATAAACATTCAACGATTTTTTTGTGAAATTATTAATAATCTAAAAAATTATGGAATTTTTTTATTAGAAGAATCTGAAAATTATGATTTTCAAAACAAGGTTGAGTTTTTGAACTTTTTTAAACTGTTTCATATGATATTCCGTGAATTATAATTTTAAATTGACGTATTTGAGTATAATAAACCTCTTCTACCAATGAAAAGTTCCACTTTATGTTAAATTTGAAACCGTTTCATTGAAATATAACGTATTCATACCTAGGTGAGAATGGGGAATTCACAAAACTCATTTCTAATGTGTGGATAAAAGATCAAGATAACCATCTTTTACTTGTCCATAGAATACACAAAAACACTATATGATAACATTTACCTGATTTAAATCAAATCACTCCTTCAAAGGATATTGAATCCCACAGTTTTAAAATTTATTTAAAAGAAATTCACCACATTATAGGTCAAAAGAATTATTTTTTCCATCACTGATATCCAATGGAAAATTCACATCCATGTTGTTCCTAAATATAATTTCATTTTAATTTAAATGAATTTATTTTGTTAGTTTGGCCCTTTTTGGAATCCAAACGAATACAGGATGTGAACTGTAGTTTTACAAGATCGTGAAACTGTGGGTATGAACGACAAGAATCATAAAATTATTTTTTTTTTCATCAGAGAATGATTTAAAAAAATCTTGGTCCAGTTCTTCCTGTATCTTCAACAGATCTTGGTTCTACCTATTTTAATTGAAATAAGACATTCATATGAAGTTTGATTCACCTACTGTGGATACTTGGGTGAGTTTCTCTATTCTTTCTCTATAGTTTCAGAATCTATTAGTTATTAGAATGATATGTAAGATAGTTTATAGTTACATATGCTCCGATATCAGCACAGAGTCATTATGACATCCCGTTAACCCGTGGGCATGTGTCGAAGTTGACATATCCAGGGTTCCATTAGATAATGTTTGTATTATAGTTGGTGAGGAGTTTTGGTGAAAATAACATGTAGTCTATGAATCATGGTCTGAGTTTTGATCTCTCAGTAAACATTTCAGCCATTTGATGGAAACCTGTCGGTGGGGGGATCAAACTCATTCTACGCAGATGGGTGAAAATGATGATATGGAATCAAAGTATAGATCTAAGACATGACTATCTGGTTAGATATCGGTGGGTGAGGTCTCTGAGTTGAAATCTACAACTGGTGTGAAGGGTGGATCGCTGGATTTGAATCAGTTAGTGGATGATGTTTTTGATCACTTATAGAATGATCTGGGAAAATCTCAACATCCTCCACCTTCTATATTAGGAAAGGAGGGTAATGTTGTGGAGGAAAATTAATCTGGTATTTGTCTCAACCTGGTGGACACCCAAATGGTGGATGTTAGAGGCTCCAAGATACCAGAGGTAGCATCTTACACTGAGGAAGTTCTCTCAGGTAATGGTACGAGTGCCAATGGTCTGATAAGGTCTTCTAACTTTAGTCATTTGATAAAGGATATGGTTGAACCCCAACCTCTTATGCATCCTTCACGGGTGAAAATGAGATCTGATAAGTCAATATCTTCTGGTGCATTGGATCTCCCTCTTGGTTGTCCTTAGGGTGCCAATGGTAATTAATATAATGTGGAAATGAAAAATATGGATGAGGGAAATCCCATGAATCCCTCGGATGTCTTGTTTTCCACAGATGGTAATGTTTCGAAACAGGATAATGGGAGTGACGTAGTATTTCAGAAGAGTTATATGGAAGTGGATGGTATTTCTATGAGTAACCATTTTGATCTCTTTTCAAATGATGATCCAGCCAATAATTATGAAAATGACATGGTAACAATATATGTGGAGCAGTTGGTTCTTGAGAATGGGTCTAGTGATGAATTTTCTATCCAATTTGCAGGCAATACATAGGACGAGGATCTATGAGGAAGTATAATTCCACATGAAAATCCAAAAAGAGAAAAAGGATTACTCATATTTACCTCTTCAAATGGAAACTATATCTACGAGGAAGTATAATTCCATGTAGATGTAATTTGACCACCACCTCTCCATCGAGGCCTGTTAGTAGCGGGAGATGCCAAAATATTATTTAAACTTTCTTATGAGTTAAGAAATGGTAATGTTATAAAGAAATTAAAAAATTAATAATTCAGATGAAAATGATGTAAGAATGATGTAGAGGATTCTAATGGTGACCCAATGAAGACAGGGCTCCTGGACTGATTAGTATTACCAGATCCTAGAAAGGGGGTTCAACAATGTAATGATCAACATTGAAGAGTACATCCAGTCCTAGGAAAAGATGGTAGTATGGTTGGAACATCTTTTGATATTTGAACTATTATTTTGGGTAAAAAAATCTCATGGAAATGATTTAGAGAGATTAAATATAGTAGGATGTTGTTTCACTTCAATGGCATGTTGATATCCTTTTGTTCCTGAACATGGTTTCTCACTTATTTCCTTAAAAGTGTTTGATAATAAAAAAACTATTTTTGAGTGATGTTCATTGTTTATAATAAATTAAACATAGTAAATAGAAAAGATAATTTCCCCTATGTTTTTTGTAATTACACTCAATTTATCTGGTTTTATTTTTATAAATTAATTAGGGTAATTCTGATACCAGATGCACAGCTGGCGTTTAATTTCGAGACCCAGTGTTCCTAGAACAAAACGATTACAAAAGTTCTGTTTTTAATTAATTATGCAGGCGGGTTTTTTATTAAAATTGAAATAATCTCTATACAGATGTCTAGATCATAAATTTGAGGGCATATTTGTGTTCAAAAAAGATATTTTACACTAGGAGAGGCCAAACATTGGCTCGTGTGGGTCGACTATAGAAAATAGTGTTAGGACGTATCAGTAATAAAATATTTAATCTTTTGTTTTTACACAGTGACTCTTTTCATTCTAGTTTACTTTTTCATGAATCCAAGGTTTTCACCATAGCCCTAGAATTCTCCTGAGATGAAGAAAAGGATATTATCTAAATAGTGAGGATAGATTAGATATCTAGACTTAGATTGAAGATCGATAGATTGATGAAAATCAATGACAAAGCTTCACTCTTCATCAAAAAATGATCCAAACCCTTGGTAGTGTAATGTTTCGGTGTGATTCATTCCCCATTTTTATATTTGAAAATGAACACAGACCAAACCACGAATATATTGACTTTTGGTTCAATCTCTTACATGATTTCTTTTACAAATACCTGGAATTTAATAGGGCACAGATATGTGTGATTTCTTCATTCTTCGTGATCCCTATAATATGGACGAATCAAGGATGACACAAACAAAGGCCTAGATCCATCCATCGAGTGTTTTGTGCTTCCTCTACCCCTATGTTCTTTATGTTCTTCACGTTCTTTAGAATTTTATGGGAGGATGAATATTTCACTTTTGATTTGTGGCGCTACAACCCAAGACCGAGGATACTATGCCACAATGACACCACAGAGGTGGGATAGAAGACATGGTGAAATTCAGTGGAGGCAATGGTTTATGGCAGTGAAAGGTATTGGCTCCAACTAGTTCAGGCAAGGTAGTGTAGGTCCAGTGAGGTGGCCTAGGCAGATGACGAGCCGGCATAGTGAGGCCTACAGCGTAGCGATCGTTGGAGGCAGAATGCAAAAAAAGGTCATTTTGAGGATTGTGTGGCTGCTAAGAATGAGCCACGGTAGGAGTCCATGATGTTTATTTGGTGAAACGATGAGTGGAGGCCATGTACATATTACCAGGTGGAACATGGATTGGTTCCGCATTGTAGGATCCCATGGTGGTTAAGCCATGGGGAAGGTGGTGTGGTGGGCTGACACTATGAAACACAACTCTGTAGCATGTCAACATGGGAGGCACACAGTTGGAGTGGACTGCGTGCGACACAATGAATGAACTCAAAGCACTGGCCAAACCACTAGATGTTGGGATTCTCTAGAGCCCGAGCATGCCTAATGGGATGAGCCCAAAAATCGATGCCCAATGGGATGGGCTAGGTCGGGTCAGCCAAACCGTTTGAGGTCAGTTTAGGGGTTGGGCCAGGTCTGGTGGGTCAGGTCGGACCCAGATCGGATCTTGGTCGTAAAATTTTATAAAATTGTCCATCAAATTATAATATTGTGTCTTTTTTATAAGAATTATGTGGTTTTGGGATCCTTTTGATGAGAATATCCTTTTGAGATACACAAAGTTAGTTTTTATGGAAGTTTACATATGACCTAATGGCTTGAAAAAAATGATATCCCTGAAAAAGAGTTCTACAAGTGGAATCCAGTGACCTAGTGGCTGTGTGACCAAGAATACATGTGTCCTAGAAGATGTGTGGCCTAGAAGCTATGTGGTATTGAAGCTGTGTGACATTGATGCTTTTTGACTTAGAGGCTATGTGTCTTACCGAGACTGTGTGTTTTAACAAGACAATGTGTCTTATGAAGACTGTTTGACTTAATGAGACTATGTGTATTACTGAGACTATGTTTCTTATAGATAATTTATGTCTCATGGAGATGGTGTGCCTTATATAAATAATATATTAGTACATTCTTAGAATATATCTTGTAGATATATACCTGTGTGAGGTGACTCTATTTTGTTTTTTTCCACGGTGGTATACATCGCATATTTACTTGGTGGTATACTCATTGTATTTTTATTTGTGATTTACTTTGTGTATCTGTTTGTGGTATACATCATGTATCTCTCTTGTGTTATTATTTTTTTTGTTTCAGATTGTCCAACTGAGTATTGTTTTGATCACCCCTATACATGTTTCTTATACACATGTCGTGTTCTGTGCAAAAGATCAATTCTTTGATGGAGCTCTAGGTGGGCCAGGACAATGTGGTTCTTAGAGAGATCATATAGATGATGTGTGATCGTATGAATTCAGACAGCTCACCTACACCTACCATTCAGTTAGGGTTTTCTGTAGATCAGTTTTAAAAACTTGTGTGTTCACTTTTACAGACTCGTTATTTTGGTGGGATTGTATTCTGACCCTATTTACTTTCTAGTTTCCTTCTGTCATACTTTGTGTTGGGTATCATAGTGTATGCATGCATTTTCTACTTATTGTTTTTAAATTTCATAATTTTGGTCTTGTAGATGTGGAATGTGTATAGGTACTAAGGAAAATGTCTTCCATTTGAAGGATATTCATACTCGGTGCTCATCGACATCCCCTAGCCTATAAGAGGAGGGCTTGGGGTAGTCATTGAATTTCCCTTTCTAGGAAGGTTCATGATAGAGTGGTATTATATGGGGTCAGTTCTATTTAAGGATTTAGAGTCTGTGAGGTTGGTTTGGAGAAATATTGTTAAGTGTATTCATTTCATCTTTTAGATCATGGAATCTGATGTTGGTGTGGTGGACAATGTATCCATTCAATAGGGCTCAGAAATCAGATTTTTGACTCGGTACATGAAAAAACTAGTTGTGGGGAAAACAACGTTACATGCATCATATTGTATTTGGGTGTTTCATAATGTCCTTATAGAGTGATCTCACTAAGTATTCTCTATTGAATATGGTACATATTTTTTCATTTCAAGATTCCTCCACGTAGAAACTAAGATAGTTTTCTGTTGCACGATCACGAGGATGATACTCTTAGTTACAAGGTTTTCATTTTGGGACCCATACTGAATATTTCCCTTATACTATAGATAGTACATTCTGGTGGCATACCGGAGATAGAAACACCTGTCGAGCAGTAGTTAGTACTAGCACTACTGGTTAAGGATGCATGTTCGCTGAGTGTGTTGAATGAGTTACAAATACAATGACCTCACATGTATTAGGGTGAGAAAGACCCCAAAGTAGCTGAGTATTGGATGGAGGTAGTTAAACATATCTTCCACCTCATGAGGATGCCCTTCATACTAGATGGTGGTCTTAGACGATAGTATTCTTTAGTGATCAATGGGGAAATACTGGAGCATGGTGACCCACAAACATGTCGAGGTGACTCTCTCTTGGGAATAATTTGTTCATATATTAAGGGAGAATTTCATCCCAGCAACATTTTGATCAGTATGCATCTATGAGCTCCTGTATCTACAGCCGGACAGTAAGACTGTGGTGGAGTAATCGGTTAGTTTTACTGATATTTCTCACTACTTCACAATTATGGTGTGAGACCCATTCTTCAAGGCTCAGACCTTTGACAATGGCTTACATAGGGAGATCAGGGCATCCATGATATGCCTCAATAATCTTACACATGATGTGGTAATAGAGCATGATCAATGAGTGGAGATATTTTTGGTAGTGCCGACGCCAGTGGTTGGAGCTACTAGCAGGCACAAGGTAGATGAGTCTTCGGTAGTGGGTAGCTGACATAAGTAGTAGGGACCCATATAGGTTAGGAACTCTGGGGGAAGACCTCATGACCTAGTATGAGTGATGTGGGGCTTCCAATGTAGAGTGAATCAGCCAAAGGATAGGTTGTGTTACTTGTGCGTAGATCAGATACATATGTCTCAAAATTTACTGACTCACAATACAAAAAATCAGGAGATGGTTGAGGGACCTACAAGGAAGAGGAGGATGAATAAACAAGGTGGTTCTTAGGGAGGCGAACGTGGCAGAGGAGAATGTAGAGTAGTAGGGTATAGGGGAGGTTCGATGTATTACCGACACCACCCCCAGGTGGTCCACACCAAGTTCAGGGTAATGTTGGATAGGGATGATGCCTACTTTAGTTGATAGAGGCTTATAACCCCAAGATTACATGAATGATTAGAGTTACGATCTCTGTCTTTTCCACCCAATATAGAGTTTTGACAGACAGATATTTCAGTAATTTCATTCTTTCCAAAGACCTTATTTCGGGTTCAGAGATTAAGATAGATCCATTGAATCAACCCTTATTTTTAAAGACAACAATGGGAGTGGAATCAATTATTACACACTAGTTTTGATAGAGTGACCATACACATGGAGGCGATAGTTTCTGTAGTAATTTCTTAGTAGTGGAATCTAGGCCATATGATGTCATCTCGATATGGATTGGTTAACTGCAGTCCATGATCACATTGACTATTTTCAGAACAAAGTGTGGTGTGTCCAGGGTGTTAGGGCTAGGTTTTCCTTTGTTGGACAAAAGTAAATTAATTCAACGTAGTATGGACATACTCATAAGATGGTGCAGCTAGTTATCCATCAATTTCCTAGCCTCTTTCATTGTGTAGTAGATGATTGGTGTCCTCAATTTCATACATTGGTGGAAGATTAAGTGGATTTATTTCTTGATTATGTCCCCAGATTAAATCCACATATTGAGGTAGACATTTTCATTTATATCTAACCTAGGACGACACTAATATATAAACCTACTTATGATATGGCTCCTGTAGAGCTTCGTGAGTTGAGGGTATTACTGGAGGACTTATAGAATAAGTGAATAATGAGACCTAGTGTTTCACCTGTGGCTACCCCAGTTTTGTTTTCCATGAAGGCATAGAAGTGATTAATGTTATGTGTAGAATATTGGTGCCTGAATCAGGTGATCGTGATGAAAAAATAACAAATACCGAGGAAACATGACCTCTTTGATCAGCTGAAGGGAGATAGGTTTCTCTTGAAGATTGAATTCAGACATGGCTATCATCAAAATCAGATATGGGTTGAGGAAATCCTAAAGACAAATTTCAGATGTCGATATTTCCACTAAGAGTACCTTGTGATGCCAATTGATGTGACGAATACCTAAACATTGTTCATGTTACTCCTGTCCAAGATCATCAAGGCATACATAGATCGGTTCATGGATGAATTTATTGATGAAATCCTAGTATACTTGGTGTATAAAGAAGAGCATGTGATACACATGAGGATGGCCCTGGACACACCAAGAGAACCATCTTTTTGGGATGATCTCAAAATTTCACTTTTGGATTCGTGAGGTCCAATTTTTGGGACACGTTATTTTAGAAGTGGGAGTTGCAGTGGATCCAGTGATGATTGAGTTTGTTCTTTCTTTGGATCCACCCAAGAGTGATACCTAGGTGCGAATTCTCCTGGGATTGGCTGGGCTTTATCTAACGCTTCTACATGAATATTCTAGAATAGTAGAAACCTTGATGTCCTTTACATAGACGGGGAAACTGTTCATGTGTATCGAGATGTTCTAGAAGTACTTTCAGTATATGATGAGGAGGTTTATTGGTGCTCCAATATTATGATTACTAGAAGTGGCCATCGGGTATGTAGTGTTCTACGATGCATCAAGGACTGGGAGAGGAAGTTTCATTATGCGGGAAAAACATTGATTGCCTTTGTTTTGTGTTAGATTATAAATCATGACTAGAACTACCTGACCCATAACCTTGAGCTAGCAGTCATAGTATTGGCATGGAAGGTGTGGTTACAATACCTGATGGGAGAAAAATTTACCATCTAATCAGACCATAAGAGTCGCAAGTATATCTTCTCTCAGAATTAAATGAACGTGAGATAGAGTAAATGGATAGAGTTCCTCAAATATTATGACTTTGAGATTTTCTATACTTTTTGGAAGGGAAACATAGTGGGAGATTCTCTCAGCAAAAGATACATCTTGTCTTTGTTGAGGGAGGTGATAGTTCAGTTGGTTGCATTGTATATATCCTTTATGGGTGGAGATGGAGTCGCTTACCTCCAGTCAATGGTTTTCCACACTCCACTCTTACATTGAGTCAGGGAGACCCATCTTTGAGTTATCAACTATTGGACCCAACATGCTCAGTTTTCAACAGTTCATGCCCATAGTTGATATTTGATAGGAAGGGATCATATCATTCATTTCAGAGTGTACACGGTTGTACTGATGACATTGTGGGATGAGGTTTTGAGTGAGTTCTACACATCCCCTTTAAAGTTACATCCATATGAGTTGAAGATGTACCCAGACCTTTGACATTAGTTTCGATGGCCATTGATAAAGAATACAGTGTTAGTGTTCAGTCATCAATTCCTCACTTGTTAGAAAGTGACAGATGAGCCCCAGGTTCTAGTGGGTTATAACCAACCACTTGATTTCCCATAGTGGATGTGGGATGAGATATCGATTGAAGTTGGGAAGTGTTTACCAAGAATTTATATGACACACCATTACATCAGGGTGATTATTGAATGAATCACCAAGTAGTCCCAAACCCAACCTATCAGGGTGCATTATTCTTTAGAGAGATTGGGATGCCTCTATGTACAATAAAATTTTCGACTCCAAGTATTTCTATTGACAATCATTTCAAACCATTATGTTTGTTTCACATCGTAGTTTTGGAAGGGATTGCATGGGTAATTTGGGACTCAATTTCATTTTAACACAGCTTTTCAACCATAGACGGATGACCAGAGTGAGAAAACCATTTAGGTTATGGAAGAAATTCTTCATGCCTGCATCCTAGACATTGGCCGTAGTAAGGAGGATCAAATACCTATGTTGGAGTTTTTGTAAAACAACATCTACCACTCCACCATTAAAAAATAGCCATTTGAGCATCTTTACTGGTGACCATGTAGGTTAACACATTACTATATGGACATAAGAGCATTAGAACTCATGGGACTATAGTGGGTATGGGCTACCAATAAGAATGTGTTGGTCATCCAAGAGTGGATGGGCACTACATAAGGACGGTAGAAGACGTTTGATTATAGAATTCCTAGGCCTCTAGATTTTGAAGTAGGTGACCATGTGTTTCTTTTGGGTCTCACCTCAACCCAGATTACAGATATTTGGTTATGTTGGAATGTTATATATGAGATACATTGTCCCTTTTCAGATTCTTCATAGTGTTTGTGAGGTGGAAAAAACCTAGCTCAATATCTATAGTTTCATTGGTTATGTGATGTCTTCCATGTGTTTCTGGTGATGAGGTATGTGCATCATCCACTGTAAGTTGTTGAATGTAGTGATATGGACATTGAGAATGGGGAAACTTTTGCGAAGTACCTGATGGAGATCGGGGATTGATAGGAGATGATCCTTTGTGGGAGGTTGATTCCTCTAGCATGTGTTCGTTAGTAGCATGCGAATCTCCAGGATGGAAATTGGGATTGGGAGGCTCATATTTGTTCTCAGTAACCTCATCTTTTTGTTGAGATTCCCATGTTTTGTCTTCTAGGGACATAAATCCAGAAGGTGTGGAGAATTTAATAGATCATATTTATTCCGGTTTTATTTTTAAAAATTAATTAGGAATATTCTGATACCATCCGATGAGTTGGCATGTGATTCCATGAACCGGTGTTCCGAGAAAAAAATGATGAAAAATATTTAGTTTATAATAATATTCATTGGTGATTTTTCTATAGAATTGAAAAACATGTAAATGGCTATCCAGATCAAAAATATGAGTGAACCATTATGTTCAGAACAATTCTTTTACCCTAGGAGAGTCCAATCATTCTCTGGTGTGGGTCAAACACGGAAAGTGGTTTCAGGAGACATCGATAATAAAATAATTATTAAAAATATTTTATTTCATTGCAGAGAAACTATTGTTTATATTTAAGTTTTTTAGGAATCCATGGTTATCAAATAACAATAAAATTACCCTATGTTAAGGAGAAGGATGTTATATTGAAGATGATGATGTATTGGAGATGGATACTAGGATCGAATATCGATGGAAAAACCAATGAAGACAACGCAGCTTCACCCTTCTTCAAAAAATGATCCAAACCCCATGTTGGGTCTTTATTCATTGTGATTAATTCCATTCTTATAAATTTTACAATGAATAGAGACCAGCCCATGAATATGTTGATCCACAGTTTGGTCTCTTGCAGGATGCATTCTATATTTTTTGGAATTTTAATGAGGGATAGATGTGTGTGATTGCTTCATTATTCATGATCCCTCTAACAAGGATGAATCAAGGCCAAAAAGAAAAAAAAGGAAAAGATCATTCCTCTGGGTGTTTTATGATTTTACATTTCTGCCCCAGATGTTTTTTTTGTTCTTCCTGTTCTACATGATTTTATGAGAGGATGACTATTGTGACTTCGATTCATGGAACTGCAACCCGAGAACAACGATCTGATGCCACAACAACACTGCAGAGGTGCGAGAATAACACAAAAAACTTCACAAGAGGCAATGGATTATGGCTTTGCATGGTGGTGGATGGAGTTGGTGGCTATAGAAAGTTCAAGAGAGGTGGTGCATGTCCATGTGGATGGGGAGAAGGTAGGTTATGTCCATAGGCATTGTGTCCAATAGAGGCAGAACACGGAAGGATACCACCTTAGGGCCAACATGGATGGTGAGAGTGGGCCATAGTATGAATTCACATCATTGACCGGAGGATGCGGTGAGGGGAGACTGCGTAAGTGGCAACCATGCGGAATATGGATATATGCCACTTTGAAGGAGATCGTGGTGGAGAATCTGTAGGGTAGGTTGTGTGGTGGGATGGTTTTATGAAATGAGGCTCGACATCTCATCAACATAAGAGGCATGCAGATAGAGAGTAACGTGTGTGTAACAGTAAATCAGACTGTAGCATGGGCTAGACCAGGAGAAATGGGAGACTCTAGAAGCCTAATGGGCTGGGTCAGGTTGGATGAACTGGGTTAGGTTTGCTGGTGGGTCAAGCCAGGTCTGACGGGTCACGTCAGACCCATACCAGATACAGGTAGATATTTTTATAAAATTGGTCATAACATTCAATCCATGTGTATGTTTGATGATCCATTTTCAGAATTGATACCCTTGTGATGACAAGGAACTTTTGAGATACTCTATGTGTGTTTTTATAGAAGTAGGAAAAAAAACAAATGTCTTAAGAATTTGTTCTCCCAAAAAAAGAGAAATACGAGCACAATCTTGTGACCTAGAAGCTGTATTACCAAGAAGTTGTGTGAACTAGAATATGTGTGACCCAGATGTTGTGTGTCTTACTGAGACTATGTGTCTTATCGAGACTGTGTGTCTTAATGAGACAATGTTTCTTACTGAGACTGTGTGTGTTACTGATAGTGTGTGTCTTACTAAGACTGTGTTTCTTACTGATACTGGGTGACTTATAGAGACCATATGTCTCATAGAGAAAAGTTGGATCACTAGATTGAGTATTTCAAGACATCAATATAATATATTATATAGATATATACATGTGTCTGATCACTATACTCTCTTTGATTCCATGGTGGTTTAATTCTTGTATTTAATTGGTGGTATAGTTCATGGATTTTCCATTATGTTTTACTTCTCCTATCAATTTTTGTAATACAACATGTATTTAGTTATTGTATTACTTTTCAGTTTTGAGGTGTTCTATAGAGTTTTGTTTTACTCACCCCTACATAGGATTTTCCCACACGTGCAATGTCTTATGCAGACGATGAACACATTAATGGAGCTTTATGTGGGTCAAGACGAGGTTTTTCTTAGAGAGATAATATATATATGGTGTGCTCCTATCGTTTTAGATAACCATTCTACAACTACCCTTTATGTAGGCTTTTCTGCAGATTACTTTCCTGAACTTGTGTTTTCACTTTTAGAGACTTGTTCCACTGGTGGGCCTATATTCTGGCCATGTTTACTTTCAAGTTTTCTACCATCGTACTCCATGTTTTGTATCTTACTATATGCAAGCATTGTCTACTTAGATTATAATTATTTTATCATTTTAGGATTTTATTTTTGTGTGTGTTTGTGTGTAGGTACATTGAAAAATTCCTTACATTAGTGGGATATGTCTACTTGGTGCTATTCTATATCTGCTGGCCTATCGGAGGCATGTTTGGCGTAGTCATGGAATGGGCCCCTCTAGGATGGTTCGTGAAAATTTTATGATCCCTTCATTGAATGGTTTTTTGAATAGACACATTATTGGGTTTTTGTGGATTATTTTGGTGACATTCAAGTTCACATTGAACCTAAAAATTAAGGTAAATCCATATTTACATGCCATTTTAGAAATTTATCCTATAGAATAATTCCTATTAGTTTGTGTAATTCCCTATAAAATTTCTAGTTATATATGATGAAAATATTTTCTATATACCATGAATGATTTATGAAGGTTTTTATGTGTGAATTTCTTGTTAATGGGTTATATTTTTAGATTTTATTGAATATTTTGACAATTTTTCTTAAAAAAATAATTGATATTAATATTGTTTTTAATTTTTTGAAGTTATGTGTAATGGTAGAAAATGGAATTGATCTTTGTCATGCTGTGTCTGATGATGTAATTAAATTTGACCAATCCATGGTTGTGTCTATTTATTATTTTAAATAACAAGAAATATTAAGATATGATAGGTATTTCATGATATATTCCATATTATATAGAATATTAATAAAATACATTATTAACAAAATGTTATTTTTTCAATATTTATTTAAAAGAATCAAATATGTTTATAAGTGATACAAATAAGCCATTAGAGAGTTTAAAAAAGATAATAACAATGCCCATTGTTAAATAATCAATATGGATATTTCCAATTGAGTTAATTCCTAATGCCTTTAAATTTTTATCAAGGGATTGTTTTGAGTTAAAAATTGAAAAAAAAAATCAAATGTCATGACTTATATATCCATAACCTTAGATCAGGATCAATCCAATTACAAAATAACTAAGAAGAATCTATTTAATATTTTTTTCTATATATAAATTTAGATGTCACTTTTTTATATTCGAATATGAATTTTTACACTATATATTCTAAATTTAGATATTTGATAATGAAACGTGATGTGAAACCATGGAATTTTTTATACATGTTTCTATTATGATCATTTTTTGTAAATATAAAAGATATGAATTGAAGTGAAAACCTAATAGTTTACCATTTAAAATGATTACCCACAACAATATATGGTAAAATTCGAATCATTCTACCCATTAAATAGTCCTTTCCTTGTGATAATTTTATTACTATAAGAATTTTGAGTCCATGGTTTGATGATATCATGATCTACTATCAACTAATTAAAGTCATGATTGGTTTTTGATGTAATAAGATTATATGATTAATTCCAATTAAAATAATTACATATGGAATGATCCTTACTCATGGATTGTTGGTAGGGACTAAATGATAATGACTTGTTTTCTAAATATTTAATTAATGTAATTTTTAAATTTTTACAAAAATTTTAGTTGTGGAGGTTTTTTTGGATCTCAAATAACCACTATGAAAGTTCTTGATTTAATTTTTTATTATCCGACTATTTTAAGAAATTATTTTTACTTATATGAAAACTGTAAAGTTTTGTAATTTCAAGGAATCATTTCTAAATTGATTGAAATGACACAAACCCCTCTTGTGTTGTGATGTATTTCGTGTATGGGGTATGTATTTTAATAGAATTTTTACTAATTATTTTGGGTATAATTACATATTTCTTACATTGGATTATGCTTCAAAACAGGTAGAATCTATTCCCTTTATAACTAATGATTCAATGTTTGTTGCAAAATTATTAAAAGGAAATATGTTGTCCTGATTTTGTTTACCCATGTTTTTAATTAGAGATAATGGAAAAAAAATTTATAATAGGTCATCTTAATTTTTTTAAAATAAATATTGTGTCAATAATTGGTTTAATAAATCATTTGACCTCTAAAAAGGGAATGGATGGGGTATAAAATAATTAGATTTTCTTTGTAATAAATATTCACACAAATATAAAATATTGGAGTTTGAAATTAGATGAAAAACATTGACCTTATATGGAATGATTTAAAACTCTAATTGGAATGCCACCTTTTATACTAGTGTAATTAAAATCATGTAATATACACATATATTCAAAACAAGACGATTTTTTTGGATGTAGAATAATTTATATGAATATATTTTCTACTGTGAAAGAAATAATATTATACTTGAAGGAGTTGTAATAATTAAGAAACAATGAAAATGAATGTTCCAGTTTTTACAAGGATTGAAAAAAAATTCATGATGGAATGATACATATAAAATATCACAAATATGTATTTAAAGTGACCCATTTTAACCATGAATGAAGTTAATTTTGGGTATATTTTATTAAAAATAGTTATGTACCTTTATTGTTCTATAGGTTTTTTCATTTGGTACATTGAAGATCAAATAAAATTGTATGGATAAATCATTCACAATCAATTTCCACTAATTAAATAAATTTAGAGAGTGTATTCATGATCCTCTTGGGGATGAGTTATAATTTAGTAATCTAAATACAAAATTATTCTAATGTTTGTTTTCCTTTCTATTTTTTATGCTTTCACTGATTATTCGATTTTAATTTCTCATATCAATTGAAACACAATGATTAGATTTACAATAATAATTTTAGGTTGTAAAATTCCTTTTTATATTCGGTTTTTTATTTTTTATTTTATTTTATATATTTTTTAGAGAAATTTATTTTTCTCCATTATTAAATTTGGATTTTTGTGTGTTTCTTTTATAATATTATGTTCTTTTAAAACATTTAAGACAAGTATTTATTACTATTAGTTTTTAAACTAATTCCAATGAGTAGTCTAATTTTAACCAGATAAAAAGAGTTAAATTAATATTAAAATTACTTTTTTTAAGTTGAAAACATTGGGAAATTCATGAATAGGTCAATGAAATTTTAAATCACATGCTACGTTTCACTATTAATTTTTGATATTACCTATGTGTGATGATTGTAAAAAAAATTTAAATATTATTTACATATAACTCTAATTGTGGGAGACCAAAATAATTTTTTTCTTAACTAGAACATTTTATGTTTCCACCATAACATTAGAGTTTTAAGAACTAGTGTTGAAAACGATTGAGTAAATTTCTTTTATTTTTAATGCCTATTATTCAAATGGACATTTTATTCAATACTACCTTTGTATATTATCCTTTTATCATTTTTAAATCCATAAAAAATCTATAAGATGATCACATTATGACCCCACAATTCTTATCCTACCAGCTCTAGGAGTCAAGATGCAAAATATTTTTGAAATGAACCTTAAGGGATATTTTCTTATAATTTATGGTAATTTTTATGCCTTATTTAAAAGAAAATTTTATAGTTGAAGATTTTTTTGAATTTTTTTATTATAATACTAAATACTAGTTTTAGTAAAATTCTAAAGTAACAATATTGAAAAAAAATTGACACTGCAGAAGCTATTGTAAATGTAAATGGTAATCATTTATAGAATGATGAAAATAATTAATCTCATTCCTGATAAGGGTTTTTAGTGACAACAACTATTCGAAACTCAAATTATTCCACACTTACTTCAAAAATAGATTCTAGATAGGTGGAAAATTTTTAAAAACAAAAAGTAAATATTCAAAGTTAATGGGGTGGATGTATTTTTTGTACTAAAATGATGAAGTTGTGCACTTTACTTTAGAACTACTGCAGTTGTTAGAACTTATTTTCAAAAGGGGAAATCATTATTTTTTTCTTAAAAATGTGACAGACCATCCTTCTTCTACCTAATAAATTCTATCATTTAAAACCAAAAAACAATAATCTACATCATATCAATGAAATTCCCAAGGATTAAACCATTTAATTTACTAGTTTTTATGGAGACTTAGGAAGCTATAAATTCTCTGGTGACACTTTCATTTTTTAAACGATAAATTCAATATTGAAAATTTTTATTTTTTATTGGGTGATAATTTCAATGATTTAATTTTTTTTACATTGGTGGATAAATGATTTAGGAATTTATTTAATGAAATATATGAATAATTTAAAAATAAGGTCTTTGATCAGGCATGATAATTCTGAGTTTATTCTGATTAAATTAATATATCTCATGTTTATGTATTTTTAATTTTTTGTAGTACTTTTTGACTCCTACTGATTTGAGATTTCATGTTTTATGTGTGGTGGAATTTGTTGAACTGGTATTTTCATAACCTTTCATGAATATGTCATGAAATAAAACAAAACTATTTTCCATTCTAAATAAAATAGGTTCATTTTTAGTATTTAAGTGTATTTTTGGAAATAATAGTAAAATTGCCTTTCTTTAAGATTATTTAGTGGTTTTTGGTCATTTTGGAATTAATTAAAGAAGAAATAGTTCTGATTATTTTTGGAATTATTTCTAATTTTTTGTTCTATATTTTTATACATTCACAATGGAATGTCATACATTTTACCGAAATTGATTTGATGGTATATTTTTCAATGTCTTGTATTTTTATTATTTTCCTTGGAGACATATGGTTAAGTTTCAAAGTCTTTTGTTTTTTCGAGAAGGCATATGTTATTAAATATAATGTCTTTCAATCTCAAATTTTTCAAATTCTTGAAGGAATAATATTTTGGTAAAGTTATATGATTTTCATTTCAAATTCAATAAATTTTAGGTTCAATGTCATACTTTTTTGGGGATGTTAAAGGAAATTCATTAAAATTATTCTTTTTTTTAATATATTATATTTGAAAAATATTTTTTGTATGTTTTTATAGTCGAATTCATATGAAAATTCATAATATCTTTTAATGTCAGTACTCTGTAAAATTTCATATTATTTTGTATATGGATCATGGGGGATTCATAATATAAAATGATGAGTTTTGGTGTGCCCTGTGTCATGGTGCTTCACAGACTCAAAGAATTATGAATATATAGGAAAATGATCCCTAAAATATCATAATGGGGATTTCATTCAATTTTGAAATTTTCTAGAGTGGATATATAATAAAAAATGAATATTTTAAAGTAAAACTATGTTCAATAACATATACAACATGCAACACCGAGCTTAAACGAACCATGAAATATTATTATTTAAATATGACTTTTATAACATCGTCTTTTAATTGAGGAATATTAAGAGTATTAAAAAGGTTAAGAAATATATAAAAAGTAAATACTAAATTAAAATTCCCTGATTAGTTCTATTCAAATGTGTACACAATTTTTTAGTAAATATTATTATGCTTTAGAAATACATTTCATACAAAAATTTAAATTATTATAATTATTTTATTAAAAATCTAAAAATTCTAATTTATGAATGTAAATATATATTTGAAATCACAATATCAGAATTATCTAAGGGAGAACATTTTTGATTTTTTTGGAGAGATTTATATTTCCGTGAATATAGGAAAAATAATTTTTTTAAATTGTCATTTTCTTTTCACTAAAATGTATTATTATGATATTAATTTGATATAAAAGGAATATTTGAATTATTTAATTATGTATAATATAATTAACATAATTTTAATTACCATTATACATAATTTTTTTATAAGTACATTTTTTAGAATAAAAAACATTTTAGTAAAAATTGATTTCTATTGTGGTTTATGGATTTATAATAAAAGACATTTATTTTACATATAGAAATTGAATAATGAAAAATGGATTAAATATTTTTACCCATTGGCTCCAAATTTGGTAAATTTTTTCCTTTTAATTTGGGATACAATGAATATTATCTATAGTAATTTTTTTACCATAGTAAAGGGTAAATCGAGTAATTATGGTTAAAAATAAAATGATAGGGGATAAATAATGACCCAAACACTTAACGTAATTTTATATGATGATTATATCTCATTATTAATCATCGAAGAGTATAATTTTTGGAATTTTTCCATTTTTCAATTATTTGACCCTTTATATTATTTTATATAATTAAAAATCAAAGATGTCAATCTCTTTATATTTTATCATTAATTTTATAAGTAGAGAAAAACTTAGGATATGATCAATTATAGATATTTAACTAAAAACAAATTTGTTTAAACATGGTAATTTATTTTTAAATTTTATTTAATAAATAATTGACTTGAATGCCTATGCAACCCTGACATACTGCTTCTACGTGCTGTAGGGAATAAATATAATGATTTTGAAAACACGTAAATTAATATTATTTGAGTTATATTTTTATAAAAAAACATGTAAATAAAAATGTAACATTAGTTTCAGTTTGATTAGATGTATTCCATTTCCATTAGAATCATGTAATTTTAAAAGTCAAATGAATTGAATAGTCCCAAAATAGAAAATTCGGATATTTTATAATAAAAAATATTTTATTAAATTATTTAAAATTCATAAAAATATTATATTCCTCCAGATTAATTTTTTATGGATTTAAAAATAATACATGGTCCATTTATGAGTATTTTGTATTTTATTGTAACTATTTTATGCCCTTAGGGGTAAAAACCATTAATATCGCTTGAATTATCAATGGGGGTAACAAAGGGTAAAAAGGATAAGGATAAAAATGTAATCAATATATTTAATAATTTGATTTTGTAGTTTTTTATACTAATAATATTTGATTAATATAATATGAATTTTGATCCTTTTGGACAAAAAAATAATGTATATTAATTTAATCTTTTAATACATTCCATGAATGTCCCTCCCTCACTTATAAAAGGACACAATTTCTCTAAATTATTCACAACACTTCAATAAATATATCACAGAAAACCATATATATTTATTTTATAAATATCCTTATATAATGTATAATAATATTTTCATCTAAGATGCATACTCTTGGACCCTTATGTAAAGATTAGAAGGATCTATTTCATGGAAGAAGTAATCATGTTTACGAGCTCTTTCAAATTTTGTTATTCTTCTTGTTCTTATAAACGTGTTGTACCTATCCTAAAATATAAACCAAATTATCTTAAAAATAATTATATTATTTTATTATTATGTTAAACCTATTTTAAATCTATTATCCATCCTATGAAAAGTGAAAGCATTGCTAATGTGTACATACTACTTACCATCACCACATAGCAGTTTATTTTTTTTTCACCACAAATTTACTTGGATGTTTAAAAAGATGAAACTAATTATAATATATTATATTTATTAAATAGAAATTATTAATGAACTATAATATCATATATAACATCTTACCATCAAATCCATTATAAAAGGATTACGTTAGTCGTGCGTACGTGTCGACTACCATCTCTAAGAACCAATATCCAAATCTTTTTTTTTTTGAATTTTCTTAATAAAAAACTTTTGGGTAAGTGCGAACCTCACATTCAGATTCAAAACACTAAAGAAGAATTTAAAGATAACACATACGTCAAAACGGGGAATAGCCTCGATCCCACCGCAAAATCATATTGAAAATCATTGAACCACGAACCACCTTTCAAGATTCAAAATTCAAATTGAAACTTTCAAAGAGACCAATATCACACCGCCTCGGGAAGCGGAACCTCGAACCGTGCGAGTAGCAAGAACCTCGATCGCCGAACCAAACAGAACATACCTCTAATCACCGCCTCTATACAGTTACTGGCCGTCAGCTGGCCTCAGCACCTCCCGGACAGAATCACTATCGCCCTTCGTGGACCACGCCGTCAGAAGTATATCCCACAAACCCCTAAAATAGAACACGCCACCATCATCGATACCAGAGAAGAAACAAAATCACCTTGCACAGAATTAGAAAAAATGGTGAAAAAACACTGACGGAACCCCGAAAAGGGGGTAAGACAACCATAGATTCACCTCCTGGAACACCCACCCAATTGCACGAACACATCCCAAATACACTACAAAATCCAAATCACCCGACCGACGTGGAAAGGATCAGTGGACCTAAATGCTAGAGCAACATGAGAGCAGGCATGATCTTCATAGCGAGCCATGATGAAGCCGACACCAACAATCCCACGTAAAATTGAAAAATAAAACCATCACCGCTAAAAAACGAACGCAACACCATTGGAAAATTCCATCAAAGGACCAAATAATTCACCGACATCACCATGAAGTAACCACTGAAAAAGGTGACCGCAAACTGTATGAATAAACTGGAATCCAAATCAGTAGATATCTCCAGCCGAGAAGAGCCCCTGCCACCGATTTGCAACCACCAACGCCATCCCAAAACCCCCACAACACCCTCATACTGACCCGAAATAGACAAGTATAAGGGGGTGGGAGCCAGACTAGAGGAGGTAGAAGGGGAAAAGTGGAAATCCGCCGAACCTCATTCATTGGTATGTACGAACTACCGTATCTGAGAACAATATACTTTATTTTTATATTGATAACATTTATATATGAATATATATATATATATAATATTATATTTATACCATGAATAAAATTCGTAAGATTATGTTACAATAACTAATATACAAGGATTAGAACTGTTGAATCAAAACATGCATGAAAAGCATAGTATCTAACATCTGAAGTAATGATAATAATAAATCATTGTTTATAAATGGCTGATAAAATGATATAAATGGATAATATATTTTATTTTAGTAATATAAATGGTTCTATTATATAATTATAATAAATTTTATTTTTTAGATAAAAGGCAAAATAACACTAAACTAAAGGGAAACATGAGGTTAGTGGGATCCATCTCAATTTCCTTTAAATTGAGGAATATTTAAATATTTTACCCCTAATTTCATTTATATGGTTTATAAAATTCTCCTATAATGTATGTAATAACATTTTTATTTCGATATATTATTTCTACTTTATATCAATATTCTTTATATCATGGATATTCTTATTGACTAAACCATATACCATTTAAACATATGGTGTTTTACTTTGAAAATCATTTCAATGACTAGGAATTAGATATTAATCCATATTATTTATTAAATATGAATATATATTGAAATGTAATATTTTTCAGGAATTAAATCAGTAATTCTATATAGGCGGAGTATATTAGATATGTAGTGATGTTTGGGACCCAGAATTATATTTCCCCTCAATGCATCGACATGTCTAATGAGACAAATCAGTTTTCCAAATTAATAATATCTTTACCCATTGTTTTATACTAGCTTAGTGTGAGGACTTAATGGTAGATAGATCAATACTTATGAGATTAGGAAGCGTAATAGTATTCATTTTAATCATTTAGAATTGTTATTTATTATCCATGAGATTACTACATTGATGATGTCCATGTTTGAATTTTTCTCAAGGTTATTGATTAAATGGAACATGTTTTCAGTTATGTACCTTTCTATTTAATTATTCTTTATTTATTCATGATATATTCCATTTTACATAACCCTTATTGAGTAATTGAGCTCACCCTTATTTTATTACATTCCAATATTATGATGAAGAAATCATTGAATAAATTTCAACGATGAAAATTGTTTACTTTTTTTTGTATATATTTTAATACCATTGTAAAATGGGTATCATGAATGTATTTAATTCTCCAAGACTAAAAAAAGATAAATCATTTGGGATAATACTTCTTATATCTATACAATATAATAAAGAAGATACCAATACTGGTTTATTAGAGTTTTGGTTCTTACAGTTACTATCAAAACATGATTAGTAGAAACATTTGGAGTTATAAATATGATAACGTAGATTAGGGATTATAAAAATATTTTAGTATTTGAAAATAATCCCAAGGAAACAAAGATTATGATTTTGAGATCATTGATATTTAAATTTTAAATTTATGTTAAGCGTTTTCCTAGTCTTGGAATTATACATTATTATTGATAATGTTTTGATTTAATCTAGTGTATTAAATTGTTTAGTAATGGTACCTACTGTTAGGATTGAAAACAATATCAATACAGAAAATCAATGTTTTAGTTGATCTCATGGGAATGCTAATTAAAGTAGAGATAGAGTTGAAAAAATTATTATTATATTTGGGAAGCTGACTCATGTTATGACCAATATCCTTGACCTTATCAGGCAGCCTATAGATCAACAACTAGGTGTTACAAGGGAAGACAACATCATGAGTCAATAACCTCCATCATTTAAGGGGACTAAAATATATTTGTATCTAAGAAATTGGAATGTTACTAATAGAAGATATTTCTCCCTCTACGAATTAATAAATGGGATATGGTTTTCATGGGTGTTTATTATCATTCATGGGATGTATGTCCATTGGGTGGAATAATTCAAAATAATAAATATGAATAAGAATTATTGAACAAGGAGTAGATGGATTTTAAGGTTCTTTTCTTGAAAAAAAAAATTCCTAAAAAATAATGATCTGATATGAAGATAAATTTCTTTAGTCTAAGACACATGGAGGATAAAAATGTTGATATGTATGAAGACCACTTCTCCTAGTTATTAATTAAAGATGTGGACTATTTACATAATCCAAATATAAATATTGACAGTTTCTTTGATGGGAAAAATACAAACATTCAATGGGAACCAATTTCTCAAACATTCTCATCATAAGAGTATATAATTTTATATAATGTCAATATAGAGAAATAACACTCCACATTTTATGGCTTAAAAGGAATGAAACATTCGAAGAGGAAAGAAAAATAAAAAATTAGATAAGGGTAAGAAGGTAAATAAGAATTTCCAACATGTGATCATAGTGAAAAAAACACCCAGGTAAATTCATACAAGGAATGAGATTTTACTTTAATGTATAGAGAGAAAGGACACCAGGTGCATGAATTAAAGTGCAAGAAAGAGGCCTCAAATGATTTTTTTTCAACTATAAGTAGGAAAGGCTCCTTGAAAAGGAATTACCCTGGAATAACCGGGAATATAACTCAAATCAAGAAGGATAAAGGTCAATATAATGTAATTAATATAGCTAAAGAGGAATGATTAAGGTAATTGTTTATTTGGAAGGAAGAATTTTATTAAAGTATTTTATCAATGATATTTTGGTTATAAGAATCATGTAAAATTTAAGGGTTGTTAAAAATATGTTTTATTTAAGTATTTGAAAGAATATGATAAATGGTATAAATAAATATGAAATGTGTTGTATAGGTAATGTTATATTTTTAGGGGATTCATGGAAAATGGAAAGATAACCATTAATATGTTCCATATATTAAAGAAATAGTGTTCAGATGAAATAAATTGATGATTAATATTGATGAAGTAAATTGGATAATATTGGTGTCTATGAAAATGGTTAGTTATTTGATTAAAATATAATTCATCATGTATTTTACTATATTGTTTAATTTGTATATATGGAATGTTTATAATGTTAATTTTTAGTAGTTACTTTTAAGCAATGGTTTATAGGAAGTTATGGATTTGGAATGTTTTAATAGAATATATGATTAAGATATAATGATGATTGGAAAGTGAAAATATGAGAAACATAACATTTATTGAAAATAAATGTTTGATAAACTATTTTATATATTTGTGTTTTGAATTTGGTCAAAAATACTTTGGAGGGTTCTTAATATTAATTATTTATGTAACGGATTAAGATAATTTTTGAAGGTTTTTTTTGAGGTGTTATATAATGTGTGATAATAATTTTAAATTTGGAAAATATTGATAAATATGTGGAATAAAATTTCTTTATTTTAGGAATATTATGACATCTTAAAAGTTAATTTTCGTGCACTATGATTAAAAAATAATCTTTGAGATTCAATTCATGGATTATGTGATGACGTAAAAATTGAGTCAAGAACAAAAAAATGATGGAATTTTTCTTAATAAATCAAAATATATATTGTATATATATTTCATTATATTTATGTCTACATGTTAATGGAATTCCTCTTTTATAGGGAAATTATCTCAAGACAAAGATTTTATCTTATTAAAATCATTTCAGATCAATTAATGCCCTCTTCTACCATACAAGATTAATGGTTTTGTAATCATTATTTTTCTACTGACCATGTTATTTATCACAATATGTTATTCAATTGGAATTAAATCTTTCTTCTATGGCCAGATTTTCACTTCTCACTAATTTTATCACATTTTAAAACATTGTTTTGTGGCAACCTTCTTACATCCCTTTCATACTTTTTAAGAGGATGTTTTATTAAACCTAGTTTGGTTGTGGGTATTCCCAAAAAGACTATTCGAATACAATACCCTTAATTACCAGTAAAATGTTATAATTGTGGTGAAGTAATTTATTGAATGTGCGGATAATGTTACACCATTATAATATAGAATTATATTCTATAATATATATAACATGCACCACCGAGCTTAAACGAGCTACGAAATATGACAATTTAAATGTGACCATTATATCCTAACCCTTAAACTATAGGGAACGATTAGTTTTAAATAAATTATGAAATATCAGTGGCATGATAATTATAAAATCATTGATTATCTCATTGTAAATGAGTACTCAATTTTTTAGTAATGTAATTTTATACTTCAGAAACATGTTTTATTCAATAATGATTTTTATTGCTTTTTGTGAGAAAATATTAAATGTAATTTAAAAAAATTAATTACAATTTATTACATAAAAATATTAATATTTTTTATATCATCATATTAAAATTTTAGGAGGTAGATAATTTTTCATTTTTCTGAAAATTTTGATTTTTCAGTGAATTGTGAAAATACCAATTTTTTTTAAATTTTTTTTTAACTAAAATGTATAATTATTCTTTGAAAATGATCTAAAAGTAACATAACTATTATTTAATTTGACATACTATAATTAAAATTATTTTAATAATCATTATACATGAGTTTAGTATATGTACATTCTGGGTTGAAAAAACCTATTTATCTAAATACTATATTCTATTTCATTTTACGCATTTATAATAAAATAAGTCCACGATGCATCTCAAAATTGAATCATGAAAATTAGATTCTAAATTATTCACTAGTGGGTCCAAATTTATTTAATAGGCCCCTTTTATTTTTGGACATTATGAATAATATCTTTATTAATTCTCTTGTCATGGTAAAGGGTAAATCAAGTAATTAATGTAAACAATAAAATTATAAGGACGAAACAATGACCCTAACAAATGATTTAAATTTATTATATGAGTCTATATCAACCATAATACTTATAAAGTCTAATATATTTCATTTTTTTCCATTTTACCATGATTTTGACACTTTATAATATTATACATAACGAAAATTAAAGAAATGTAATTTTCTTTGTTTTATTGATATTTTATTACCAATAAAAATTTATTAAATTTCCTAGAATTCCTAAAAATTTTAGAATTAACTAATCTTTTGTTAATTTATATAAAAATTAACCACGGTACATTTATTTTTATTTTTTTATTTTATTGTAAGAATATTTACCCCATATTAATTAAACCATTGATATCACCATAATTGGGAAAAGGGATAACGTTGTGTTAAAAAAATTATAAGGATACAACTGTGATAAAACCATGTAAGAATTTTATTAGATAATACAATTTTCCCTCATCCTCGTTTTATCTTCTCAAATTCTTAAATTTGTACCTTTTTATAAAAAAAATAATTTATATTAATTTTATACAGTAATAAATTCCAATAACTCCCCTCTTATCAATTATAAAAGGAAACCCTTCCATCAATTCATCACAAAACATTGAACCATATATAATAACCAACTCCCATAAAATTGTCTTCATAACATCCATATATAATTTTTGAAAGAACTATGACTACTAATAGACCTACCCTAGGTTCCTTATGTTAATATATAAATGCTCACTTTCATAGAATATGTAATCTTCATTACCACATCTTTAAAATTTATTTATTATTATTCTTATACATAATGTGTTATAAAAACCCTAAAATAATCAATCCAGTACCATAAATATACAAATAAGTTGTTATGATTATTGGAAAACCATATTCATTCTCTTTTCCATCCTATGGAAATTGAAAATAGAGCTCGTGTGTACGTATGGATTATTATCTCCTTGTAGCATTGTAATTCCATTTCAATAAAAAATTTACTTTCCTGGATATAAATATAGAACTAATGATTTTATATGATATTTATTGCATAGCCACAATTATGGAACTATAATATCATATATATCTTTTTAAATTCCAATCTATTTTAAAATGATAAAATCTTTTATACATACCTGTAGAACACCACCTCCCCAAATCTATGTTTCTATTTATTAATTTAAACTTCAAATGATCAGTAATTAAGATGGACATAAATTATATATATATTATTTCTTCCCTTAAAAATGATGACGCCTGATGGTTGATTTCTGGGGTTGAATTGTGTGCAATCATTCACGTTGGGTCCACTATTTCCGAATAGTTTTCTACAAGAATTTTTATTGAACTGAAAAAACTGAATTGTCCTATATTAACAAGGGACCTCATTTCCAAGGGTAGAATCTCGTTTGTGATTTAGGAAAATAATTCTTCAGAACTCACATTGGTTGATATGAATGGATGTTAATATCATCACACACTATGGGGGGATTGTTTCCCAATTCATAACTCTCTTATAGATATAAGATATGTATATGAATCCTTCGTTAATCACAATGTATGATTCGTATTACCATTGACTTAACAATAAATTATTAGCATTCATATAGTTTATAATAATATGAATGTATCATAGGTTCTTCATCAATAGAGATATTTGATTGTATCAGAGGTTCTACAATGATGGTATCCCTTTATGTACCGATTAGAGATCCTTGGTAAGTTATTTCAAGGATTGTGGATTTATAGCCACACATTGGGGAACTGTATAGTGTGTCATTATCTAGGGAGGTGGGATTTATCTTTATATTTGGAATGGACCCATGGATGGGCTTCCTACATATCCTTATGGAAGGAATGAGAACCCATTTAGCTTGGTGCCACTTAATGGGGCACATCATACATTTTAAGGTCATGTGATAAGGGCCAACTAGTTTAGGTTAATTTCATGTGGATAGGATTTCTTGGCATAATATTCCTATTCAATTTTTAGTATTGGACTTACGATGATGCATTAACTCATAGAACCTAGAAGGGATATGGATTCCTAGGTTGAAAAATTATTTATTGGAGATGTGTCCTAGAGAGAATAGGGTAGATTTGGGCTGTTGGGTTTGGACATGGAGGAGAAATTCTACGTATCCTATTTTCATTGGAATCAAATCCCACATTATTCATTTTTGAGGACCCACATTAATAGAGTCCCATGCGGTTGTCTTGCAAGGGAGAATGGTCATTTGAGGATATTTTAGGGGATTATTGAAGAGGAGGATTCCTTATGTATGAGGAAATAAGTGATGTATTGAATCATGGTGATTTGGAGGATTTTTGAGGTTTAAGCTTAAGGAGGAGGGCCATGGATGAGTATGATGATATGGTTGGGGATTATTCGAAGTTGGATGCCCAAAAGGTCAGATTTTGGGGATTATTTTTGATGAATTTTCCCTTGATTATTTGAAGGATTTTGTTGGGTATTTCTCATGATAAGGATTACCACAGAGCTCAGACCTTAGTTACGCATCCTATGTATCCAAGTTATAGTATGAATTAGAGTTCTCGTATTTCATTTATTCAGGGCTTACACAGCACGGTCACCTTGGTGAATGCGAGTTATGATTGTGGATTACTCTTGAGGAGGATTCTAAAAGATTAGATCATTGTTTCTGATTAATATATAGGTTTATTCACATAGGATGGGATGAGGATCAATCCATAGGAGGATTCTGCAGATTGGTTGGGGATGAAACTTTGAATGCGGCCCAATATGTTATATTTTAGATCTTATTCCATTATATATCCCATTAATGATTTGGGGTATTTTGTTGGGGATTAATCCAAATAAATATTTCCATTGAGCTCGGTACATAGGTAGAAATCCTACATATCCTAGATATATTTCGAATCTGAGTTCTTATGGTTCAATAATCCTTAGATAACAAACTAATGTAGCCTTTGGGTAGGGCGTTATGTCGATGTCCTGATTATCGTCACCCTCAATAACCAAGTGAGTCATGCTCGGTGTTAAAATAATGGGAGATTAGAATATCTAAGAAAACATAGTATTCGATTTTTTTGGGGGATTGATATATGGCCTTCAAGACTCGTGCATTGGGAGGCACTCTAAATGAAAGAAAGAGTACGATCTGAAAGATACTTCTCTGCCAAAACGTGAATCTGACCATGTGGATTCTATGATCATGGAGAGACTCTAATCCCACATGAGGATTAATGATTAATTACAGAACATGAGAAACAATAGGATTTAGAAGATCTAGAAAACCAAATAAATCTTCTTGTATATTAGTGGAGGAGGATGGGGCAATGAGAGGTGAGAATGGATCTGGTTCCCATTTCAACTAAGATCTTTGTATGCGAGATAGTCATATCACACTAAACCTCTTGATATAATCTAGGAGGTGAAGAGGATAAAGAGTTCATCCTCCCCTAAGATATTTCAGCGGATTACCCCAAAGGGGTATGCCCTGAAATTGCTTTCATTACAATGGAGGATGATATCATTCCTTGTTAAATGAAAAATAAAGTGTGATCCTCACCCACCTCACCTAGATCCAGAGGATTTGTGTATTAGAGATGAAAATGGTATGACATAGTCTTAATCCTATTAACCTTTATTGGTAACTCCCTGACACTGATCCCCGGTTCGATGTCCTTATGATCATAGGAATTAAAATCAACATGCACAAAGAGGACCCTAACTAAAAAGAGGGACACGTGCGGGAAACATCTTACCATAAGAATATAAATCCAAATGGGAGACAAATGTGGGTGATCCTATTCATGTTTCTGTATGATCAGAGGCTTCAATGGAAGTTTCAGTTTGGTCTCTCTTAGAAAATAGATCCATAGGAAGGCCTAAATAACCAGGGATGAATTTGAAGAGGGTGTGATCTGAGGCTTGTGTAGGATAGAGGCAAGGGAGAGTCAATGGAGGGTCATGTAGGTAGGAATGGGTGAGAAAAGGAAGGCTTGTTCCTGGGTTTCATTTTTCAGGTGGACCAAGGAGAGTTGATCATACTTAGGGAGATGGAAGACCAGAGAAAAAAATGTGGGAAACCATTTCCTTAAGCCTTCAAGGGTCTCCACAGGTTTTCCCGGAAGTGTCTCACATAGGTCCTTGGTTTTGTAAGGGGACCTAACTCTTACATTCTTCAACCAAGTGGGAGAGAGTGTATCACATATGTGTTGTGTCTTTTAAACCTAAGGTCAACTTTAATTTCACTAAACCTCGTTAGTTCCTACTTTTTAGGTTTTATAAGAATACATAGAATGTTCTAGAGGTCTTGGGTGAAGCACTATGGTGATGAGAGTTTCAGGAATCCTTCAAGATTTTTTTTCTGTGAATAAAATACACCATTGACCAATTAATATGAATATATGGGACCCTGAGAAATGGGAATATTTCACATTGGTGTATATAAAAAAGGTATTATATTGGATGATTCTTAGGTTGGTCACGCATGTTGATAAACATTTACCCGGTGTGTCGACACTACTTGGGGGTATCTATGTGACTTGACATTAGTGGATTTTTGATCCTTGAAATTATTTCTTTCACTTCTTCTCTTCCATCTAATAAATGTTCCTTTAACACCTTTTCATCCAGGATACAAAATAGAGTGTCAATAAAATCCCCCCTCTTGATGGATCTGATCTCAAGAAGAGGATCTTATCCAAAGGTAAAGGCGTGAAAAGGGTGAAGGGATCACAGAGATAATCTTCATTGGTTATACGTATTATTTTTCCAGGATTTCCATCTTCCTAGGCCATTGTCTTAGGTGGGGGTGCACGCAGGCCCTACTGAACGGATTTTACATCTATTAATTGGGTCACTCTTTCAATGGGTGGTCCTCATGCTTCATAATATTAGGTATCGTTGTGCTAGGTTATTGCATATATTTTATGCTTAAATATCGATGTTAAAGTGTCATTCACACATATATGGTGTGTATAATTGTAAGTGATTATTACAATTGGGTGTGTGACTTTCACATGGTACTTGGGAGAGGGTCCAACACAATGAACTTGATTGATTACCCTCTATGAATTCATTCAATTTCAAATTTTATTTATTTAATTGTTTTTTTGAAAATGAAGGTACCCCTAACAAAAAAACTTTATATTTATTTTACATGATTAATGGATATTATGTAGACTAGAGATTCCAATAAAAAGTCTAAGAATATCATATAGTAGATGATAAAAATAGTAGGACATGACTACTATAATTATGTTGATACTACTCTACCTGATATGGTGGTACATCTCAAGAAATTTCACAATGTATTATCGGAGATTAATTATCTTCCAATTTAGGGCCACAAACATCTAAAAGTGGTCCATATACCAGCTTCGAAGAATTAAACTCTTATCTATTGGTTTCAAGGTTATAGAAAAATTAGTACCATTAATGAATCAATAATGGGTGAATATATTAATATCAATAAATAATCCATAGCCGCTTTCATGAACCATATTCAGCGTGATATATACTTGAAGCCGCACATTCATGAATTGATGTTGCACTATTATCCGTCCATCTTCCATGATTCCCAATGAGAACGGACAAAAGGATGTCTGGGAGGTGTGTTAAGCCAAATTAGATGTGGGCCGACAGGGTTCACCATACTTATATAGAAATCAAGAAGGATATCTACGATAGTCAAATATTCGAGGCTATCTAGGCATGAAAAACTTATGTATATAAGAATGAAGAGTTAATCTTTAAACTGTTAAAATGATATAGACCAAAAACGAAACATTCCCACCCGATGAATTTGGAATTGGGTATCATATTTTGGGACATTAAAAAAGAATCTAAGACTTTGATCCTTGGATAAATAATGACATGATCAGCCCTCTAGGGTAAACAAGGGATGATACAAAAAGGATTCCACCTATAGGACTTGAGCCTCTTAAAAATTGCTCCGAACACTATAAAGTAATACCCTCATCTGAAAAGGTATATTAATTATATTGTTTGGATGAGTACATTTTTTGAGATTATAGATCATTCCCCATATGCAATATTTCCAATAGGGTGTCCCAAGAATGTAAAATAGAGTTATCCTAGTACATTCTGGCCAACTTCGGAGAAGGGGGAGTAAACAATTAGTGGTAAATGCCCTAGTCTAGTGTATATTTGATGGAACATCTCACAAGATTATTATCCATGTGGCTAAGAATCTATTTCTACCTATCCATGATTCCAATTGTGGAATGAGATCTTGGATATTTGGCATGGTATCCAATATAGCTGGGATGAAGCACGTAGGGATTGAAATCCCCATCATGGTGAAAATATACAAAATCCACCTACATGATCATGTGGGGAATCCTCCATTCACGATTATAGGATCATTATAGGTAATATTGGGATGGTTTGTATCCTACATTATATCCAATGACCTGCTGAGTGGGGTGAAGATACCAATAATCTGGTTTTTGCGGTATTCCAATTCATTTCTATCATACCACCTTTGTTCTTAAATCCCAACGGAACCCTGTTGAGGCTAATCCTGTTCAAAGAGTTCAATTTATTATCGTATGGGGACCCACATACTATGATATTTACTGATGAAGAGATGGATAACATCAAGATAATTTTTTATATAATTTCATATAGGGATGGTGTGATGGCTATACAAATCAAAAGAGAAGTTATAAGCACGTACTATTCTTTATACAGGTTTTCACACCAATTCAAGTGCCTTCAATAAATAAATTTATCACTTATCTTGTGTATTATATTTGAAATGAATCTGATGGTATCCTACAAGCTATGAATTATTATAGAAATGGAGTTAACTAATGAGGTAATAAAACTTCCTCTAGTTAATGAAATCAATGGGTTGACCTTTTCATATGTTGATACCTAGGTTACATCATACCTCGAAGTAATGCTAGAACAATCTATTTCTGGAATCGGTAATTGAAAAATTTCCCTGCATAAAAGGTAGGGTAGAATGGATTTCTATACTATAGAATATGATACACCCCCCATATGATGCTTTATTCCCTTAGTAAGGTTTAAAAAACAATGAGATCCAAATTTATCCTAAAAGACCTCCGTCAAGTTTTATTTTATCAGCTAGAATCAAAAGGGTTACTTCAATAGAGGCTGAACCCCAGCGGTCCATTCATCTCCATCAAGAAGAAACTGACCTTTCGTTCTCTCATCCACCATTTGTGGCGGAGAGGGTTGCGATTCCTGTGAAATCTAGGAATGTTTAATCTTATTCAAAATAGGTCTAGAGGGCTTTAAAATTCATACGACTATAGATTTTACAATTTTGGAAAGACATTTCCTCTAATGTTGAAATCGTATGGTCACTTCTTCATGTTAGTATAAAGATTTTACGGATAGGAGAAGCATGTGTCCTTATCAATCTTCTCTTCGAGGAAAATCATGTTGAGGGGAGGAATTATATATGGGAACTAGAGATTCTAATTTTTCTAAATAACGACCGGATCCATGCTATAATGATGGAGGAGGATATGGAATGATTGGGAACTATCGAAGGGGTTTACAACCCATATTCTCAGGAATGGATTTATTATGTCTATCCCAATAATGTGCATTCCCCTATTGTCTCCTATTTTTATACACATTTATTTTGACTGGAACAAATCATTTTTGTTTAGGGGAATGACATTTAGATTTATAATGGGAAAAGGGGGAATAAAATGATGTTCAATCAATGAAATATGGCCCAATTGGTAGTCCACTCTTGATTGATGAATCATCACCCAAACCAGGAGATCTATATCCATGCCAGAAAACAATGGATGCTGATATGGTGGAGAAAATTATATTTCCCCCTATCATACCATTCTATGATGAGATTGGAGTTATCCCTCCTCCATCGAAAAATAATGAATACTATAGGGTAAAATCTTTTTAGGATAAACATTACAAAGATCGTAAATATCTATAGTACCGCTAAACACTACATTATCTAGAAAAAATGTCTCACCATTATGTGATTGAACAATATTTTTCCCTATCCTTTCCCAAGGGGATTACAAACGGGACTCCATGAACAGAGGAAAACACTCTTGAAAAAGCTCAGATTCCAGGTAGCGAGTTAGTTCCCTCAATAGAATAATTGTTTAGGTTTTAGGATACACCATATTTTCCCATCACTACCCCTACCAATGAAGAGGTGGTGGAGGCTTCTAGTAATTATAAAGGTACACTATAAGGTGTTGTATATAGGTTTTGGACATTCATCCTTTTGATATTTCAGGTTCATTTCATGCACAAGTGGAACGTACAATGAATACTGATGACCCAACTACTATCATGATGGAAGTTGTTTGTGATCAAAATTATTCATAAGATGGTGATGAATAGGGTCATGAGCCAAATATTATAGTCATCTCCATAGTTGAGATTAACAAGGGGCTTGCGACCTCACTATATTCTATTAGAAATATTTGCATGGAATTTGAAAAAATGCTGGAACATATTAATCTTCCTACTAGATTTGTAGAATTTGAGGAACATAATGGGAATTTCAGTGGATACGATTACTTACTTTTGTGAAATATAATTTTATCCCTGATGTTTGGATCATGATAGTTTGAAATATGTGGTTTCATCTACCTAAAATGTTGCAGTGGAGGTACAAAAACACGGTTTTGAAATACATTATACTCCCCTATGTTAGGGGGGAATGATTTAGGCTATTATTGAAATGGGGAATAATTATGAGCCTTCCTTGGTAATCTCCTAGAGGAGCATGGAGACTGATCCACAACAAGAAATTCCATTTCAAACTACTATGGTTAGGGATGTTAGTGATTAAACCACCCCCAACTGATGACCTTTTATTAGGTGAGTGTCCCCGACTTCATTAATCGGTCCATATTTATTATGTTCGTTATCCTTTTTGAGTCTAACTATGATTATTGTCCACATTCTAGTGCCATAATATTCTGGGGTTTAGTATGAGGGTGGAGCCTCTATGCTAATGCAGTCAACAAAAGATCATGAGGTTTTAATTGAAAAGGTGAGAGTGGGGTAGGGTGTCGTAATAATTGCATTGGTACCATAGTACATTTCTACTTTTGATAGTGGATCTGAGATGGATTTGGAGACATATAATGATATTGTCATTGAATGATAGGGGTCTTGGAGGGACATCTGGAAAATCTTCATTGAGATACCTTTTGAAGACTTTACATCAAAAATCCATCTTGTTATATTCCTCTGTGGTATGATGAGATACTGCTGATTTTATTATCTATGAATTCACGCTAAAGTGAGGGTGATCTTTAACTACCAATAGAAAGAAAATGAGCATCATCCTGACCCCATAAAGTAGAATATGCTCAACAAAACTGATGATTTCAAAGTTGTATTATCCCAAGTGGAGGCCAACCATACCAGGACACTAGAATAATGTAAATAAAATTAATGATAAAACTATTAAAGAATTATTCCTTCGATAGCTGTTGGATGTCACTTAGGGGGATCCTATAAAACTCCACCAGACCTTAGAAAGACCACAAACCAAAGGTTCAAGTACTATTATAGCTATACCCTAATCTCCTTTTTGGATAAGGAGACTATAGTCATATGGTTGGTCGGGATTCAACATATGGATGATGAGACTTAGGAGGCTATTTAAAAAATAAGCAGTTATATTGAGGGTATCATGTAATTTTTTATAAAGATACTCCATCTTGTTGATGATCCTCCAGTTTTTTCTTGTCTGTTTAATGAAATGAAATTTTTTTTCTAATCAACTATGTCTTCATCAAGGTTTTTTTATGTGATCATAAGAAAACATCAAAAATAATTTTCATAGAAAAAAATATTTATGTCATCTAAAACCAATAACTATGACGGAGAAAGGAATACTTGATATTTTTTTACGTTGTGGGGCCTAGTAAGTGTAGTTTTATTTTTTCTTGTGTAGGTTGAACTATCACCTCACGAAAATATTTTCTTCATTTTTTCCTTCACCATCTCTCATAGTTGTGAATGATGGTGGGGATTATTTTTTAAATGATATATAATATAGTTATGAAATAATAATAATTTTTTAATGATAATATCATATCTACTTTTTTATCACCTTATCGTTTGGGAATTGATAATGTTGCTCGTGCGTACATATGGATTACCATATCCACGATGTGTTGTGATTTGATTCTCATATATATTTCACATTAATGGTAATATGGATAAATTTAAATTAATTTATATGATATATAAAACAATTAAGTTCTTAATTAATGAAAATATATCATAAACTTTTCTTTTATTTTAATATGATAAGGAAATGAAAACATTATTCATGCATACGTATGACCTACCATATCCATGAATGATGTATTTTATCTTCTATATCTATCTTTTGTGAGTCACCATGAGAAAATATATAATGAATATATATATATATATATATATATTATATTTCATGGTTATCATTATCAAAATAATTAAATCATGATCTATGTTCGAGGACTAAGTATAATAGGTCAAAATATGTAAGAGAAACAAAGTGGTTATTACCTAAAACATAACATAATCATTGAATTATTTATAAGTGGGTAATATAATGTCATGTGTAAGTCATACATTTTGTTATAAAAAATATTATGGTTCCTTAACAGATTCACAATAAAGTTATATTTATTAGGCTACAGATTTTAACCGGTATGAAAGAAGTCAAGACATACGATACGTGATTTTCATCTCACATTAATTTTCGGTGAGATATTAGCCATGATCACCACCTATTGAATTTTCTTGGTATATATTTTTATGATGAATTTTGACTTTTATATTTATCCTTATGTTTATGGTTATTTATAGATCTATTTTATTATCTCTCATTCATGGGTTTTACTGTTCAAAAGTTTCCAAATCTGAAAAGTAATGTTTTCTCATATTGTCTTCTTTGAGACACATATTATGTTATGAACCTATATTATTTTAAGAGGGGTATATACTACTCTTTGAAATGTTTTATAATTAATATAATTATTTCCATGACAGTATAGGTTCTATTTAATGTAATTATTTATTCAGTCAGATATCAGTCTTCCATGAAAATAATATTTTCTAAAAATATTTTATAAGTGTTTTTCATGATCTTTTATGAATTATGAAGAAAATGGATTTCAAAAATGTTTAAAATTTTTCAAATATAAAATTATATGATTTCGAGGTTATTTTAGATGAAAAGGTTTTGAAAAACGTTTTTTGATTTAAAAAGATTTTTTAAATGAAGAAATGAAATTTTACTCAAAAAATTATTTCATGTGATCTCTCAAAAATATGTTCCATTTACGATAATTTTATTTGATGATTGTTATTTTTTATTATGGTTTTGATTCAATGATACTATTATTATTCATTATCATAATAATTTATGGTTTTGAGGGACTATTGATTATGAATTATGTTTCTTTTCCATGAGATATGTAATGATGAAATGTTTATGAAACACATTTCATTCCATAGATTCTGATATGAGACATGATTTATGTTCTTATGGAACATATATAAATGATTTAATTATGATATGGGTAGTACACATATCTCCCTCCAATGCCCTGGGAAAATATTTATATCTGATGAGATATAATTAATGGACCTTGCCTACTAAGATGGTATTGGGAGTGAACCATGACTAATAAGATGGTTGTGGGAGTGAACAATGACCACCAAGATGGTTATGGGAGTGAAATATGACTACAAATATGGTTATAGGAGTGAACCATAACATCAAATATGGTGTGGGGAGTGAACCCAAACTAATAATATGTCCTTTAAAGTGATCCCTTAAAAACTATGTAAATCATTATTATATGATTACGTGTCATCCACAATTCAATTTATTCTTCTTATATTATTTATTCGTGGATTATATTATTTATTTCCCTATTAGTCATGTATTATGAAATTATAATACTTATTCCATAATTATTGTTATTTTTTAATGTAGGGTATGATTTATTATTATGATGATCATTTTATCTTGCCCCTATGCTCATGATTATGCTTACATATCTCCATTGTTTACCCTTACTAACCATCTGAGCACACCTCTTTTTATGATTCTTTTCCAATTATATAAAGATGAGTTTCAAGTAGGAATACAAAAGGGAAAGATCATTATGGTCGATTATGAAGATATATCACCAAATTAGAATATTTTGTTTCACATTTCCAATGGAAATGAAGTGAAACGATCTTTGGGAATGTGTTCGTGTATTGTTTGAAATGTTCCGCCAAAATCATGTAATTTTAATGTATGAAAATCCTTGTTCACTATACCATATGTCATGAATATTACCTTCATGTGATGATGATGAACATTCCATGTAGATTAATGTAATGCTGCTCATACATTAGATCTTTCCATTTAGGTTCATGTGATAATGACCAACTATGTAGTTTAAAATCTTGGATATAAGACATTATATGGTGCTATGTAGATTAATTTCTCATAACTCGGATGAATGGTGTAATGTTATTACATGAAATATTTCTCCAGGAACCTTGAATTGGTTGGACTTGTAATGATTTTCCAATCTACTGAGTTCAAGTAATAATCTTAGTTAGAGTGGACCTTGTGTATTGAGTATGGTATCTACAACATTAGCTCATGATTTGGAGGCTTCTTTCCTGATATCAATTGAATCCCAAAGACCAGAACCAAATATCCTTAGAGGACGAAGTTAGGTAGGCCTTCATTTTAAAGTCTCACACTATCCCATTCTGATAGACTTCCAAGTGGTCATGGTGTGTAATATTTAGTTATTAAGCCACTCCAATTCATCCCGTTATTTCTATGATTTCTCATATGTAGTTATCTAATAACATATAAGAATATGGAGTGATGGAAAGTGAACCATATTGGTAAGGAATACTTCTATTCTATATTACATGTAGTACAAGGTCTCCCATGAGGAAATACATGTTATATTATGGTAATTCCATAAGGCATGCAAGAGCTTTTTAGGCCAATAATTTTAATCTTTATCCACTATCATATGGATTATGTTTCATAGAGTCTTTTTGAAGGGATTTATCTATCCATTACCCACATCATGATAGTAGTATGAATGGTTGGACATTATATTGTATTCCTGATATATATTTTCTACCTTTGTGAAATAGAAACTAGTTCCATTTTCAATCAATATTATGCATGTGATGCCATATACTATAATTTCGATAGATTTTACAATGTTGAAAATTATTTTCACCTCAACATCATTAATGTGTATTTCCTCATACCATTTGAAGATTAAATCAATAGAAATTGTGAATTATTTAAAACATCTCGACATAGCTAGAGGTTATGGCCCCACAACATCAATTCCCCAAATGGATGATTTAATATAGTATTTGGAAGTATTTAGAAACTCCTGGGGTTGATGGAGGAATTTTGACTACACTTGGTAGAAATAGTATTTCTCGACAAATTTAGTGCAATAATGTTTCATCAAAGGCTAGCAGAATCGACACCTTCAAAATTGACGAGAAAGTATGTACCCAGAATGGTGTGAACCACAAGAGTTCACGAGTACTTATTTCATAATAGTTGTAGTCTCCCCTTTATTGTTACATCTGAGAAGCACTCCATAAAATCCTCATGTAGAGATAACGTTCTTTTTATTTGGGCCATCATAAAGAGTTAAATTGACTTCTTGCTGACATATCTTCTCCTACCATCTTTGTCCAACGAAAGTACTCTATCTTGGAGGTACAACATGATTCAAATAATCCAACACATGGTAGAACCAAATGACTCAAGGATAGGGATGACCTCATTGATCTTCCCCATTTTGACTACGAATAATGGTGTGACCATCCGAGGATGGGACTTGTCGAGGAATGTTTCATCCTGGTTTGGATATTATAGTGTTGTAGAAGTATTCTCTAAAGCATCTTTCTGGGTGTTCTATGATAAAAGAACTTGATTCAATGTTGTTCCTAAGGGGAAACCTTCCATTAACCATCATAGATAGTTATGTATAGGCTAGCCCGGCTGGGATCCCATTCTAGAGGCCCCCAAGGAGGGACCCAACTAGGACGTGCCAGCGTCACCACCAAGTCCCATGGGCTGAAGAGCAGGATATCTATGTACCTACACTACTGGCCCTGGTCCGGCTGACCTGATGCTAGTGTCTGGCGCATGCCGAAGAGGATGCCCACCAAGGGGCATCGACATTAGCAACTATTGTGGCTCGGGCCACCACTGAAATGTATCATCAACCTCCTGTGCACACCGAGAAGGGGAAGATATATACCTAGTCTATATCGGGGCCCCAACTTCCCCTCGAGCAAGCTAGGTCTTCTTCTCAGTCGTCGGCATAGGGAGCACCCATCGATGACCGTCCCACGGCAGCGACACCCAGTATGTAGGTCCTCCCCATACTGCCACCATGGAGGATGTGGGTCCTCCCCTCTTCCAAGATCAGTATGGAGGTCTGCCCCATGCTACCATGAATCCAAATGAGGGTCCTCCCCACAGCAGTAACACTCAGTACTGAAGCCTTTCACGTGCTCATTATATTGGATATAAGTTCATTCCTTCTACCATGGACCGCCGGTATGGAGATGTTACACATCCAGTCAATCTACTGTATGGATGGATTCCACATGTCCTTGCAGCAGCTGGTGACCATCCTCCTTGCCTCAGAAATCAGAGGAGTGATGGTCATCTTCGCTTCACCAACACCCAGCACAGAGGTCCTAACCTTGTTTGGATTTACCAGTACACGGACCCCCTCATGATGAAGCTGATAGGGGAAGCAAGAATAGAGGTCCTACCTATGTTCCTATCAGCTCCAGTAGAGGCCCTATCTAATCCATCATTTCCTGCAGAAATTCCCTCTGCCCGTCAGTCGGTGGGCACAACAGTCCTCCCCATGTTCCCTTTGATATATGTCCAGGTGCTCCCTGCACCCCAGCTCACTTGGGCGGAAGTCCTACCCGCCCTAACACTAGTACGGCCGAAGGACCTCCTCATGCCAGAAATCGACCCAGTCTTGAAGATCCATCCTGGGGTAGGAGGGCAGATCATCACCGCCAGAAAAAAATGCGGAGGTGTCTCAAACTGAGATCTAACTAGTCCACTTCTCATATTATGAGGCAGAATATGACTCAGCAATGGTTCCCATGCCTAGATCCTCCGTGTCAAGGGCCAGGGTAGGAACAAGGCGTATCAGCCTCATACATATAGAATGTGAGGTCCCTCAGATTCCCGCCTACCTCATAAGCTATATCCAAGCGGATGAATTTTTTTTCAACCCCACAGGTTACAACCGTGAAGTCAACACCATCATCACCAGAAGCACCGTCTACCTTAATTAGAGATCACAGAGAGTTATTTTATCGAACAATGGTGGACGTCCAGTTGTGTAACCCATCGCCAATAGTCTTTCTCCCTACAAAATAAACAGCTGTCATCATCCATTCTTACCGCGATGTGGTGGCTAGGTCACTACACTCTTTGGAGGATAGCCAGAGATGTGGTGATTTGTCAGCTCACTCACGGTATTCTCCTCCGGCTAGACTACCATCCCAGCGCTCTACTTTGGTACCACGACAGGTTCCCCAGCCACCTCTAGTTAACGACTAGGGAAATGAAGGCCCAAACCTTGAATCTGAGCCTAGGAGATTTTTGGATATACTCACAGTGGACCACTTCCCTAATATGTTTTGGCTAGTTGTAACACTGAATTTCTGTGCACCAGGAATCCCTAACCTGAGAGTATTTTGATTATTTCTGTCAAACCCTTGGGGTAAAACACTTTATCCTTCATCACCAGGGAGTGAATTTCCATAAGAGAAAAGTTCATTTTGAGGATATTAGTGAACAATTCCGCCTTTTTTATTTGGCCTCACTCACCGTGGACCAACACCCTGAGTCACTAGACTGCCAAAGGACCCTCTAGAAACGATGAGTCTAGGGCTTCAAAGTGCTTTGTATTATTATCAATGAGGCTTTTCCCCATGTACAGATACATGTTTGGGGGCAGTATGCTACCTCTTTTTCAGCCCTATTTGGCGAAAACCCAATTCTCCAGGAGACAAAAAAGATATGCTTCCAGTCAAGTTTGCGGTTAACATGGCCAACCTACCAGAAGGTGAGGATGAACTAGAGCTTCTGGGAGAGGACCTACCCCTCAAGGGTGTTTCACACCTTTTGGATCCATCGGGAAGGATCACTTTTCTATAGAAAAACATAATGGGTCTCCCTGTGCCTAGCGAGGCACAAGTCCTCATCCAGAATCTCAGCAAGGGAAAAGAACTCCTCAGGGCCATTAAACCCTCTGACACATCTAGATCGGTGTGGATGGTGGAACATGATCCCAAAAAATCTATGTTGTGACAACAACTCACCAAACTCCAGAAGAGGGTCAAATACCTCATTGTTGAACATGATGAGGTGTGACAGCCAGACTACAGTAATCCTCGACCGGGGAAGCAGGGGCAGGCACAACTTCACCTTGGTGAACTACCCCGGGGTGACCCTGACCATCCTACCCACGTATACAGGGTTGTGACTGGATCTTATGAAATGTGTGCATGTTATGTGTAGACAAATCCTCCTGAACAACATAAAAACCCTCGAGACCCGACTCAGGTTCCCCCAACTACTACATAGGTCATTCTTCCAGCTACTCCACCAGCCGATGAGCCTATTTATCATGTTGAAGAACCTTCCAACACCCTGATGGTCAGGTCTCCCTGTCAAGACAGGGACCCCTAACCCGATGATCCAATGGAGGCACACATTCCCTTTCTTGAGGAATTGGAGACTAAATTGGTTGCAATCCAACCTAATGGAATACCATACCTGGTATGGGTGGAGGATATGCCAACACCCTCGGGTTTTGTGAATCCCATGTTTTCCCCCTTTAATGGGAAAATGGACCTGCCACAACACTTGGACCACTTTATCTCAAGGTTTGGCCCCATGTGGGGACCTCCGGCACAGTAGGAAGCCACCTGAACACTGCTGTTTCATACAGAAATTGGATGGGCCGACATTCTTCTAGTACAATCCGCTCTTGATACGGTCATTAGACATCTTGGAGGACCTCTATAGGCAATTCCTCTACCAATTCTATTCGACCACATGGAGGATGATTATCATGTACCTATTCATGTGCAAGCAGAGGCCTAATGAGCGTGCTTCCTACTTTGTTGCCCGGTGGAAGGGACTCACATACTCCCTTGACATGCCAATTACTCAAGAGAAATTGATGAAAAAGTGCGTAGGGAATGTCATGAAAAAACGGGTCCTCTCTCTGATCACCCAAAACTACCCTATGGGATTATAAGACATCTCTGATAAGGGCCAACACCAAGAGGAATCCTTAGAGAAATCTAAGAACGCATGTTTGTTGCCTCCAGCAATCCCTGCAAGAAAGGCCGCTAGGGAAAATCCCACTGTAGTGGCTCAATTAGAGGCCACCAGGATACTATAGTTGTTACCAGTGGAGCCACCCCCACAGCCTCACAAAGGCCCCCTAACTCAGTCATAGCCTCCGACGCAGTAACGCCCACCTCAGAATAAGCATGTGCCATCGTGCAATGTGCCTCCACCGCCTAGGTGAGATAACCATGCTCCACCTCCTTGACAGTATCCTCCAGCTCCTCTTCAGGGTCAATCTCTAAGGGACCCCCATCCAGACAAGAGGAAATAGACCTACTCATTCAAGGAGGCCCATGTCCCTAGTTACTTCTGCAGTTCCATGGAGCATGGGATTGTAAACTTTTGTGAGTGTAGGAGGAAAGAAGAGATGAACCTCACTGATCGCCCTAATTATTACTCTACCACTAGATCCTGGGGAACAACATAAAATAGTTCTATGTGTTTAAAGACTAGCTTCAAGACCAGGTATATAACAACATAGTTCGGTTAGTCCCAGCTCCGGCACAGGTGGCATGGGTCTTCGTGAGGCCAGACAACAACAACGACATCAACGACGAGTGGCATCAGGTTTCTAGTCGTGGGTCCAAGAATTAAGTCAACTGGATGGCTCATAAAGTAGTCACCAATTCCCATGAATTTATCCGTGCACACCTAAATCAACCAGAGCCTATAGAAGCCATAGCTTCAACTTCTGCACCGTCGTCTCAACAGTCCCTTGATCAGAAAATGAAACAACGATGTCGTAAAGGAAAGCAACGTCCCCTGCCAATGTTGTCATCATCATGTACTCTCGGAAATTGCATACCCCTGAATATGGATATCCTTACCAGGATCTGTCCAGTAGTGGACGAATCTTCATGCGACAGTCCCGAGTAAGCCTCAGTTAATACTATAGAGCTGGTAAACCCCTACATAAATCCTGACGATGAGGAGTTCCAGGAGGATCCTCCCAATGTCCCCAGCCGTCATCAGTGTTGTTGGGGTCATGGATATATGGACCATCAGAGTGCCTTAACTAACACTTTTATCCAGGCTTTTCATGCTATAAAAACCATGAAGCAGGCCCAGCATAGAGCTCAACATGCGCAACCCTCTCACCTGGTGACATCAGGCCCGCCTTCACCGTCGTTCATGTTGTTGGATCAATAAGAGCCACCGCGACCACATTGAGACCAGCCATGCCCTGCTACAGGTGAGTATCAATCATTTGGCCCCCATCAGGTAGTCACTCAGCAGGCTTCGACTAGTGAGCAGCGGGATATTCCGAGTACCAGTTAGCTACTGTTCTAGTCAGCATGACCCAACATACCTCTTGTCATAGAGCGACCTCCTGTAAGTATAAGTACATTCCTGAAATAGAATTATGACGTCCCCAATATTCTCTCTATAATTCGAGCAAGGATCTCCATCCATGAGGCACTTTGCCTATTGTTAGACATGCGTGAGGCCCTCGCCGAGTCTTTAAGAAGCCCCCTCCAGTTTGAGATGGAGATAACAACCGCAGAAGCCATTCATGATGAGGAGGCCAAGAATGATGAGTTCCATGGCATCATATCATTCTCTAGATATGATGAAGGCTCTCCCATACCGGGTCACATTCGCACACTATACATCACCGTCCAGTTCAATGGCATGGAGGTTCATCGTTGTCTTGTCGACACTAGCTCTAGAATCAACCTAATCCTGACTTGGAAACTGAAAAAATTAGGATTTTTGGAAGTTTATATGCGTCCCTCTAACATACGAATCCAAGGTTATGACAGGACGGAAAATATACTAATCGGAAAGATCAGCTTGAAGAACCAGTTCAGTGGCGTAGTTTCCAGCACTAAGTTTATGGTTGACTCCCAGGACACCGTCTACATTGCATTTATGGGTAAGTTGTGGCTCCACCTACATGTGGCAGTTCCTTCATCATATAACAAGAACCTTAAGTACTCCCTTAATGGTCGATTTGGTGTGTTTCAAGGTAACACATCCCCCTTTTCCTCTTGTGAAACCCGCTATCTGTATGTCGACTACTATAAGAGCAAAGACAATAAGATTCAGGCTAATGAGGTTGAGCATGCCATGACTATGACCGACCCATGGATGGATCTAGATGACTCTTACATCATTCCAATCCACTGATTGGATTATATGACCCCGGACATGGGACAATGCTTTGATGATTCTAGAACGAGGTAGGAATGAATTCCCAAGCCTAAGAGACGCCATATGATCACCTCGTAGTCCTATAAAAATTAGGCTCAAGAGATCCAAGAGCCTCCTGCTCCCATAATGTATCGGGATGTCTGCCCTATGGCAACAACAATACGTCATAATTTCTTGTTTATCCAAGCGGGAAATAACCAGTACAAGAAAACACAACACTATTTCTTTGATATCATCAAGAGTGTCTCCTTGGGCCGAAGACTATATGGGATTAGATCGACAACCTTCATCTCTATGGTTGCGGCATGACAGGAGCTCCCCAATGCAGTGTCCACTACCGCTCAGGTTTGTACCGACCTCCCATCGGGATCTGTCTACTCAGAATAATCTCCTCCCGCTAAGGATCCCACTTCCATAAGTGAAGAAGTGGATTTAGAGGATTCTCCTCCCACTTTTTAAGAGGGTGTCTCTACCACGTAAGATGAAATGGTACAGGTGAAACTCGTTAGTGAGGAAGACCCAAAACCCAAACTGATCAGTTCCGAAATGACCCTCGAGGAGCAACATAAGCACATAGACTTCCTTAAAAAACACTATTATGTATTCTCCTGGAGTTCTAGAAAAATTACAGGACTAGATCCTCAGATATCCGTCCACTTCCGTGGTTTCCCAGTAAATCACCGCGGGTTCATGCAGCCTCCCAGAAAGATGCACCCTTCCAAAGGTGCCATGGTCGAGGATGAAGATGAAAACCTCATGAGAGCTAATTTCATTAATGTGGTCTAGTACCCCAAATGGCTGGCCCACATTTTACCAGTCAGGAAGAAGAACAGACAGATCAGAGTCTGCAATGATTTTTGGGATCTCAATTGTCACTTTCCAAAGGATTATTTTCCCCTTCCTGTGATTGACTTATTGATCAATGCTATATCTGGTTTCCAAGACCTCTCATTAATGGAAGGGTAAAATAGGTATAACTAGATCCAAATGGTCCCCATGGATGAAGAGTCTACATCCTTTAGAGAACCACAAGGTGCTTTCTCTTACCGAGTCATGCCCTTCAGTTTAAAGAATGCAGGCACCACCTATCAACGGGCTATGCATCGTATATTTATGCTAATCCTCGGAATGTTGGTGGAATGTTACATGGATGACCTGGTGGTGAAATCTTGCCAGTGTCAGGACCATCTCAAAGAACTTGAGAATGTGTTTTTCATCCTCTATTCTCGCTACCTAAAGATGAACCTGTTGATGTGTTCCTTCCGGGTCACCTCTGGAATGTTTCTTTGTATCATTGTTAGATACAAGGGTATTGAGATTAACCCAGAGAAGATCAATGAAATTATCCAGATGTCTCGTCCAAGAAAAAATTGGGAGCTTCGAGGCTTCCAAGGACACTTAGCATACATACGCTGATTCATCGCGAATTTGGCCAAAAGGTGTAATCCCTTTTCTCGGCTCAAGAAGAAAGTCACCGACTATGAGTGTGATGAAGAGTGTCAGACTGCTTTTGAGGATATCAAGAAGTATCTACTCCATCCTTCAGTCTTAATTCCACCCATTTCCAGAATTCCAATGATCCATTATGTGACAACCCTGGAGTGATCTCTCAGATATCTGCACACCTAGAAGAACAACGAGGGAACAGAGAATATCCTCTACTTCCTCATCCACATGCTCCTCGATATGTAGACCAGATTCTCCCCAATTGGGAAGAGTTTCCTTGAACTCGTATTCATAGTACAGAAGTTGTGACTTTACTTGCAGCACCACGATGTACAACTGGTGTCCTAAGTAGATCCAATGTAGTACATCCTGATACACCCTATGTTGACTGGCTGTCTAGCTCAATGGGAAGCGATTATCCAGTAGTTTGACATTAGGTTTATCCCTTAAAAGGAAATTAAGTGGAAATCATTAGCATACATCCTTGATTCTCATCCATCCCATGCGGACCAGTCTTTGGACCTTTATTTTTATGATGAGGCCATCCTATGGGTAGACAAAGTCATCCAGTGTGGGAAAATGCACTTCAATAGTGCTTCCTGGAGCCTCACCGGAAGATGGCTCAATGACCCTGGGATCAACATTGTAGGTCTGGGTATCATCTTCATTACTCGAGCACAAGCTATTCTACTGTATTCATTCCAGTTGTTAGAAGGATGAACCAATAATGAGGCAGAGTATCAGACTCTCATCACTGTCCTCGAGCTGGCCTTCGAGATAGACGTGCCCCATTGGCATGTGAAAGGGGACTTCGAACAAGCCATCAAGTAGATCAATTGTGGAAACGTATTCAGAAATCCAGATCTCGTACCATTATTAAAACACACTCTGTTGCTAATGGCCCAGTTCCCATCTCAGCCAGAATTTACTCATGTCCTTCGATTTCAAAACGGTTGAGCAAATGCCTTGGCCCGCCTAGTTACATCACTTGCAGAGCCCAAACAGGATGACCTAATTATCCATGTGGGACACCAAAATTTCATTACTCCTGCCACTCTAGGGTACGATGAAACCATGTAGGTAAGCCACCTTTCCACCGACACCTCTTTGTCCAGACCCCCAGGCCCCCACGGTGCAGTGATTGAAGTGATTTCTGATTGGAGAACCTCCTTTGTCGAGTACCTCCAAAACAGTAATCTCTCGGCATATCGGGACGAGCGCGAGCGAATCTGACCCCACACATTACAGTTCACCCTCAAGGATGTCCCTGGTCATTAGTAGATCCTATACAAGTATGGGTTTGATGTGGTCCTCCTCTATTTCATTCAAGGACCTGAGACATCCCAGGTCATACAAAAGGTTAATGCTGATTCATATGGGGCACATCAGACTAGGCCGAAGCTATCTCACAAGATCCAGAGACTGGGGTATTTTTTCCCCCCTGATCAATGTTTACATTGAATTTTCCAAAAGGATCCATGCATGAAAGATTCATGATAACTTCATGCATCAGCCATCAGATCCTCCCCATTCCACCGAGTACTCTTGGCCATTCACGGTAAGGTGACTTGATGTCATGGGACCAAATACATTGGTGACAGCTCGCCAATGCAGATTTGTCCTGACTTCTACAGCTTTATTCTCCAAGTGGGAAGAGTTAGTTCCACTCCAAGAGGTCAAGGATTTTTCCATCGTTGAATTTGTGAGCTCCAACATCATCTACCGATTTTGAGTCCCTCACGTTGTCCACGCAGATAACTGTATGAACTACCGAGCAGTTGAGCTAAAGAAATTGTATGCTGATTACAACATCCATTCTATACATACCTCCCACTATCATACGCATGCAAATAGATAAATAGAAGAATTGAACAAAACCCTCTCTAACAATCTGCATAAAATGGTTTGTTAGAAAAAAAATATTTGGCTGCACAAGCTCCCCAATGCCTTCCGGGCTTATTCGAAGATGACTCGCAATTTCAAGAAGGTGACCCCATATTCCCTGGTGTACGGAACAGAAGATGTCCTGCCCATAGAGATTCAATTACCCTCATTTTTCACAGCTATCTATGATCAGCATGCACCAGATAAAGTATCTGAAATACATCTAGCTGGGTTGGATGCGCTTGATGAGAACATGCTTCATTCCCTACACAATCTGGAGAGGCATCATAACAAGATGGCTAGAGATTTCAACAAGAATGTTTTCCTATGCTCATTTTTCCAAGGATACTTGGTGTTGACTCTTAGGGAACCAATGATACCTAGAAGAAAACCACCCATGTTGGTACCCAAATGGGATGGACCTTACATCATTCACAAGTTTTACGCTAATGGCGCATACTAACTGGTTACCATGGATGGTGAGTGTATAACTCATCCCACCAATTCCATGTTCCTCAACCAGTACTTTTCCTTAGTCCACATGGTCCTACATGACCTTAAACTATACAATCATGCATGACCTCAAAATGAATAACGGTCCTGCATGACCCTAAACCACATTAGGGTCCTACATGACCTTAAACTGTCAGATCCTACATGAGCTTAAACTGTGAAAAGTCCCACATGAAATTAAAATGTATGTCGTCCAACATGACGTTAAATTGAACTTTCAAGAACTATGTTTGGATTGATTCACATACTCATGGGATGCGTAGGAACGCTCGAACACCTCATCCTGAGTCCATCCCCCAAGTTTCCTTTTTGACTATTCCCTCGGGGTATAGTTCTCTTGGAGGATCTCACATGGTGTCGTGTAGGCTTATTTGGCCCCACTCATGTTAGGATTTAGATGACTACACCATGTGCCATCCATCATTCTTCTAATTCACTCATATCCTTACCGCATGATGTTAAACTACACGAGCCTTTCAGAACTATGTATGGATTGATTCCCATCCTCATGGGATACGTAGGACCACCCTAAAATTTCATTCAAAGGCCCAGCCCCAATCATCGGGACATCCTACTAGGACGAAACACATGGTGTGGTGTAGTCTTATTCTCTCATTCATGTCGAGATCATCATGACCAAACCATGTTACACGATTTGGATGTTTTTTTTGAACCTAATCAAAATATATGCTTTGTTGATGTCACCACCCCCATATGTTACAAACATGGAGTGTAGTGGTTCATTCTACCCCTTCGTCTCTCCAAAACTTAGTTTGGCTTGAGAAAGAGTGTAATTCCATCTATTGGACCCTTAATTGATGAGGCGAGCCTAATCCTACTCTATGTTTCCCACACCAAGCATTGCTCACATGGGATTAGGAGTTGTGACGAGGTAATGCCTGCATGAGAGGACATATGGCTACAGTTGGCTAGGGCGCCCAGCCTCAAGTCCTTTGACCCCTTCTCCCCCCTAGCCCAAGTTCTCATTTGGGATTGTGCAGTGTGGTATGGACTCACATCCTTATTCATGTCGTGCTATTGTTCCGTGAAACATAGATTTCCTTAATACATCTCTCCCATCATTCGTCGTCTGCCCTGTGAGCACCGACCCTACCATGCTACGCGAGCCCCATCATTTTGGTTTCCCATCACCTTCTATATTCAAATAGAACCCCTAGATGACATGGATGCTCTGCCCAAGGTCACTCCTACAATTACAGGTTGATTTCATTGAGGATTACAAGCAGAAAATTGATACAATCCTCTTATTGTGAATATGGTCAACGGTCAACGCACAATTGTTCGCCCCAAATTCTGATCACACAAGGGAGGATACTGTGTTGCGAACCTGGTCAATAGTTGTACTATATCATCATTTCTACTTTGTGATCTTCCACATGAACAATGGTTCTCCCTCTCCGCTCAGCCGACCCACATATATGACATTAAACTAACCATTTATGGTCTGAGATCTATGAAATTAAACTAATATCACAATAATCCTCACTCTAAGTCGTTAAACTGGAAGCTGGCTATGAAATGTTTTCTGTGTCCCAACCTCAGGTCCCTCGGCCATCTCGAGCCCCTCACCCATGTTCTCAGATAGGATTGTATGGTGTGGCATGAGATTGTTTCCTCATTCACATCTGGTTACTCATCGTGTCGTACACGTCTCTTTTTGGGGTATCTTTCCCATATATTCTTCTTTCCTTCATGACGATAAACTATACGTCGTCCATTTTGAGAACTATGTTTTTCTTGATTCCCATCCATATGGGATACGTAGGACTGCCCGAATGTCTGATATTCGGGACTAGGGACATCTCTTAGAAACCTCCCTATCATCATGGACCCCTAGCATGCATTCATCCAGGAGAGGGGTATATAGTGTGATATGTGATTATGTCCCCATTAATGTCTGGTTAATGAAAACCACACCGCATACCTCTCTCCCCAGAGTTCCCCTCGCTCCCTTTCCTTACACACATCTATTTGAGTCGGCTTCTCTTAATTCAGCTCCCTCGACCATCATCAGTGATTCACCATTGTGCCAAGAAGTACTTTGGTTCATAACCTAGAGTGTCATATTCTACATGGACAATATTTCACACCTTTTTCATTCTTATGGTTCCCCTTTATTTGGGATTCCATTATCATTCACATCTAAAGGGACCCCCAAATGGCAGGGATACTCTGACCAAGTGTTCTCCAACCATTACAGACCATCTTCCTCGAGGGGTTTAGACAAAAAATTGATACGTGTTCCACATTTCAAATATGGTCAATGTTCGATGCTCATTTTATATTCCCATTTCAGGCCACACGATATGGATGTTGTGATTTAAACATGGTCAATAGTTATCCTCCATCGTCGCGTGAACCCATTCAATCCCTGAATTTTGGTAAAATGAATCACATTATTTTCCACCCCATCATGTCCAAGTGGAATTTCGACACTCCTAGAACTATCCTTCAGTGAATATTTTCATGTTACAAGGACAAATCTGTGTTAAGTCATCATTCAGGGCTCCGCACAGACTTCCCATGGGCGTGTATTCTAGGTATTTCAAAAACATCTTCCGCCCATGTTTCCCACACCGAGGATGACTAACGTGGTCTTAGGGATAAGATTGATGTCTGCACTTACTTGGAAGGATTATGCTTCTCCATGGTCTGAGCTCTAAGACCTTAAACTAAGATCACTTTTAGAATTTTCTACAGCTTGATTCCCATTCCCATGGGATACATAAGAATTACCAAACATATCATCTTTGGGTCCAGCTTGTGTTCCACTAATTTATCTCTTCTGTTATTCCTTTTAGGCCCAAGCTCTTATAGGACCATGTGATGTGGTATTTATGGTCTTATTCCTTCGATCACACCGGGGTTACAATTTCCACATCGCGTACTCCATTTCAAGAAGCTAGTCCCTCCTACCTCTGGTCCTTTGTCCAACATGATGATAAACTGAATATTTTAGAAGTATGTATGGATTGATTCCCATCCTCATTGGATACGTAGGAATGCTCATACATCTTTTCTTTGGGTCCAGCTCAACTGAGTGCTAGTCTCTCCTACCCCATATCCCCTAAACTTTTCTGGCCCCCTCATCACAAGGTTTCTTTTTGGAATTGTGCACAGTGTGATAAGGGATTATGTCCTCATCCACATCGGGTATGCTTTATAACACCATGCACATTCCCTCTGGAACATCACCTCTCTTGTATACGTCTAAGACATATGACTCTAAACTATGATGCCTAGTCCCACATTACATTAAAATGTCACGTCTATACAACACGATGTTAAAATGAGTGGCTAATCCTATCACATGACCCTAAACTATGACATTATCATCTTGTACGCACTATGAAAAACGTCACTGCATCGTGGTGTCCCCACTCGAGGGGACATAATGTTTGGTATCAGTCACACACCATACCTTTTTTCAACAACTATACACATCTTGATTCTTGTGGTGTTGTCTGAACTTTATATCCTGGGTCCATCACTTCACAAAATAGACAACACTCATTAATCCTAAATGAAAAACGAGATCTATCAAATACCGCTTCTTTTGGTGCAAGGGACAGACCCGCAAAACCTTATTATCTCTAGAATAGGTATATTTCCGTTCCATCCCTATAACTACATGTGTCTTCATTCTCATTCCCATAGGATACGTAGGAACACCCAGGCAGTTGGCCTCGGGTCCAGCCTAACTTCTGTTTTTGGTCCCTCAACCTAAACCCCCCCCCAAAGGAAGACATGGTGATCTGGAATCCATGTCCTCATTCATGACAGGTTTCATAATTACCTCACCATGTGTCTCTCGCATTCCCTACCATCTCAAGTCCGAGTTCTATGACCATAATCTAAGATCACTCAGTGTCCTTTCTGCAAGACATTAAAATGGATAACATCTTCTATAACTACGTATGGATTTATTCTTGTCCTCATGGGAAATGCAGGAATGCCCAGACATATTGTCCTCTGGACTAGTCCCAATAATCTAAAATCATGTCCTCTCTCTTTCAACCCCTAGGCCCGACCCCTATTGGAAACATGTGGTGTGGAGAGTACCTCAAGGGTTCTCCTTCACGTCAGGTTTTTAAATAGTCTTACGATGTGCCCCATGTCTTTTTCCTACCTGGTCTGAGTTCTATGACCCTAAACTAAGATCTCCATAGGGTAACTACACGTTGGGTTTGGCTACTTCACTGCCCTGTGCCTAGTCCATTAAATCAATCTCCCCTTAGTGGCCCATCCTTTGATCATTAATATGGGAAGCGTGGAACCTCAGGACCATTGTCCTTGGAGGGGGACTCGACTCCCTCTATTTGATACATATTTTTGTCATATGCAGATTCATTGTGGCAGTGCCCAAAGAGTGGAATTTTCATGGGGATATTCCCTCATTCCATGTCCAAGAATTGTGAGACCATCATTAGGATCCTCATCCTCTGAATTGTCTAAAGGGACCCCATTTACAGCCCGGATTTATGCCACAATGGCATACCTACAGACTTAGGCCAATGTCCCTAAGGACCTCAGACGACATTCGTGACAGGTCCCGTGTTTTGAACATTGTCAGCGGTCAACCCTCATTTTTTTGTCCTCATTTTGGATAATGTGAAATGGATACTGTTTTTTGACCATGGTCAATAGTTATCTCCCATCATCACACCACCATCATTGTGGTCCATATATCGAGCATCCTGATTAACACATTTCTACAACCTTTTGTCCAAGAAGAATTCCAACATACTCACCTTTACCCCATCACACATCTAGGTGCACTATATAGACAAGTCATCATCATTGGGACATCATTCACCTAGCATCCCATCACCCCTAGCCTGTTCCTTCCTGTTCTAGGGGAGTCCCATAACTAGACCTTGTTTCTAACATCAATCAAAACTCACGTTGGCTTAGTAGTTCTGGTAGGACGTGTATTGGCTCAACCATGGCACACATGACTTTCTTTGTTCTGCATGACTTAAAATACACTCTCATAACTATGTATGGCTTGATTCCCATCTTCATTTGATACATAAAGATGACCAGACAACCCTTCATGGGCCCAAACCAGTTTTCAAATTCAGTCCCTTTACTATGGGATTCCCCCGAGAGACTGTGGTATAGCACCGACTCTTATGGTCCTCATTCACATTGGGGAATATACCACACCATGAATTTCTTTACTGGGTAGCCATGTCCTAAATTCATGACATTAAACTGTTGTTCTACCTTGAACAAGTTAAGGATGCCCTATGTTAATCATGGGATGTTCCAGTTTCCTCTCCAAAGAGGATTCTCCATACCAACGTCCGTCTCTGACCACACCATGGTTCAAGAACAAAATTTTTCATGATTATAATCCTTAAGGGATACGTAGTGATGCCTAGGAATTTTTCCTTAGGCCCAGCCCTAGGTTCATTAACCCTTCTGGCCCCTCAGCCCTGATCATGGTCCAGGAATTATGACCTTTAAACAATGTGCACCATACTCACTGTATTATGTAAAACTACATGTCATTATAGGTCCTCACAAGAGAGGTCCTATTCGGACGGTGTTATGATCTCTGATCAGACCAATGCACCCACCTAATGTTCATTCCCCACGGTGCTATAATTTCCAGAGTGTTGGACTCCATTCGAACAACACATCACACCAGACACCATGCTTTGTGTGTCATTTATTCACACCCTCATCCTCTTTCACATCTAATAGAACCCCCTAATAGTATGGATTCTCGCACTATGACTCGCCTACTGTCCGGGGCCAATGTACTCGAAGACTAATGGTGAAATTTTGAGTCATGTCTCATCTATCGAACATGGTCAATGGTGGTCCCTCATTGGTTATCCCCATTTCAGGCTAACACAATATGGATAATGTGTTTCGAACACGGTCAACATTTATTCATCACTGTCAATACATCCCTAAAGTGTTCTTTTTTTGGGTATCATGATTAAAACCGTACACTCCCCTTTGATCATATTAATTCCCACGCCCCTGGAGTTACCCCGCTGGTGCACTAGCGCACACTGGGAAATAGATTATTCAGCTATTCTGGTAGCTTAATCCTCCAATCGAGCCTCTCCCTTTCTTCCCAAATGTCTAGATTTGTTTTTCAATCCCTGGATGCCTGGTGCTTGGTTTTCCATGTTATATTCAGGATGAATGAATAGCTGTTTATCCCCTGTTTCTCACATCGGGCCAGACACATGTGAGCTTAGGGACTGATCGCCAGATATTCCATGAATATAACAAAAATACAATAAACAAAAATAAATAATAGAACTCATTCATGAATCTAACATAAAAATTTAAAGAATGAAATTGTGTATAAATGTTTCATGCATCACTGTACATGAGGATTGACCCTTCCCATGGTTGTGTTGACCCAGTTAAAATAACATTGCAGCTCCACCACCCATTGAATCATGGCGTCAAAGATCCATTTTTGCCTATTCAGTTCCTGCTCATCCTCGTTAGTGATGGGGCATGGTTCATCATCCACAACTCGGGCCCACTCCATGTCACTCTATACAATATCCATCTCCACAGAGGATTTTTTTCATCCACTCTTCGGCCTCTTCCAGCTAGGCCTTCAGCCTCAATATAATCTTTGACTGCACATTGAGGAGAGCAGAGTGTTCATCTGCCTGGACCTCCAGCCGCTGGATATCATTATCAGCCTCCTAGTGCCACTTAATACGCACCACTTTTTTATGCTATCAACCCACTCCAAGCCCGTGGTCATACTGCAGAATCTTATCCACCATGAGATATTGGATGAGCATGTGAGGACGTTGGGAATCTACTCCCCCAACACACAGTTAACGTAGTCGTGAATGATGTCTCTCCATCTGGTCTATCCATTGTTCTTGAGGGGTGTCTTTGATTAAGCTCATGATCAGATTCTATGACCGATGATGGGATATCTTGCTATCCTCTTCATCAAAGGCCATTTGATCCCAGTCCGTGGGGTTGGATGGCTCGTACGTAGGGAACACCCCCCAGAACTCATTTGCAGGGTCCGTATTTGTTGTCTGATCAAGTATAGAAGGACTTGTGTTGTATTAAAGATCTTCATCATCATATCCCACTTCAACAATCTCATGAACGACTCTACCATCAGTCTTACCTGTTATGTGGAGTGACAAAGATTGGTCGGTAGGGATATCCACCTCCATGACCACCGACATTCCCCTGGGAAAAGAGATTCTAAAAATACCAACCATCCTTTCCAAGGTAGCCCATGCCGTTTAAAAAATTTATATACCCAAAAGTCATGGATGTCAATTTGCCTTGTCAATGGGGGTATTCATGAGTTTTGTATTGGAGACTTACAGAGATCGAATTTTCAGTCTTGTTCATGGGTGCTTAGTGTGAGGAACCCGGGCTTGGCCCTCCATATATTGTTGGAAGGTCTGAAAACTCTGGAGGAGCCACCGCCGGTATGTTGTCCCCACTGGACGCGGTAATCACCATAGCTGCAGGCGTAGATTCTAAAGACCCTGTATCTGCATCCACTAGGGGATGAGAATGTGTTCCGTTAATGAGGCCCTCCTGCAAAGTTTAAACCTTGGTGAGGGGTCTAATGTATCCCAGAATAAGATCTTAGGGAAGGGAATACGGATTTTACCTCAAGGGACTCTAAAACTTCTTCAAAATATGAGCCTTGATCATTGACTTCTCCCTCTTTGAGAGGGCTCCCCCAACCTGCCTCCTCCCTTCGGGAGGATTTGTCCGATTCTTCTGGAATAGGGAACCGTTCTCTCAAATCGGTATCTGACTAATGCGGGGGAGCCTTTCGATCAAACAACACCTTCGCCTGATCATTAATTGGATGTGTAACACCCTGAGAGTGCAAAAAGTCCTCCAACTCATTCAGGTTTTTCTCCTCCTCTACCTGGGACACTACAAAGACGACCTTGATAGGGAATATCCCTAAAAAAATCCATCTTGAGATGGTTCAGGTGTTTCCACATCTCGGAAGGACCCAAGAAATTACCTGTTGACTAATCATATGTCCCAGGCCATTGGGACTATAGCATTCCCCAGCATGTCTATGTGGCACAACCACTTCTCTAGAGCCTGAGTGGATATTCAATGGAATCCTCTTGGTGGCCTCCCCTCGGGGTAACTCTATTCTTCTAGAACCACCGGGACAGCTGTCGTTGCTAGATCTTCTACCACTGCCTCCCCGTCAACCCGTGCGAGCATCGATGCCACGACATCCCTGCCACCACGGGATGTCCTTTTCGTCTTCTAGTTATGGCCTTAAGGTTGGGGAGGAACACCATCACTAAACTGAAGGGTTGGCTGCTTCAATATCTCCCCCAGGTGGGATGCCTCCCATTATTTCACTTACTTCTTAAACAACCCGAATATGAATGTTGGTGAAGGCCGCTCGTTCTACATCTTCTCATCTTCCCGTGTGAATATGAGCAACATATGCCTCCTCAAAGATGGATTTTCCTCAAGGAACACCCATAAATATACTCGTGGGGTCAGTCCCTGCATACACCAAAATTTCCTTGCGAATCGGTGTTGGGCGTACAACTCACAGAGGGGCTCACAATCCACTCTTACCACTAGTACTTTACCTTGAAAGGCCACGATATAGGACTGATGATCTTTCATTCCATTATCATCATCAGTGAATACACCCATTGACAATGGGAATGGGTGAATGTCGAACTCCTCCACCTTCCAGACCTGGTTCAATACTGACTGCACGGCCAGCTTGGCTAGAAAGCTCCCTGCGGCATTCCAGGTGGATGGGCGGATGTTCGATTCCAGAGGGGAGATAGGGTTTAGATATTCATAGACCCCCCTAACATGTGCCACAATCCACCCATAGAGGAGGTGGAATGGCCCAAAAAACATCTGTGGCCTCTTCCCCTCACTGATATGACGCAACATCTTGTATTGCTTGAAGAGAATGGGGATATCGAGTTTGAACCACCCTCCTGTCTCTATCATGGATGCCATGATATATTTTCTTGGTCGCACACCCATGTTCGTGTCCATCACTTGTAAGATCCAATTGTAGATGAGAGATGTAATGAATGCATCCAACCTGACTACCATTCTATGCTATGTACTAACACTGAATCCACACGCCTTGAACTGGCTATCCTCCAAGAGCCGAAAGTACGAGGTATTTGTACCTCGTTGATCCCCCTTCAAGAATGTTCAAGGCATCACTAGAAACTAACTATCTTCTGAGATGTTTAGGAGATGATTGATCCATCATCTGAAATGGACATCATTCACTGCATCCTAGTCCTCTCCTGATACCAGATTCATCAACTCCATCACTAGTGGTAGCATTTTCTCAGGATCATCCCACACACCCATAACGGGAAGGAATTCATCATACATCACCCCTAGTATCAGGACCCATGAGATCTGATGCACATCCCAAAAACTGATGCCGACCTCCTCATGGTGTAAGTGTATGTTATTTTTCCTCGATGACCACCTTCTCAAAAACATTGGCATGAGATCATTCAATTGATAGATTTGGAATTTGGAAGCCCAAGCCACCTCATACAGGCCCAATCTTCTCATCTCTGCCCCGAACTCTTCACACGATGCACCTACTCAATTGGCCTAGGCCTCATCATCTGTGAATTTTCCACCCTAGTGTAAATCCCACTCATTGAACCATCCCTTCCCTAGGTTCCTTAGGGTTGCCTTTGAGTTTTTCTAGTATAGAGGGGGGGATGTCTCCGGCTGCAATTCCTTCCCATCAACATTGTTCGAGTGATTATATAGGTAGTAAGTGTTGATAGGTGTGAAGTCCTCCCAGGAATGGCTGTCAGGCGCCTTGAACCACTAGTTCTAGCATGACATGCTACTAAAAAAGTATGCTGGTTTGTCCCTACTTGATTTATGGATGAAGATATCATCCCTCAACCCAAGTCTATACGGAGGCAGCCTCTTACACAATGAATAATTCCTTTGCCTTTCCGACAGTAGTTTCACCAACAAATCATGATCAGAGTGGCTCAGTACCAACTCCCCTAGACCCAATCTATTCTCCATCTCCTCCCTTCATCCAGTGTCCACAAGGACCCCTTAGTAGCCTCTTGGTGAGACATTTCGTTTTTAAGAGTTAGAAACTTTTTGTGAAGCCCTTTTGTGGAGCTCGATCAGGGAGACCATTCACAGAGCTTGCTCACACCAATGGAATCACAAATCTGTGCACTGAAAATCAAATGCAAGCTGCAGAGCACACCATCACGGAGTCAAAGACTTGCTATGTTCCGTGAAGCAGAAGGCCTGATTCACGGAGTGAAATTGTGGAGTATGCGGAGCATCATGATTTGAGATCTCTATATTCCATAAAAGCGTAGAAGAGAAAGGAAATAAGAGACGTCACCTCCCCTATTTATAGGGGAATACCCCTTTTGCTTCGTGGAGCATCTAACCATGATGCGCATCATGGTGTGCTCGGCCTGCCTGTCAGCTCTCTTCTTTGCAAGCATCCTTCGTGAGTCATCTTCGCCATTGGATGAGGGTTTTTGGTGTTTGATTCTCAGACATTGACCCTCTATTTATCCTTGGCTCCAAGTCTAAGGGAGGTAATTTTTTTCGCCAACATTTATGAAGAATAAGAACAAACAGAAACCCTTAGGTACTACCTCATGAAACTCATTCTCAGAGCCCTACATCACAGTGATCGGTGCAAAGCTTCACCTCCGCAATCCCACTATGGGGAAAGGAGGTAGGAGGCTCTGTGAACCCAATTTACATTTGCGAACCTACCGCAGAGCAAGGAGGCAGGTGGCTCCGCAAACCCTATTTGAAGTTTGCGAAGCCACCGTGGAGCAAGGAGGCATGAGGCTCCACGGTTATGACAAAATTCCATGTCGCTTCATGTAGAGGAAGCTCTGCTTCATGGCACATATTGACTATAAATACCATGCTCCCCTCGATCCTGAAGGATAGATCCTATGACCATTCACCTTTTAGCTCCCAAATCATGAATAAATCTCTAATTTGTGAACCATGAGATCTTCAAGGTACATTTTCATTGCGAAGTGCCTCCCACATTGCATCAATACAACCCCTCTTCAAGGAGGGTTGCACTTCGCAAAGCCCACGGGCCTTCCTAAAGGAAGGGGATCCCCAAGGGGAGTTGGGTCTTTTCTGATCACTTATGCTTCACAAAGCACCCTCTATGCACATGTGACCCATATGCTAAGGTAGGGTCACTATGCTTTGCGAAGCACATTTCTTCAAAATGCTATGATTTACATGGCACCCTTGAACCGTGAAGTACTTCTCGGTGAGGGCCTTTCTACTTCCCGAAGAACATTCTATATGCACCTATACCCTACGCCTAGGCTAGCCCACTTCACATCGCAAAGCATACCCCTTAGTGAAGCCCCTCAACTATATGAAGCACTAGTGCATCATAAGGATTCTACCTATGATCCCCTTTTCTCCAAAACACCATTTCTCGTGCGAATTTCTATGTTTGCACAATGTAACTTAAATGTCCCTTACGCAGTGATTCCTGTTGCATTGCTTCGCCTCATGCTTCTTCGTATAGGAATGAAAATGGCTACTGCTTTTTTTGCATACCCACTCTAACGTGGACCCCTCAGAGGATCACTCCATAACACACCCTCTCCACAGTATTTCTGATGCCTTCCTTTCCCCAAGGGGTGGGAGGTGTTAGGTATGTTTTCCATAGGGGTGCGGAAAAAACACCCCTCATCCGAGCTGCAAGATGTCAAACAACCAGGAACCATCGTTCTCATCACATGATGTTAAACTGTGACCTCGCACCGTGCATCGTAACTGGGTTTCCCCCACCTTTGACATTCTGCATGTCCACTGGTCTCCATAGGAGTGAAATAATTCCTCCCATGGAATGACATCCTCTTTATTGGAGCGGCATTTGTCCATGGGGAAAGGGAAACCACCTTGGTGTAAGCCACTATCCCTTCTTGTGGTAGGAAACATCCCAGCTTCTCCTCTTTTCTTCCTGGACGAAGACAAATGATGGGGGGATGGGCACCAGATCCCTCCATTCTTCGGTACCAAATCCCTCTCCCTTTAGAATTTGTTGCCACCTGGGCCTTCATCCTAGAGTAAGTGCCAATATTTATCACCCAGGGCTGCTAACCACACATAAGTCATTGTTTCCTCTTTGGGCCACTAAATACATTTAAGACCTACTCCACTTCCCACTGACCCACCTTTCATGACATGATCGCCAGGTCATTATTGCCTTTTGTTTCTCACATCTATCATGACTCAAGTGGGATTAAATCAAGCACCCACCATGACATCCTTTCTAGAATTCCTTAGAGTATAATCCCCACAAAAAACCCATTTGCAAACAATGTGGTATTTGATCTTTCCCAAGGCAATGTACGTAGGAAGCCACCCTGTGGTTCAAGACCAACAACCATTGTCCCTAACCACCTTCACGTCGTTGAACCAAACACCATCCAGAACTACATGGACATTGATCCTTACAAAGACAAGGTACGTAGGAAGTCTCCCTGATGTTGAGTCCTAACCACTATTGTTCCTAATCATCTTTTCATCGGTGCACCAAACCCCATTCGAAACTATGCGGACTTTGATCTTTTACAATGCATGGTACATTGGAAGCCTCCCTGAGGTTCAATCCCAACATTTATTGGTACCATCCATCTTCACGTCGATGTAGCCATCCCCCTTCCAAACTACGTGGACTTTGATCCTTGCCATGGAAAGGTATGTTGGAAGTATCCCTGAGGTTCAAGCCCAACAACAGCTGGGCTAGACCACTCCACGTCAGTCCACCCTTGTTCTACATGACACTAAATTGTACTCCCCCTTCATCCTGCATCCAGCAGTAAGCCATTATGCCCCAACCAGCGGTAAGCCGTTGTGATCCCCTACCCAACGATAATCCGTTGTGAACCTCACGCAGTGGTAAGCCATTGTGTTCCTCATTAAGTGGTAAGCCATTGTCGACCCAAACCCATTGGTAAGTTATTGTCATCCCCTATGTTGGGACCCATATCCCTGGTCCGTCCATGTGGCGTCTGACCTACCACGGGCTGCTAACCACGCGTAAGACCCAAAATATTATTGGGTTGATGTCCTCTGTGCACACCCCGATTCTATACACAAATCCTGAACTATATGGACATTGATTCCTTGCCACAAGGATACGTAGGAAGTCTCTTCGAGGCTCATGCCCAATGTCACCATCTCCCTCGAGTCGACCCCATATCGTTCTCCATCCCCATCACTTAACCACCCATTATACATCTTGATTCTTACCCAGGACACCACATCCCGATGGGATCATGTCAATTCACCTAACAGTATCACTGTTCCCTCCTGGGGTTACACTAATCTGATCCACTATAATCGGTGTTTCGATCATTCTGATCTATCTCCTCTAGATGCTAAACCTGTTGCATACCCTATCTTAAACATGGGAAGTTGAATAAAACTCCCGAGACATGCCTATGAAAAATAATTCCCCACATTCGACGTGGGATGTTTCAGGATTCCACACCCTCAAGAAGCCCTATAATAAGGGGATGAAACCAGGCGTTCTAGGGTTCTGGAGTCTAGAGACACCAGTGATGTTCAACATGACTACTCTCCCGACCGAAGGTTTCTTCCCTGGCTTGACCGGTTGGAATGTCTCGACAAAAGTAGTGTAATGAACCAGTGTCAATGAAGAAATGGCACTGGGAAGAGTTTAAAAAACAACTTCTTAGTCTATAAGGGAGACCCAGACTAGGTGATGAGTTACGAGGAGGAATCCAAAGAAGGAAGAACCGACATCCCATCATCCCAATTCGATCAAGGAGAAAACATCACTAAATAAGTGAAAAATGCCGCCCACCTTTGGAAAGTAGGAATGCGGGGCAACATATCATCATCCTCAAACAAACAGGTGCGTGCGCCATGGGGAAAGCATCAGAAACAACAACGTTAGGAATGAAAACATACTATTCTATCTCCTATGAATTGGCATCATGTTCTCCAAAATCTGCAAGGGTGGCGTTGATGAGATTCACTGATTTGAAATGAATTTCATGTATTATATTTGGGACATTGTACGAAGACCTTTTCTTACACCCTCCACGTGGATTTCCCGTCTCCTCTACTAATTCTCTAAGAGATTCTAGGAGAATTGTAATCCAATGTGAATCTTCGGATAGTTTATTAGTTTGTGTCCCTAGTTAAGGTATTATATCACATAATGGGATGATATAGGAGGATTAATTCTACAAATGTTTTTCCTAATTTGGATATGGATGATTTCTACAAAGGAGGGGGCTGTAATGAAGAACAACCCCTCATCCAAGTGGTCTGGTGCAATTCTCAATCCACGTAAACAACCCTTTGGGCCTATTTTATTGAACATGAGGGTTGGGATAAAAATCCCCTAGACTTGTGGGATGTGGTTTCTCCCAAACTACCAAATCTATTACTATTGTGGATTCCCTTCAGATTGTATAATGTTTTGTTTGAACATGTTTTGGGTACATCATTTGGTGTACACTCAAATCGACCACATATGAAGACTATTCAACCATTTCAGACATTTTTATTATCTTATGATTGAAATCTCCAATGTGAGAGGCTTTCTCAATATTCTTAGTTTCCTATGGAAAATTATCTCAGTAGCCTACTCTTCTCTAGACCAATGTCTATGATAGTTGGTTGGGGCTTATTTTTGACGATCATGTCTTCAGTTATGAAAAAATTCATTTTTAAGCCATCCTGATGCTATAACATTGCATGCTATGTCCTTTGGAAAGATTTTCATGGTAGGGAGTGTGCTCAAATGTAATAATACATGTGCACCCCACCCTATGATATGAACACCAGATGAAGAATCAATGGCCGACTTTTTCATTCTCATTAATGCACTGAGGCGCTCGTGAGGAAGGATAACATGCTATTTCTCAATCTTTGGATGTCATGAATCCATGATAACTTCCAAGTCAATTTGGTATTGAAACCATTATATTACCTTGACATGGATTTTATTCTCTTAGTTGTGTAATACCTTTTAATTATTATGATTAAGTATCTTAAATATATTGAGGGAGATGTTGTGTACAAAATATTTATACAATGCCTCTAAGATTTTGTATGGGGGGATGGAAAAAGAATAAAACATGAATGGTAGGTCTTCATTATCTAGTTGTTTCCTCATGTTTAGAAAATAATATTCATCTTTGGCAAGAGGCACCTCTACCTGGTCTGACTTGAGTGGATTATTTCCTTACAGTTTATCAAAGTTAATGGGATTAGTATGGATTTACTCATTCATTTTTAAGGTATATAACCTAAGTGTGTTTTGGAGAATTACCATCACATTGGGATTTATTCTGTTTGAGAAATAATTTCACTTGTCAATGATACGACATCAAACATGATTGAACTTATTTTCTCTTGTACCTCATGGTAGGATGGATTTCTAGTGACTAGATATCCCCAGGGACGATGATTTTGACAACATCAAATAGTACTGCAGAGAGAACATTATCATCAAATAAAATCATGGGGAGGACCACCATGGTGGATTATTGTATGGGCAAGACCCTTTTTCTCCTTGATCTTATAGCCACATGGATGGCTTATGTGACACTCATGAGGAGATAGGCTCTCTATATCGATCAGATTGTGGGAATGAATCCAACATTCATGGTGAAGTGTCTGAAGAGGACCTTTATAATTACTTCTATATCCCCCATAATTTGATTACATGGGAGTAGGATACTATGATACCATAGATAATCATACAAGGGATTCAAAAACACTAGTATTGAGTAGAGTTATATCATAGATCGCCTCTTGGTTTTCCAGTTTTATTTGGTGAGGCTTCTTCTTGGATGGAATATTATGAGTGATTGGGACCAAATTCAATGAGAAGTTGTTTTCAAGGGATGTTTATTGGGAATAACTACAAGTGGTCATTGGGATTGGTAGATTATATCAAGTTTGAGTGGGTGTGTATTCTCGATCCATTTTTATGTATAATATAAGAGAGTTTTCTATATGGAAATCCTAGATGGGAGTAGGGGTGTGTATCTGCTTTGGGGTGAAAAGATGATGAGTACCCCAGTTTTAGGGATGGAGCTATATGTTTTCCCTCAATGAAAACATTCATCACTCTTATGAGGTAATTGAAATTATGTAAAATGTGTTAATAGATTTTTTTCTACCGTTTCACTATTTACTTGATTTGTTTGGTGACTTCAGAATTCGGAATGTGAATATATTCTCTCTTTTTTTAGATTAAGGGTATGTGCCTACTATCCTATTCCTTTTTATTCAAATTAATATTGATAGTACTAACATGATAGGAAAGAGAGTTGGGTCTACCATCCATTTTTCCTTTATACTCTCTTACTAACTTCTCTGGAGGGTTCCAAAGGAAACTATCGACAAGCGTGATGAATGTAGGTATGTTTGTGTGACTTCTTATAGTTTGTTTCCAAAAATGGCTGGATGGATTCTTTTAGTGCTATCAGAAGTTCTGCTGATATTCTTTGATAGTTTGGGTAGGTTTATGTTCCTGCCCATATTTTTCCATCAAATTTGAATGACATGATTACTTGGGTGTTTTCAGATGAGTATTCTACCCTATTAGAATAAGGTTGGTTGTTTATGTTACCAATCTTATTTTTCCACCAAATTGGGTTGGTGGGATTCCCCAGATGTGGATGAGGTGTGACCTTACTCCATTTCAAACAAATTATATCCTCAATATTCCATCTTTTGAACCCTAGTCTGGATGAATTGGTGCATGCCATCATGGATGGAACCCTCATCATTTTGGGGATTTACTATAGTGAGGCATCAGTGGAAGAAAATGATGGCATTATTCCATGAGAATGAATCCTATGTCTTTTGGATGTGGTTGTCTTTGTCCCCTTGATCAACCTACTTAAGGTGTTAGGGGGACTAGTTTTTGGGTATCGGGTAAGGATTATCGAATTATTTGAAGATGAAAGTTGGTTCCCTCTACATCAGGACCACTAGTCATCACTGGGTAAATGATTAGTGGTGCTTCATGGGATGGAAGGCCTGTCAGGAAGCCTCCATGGTCAGGATTATACCATTCTCATAGTTCCCCTTGACTAATGAGTTTGGGATCCATCATTGAAGACACTCTTATTGTGATGGTGTCCCTGATGTGGATGAAGACCTAGCTAGAGGATTAGTCGTAGAATGTTTTGGTGAATGATGGAAGGATTCCATTTGATCTAACGTAGTTCTAGAAGAATGTGACAAAATATATAATAAACAGAAACAAAAAAACTCCTTCAATGTATCATCTCATTGAAAAACACATGCTTAATTTAATTTCATCTATTTCCCCCTTTTATCAATTGGAAGGGTTCTAATAGATGGGATCTACTATCTTCTTTGTTAAAGATTCACATCAGGTTCATAATTTTTCATTTCCCTTCAAAATTAAATCACTTGGTGGTCAATTTCAAGGGGCTTAATTTTGTGCAATCATTCATTTCGGTCCACTATTTCAGAATGGTTTCCAATAGGTTTCTTGTTGGTACCAGAAACACCCAATGGTTCTATATCTAGGAAGGAACATATTTCAAAAGGTAGGCACTCATTATGGAGTTTGAACAATGATTCTTAGGAACTCACATTGGTCGAGAGGATGGGAGATCAGCCTTATCACACCCTTTTGCGGGGAATTTTTTCCTACTTTGTGATTGTCTTATAGATTTATGATATTTTCATGAATCATTTGAAATTCCCAAGAATGATGTGGATTACCCTTGAATTAACAATAATCTATTATCATATATACATTTTAAAATCATATGTTTGTATCTATGGTTCATCATCAATGGATATATTCGTATGTTTTTAGGTTATATATTTCTAGTATCCACTTATGTACTGATTGTAGATCATTTTATCATTACTGTAATGATTTTAATTTTCTAGCCACATAGTGGGGTTGCTCTAGAGTGTGTAGTAATACATGGAGATGTGATTTTTTGATAATAGGGTTAGACCCATGGATGGACTTCATACAAAAACTTGTGAATGGAATCAGAACCCATGTAGTTTGATGCAACATAATGGGAACATCATAAATTTTCGGTTGTGTGATAAGGACCAAACCATGGTGTTTTATGTCAGGAACCTAGGATGTCTAGGTGGAAGATTTCAAGTTAATTTTTGGTGTGGTACTTATGTCATTTTTGTAACCCTAGGGACTTGGAAGGTATATGGATTCCTAATTTAAATATTAGATATAAGAAATTATCCCCAAAGAGAATAGTTTTGACTTGTGGTGTAAGGCTTGGACCTCAGGGAGGATTCCTATGTATCCCATATGGATGGGAATAAAATCCCACGTAGTTTGGTTGTGAGGACCTAGACTTATGGAGGACCTCAGGTTTTTCTCATAGGGGACTATGGACCTTTAAGGATTTAGATGGTCCTTCTTTATTTGATGGATTCCCCATGTAGGAGGTCATCAGTGATGTGTCTAGTCATGGTGAATTGGAGGATTGTTCAGAGGTACACATAAGGAGGGGCCCCATGGTTGAGTATTATGATATGTTTAGGGATTATTCAAAGCAGGAGGCCTAAAATTTATATTTTAGTTCTTATTCATGAGGGAGATTCCCTTGATGATTTTGGTCATTTGATTGGGGATTGAACCTGATAATGATTCCCATTGAGCTTGTGACTTAGTTAGGAGTCCAATGTATCTATATTATAAAAATGAATCAGTGTTATTTTAGTTCAATAATGTATCGATTAAATGTGATGGTTCCCTTGGTTAATGGTGGATATGATTGGGGCTTACTCTTTAAAAGGATTCCTAGGTATTTTTTTTGTTTGGGAATTTCTCCGAAGAAGGATTCCGATAGTTTCGGGAGGGGATTACTCATGAGGAGGATTCCATTGATTTATTGGGATTTACAAACGTAATGAGGCTGAATATGATACTTCCAGGGATTATTCCCAAGGAGTATTCTCTTGATTATTTAGGAGATTTTGTTGGGGATTACACCGAAGAATAATATCCATTAACATCAGGGGATGATGTAGGGATCCTAGGTAATCTAGTTATACCTGTAATAATAGTTCACATAGTTCAATAGGTCTTACATGGTAAGGTTTCCCTTAGATAGGGGATCAATTGGATATCATTATTACCATCAAACTCAAACTATATGTGAGTCATGACTAGTGGGAAAACCCAAAGGAAGAGAATAATCCATGAAACCACAAAATCTTCTTTTCTATGAGGTTGGATAAATGGCCTTTAGGACTCAATAATAGAGAGGAACATTGATGGAATTAAACTTGATGATACACAATAAGGTTCATGATTGAAACATGCATGTAACTGTGTGGATTTTGGGATTTTTGTTTTCCTCTAAGACATCATCAGTCATGACGAGTCATTCTAAAAAATGAGAAACTAGAGGATGTAAAAGATATGGAAAATCACACACTTCTTCTCCTATTCTAGTGGAAGATGACGTGGTGACATGATATGGGAAGGGTTGTAGTTCCCATCCTATCTATGATCTCTATATCCAAGTGAGTCATATCAGACTTACCACCCAGATACGATCGAGGATGCAAAGAGGAGAAAGAGTGTATCCTCCAGTAAGAATGGATAGGGGATTACTCCAATGGAGGATGCCATTAAATTGGTTTCACAAAAAGGGAGGAATATATTATTAAATGATGAACAGAAAAAAAAGAATGATCCCCATCCTACCATGGTGGAATTAGAGGATCAGGGTCTTAGAGACAACATGGGTTGGAAATGGTCCTATCCTTAGTAATCGAGATCAAGAACACCATAACACCATTCCTTGGCTCAAGGTCAATGTGATGATTGGAATGAAAATCCACATCCACCCCATGGTCCCAAAAAATTAGTTTGGATGACTGTAGGAGACCACTGAACATTGGAATGCACATCAAATGGGAGACACATTCTTGAGCTCCTCATCATGGTTATGCAAAGCCATTGGCTTTGGTGGAGGTTTTAATATGGTAACTCTGGGAAAAGGGAGACAAAGGAAGGGAGGGCCTGCCATGTATTATTTTGAAGAGATTCTGATTTGAGGCTCTCACTGGACAGATGATAGAGAGAGATAAGAGAGTGTTGTGCAGTTTGGCCTAAGCAAGAAATGGAAGGCTTGTGTAGGGGGTGCTTTAATCCAGTGGACGTAGGTGAGGTGATGGTACTTTGGGTGATGGAAAACCTAAGAAACAAAACTTAGGTGAGAATTTTCTCAAGCCTAAATGGTTATGCATAGGTTTTCTAGGAATTTTCTCATGTAGGTCTGTGGTTATAGAAGGGGACCTCGTGCTAGTGTTCATCAACGACGGGGGAGAGAGTCCCTTTCATTAGGGTTGTGTATTTTAAAAACTATGAGGAATATAATTTCACCACCCCAATATAATTACCTATTCTTTAGGTTTTAAAGTAATACCTAGAAATTTTGGAAGGATTGGGATAAGGATTACGGTGTGCAGAAAGTCAGGAGGTCATTGGCAAACTTCATCTATGAAAATGGGGACCCTATAGTTCTATTTATAGAAAAATTTGGGACTGTTGGTGAAAGTAATATTTCATGTAGGTGTACCACATAGGGGTTCAAAAAAAGGGGTCCACACTATCTAATTCACCGGTCAGTCACACGGGCTGATGCACAAGTACCATATGTACTAATGTTGGTCTACAGTACCATCCCGACATGCCTTCGATGGATTTGTAATCCTTGGACTTCTTCATCCCTCTTCTTCCCTCCCATTTAATACCTTTTAAATTAACACATTCTCATCCATGTGACCTAATAGAGTGTCAAATCTTATATATATTTCATAATATTGATTCTATGATGATTAATTCTTACTCACCATTCTATCATTCCATCTATCCAAAAGTGAAATCAACTGTCACGCGAACGTATTACCTACAATCTCTATGAATGGTGTAATTTATATATATATATATTTAAAGACAAATATATATATATATATATATATATATGTTGAAGTTATATTCTAGTTAGAACATGAATAAAATTCTATAGATGGAGGAACTATAATAAAAGTACAAATACAATAATTATCAAATCAAAACATACATGAAAAATGAAGAAGGTAAAACCTAAAATAATGATAATAATAAAATATTATTATAAAATATTTAATAAAATATTTTAGAAGGATGATATATGATATTTTAGATATTTATTTGGTTCTTTTATTTAGTAATAATGAATTTAAATTTATTATGTAGGAGGCTGAGTGGCGTTCAAAAAATATGAAACGTGAGGTAAAGAGATTCCATCTAAATTTCCATTCATTATGGCATATTTTGATATTATGTTCTTAATTAGTTTTATATAGAGTATATAAAACCCGTTTAATGTATTTAGTATCCTAATTAATTGGAAATCACATTTCTATTAAATATCTATATTCTTTCTATCATGGATATGCATTTTTCAAAACTTATACAATTACTTTAAAAAGTATTTGATTGATGGGGGATTTAGTGATTAATCTAAAATTATAGCATGAAAAATATATTAATTAATAAGTCTTATCGTCTGTGAATTAAATTGATGATTTTATATATTATTAATTTAATATAAATTCAGGTATGCGTGGGGAAAGGAATCATTTATACCATTGATGTATCGATAGGTATCTTGAGACAAAGTAGTTGGCCAATTTAAATGGGTATTTTCAAATAGTTTTAAACTATTTTTGTGCATGAACTTGATGGTAGATATATAATTAAATACTATATCATGACATACAATAGTATGAATTTATTTCCTTTAGAATTCATATATTATTATCTACTAGAATTGTTCATTGAAATTATCCATGGATGAATTTTTTTCTTAGGTATTGATTAAATGATATTTTTTTCATTTCATTGCTTAGTACTGTTTCTTATGCCTTATTTAATAATGAATGTTTCTTATATATGTAAACCTTACTAAGAATTTTATGTCCACCTTTTTGGTTTATGTTCACTAGGTTGTTAAGAAAAAAATCATTGAATGGTTTTAAAAAATGAAAAACAATTTTTTTAATTCTTATATATTATTTCTAATGTAAAATGGATATTTTGTATTTATTCTATTCTCTTAGAATAATAAAATTATCAATCCATTAGTATAATATACTTAGTATAAATTCCAATTAAACAATGTAAACACCAAATCAAGATTACTAGTTTTGGGGGGTCTTACATTGATTCGTGAGTAATTTTGATGAAGACGAGTTCATAACATGATCAAAAAACATCTCTGGTTTCAACACTATCAATTTGAATGGTATTTTAACTATGAAATATGTATATGAAACATGGGGAGTCCAAAACAAGAATAGTGGTTGTGATTATTGGTTACAAATGCATAAAAAACTACTGTGTGGAGAAAGATGTTGTGAGATATGGTGTAGTCAAAATGAAATGATCATCTCACCATAGGAGTATCAGTAGTCTCATTGTTTATGATGTATTCCTCTGAAAAATTAAAAGTTAAAAAGAACCACCTATAGAACTATACAACATGTTTGATCTCCAATGGTAATCATTAATGAGTTATTTCAGTGTTTTAATGAGTTTATATGATTACATTTATCAATAAGATCAAGAGTTAAAGATTCATGACGTCTTAAAATAAGAAAAAATGAATTCCACAAGAACAATAAAGAATTACTTCTAACCCATGCATGTGAAGAATTATTTTTTGTTGGTCCTACCACCTAGAGATGATCATTAAATCATATTTTCATACACATGGATTTTTTTGGGGCCCAATAAATTGATAAAAATTATTCCAATATATTTTCCCTATTTTCTATGAAGGTATAAGTATCCATGCTAAACAAGTGGGGATACTCAAATAGTGGATGGTGGATTTTATACTGGAGGGTTCATATATATATTTATTAGTAGAGTGAGGAGAAATAATATTGGTGTTGATTTATCCATTCATGGATAACTCTTAAGTGGTTGAGGCCATAGAGACCTAAATACACCTACCGTATATTCTTTTTTTATTTCCATATATCTTACTTTTTCTATATGGAGCCTTAATATCTTGAATGAATAAGGAACTTTTCATCGTTGAATACATTTTTTCACGAAAATTCTAGAATATTATTAAATTTATTGAGTTAAAGTGGGTTATTCTCACTATTTAAACATATTTTGGAAGATCTCCCCTTTACATATAGAGTGTTGAGCCTGGTGGAATTTCATGGAGTTATTTTATCTTTTCAATCACTTTCATAAGAGGGTTGAATTCCATACCGAGGTCATGGTATTATTCTAAGGAATATTAAGGTGTTTACTCTGAAGTCTCTGTTTGATAATTTTTATATTGAATCTAATAATTCTTAGAAATAAGTGAGTATCCTAAGGTCAATACTTGTTCACTAATTCTATATTTAAAATATTATATGCCAAAGAAATCACTATTAACATGGTTAGATTAATATTCCAAGATTAGTATTAATTAGATATTTGATAAATAATTAAACTATATGATAAGGATAGAAATTAAATATATTTTTCTATAATATATTTATCATGATAATAATTTTCCATGAACAATGAACCATGATTAATAATTTTTTCCATGAGTATTTTTTCCCATAACTTTCCCATAAAGCATTCACTTTATGAATATATGAGTTAAATGATTTCAAATATGTTTTTTTGGAAATATGTTTTAGATTTAAAATTTGTAATATAAAATTTCATTTAATATGAATAGTCAACCTCATGATTTATTAAGTTATTGTAATTAAAATAAATTTTTAAATATGAGTATTTTGACGAAAAATCATGCTATAAATATGATCCCCTATTACATAAAATGTGTGATCTATTGATGTGTTAACCATAACCTTAATTATTAAATGTCATTTATGTATGTTATAATAAGTGAACAGTTGGGAAAATAATTTGATGTATTGTTATGACTCGTTCTTATTATAAACATAGAAAGAACAAAAAATTTGTGGTAAAATTAAGAAGTAATTTTTCATTGTTATAGACAACGTGTTTAAGGGTAATATATTCAAGAAGTAAATGATTGTGTAATCACACTATGATTTATAAAATATAGAATGGTGTCTATTCTATTTTAAGAATAATGTATTCAAAAATAATATTGTTATAATATAAGTATGCAAAACTTATTTTTTAATCCTGGGATTAAATCATGTTATAATTCTATATTAGTCTAATGATTCATTTTAAAATTTTATTATTATTCAAATTATTCTAGTGTTATTCTTCACCTAAAGATATAAAGCTTATTTTTTTATTTTTTCCCCAAGGAAGTATTTTTAAAGAATAAGAAACACTATGTACTAAATTAATCATCATTATTTGATTATCTATGTGACGATGGTCAGTTTTATTAAGGTTTGATTCTTAAATGGCTGGGTGACTGATTGATTAAGCATTAGTAAAATAGGGTATAATTAATTGATTTTATATTTTTATTCATATCTATTGTATAATTTGATTATATGATATATAATGGAAGAAGGGATAGTGGGATGATATGGATGGTAAATAAAGGCGTGGATAATTACATTAGGATAACTCTCTGGATGAGAATATTTTTCACTTATGCTCTATATTTATGATTATGTAGAAATTAAGTATTCGGTTGATGAGTATATTTAGATAGTAGTTTAATGTAAATTGGTTATTTTTTCTATTTGATATGATATTATATGTGTTGTTTTTTAATCATGTGACATATTCTAAAATATGTGTTAAATTTTGAACCAATGATATGGAATAAAAATATAATAGAGTGATTATGTGAGGGAAGAAAAAAGTGGAATATTGTAATGAAAATTTGATAAATAAATAGGTGTATGATGTTCTAAAATTTAACAGTGGTGATTCTAGTCATGTGGAGGAGAAATTTCTAGAAGATGATGATGTTTACTTTGAGAGGGTGAAGAATCCATATTGGTTCTAAATGTTTCTAAATGATGGATCATATTAGAAGGTAACACAATGATGGTAGAAGATGAAGTGTAGAATCCCATAAGGGATTCCTTAGTAAGAATTTTATTTCAATTGTTAATGAATTATTTTATCCCTTGTTTGAATATGTATCTTCCACAAAATGATTGTAATATGATATTCAGAGGGGGGAAATGTGTGTGGATTTTGGAATCATTTTAAGAACCTGGTTTCTTATTTTCCATACTAACTAATTAGTAGAATATATCAGGAACAATATTTTGATTCTTCCAGGATTCTATAGATTCAGTGATCTTTCATGACCTTCTAGATGAATTCCTTAAATGAAGTGAGGGATCACATGTGGATTGTCAAGAGAGGTATTTTAACAAGATAATTTTCGAGTAAGGGCCTCTATGAGGTTTCTAGAAACGTTAATATTCATTTTCTGAATTGTGGGTCTCAATATTTATATAAGAATAGGGTGAAGCAATGTTATAGTGTTAGGTCATAATTTAAGCTAGAGGTTTGACTGTCTTGATTTGTATTATATTAGGAAACTTGATCTATTTCCATTTTAATGATATGTGTAATCCCTAATATAATTATCGTGAAGGATATCATTTACACATTGATATTGTATTAGATATATTATTTTTAATTTTGTAGATATTTTCTGTTGTACGCTACACCGTGATTATCATGCACAATACATAACACGACAGTAGCTTTTTGTATACGCAAAAATATCATTGGCTTATGTTGCACAAAATTTAAAATTATTTTGATTGAATTAATTTCACTCAAATCCTAGTATAGTTGATAGAAAAATATTATAACCTAGTAATTATAAAGGCAGGTATCAATAGTATTAACTCGCTTCTAAAAATATTATTTAACTGAAATTATGTGAGTCAATAAAATAATAAAATCACAAATTATGGATTTTATTAATAAAATATATATGTAATATATTAAATATAATGTTTAAAATTCAGATTATATGTTTTTTATACATGATATAAGAACTAACTCAATTTTACTGGTAAAATGAGCATTTTTTGAAAAATTTAGTTTTAATGCCTTTTAATGGAGAGCTCATTTTAAATATAGTTCTTCAAAACATTATAATATATTTTTGAAAAAATAAAATTATTCTTTTGAATCAGGGCATCTAAATTTACATTGGTTGAATTATTTCTTTTTTACCATTAATATTTATTTTATAATGAATATTGAAAAGTACTACATTTTAATTTAAAACTGCTTTTCATATAATTTTTTTATTAATAAAGGATATACTTTTTAATTGTTTTAATGTATAATTACATTATGTTTTTATAATTTAATCCAATTTGGGTTGTTTTATGTAATTTCACATTGAAATTATATTTAAATGTACATCAATCATTTGATGGGTTTTACTTTTAAAAAACTTGTTTTCTCACTTTGATCACGAGAATTAATTTTAAATTAATTTCTACAACATTTTTGTTTTGAATTTTGATAAATGGATACTTTATTTGGAATCAGAAGTTACAAATAATGTTAAAAGGTTACTCATATTTTTTTTGGATATTATTAATAGAAACTACAATAACTTTTATTTACCACAGTTAATGGTAAATCATGTAAATTTGGGTAACAAACAATATGATAAAGAAAATAAAATTACCCAAACACCTACCACAATCATATTGGAAAATTTAATGTCAACCCATTTAACCTATGTGTTTTAATGGCTTCATTTAATGGACTTTTCAAATAATTTGATGTAATTATAATTGAAACAAAAGAAAGAGAATATATGTGACTCAATTATGTTTTATAAGTATAATAATATTTATTTAGTGATAAACATGAAAAATCATCGAACATAAATAGTATCCATAAATCTAATAAAATTATATACATTATGTGTACTTATTTAGAATTTTTTAATATTAAACAATTACTATAAATATTGAAACAATTGTGATACAATAATTATTTTATTTAGAGAAATATAAAATAAATGATATTATAAATAGTAAATTAAATATTATTGGAAACAATTGAAATCATAAATGATTTTTATATGTTGATAAGGAATTTTAGAAAAATATTCAATTATTTGGTTCAATGCTATATCTATTTGTGGATTTTATTTAAATTAAATGAAATGTATAATGTAGAAATTGACAGTATTGATATTATATTAAATTATTTAAAAATCATAAAAATATTTTAAAATTAAAAAAGTGTCTTTGATATGGTCTAAAACTTAATTAAGTGCCTACTTTTAGAAAATTGACTTCATATAAGTAAAAATAATATCCTCTTAATAATTAAAAATTTGTTACCTCAATTGAAATTATTTGACAGTAATTATGGTTAATATAAAATGATAAAGTTTATAATAAAAAAAATGTATGTAAAAAAATTATTGGATGAGATTATTTAGAAATATTCCCATATTATCCTAGAAATATATCAATTTTTATTTATTATAATTCACAAATAAATTTATAATAAAATAATATTTCAAGACATTCTTAAAGTTCTTCTCCACCCTCTTATAAAACACCACAACATCTACCCACATAATCGCACCTCTCAATCCATTTTCTCATCCAAATTCTACTTAAATAAACTCTCAAAATCCCTACCATCTTCCCATATACCACAGTATGGGTATAAATATATCCTAGATAGATCTTTTGTGAAAATCCAAAGGAGATTCTTGGAAATGTGGTTATTGTTTTATCACATCTTTCGAAAGACTTTTATGATTATACATTTTCATCGTATATTGTTTCCATACTAAAGTAATAAATAAATTATCTTCTACAAGATTAGAATCTATTATAATTATGTTACAACCTTATACCACCTTTTATCCATCCAAAAATAACAATATCACCATGCGTGTGTATGTACAACTTACCATATCCACGTTGTGGTAGAATTTGTTAGTCAACAATAATTTATTTGGATAGGTATAATTGTGAGTATAATGGATTTAAATAATCAATATAACATGAAAAATATTCTGTATAATTAATATACATTCCAATTCCTTTCCATTTAACCATTAAGTAAATGATATCGTCGCTCGTGTGTACGTACGACCTACCATCCCCCCGATGTGATTAGATTAATTCTACATGATCTGCATTTAACCATGATTATATATATGAATTTAATTAATACATAAGATACATATTATATTAATATAATTTTTTAAATTATAAAACTATAACCTAAGAATTGTAACATGAGTGTCACAACCTGTCCTCGGGGCCCGTGTCATGACTACCCCAAGCCAGCCTTCCATAGGCCAGGGGCTGGAGACTAGAAACTAAGGCTTAAATCCCTTTAACTAGGAAGACATTGCCTTTATAACACATAAACACATCCATCCAGAGTACAAGAATAAGTAATACACTAATTATAAAAGAATTTAGTGAAAAGTAAATGGGCCAGAAGACAAACCCAAATGACAAGTATAGCTACAACTGAACGAAAGTACAATAGAAAAGACAAATAGCTGGAAGATAGAAGCAGCTCCTGGGTCATCCACCTCGGATCCTAACTAAAGGGTATGTACAGAGAGCCTCCTCAACTCTCTCCCTCCAACCTCCTCTGAGAACAGTCTCGTTCTGAAGTCCACCTCTAGGTACTGACTCGTCGTGAGGTCCACCTCTGGGAACTGTCCAGTCCTCGTACACTGGATCTCAGTCAGCGCTGTCCGTCGTCTGCATCCAACACAACAAGGTGCGGGCGTAGCCCATGCAGGGGTGAGTATACGATACTCAGTAGGGACCCTGATACCCCCAAGGTCTCACTAAATCCAACAAGGATAATCACAAAAAAAATTCTCAATAGATAACCCTTACTTAGGTATAAACCCATACTTATACCTAAGTTATCATGTAACCCATCTCAGCCATGAGGTATCACACAAATATGAAGTCGACGGATAACCAATACTTAGGTATATTCCAATACATATACGTAAGTTATCATGTAACCCATCTAAATCACGAGAAAAACACAAAGATCATTGAATCAGCTCAAACCAGGATTTTCATTAATGATATCAAAACTGCAACTGCTGAAGAGATCACTCTCTATCGAGTACACTGATCCTGTCATGACTCTGAGGTGCTGCTCACTAACCTAAGACCGCTGAGGTAATCCTCCTGTCGAGTACCACAGGTCAGCCACCCAAACATAGTAGTTCTCACCGCCGGGGTCTGCCACCCAAACACAGTAGTGCACCCCCCCTAATAGCTTGTAGAGGTACTCCCTCTATTGAGTACCGCAGGTCTTCAATCGAAACACAGTAGTGATCCCTACCATGGGTCTTCTACCCAAACCTAGTAGTGCTCCCCACTGGGCAATACATGTCACTTCGACTCGAATCGGAAAAGCAGTCATCAGGTCTCATCCAGCTACAATGTCTCCGTACTCCATACGCTCGTCTCCTGGAGGATCCGCTTCATGAGCTACTGGTCGATACTACAAGTATCTCAAAGTCCCACGAATAAGTATCTCAAAGGACCGCCTCGACATAGAGGTCTCAACGCAACAGACAACATGTCAATCAGATGCCCGGTCTGTGGGTTATTAGTTTTTTCATCCCGGGGGCCCGGTTGGTTTCATGTATGAACCAACTAGACTGTATCTCAACTATATCCTGAACTCTCATAGGGTATACTCAAAGGAACCGTTTCTCAACATGATTACCAACGCCGCTGACGGTTCGTCAAACGGACATCTGGTCTGAGAGTTATTAGCATTTCTGTTCCAGGGGCCCGGTTGGATTTCGGGTACAATCCAACCCGACCTTACTCAAACTGCGTCCAAACCTCAAGTGAAGTATGCCAAAAGAACCATCTCATCAAGAGGAATCGAACAAAGTTGACGGCATGTCAATCAGACGTCCGAAGCTTGAGTTATAAGCATTTTCGCTCTGAGGGCCCGGTTGATTTCGGGTTCGAACAAACCCGGTCATACTTCAAATGACACTGGTTAACCAAACCAGTCACATAATTGCAATCCATACAGAAAAACACACTATATGGACTAGCCATTGGTCCAAAACGGATAACTGGTGAAAAGGTTTCATTTCACAGCCACACGCGTGAACCGGGCCTCGTGGGGCCCACACCTCGACCTCAACATAAATCTCCAAAATTGGTCATGAAACATCCGTCTTAATTCCCGGGTCGCAACATCACAGATGGTTTATCATTGCCCCGTATGAGAGAGATATGTCTGATACAAGATCCGTAATAATAATAATATAATTATTATTCAGTGTTTCGTGGGCCCGAGTCATGAACCAGAATTTAGTTTCCAACATTAGACTTGAACCGACCATAATAATGACAGGGTCACGTCCCTGCTAACAGCGAGTCAATCAGACGTCACACGCATGAGTTATAGCAAGTCGTAGATTTAGTAATAATATTAAATCTATTATTTTCGGAGCGCTTCGGGTACCCGATCCAAAAACCCGAAAAAGATATCCAATATTGGACTTATAAATTCCGTCTCGAAGTCAGGGTTGCACTGCCACCGACGGTTCATGAAGCCAAGGTCGCACAAAGAAGATACCGTCAATATACTGTTTCCCCAAAGAAAATAATAATAACATTATTATATTATTTTTATTTTTATTTTTAAAAAAAATTAAATTCTTTAAATCCTCACACCCTAAATCCACGCACCACTAGCGCCTCCCTTGCCTTACTCCATGCCTTGCACGCCCCATCACTTGATTGATTTCTTTTTTTATTTTCCTTTTAATTTAATTAACTTATTTTCTATCCTCTCTCCAATATTCTTTCATTAATCCATGATTCCTCATGCTCAAAAAAAATAAATCTCCTTCCCCAAAATCATGCTCCATCAACCCAAAAATTCAGCCACAGACGAAACCCTACCCGCCAAGGGTCTTGCGCACCCGCCACCTCCAGACAGTTGTTCCTCTTTTCGACTCGATCTTATCGCTGGACCGCCGTACCGGCCACCTACCTGCGATGTCCTGCTCATGTCGTTATCCCGGCCTCGCCCTCTCATCGGCCGCCCCGACTCCGCGCACAAATGAACAACCAGTGGAGGGTCGTTGGGCTGTGTTTTTTCAGACCGCGCCCTCCACGTTAGGTGTTATCAATTGGCAATAATAAAACACTTGCTTTCAACCTCGAGAAGGGTATAATTTATTCATGAATAAAGTATACAAACATCATATAAATAAACGCTCAAGCTTATGAGATAAACCCACTTAAATGAGAAACAAACAATATTCACCTACCTTGAAAAGACGTCGCACGTTGTCGAACCACATAAAGAGGCAAGCGTCGCGGTGGTCGGGCGTCGCAGAAGAACAGTGTCGAATTTATTGACGTCGGAGTGCGTCTGAAGTGGAAGCATCATTGGAGAAATCCCCCACATTCTTCGTGGGCAGATTTTTTCTCCCTTGACGCTGAGGAAGATGAAGAAGAACGGTGCTCCTCATGGCGTCACCTCACGTTCTTTCCTCGGTTGAAGGAGATTCCATCCACCGAGGGGAAGATTGCATTCTTCGTGGAAAGAATGCTTTTCCTTCTAATCCTACAAAGCATCTCCATAGATTAATTTCCCAACAATAAAATGAAAGGATTCCTCTTAATTTAATAATGCCAACCAATTCAAAACTAAGAGGACTGAATTTATTAATTGAAATAAAGATGGAAAAAACTTATGGGTGAGAGAGAATGAGTTTAAGAGTTCACATAATTAATGGGAGAGTTGGCAAAGAAATAAATGAAGGGGAGATTAATGGGGGTTCATGGAGTTTAAGAGGAGTTGAAAGGTTGTGGATCGTGTGGGCCCCACCTTTCATTTATCCACAGATGGGTAGTTGGTGGTTATGGAGCTCACCCTTAACTCCCCTTTGTAGGGTATAACTACCATATATATAAATAAAAATTTTCTAACTATTTTATTTATTTAATTCTAAATCCCCTATTATAAATCCTCAACTCGCTCAAAACGCAACTACGGTAAATGTTCACTTAAGAAATTATTAGCATTGCAAGTTCATCGGTGCCCTCAGATTTCAATTTCGAGCACCAGTTCAAAAGATAGAAATACCCACACGCACGTTTACTGAACGTACCTGAAAAAATCATTGTAAATTGATTCTGAGCTCACCGATCTTCAAGATCAGGTGCCGTCAAAACCGCAGACTTATAATATTCCAAGGTATTTAAGAAAAAATTTCCTTTAAAATTCTTGGTCATTACATTACTCCCACCTCATGGCTTTACATACCCGTAAAGCTACAACACACACTAGGAAAACAAAAGCGGTACTGCACACGCATCTGAGCCTCCCGCCTCCATGTGCTTTTCTGGACGTTCCCGTTCTACCAATAAATGTGCACCATAGGAATAGACCATCAACATAGGACCTTCTCTTGTCAATCCGCGATCTCCACCGGAACCTACAAGAATTTCACCCCGTCATCGATGTCCAGCTCCCCGTGGTCGATGATGACAGATAGGTCGTGCATGCATCTCCTCAGCTGAGATACGTGGATGACGTCATGAACCCGGTGTAACTGAGGTGGAAGGACCAGGAAGTAAGCCACCTCTCCTACCCTACTGAGGACCTGGAAAGGTCCATTGAAACTTGGAGATAACTTGCTGGCTCTGCCACATCTCCGTAGACCTCTTCGAGGTGAGACCCGTATAAAGACGTGGTCGCCATCCACAAACTCTAGAGGCCTCTGTTTTTGTTTGGAACAGAAAACTCAAAACTCCTACTTCCATGAGAGTAAGGTTGGCCAACTCAAGAGTGATCGGCCACTCCCTTCTATGCATGAGTTTATCCTGTGCTGCCTAGGTTTCCCTTTTCTCCGACCAAGGGAAATCCCTACTCCAACATTGTAGATAAACCAAAACCTTTTTCTCTTAATGCAGTCAGTCTGAGTATGAACTGTGGATGTCCAGTCCTTACCCAAACTAACGTCGTAAGGCCTGGATGCTGCCACCAAGAGTTTCTAACTTAAACTCTCGCCTCAAGGGTCAAATCACACCATCGACGTAAGTATGATTATCGAGTCTCCTCCCAAAGGTTTCTCCAGACGTGATGGTCAAGTCAACGATTTAACCGGAAACTCTAGGTTTGGGAAATGATTCATGGAAGGAAAGAATGATTGGTACCTATGCCTATTGATACGACATAAAATTGTAGACACAGACCGTACCTCGAATCATTTCAAGAGCCTTTTGGTTGCACTCCTTGACCGCATGCAGCTACTCTCATCCCCTTCCCTCCCGCTCCCTTATCACGTAGGGGACTAAAATGGGGTTTGGTTGTAACATGTTGAAATGTTCAGCACCTCATGCTGATCTCTTAGCTCTTCTTCCATGTCTGCTGCCCTACAGATTCATTTGTCCTTAACACTTCCTCTTCTCGAAACATTCTAAACACTCAAGTCTCTGAGACTGGTGCCAGTTTCATGCTTATCACTGCTAACATTCACTGGCTGTATCCGCTCATGAAAAGATCATTCAACCACAAAGGTTCTCTCTAGCACCCTAACATAAGTAAGAATGCTTTAGAAGAAAAAGTGTTGGCTCAGATATCCTGAAACACACCTCTCTCAGAGTTCTGAGCTCTAAAGCACTGATTGCTTCGTAATCATCGAGTAACAGGAATGGTCGGTATGCCTCGATGACTACTCATCTTCCGACACATCATCCTGCCGAAGCTATATAGCTCTAGAAAACTCTCAGCCACCTCCTCAATCCAGTCCTCAACGACATGTAATTCTGGCTCACCTTGGAACCTGAGGGTTATTTGATGCTGAAACATGTTTAAGGGGATAAGACTACATATTTCATCTACTGGTACTGTCGGTTGTAACTGTTATCCAACAGGTAGTGATATAGGTGGCACACTACCCGAAGGTACTATCTCAGGCATCGGTCCACGTAACGAAGCCTCATCACTATGCGGACCAACCTCATGGTCACTCACTGGGAAACACTAGTAGCTAAGATCACCATCTACTCTACTAGTGTCTAAACTAGGTGTAGTACTCTAGAAATCGCCTCCAGTCAGTCCACTACTACCTAGGAATCTGTCTCGCCTCGTAACCTCAGAGGCCTCTACTACTGGAAATTGTGCACCGCGCTCTGTCAGCATGCACCGTACGCTAGTACGGATGGTGGTATCTGCTGCCCAATGGGTGGTGGTTCTGCTGGTACACCACCCGAAGGTGCCAACATAGTAAGAGAGCCCTGCACCAGAGCCTCATCACTCAGTAGGCCGTCATCGGGTACTCTCTCGAAACTCCAACTGACTATCTGCATGGTGGCATCCTGAACAGATGTGACACGGTCAAAAGACTATACCTAGTGAGATGACCTGGTTTGACCTGACGTAAAGAAAAATCTTGAAAATACACACGCAATCAGTGCTTTCGTGCACTGAGTTGGAAATCAGTAGTCAGGGTCCTGGTGTATGGATACGTCGTCCGCCGCACCAACACTGGACTCCCTGAACTGAAAACCACACTCGCTACCCTTAACACTATTGCTTCACAGAAAGAAAATTTTAGAGTTCTTTATTATGTGGTTGAACTGACTCCTCTGATAACAATTTGTCATGAACCGTCCTTAGGGCTCGGGCCATGACTACCCCAGGCCAGCCTTCCATATGCCAGGGGCTAGCGACTAGCACCTAATGCATAGATCCCATTAACTGGGAAGGAATTTACTTTAAAATACATAAACATATCCAACCAGAGTACAAGAGGAAGTAATACACTATGTAAAAAAGAATGTGCTGAAATTTAAATGGGCCAGAATAAAAACCCAACTGAGAAGTACATTTACAACTGAACGAAAGTACAACAAAAAAAATAGCTAGAAGATAGAAGCATCTCCTGGGTCATCCAACTCAGATCCTACCTGAAAGGTAGGTACAGATAGCCTCCTCAATGCTCTCACCCGCCAACCTCCTCCGAGTACCGTCTCGTCATGATGTCCACCTCTGGGTACTGACTCATCGTGAGGTCCACCTCCGGGTACCATCCAGTCCTCATACACTCGATCTCAGTCAGTGCTATTCGTCGTCTGCATCAGACACAATGAGGTGCGGGCATAGCCCATGCAGGGGTGAGTATACAATACTCAGTAGGGACCCCGAGACCCTCATGGTCTCACTAAATCCAACAAGGATAATCACAAAGAAGGTTCTCAACAGATAACCCTTACTTAGGTATAAGCCCATACTTATACCTATGTTATCCAGTAACACATCTCAGCCATGAGGTATCACACAGATATGAAGTAGACAGATAACCAATACTTAGGTATATTCCCATACATATACGTAAGTTATCAAGTAACCCATCTCAATCTTGAGGAAAACACAAAGATCATTGATTCAGCTCAAACTAGGATTATCATTAATGATATCGAAACAACAACTGCTGAAGAGATCCCTCTCTTTAGAGTACACTGATCCTGTCATGACTCTGAGGCACTGCTCACTAACCTAAGACTACTGAGGTACTCCTCCTGTGGAGTACCTCGGGTCAGCCACCCAAACAGAGTAGTGCTCCCCGCCGAGGTATGCCACCCAAACACAGTAGTGCACCCCCCCTAATAGCCTGCAGAGGTACTCCTTCTATTGGTTACCGTAGGTCTGCCACGCAAACATAGTAGTGCTCTTCGTTGTAAGTCTACCTCCCAAACACAGTAGTGCTCCCCACTAGGCTATATAATTCACTCCGACTCGAATCGGACAAGCAGTCTTCAGGTCTCAGCCAACTAAAAGGTCTCCGTACTCCGTACGCTTGTCTCCGGGAGGATCCTCTCCACGGGATACTGGTCGATACTCCAAGTATCACAAAGTCCCCAAAAGAAGTATCTCAAAAGACCACCACATCATAGGGGTCTCAACACAATAGACGGCGCGCCAATCGGACGCCCGGTCTGTGGGTTATTAGCCTTTTCATCCCGGGGGCCCGGTTGGTTTCGTGTATGAGCCAACCCGACCATATCTCAATTGTAACCCTAAATCTCATAAGTTATACTCAATGAACTGTTTCTCAACATGATTACCAACGCCGCTGACGGTTCGTCAAACCGACATCTGGTCTGAGAGTTATTACCATTTTTGTTTGAGGGGCCCGTTTGGATTTCGAGTACAATCCAACCCGACCATACTCCAACTACATCCAAACATTACGTGAAGTATGCCAAAAAAACCATCTCATCAAGAGGAATACAACAAAGTCGACGAGATGTCAATTGGGCATCCGGAGCTCAAGTTATAAGTGTTTCCGCTACAAGGGCTCGATTGGTTTTGGGTTCGAACCAACCCGGCCGTAATTCAAATGACACCGGTTAACCATGCCAGTCACATCATTTTGATCCATACTGAAAAACACACGAGATGGACTAACCATTGGTCCAAAACAGAAAGTCGGTGAAAAAGTTGCATTTCAATGCAACATGCGCTTACCGGTCCTCGTGGGTCCCATGCCTTGACCTCTACATAAATCTACAAAATTGGTCTTGAAACATCCGTCTTAATTCCAGGGTCACAACGTCACAGAAGGTTCGTCATTCCGACACAGTATGAGAGAGATATATCCAATACATGATCTGTAATAATAATAATAATATAATTATTCGGTGTTTCCTGGGCCCGAGTCACAAACCAGAATTTAGTATCCAAAATTAGACTTGAACCGACCATATTAATGACAGGGTCACGTCCCCGCTAACGACGAGTCAATCGGACGTTTCACGCATGAGTTATAGTAGGTAAAAGATTTAATAATATTATTAAATCTATTATTTTTTGAGCGCTTTGGGTACCCGATCCAAAAACCTGAAAAAGATATCCAATGTTGGAGTCATAAATCTTATCTTGAAGTTAGGGTTGCACTGCCACTGATGGTTCATGAAACCGAGGTCGCACGAAGAAGATGCCGTCAAAATATGGTTTTCCCAAAGAATATAATAATAACATTATAATTTTATTATTATTTTTATTTTAAAAAAATTAATTCCTTAAATCCTCACACCCCAAATCGACGCACCACTAGCACCTCCCTGTCCTTAATCAATGCCTTGCACGCCCTATCACTTGATTGATTTCATTTTTTATTTTCCTTTTAATTTAATTCTCTTATATTCTATTCTCTCTCCAATCTTCTTTCCTTCATCCACGATTCCTCACGCTCAAAAAAAAAAGAAAACTCCTTCCCCAAAATCACACCGCATTAAAACAAAAATTCATCCGCCGATGAAACCCTACCCGCCAAGGGTCATGCGCACCCGCCGCCTCCAGACAACTATGCCTCCTGTCCACTCGATCTTATCCCTGGACCGCCATACCGGCCGCCTACCTGCGATGTCATGCTCGTGTAATTATCCTGGCCTCGCCCTCGCATTGGCCGTCCCAAATCCGCATACAAATGAAAAACCAGCGGATGGTCATCGGGCCGTGTTTGTTCGGCCCACGCCCTCCGCGTTAGGTGTTATCAATTGTCAATAATAAAACACTTTCTTTCAACTATGATAAGGGTATAATTTATTCATGAATAAATTATACAAAAATAATATAAATAAATGCTCATGATCATGAGATAAAACCACTTAAATGAGAAACAAACAATATTCCCCTACCTCGAAAAGATGTCACACGTCGTCGAACCACAGAAAGAGGCAAGCGTCACGGTGGTCGGGCATCGTAGAAGAATGGTGTCAAATCCATTGACGTCGGGGTGTGTCCGAAGTGGAAGCATCGTTGGAGAAATCCCCCACATTCTTCATGGGAGGTGTCTTTCTCCCTTGATGTGGAGGAAGAATAAGTATAACGGTGATCCTCATGGAGTAACCTCACGTTATTTCCTCAGTTGAAGGAGATGCCCTCCGCCGAGGGGAAGATTGCATTCTTCGTGGAAAGAAAGCTTTTCCTTCTAATACCTTAAGGCTTTTCCACAGATTAATTGCCCAACAATAAAATGAAAGGCTTCCTTTTAATTTAATAATGCCAAGAAATTCAAAACTAAGAGGATCCAATTCATTAATTGAAATCAAGTTGGAAAAAACATATGGGAGAGAGAGAAGGAGGTGAGGAGTTCACATAATTAATGGGAGAGTTGGAAAAGAAATAAATGAAGGTTAGATTAATGGGGGTTCATGAAGATTAAGAGTAGTTGAAAGGTTGTGGATCATGTGGGCCCCACCTCTCATTTAACATCACATGTGTAGTTGGTGGTTATGGATCTCACCCTTAACTCCCCTTTGTAGGTTATAACTACCATAGATATAAATAAAATTGTTCTAACAATTTAATTTTTTTAATTATAAATCCCCAATTATTATTCCTCAACCCACTCAAAACTCAACTACGGTAAATGTTCCCTTAAGCAATTATCAGCGCTGCGAGTTCATCGGTGCCCTCATATTTCAATTCTAAACACTTGTTCAAAAGATAAAAAAACATGCATGCACTTTTATTGAATGTACCCGAACAAAAAATTTGAAATTGATTCCTGGCACACCGAGCCTCAGAATCAGGTTCCGTCAGAAAATTTAGACTCATAAAATTCCAAGGTATTTATGAAAAAAATTTCCTGGAAATTTCTGTGTCATTATAATGAGCTTATCCAAAAAAAACATCCATAAAAACATATGTCATTTAATAACTGAATAACGAGTGACAATGAAATGTTACTAAAAAACGAATGATAATATAATCATATATGATATATTAAAAATTGATAGTATTCTGTATTATGTCAATAAAATTATTTAAATCATTATTCAGGTTGTGTAGATACATACGAAGGATATTAGACCTATTTTAAGGGATTATTTTGTCTCAATTTTATTTCAGTAGGACATATTCCATATACACCACCTATTTTTATGTGTGGTTGTATAGATTCCCTTGAATGTTCTAATGATTATTACTATGATGGTTATGATACTTACATATTCATATAATATTATTTATTTTATGAGAAATACAATTCTATTGATTATAAAATTAGCAATGGATAATTTTACAATCTCATTTTTGTTGGAGATTGTTTATATGTATGTTTTTACTAGGGGTATATTTATCATCTATGTCCATGTTTTCTAAAAAAATTCATAAATTTTTTCTACAATCCGATATATGTTTAAATTCATTTTAGCCATTTTTTTCTTTTACAACATGGCTTAAAAGGAATCTTTCCTTCGTTAACTAAAAAAGTTACTTTCTGACTTATCTGGAAAAGTTACAAGGAGCATGTTTTTTAACTTATAAAACATGAATGGATTATTACTATTTCATAACACCATATTCCATTAAAAATTCCACTAAAAAAATTTCAAGTGTATTTAAAATTAAATTCTTTTTTATTAAAATAACGTGTAATTTTGTGAAAAAAAATCATTTTTGACGAGTAAAGGATATATTTCTTAAAGAATTAATTTCAGGCATTTTATCAAAATTACTTTCCATCTATGATTAAAAAGGGTTAAATTTCCGTCATTGTTATTAATATTATTTTATTTTTTTTATGATGAAATTATTTTTATGAAATCCATTTATTTTATATTTATTATGATGGAATGATGTTTAAGAAACCTATTTTATTTCTTAGGTTATGCTATGATGAAGGATTTATGTTTTGGTGGCACATGTGAGAATGATTTCTTTATGAGTTGGGTGGGACTTGTATCTACCTCCATTACATTGAGTAAATATTTATATCTAATGAGACAGACAAGACTGGAATGACAAGTAAATTTGGATTAGTAATAGGGAGATGGAAAAATATTTAAAATTGTTTTAGTAATGTAATTTTTCTACTAGTATGTTCATGGCTATGAGCCTTTGATAATATGGAAATGATTTTCTATGCTTATGTTTTTGCCAAAATTTCATTGTTTTATTCCAATTCTATTTTATCATGTTGGTGTTCCATTATTAATTATGCCTTACATACTGCCAAGATTTATTTTATGACACAATATTTTGATATTCAAAACATATTTTCATCATTTATCATTCTTATGTTTATGTTTGTGTTTTATGTTCTACATGTATACCCTTACTAAGAATCATAGATCACCCATTTTATGTTTTCATTTATCCAAGATTAAAAGAAAGGTTTTAGGTAGGAAATCTAAAGGGGTGATCTTTTTGTGAAATGTTGAAGATCATTCACCAAGCTAGAAGAATGTGTTATGAGTTTCAAAATACACTAAACTAATAAGTTCTTTGGTCATCTATTTGAGTAATGTATTTTGTATTCCAAAAAAAGAAATGTAATGTCCATGTACATCAATCCTGGATCATTAGAATACCATAGTACTAAATACATGGTGGTTAGTCATAGTTAATACGAGGGAATGGATTCTATCCAAAGTCAATATCAGTAGTTCATATATTCTATATGATAGGTTTCTCCCCAGGGCCATTATGTTTTTGGTTCTTGATACATATTATTTTCTTATATTTTCTAAATTTGGATCACAATGATGAATAACCTATGAGGTAAGGGTTTTTTATTCACCATTCCTAGATCATTTTTCTTTATTTGGGGTTGTTTTAATTCTCAATGATGAAATATTATTTGAGGGGAATTTGATTTAGAACCTAATTATTGATTTTTTTTGTTTTTAAATGGTCTTGGGGGAGTTACAAGGGTGTCTCTGAATGTTTTGGTGGTGATATAATAGTGTTATATACAATCTAATATCAAACATACCATAGTGGTTAGAGAGAGGGTGACCACTTGGTGCTCGTAGGACTAAAGAGTGAGTATTTTTAAGAAATGTGTGTAGAGTTTGGCTATATGAAATGTTTGGTTCACAACATGGTTTGAAATTCCTTTTGAGAAGGGAATTTATTTTAGTGTGTTTCCATATGGGAGACATTCAATGTGAAATTCCCTAAATTAATGGAATTGTGCATTCAAGTGTAATGGGGAGGCCAACATGACATAGTATTTTGTGATTTTTATAGTGGTATGTCAAGATGAATCCTTTGTAAAATAGGGTGGTCTGTTACAATATAGTAAAGGGTGTAGAGGATCTGAAGATCTCTTGATCTGGGAGTTTATTAATAGAGATAGGTGAATACCACCATGTCATATTTGTGTTCATTTTATAAATAATGTTGGATTATAGTGTTTTGTGGGGTTCCCTCTGGGTAAGTAAATGTCCAAAATGGATGCATTATAAGACATGGTGTTGTAGTTGGGAAAGGAAGTTGAGTCGGACGATATCTATGTGGGTGAGTTTAAAATGGAGAGTAGGAGGCCTCTATATCATAATATTTAATGTGGAAGGATGAAGCAGTGAGAGAATTTTACCTACACTATAGAGACAATCATAGTTCTCGTTAAAATATTCTATATTGGAGAAACAACCATTTAGATAATAGGGAGATATAACCATGTTGAATATGGGGATCTCATATATGGATTTAACTGAGACCCACCCCAACCATATTATAAGAATCCATGCAATGGTGTTGGTTTCTTAGGTTCTATTATAACTAGGCGTCATTGATTCATCTAGGTTGGATATTTACTTATTATCATTGGCCTTGTCTAGAAATATGGCCTCTATTTTGAGAATGTATACATCCTTAAGGTTCATAATCTTCTTTATTGATGGAGTTGATCCCCAATTTATATTATGTATCTTTTCTCATATCTATTCTTTATTCTCTTGATTCCATTATTCTGAATGATGGTAGTTGTGTTCTTTATTGAATATTTTTAGTTTTATGTTTATGTCTTGATAATTAATTTGATGATGTAGATACAAGGATAATTTTCATGGATTATTCGGTGTTGATATACAATTATCTATATAAAGGATTTCTTTTCTTCCATGGGATTGGGTATTTCTGATTTTTTACTTGTATATCTTGAAATTATTTGTTGATATATATGTTGTGGAACTTATTAGTTACCCATTATTTTCCCAAACCCCACTGGTTGTTTCTCCCTTTAATTAATTAATAAAAACTATAATAATTACTATGTTATTTCTATAAACATCTCATGAATGATTATAGTCACCATCATTATCTAGTTTGAAACATACATGTTGAATCCCATAAACTAATTACTTACTCCAATTCAACTATTATCATCCCCACAAACCTGTGATTCTTTTAGAGATGGTATGTATAACTCATCCCTTAGTTATGATGTTCTAGAGGATATATTATCAAGGCAAAAGGGCTTTATAACTTCATTCATGTTATTAAATAACTATTTCATTAGGAAAGGTGTTGGAGAAATATGGTTTATGGGAGGGGTTTAAATATTTTAATTTTCATTCAATAACAACTCCCTTGGGCTAAGTGTTAAAGAATATATTATGGGGTAAGGGTGAGTTTTATGTTTTAAATGGGATCTTCCTTTAATTATTGTTATTATTCGCTCTCTTATTTAAATTTTATGATAATATGAAAATTTATTGATACTTTATATAAACTATTTCAATAGAAGTTGATTTATGGAAGGAATTAGTTACTTTCAAAAAATGGAAGGTAATGAGATATGTTATCCCCATATTATTACCTAAAATTGATGATTGATGAATTCCATTTGAATGTTGTATCTATGATATTTAGGGGTTTATATAATTATATTTAATATAATATATAAGGGAAATGTAATTATAATGAGAATGTGAATCTAGAATTTAATTAATGGGATATATATTTTCCAAATTAGGGGATCTGATATGATTTGTATTATAGAATTAATTTTCATATGATATAGTGATCCTTTTAAATGAAATAATTAATGGAAACCCCCTTGGATTATAATTAATAAAATCTTGGAAACATTGAATCAATGGTATGTAATGTTAAATTAAATTATATGGGGAAACCTAAAAGTAACATTTATGTATTAATATTTATAATTTTCCAATCTCGTTGTTACTGATTTTTTAATATTCTTTATAGAAACTATTATCATATGGACAGTTTTAGGTATAGTTTAGGAATTGATGTTGCTATACTAAATTTCATAATGGTTGTTTAGTAAGGTTTGGGTTATAGTCCCTGGGGTATAGAGAGAAATATATTTTTTACATCTTAGGTTGGTTTATACCATGTATGTTAAACCTACCTTAGAACGATTCCTATTACATTGGTTAAGTATTAAATATTATGAGGTCACTAAGAGAGGTGATTTAGGGTCATATTCAGGGATAGAACTTGTTTGTCCCACTAGGGTAAATAACATTGGGGGTGAATCCGGGTATGAAAGTTTAGAACAACTACCCTTTTTGATTTTGTTTTGATGTTAACAAAAACTCTCTTCTATATATTTCCCACAACACAATATGAATAGTAATTAAAACTTTCATGAGACACAAAAATTTTACTTGGTTCACCCTAACTGGGATACGTCCAAGGATAATAAAACGACAATGTCTTTATGTATCAAATCCATTGTATGCGCACTACGATTCATATATTTTTGAATAGAATCCCTATCCCTCGTGGTGTAAAACTAATCACAATATTAATGATCATTGGCCTCTAAAATGAAGTGTGCTCATTACATATTCATATGATCCATCCATAGTTTATTGAACTATAAGTCCCTTTATTACCATTGATGAATACATCCTACACTCTAGGTAGATTATCTATTAATGTACATATTTCGTCCACAGATTAATAACTATTTACCATAGAAAACTGGGCAATCCCTTTTAAAACACATTGTCAAAGCTCACTTCCATCATGAAGCTACTTATTTTGAGAAACTAAAACTAGCCTTCATGATGAACTACCCATTTCGGAAAGCTCACTAGTGTGTGAAGCTAAAGCTATTCTTCATTAAGATCCTTCATTTTCATGATGCTCACTTAGCCATCAAGAACCACTCCTATTTTGCAAATCCGAAACACTCCTTTTCCAATTCCTTTATTTTCAAGAAGTACATAATATTCATCTTTCTTATAAATAATTTCCAAATTTTATTGAAAACTACATTCGTGAACCACTCTCGTGAACCCAAAGACTTATAATTCTCATTGAGTCTCTCAGTCTCTTTTGAATGGGGTATATACTTATTTTTAGGAATTTACACGGACTCCAGAACCTTCCAGGCCATGTCAGCACAATTTCATGGATCTCCCACTTTTCTTCTATGATGATCCATTTTTCATGATTCTCCACAAAAATTTACCATTCTCAGTGAATGTCATAATCATAGAGCTTTCCATCAAACCACCAATACAGCATGATTCTAGTCTCTCAATGTTCCTTGCCTAAAAGTTTCTTTTTTTACACCTTTGAAATGTTCACTTCCTTTTTCATGGTTCTTTTTCCTAATGTGTGACACCTTGAGGGATTGATTCCCAATATTACTACTATTAAGGTATGTTTGGGAATATATTAACATGAAATATGTATGCACATATCTCTAGTTATATTAATTATGGTGTTGGGAATAAAATGGTTTGGAAGGAGGTCTTGAGATGGAATTTTTTCATAGTAATTGGAAGGTTGGGTGGGAATATTGAGATATAACCATTTTCTTGCAATGGGATTGTCTCTGATTTGGCAAGTTGGGGTGAAAAAGAAATCCATAATTGTATCACTGTGTGAGTTAATTCCTTAATAAAAAAAACTGTATACGAATTTGAGGTATTAAATGATTTCACTACTTAATGTTATGTCATATCTAAATTAATAAATCATGAGTTGAGATGGAATTTGACATGGATTCTAGTAAAATTTAAAAAAATGAATGGATGGTCATAAATTATTTAAAATGGTTTTGATATAATAAAAAAATATTATAATTGATTATACTCGTTTCCTTGTGTTATTCCTATGAACTAAAAAAAGATACCATATAATGATTCAATGAAAATAGAATGTTGTAGAATATAGGAACCAATGGCTAAGGTATATCCTTTTTTATTGCTGGTGGCGATGTTTTGATATTGATGTCTATTAATACATCCCAAAATCCTAATAGTCCTTATTCCTCAATATTATGGTATTTTTATGCATGGTTTTGGTAAATATATTTCAATTGATCTGTTAATGATGTGATATGTTGATTGAATCATTATATTGATGATGCATAGAAATGGGTAATTAGGGATCATAGTGATGATGATGATTTAGAGTTGATTTACTACATGAGGTGAATGGAATGAGGTGGTTTTGATTGATTCAAAGGGATAATGGCATGATTTTAATGTCATGGATGTATGGCATGAATGATATGATCGTGATATAGTGATAAAGAAGAGGATGTATGAATGATTTTCATTTATTTTTATAGATTATTAATCATTGTTTGAGAGTTCTTCTAGGTCACACATGATTTTATGTGTGGACCATATATGATAGGTAATATACCTAGGGATATGTTTCTAGGGTCCCATTTCTTCAATTATGTACTACGTATATTTCCCTTTTTTCTTGATGGATTTGTTGTGTTTTTAATGGGATTGTTGTAGGGAATGCTAAAATCAAAAAAAACTATAGTGAATTGAGATATGGCACATCATTATTTCATGATAGTTAGGGGTTTGGACATTTATTTATGATATGTGAAATCATTTGGTTTTAATGGTCTTAGGTGATGTTAATGGGAACTATGACCATCATTAAATGTATTTATGTTATATTATCCTTATTATTATTCCTAAAATGTCAAATTTTATTCTTTCACACACTTTGATCCCAAAAAAATTATTTCACATGGATGTTGCTTTTCTTATGAAATATGATCTGATCGAGAACATCTAAATTTATAAATTATATTAATTTTATCAAAAATTAATCAGTATAATATCATTGATATGGTAGAATAAAAAAATAATAAATAGAATTTGGTTGAGAACATTACCTATCCATTTGGATGTTGTCTATTGGGTAACCCATTAAGGCTCGTTAGATTGGTCTTTTAGAATGACCAATTTTTTTGAGACATGGGAGAGAGTTTTGGAGAGACTAGGTTGGATTTTTTAATCTATAGAATTAAAATTGGTTAGAAATGTGGTGGATGTGATCACCTTTTATAATTGAAGAAATTATAATATTAATAATTACTAATTACATTAATATAATTTAATGCCAATATTATTATGTAAAACACTCCAAAATGTAAAATAATTGATTAGGTGATGATCTAATGTATACAATACCTTCATTATTTTGTTATTGTATTAAAACTTCTTTAATTCTTAAAACAACATGATTTTGACTTTAACCTATATTGTTTGAACCCTAGTAACTAGTTTTCAACCGTGCAATTAAATTTTTTATGAAAATATAAGATAATCCCTCATAGTTTTTTTAATTTATATAACCTGAATATCCAATATATTTAATATAAATTTATTTCTACATATGTGAAAATTAATTTTTAAATTGTAGTATAAAATATTTTATAAATGTTTCTATAAGAAAAATGATGTTTTGACCATTAAGAGTTCTTAATATAGTATAACATTAATTAATAATTAAATGTGTGATAATATATATATATAGTTATGTATTTTGAAATAATATTATACTCATTATATAAAATATATTAATTTAATTTTTAATATATTTACTACATGCCATTAATAAATAAATTCTTAAAAAATAACCCTTTCACCATTAGCATGATCAACAAATTTCATCTTACTAATCATAATTTTTTACCCAAAAATGATATTAAAATTATTACATAATATGAAAATCCTAAAGTAAAATGTGAAATCCATTTTGTAAGATGAAATTTCTACATTCAATGAGAACTATGTATTAATATAAGAAAAAGAAATTTAGAGTAATGTACTAATTATGTTTACAAAATGTTAAACATGAGTTTTATAAATTTATCATTCTATTTTTAAATATACAAGTTCACTCTATAAATATCTTTTTGAACATAAAATATATTTTTTCTATTCTTAGGTTTTACATACTTCTATATATTGTTAAAAATGCAATAGTTTTAGTAAAACTGTAATTTTTTACTATTCACCTAAAAATCAATTATTTTTGAAAATTATAAAACAATTTAGACTATTATAATATTGTAACTATAAGTCCAAAAATTATGTTCTTATTATAAAATTTTTCTTATATAAATTAAAAATTTATCTTTTAAATGAATATAAAAAATTTATGAAATTTTTTTTATCTAAAAATGATATTTTAGAACATTACATGTCATATATATTATTTCAAACTAATTTATAATATATATAATTTCAATAAATTAGTTTATATATTGAAATATTATATACTATGAAATTAATTATTTAATACTGGTTAATTTAATTTGTATACACATTAAAATGTTATTTGAGAATGAATATTAATTTTAAATATTAAATCATATTAAATAAATATCCTCCAAATATAATCATTTTTATTCATTTAGAAATTTATATTTTTTCTGAGGTTTTATTATTCTTATAATTTTCCTCAAATATTTTATGACTCGTTTTATTTTGGTGTTACATGAGAAAAAATCTGACGAATATATTATTATCATATTGAAAATTATATATATTCCAAACACTTGTAGAGTTGAAATTTTATTGAAGATTATTTCACCATCCTACCAGACCTATTCAGTATGAATTGTAATACATATATTATTATAATAAGAAGTAAAAAAATCAGGGAAAAAACTTTTATTATAGAATTTTCACTTAATGAATTGAAAGGGGAATGTCCATGGATTATGGATAGTTTATGTTCATTACACATTATAGGAAATATATATAATTTAGTTGTTTTATAAAAGTTATTGGAAGAATTATTTACATTTTTAAATAAATTCTCACTTAAAATCCTGGGATTTTGATTATTGGTTATTGAAAATGAGAAGTTTTAATATATGAACACTTTATATATGTACGATTTCAAACATAACTAGTTATGTGTATCTCACATATTTATTATGGTAATGAGGTTATTTGAAAGAATTATATATTCTTGGTGACAATTTTTAGAGATTTATGTTTATTGAACATGGAATATAAAATAATGGGTAAAATGTTTAATGTTGGTTATGTATAAAATTCATTCTATTTTATCTAGAATGAGTAAAATCATTTATGACATCGAAGGGTTTATCATATTGAAAAACAAAACATGATCTAGTTTTCTTTATGGTAAAATGTTTGTGTTGTCCCTATCCTAAAAATTAAATGAAACTCTATCTTTTATAATTGTGAATACATTTAAACTATTAGTATAGAGTCATTTGTTACCTTATAACATTGGAACAAGGTATTTATTCCCAAATTAATGAATAGTTTAGTAGTCTTGGGAAAGAAGATACATAATTAATTATCTCTTTGTATTTTAAAATATAAGAAACATAATTTTTTTTTCTTTGAGGATATCAATATTACCTTGAGAATATACTTTATTGTCAATCATAATAAACATCATGATATCATAGGGAAATTAAATATAAGATAGGATGAGATCAGATTCAAGGTAACAAAATTAATATAATAAAATCTATCATAGAATAAATAAGGAATGAATAATATGGTGAGGAAAAATGATGATGAAATAATTACATATAAATAAATACGTTATCTTGAAATTATCACTGGATGAAATTAGTATTTTAGTAATCCCAAGGACATCAATAATTGACTTCATAATTATGGAATGATTAATTCTAGACATATAAAAGTAATTATCAAGGCATTGTACTAAGATATCATGAATTTATGGGTATGTCATCAACCGAAACCCATAATATTTTTTTACGTGAGACCTACCAATTAATAAATTTGGCCATATAATTACAATCTCCATTCATCACATAATATGTCTAATTCAATTTTTATACGAACAAACAAGAAAATATAATCAAAATCAATAAATAATAAAAAAACTAGTCATATAAGAAGAACTGGCATATCAAATTTCAAAAATCTACCATTTAAAACTGATCATAAAACACCTAGAGATAGAAGAGGATGGACTCATTACAATATATCCAATTTAGAGAATAAGTAAATAAATGTTTTTTATTTTTGATGAATATAAATACAATAAAAAGACCATTAAAAATATTTTTTAGGTAAATACCATCTTCACTTTTAAATTCAACATGAAAAACTATACATTTCCATATATTTATGGAAAAAAATTATTTTAAAATAGGCATGTAAATTTTTAATTCAAAATTTAAATCATTTATCGGTCAAGATGACAATAAATTATGTCTATTTTGAGTGTGAGAAAACAAATATTCCTTTCTTATTTTTTGAATGAATTTTAATATTACCTAATTTGGGATATTAAATGTCAATTACTTTGACGAATTTTTATAGAAATATTAAATATATATAAAATTAATTTAACCAATCATATTATGATAGTAAAAAAATTATTGAAATCATTTTAATAAAAAGATGGTCATGAATGAAAACTTTTTCGAAGAGAATAGAAATCAAATTTATATTTTGGTAATAATATTCTTTACGTATATTGAGGACTGAAAAATGGGAAATTAAATAAAAAAATTCATTTTAATAAGTCTCCATATGAGAGTTTTTTTGGTTTTATGATTTATATATCATATAATTCACCCATCATAGACTTAAACATAACCAATCTCAAATAATGAGAAATTGTAAAATAAACGCTTACCAAATGAATGAGATGCTTCATATGTGGTTTTAAACTCATATATAATATATTTTAACTTATTTTAATTTTTTCACAGAGTAATATAAATAAAAATAATATCATATCTCATCTAATTATAAAATTTCATCACCCTTTTGTTAATAATTATTTATTAAAACCATTATTTCTGAGCGTTAACTATCAATTTTTTCATGAACATTTCAGTTCAACAATTTTGGTCATTATGATTTGATCATATTAGTATAATCTCTTAAATATTAATTATTATATAATTATAATATATATATATATATTAATAATAAATATATTTATATTCATCCAGAAAAGTTATAGATATAAAAATAAACGAAACTCTTCATGGAGATGGTAAGATGTATGTACTAATGAACACAATATTCAAGTCTCGACAGATAGAGTAAAATAAAGTTTAATAATATTTATCCTTTATTGAATCATTATTATATCTTATATATCAAATATATTTATTAAATGTATCCTTATTACTCTCCATGAAAATCTTAAATGAGAAACATATCACATCGATTCGTAGAGGTGGTCGTCCGGAAGTACACATGAGTGGCATTATCATTTTTAATGTATCTGATGGTAAGAAGATAGATGCGATATTACAATTATTGAAGAATAATTATTTTATAAATATTATATATAAATATTAAAATCATCCTATTAACCATTATTTAAATATACTGATGCAAAATGAATTGTATCACTACATGGAGGTGATAGTCCACACATACAGGCAAGCGCCGCTTTCATGTCCCATTTGATAGAAAAATAGGGTGAATAACGGTGTTAAAATAATAATTATAGAATTTAATTTATTTATAAAATGATGTTTTTTATGTTGATTACAATATAATTAGGGGTGTTAAAAGAAGATATAAATTGAATCCACTCATTTAGTAGTTATACCACTTTATTGAGAGACAACTTTTTTAAAACCCCACAAGACTTAAAAGACGGTTTCTCATAATAAAACGATCTCTAGTATGTGGAAAAGGAATCTATAAATAAATTATGGGAGTTATTAGATTATTTATAGTGATTAAAAGGTATGAGGAAGAGAATAAAAGAGGTATCCTTTTATAATTGAGGGGAGGCCACTCTTGGAATTAACTAATGTTTAAAATTATTATAAATTAATTCTCAAATAAAATTTATTCCAAATTTCAGAAATTATAATATAAGATGTGGATGAGCCGAAATCATCTTGTACAATAAATATTGGACAGGTTTTGGTAATTTTTTCGGCTTTATCAACTATTTGAAACTCCATGTTAACACATTTAAAATTACTGAAATATTAAAGTTTATTTCACATTAATGGAATAGAATTTTACAATAAAAGTAAAATAAGAAAATTAATGAATGATGGTCAATATTTTCTACCATGTCCAATTAAAATTTTCAAATATGGTGTTGTTATTAATTATATATCATTTAATAAAATGAGGATTACTATAAAATAACATTAATGTAATTTTTGGAACTATTCATTTAAATGAAAATTAGTGTCATCTAGATATGTATATAATTTCAATGTAAACTCTTAAAACATACCTAATCTGTTATATATATATAATGTTCAAAAAATGGTATAATTCAACCTAATTATATTAATTATAATTTTTTTTAAAAGAATTTGTTTTATTTTTATCTATTAATTGAGTAAATATAATGTCAATGTACCATAGTCATTTAAGGAAACAATTCATTCACTAAAAATAAAAAATAAATTACAAAGAAAAAAATGATTCATAATTTAAATAAATATATAAAACCAAACAAATGAACATTATATCCTTATGAAAAATAGAGATATTAATGTTAAGAGTGAAATTTTTTTCTTAAAACAATATAAACGAAAATGCAAAAGTTAAACGGTACCATGTTGCCACATTTTCCACACATGTATGATAATGAACGAAATAAACTCATTAAATAGGATAACTGTATTTTTTATATAAATTTTAATGCCATTTCTCAATGTTTTAATCATGCTTTACACAGTTTACCCTTACATCAGTGATTAATATATAATAATATTACGTTTCATAAAGACCTCATATAAAAGGGAGATATTCCAAACAAGTTATCTTCCTAATTTAATTTAGGGAATACATTATATCAAATCCAATTACAAAATTTATATAATTTTCCTTAATATTTAACCAATTAAAGGTGATGAAATATATTTTCATTAAAAATTCATTTTTAAGAATAAAACATTTTTATACCAAATTCAAGTATAATATTTATTCCAATAATATTAATAATATTCTATTTAATCAAAATTCTCTAATAAAATTTAATGAAAACACAAAATAATATGTTAATTGATAAGTATTTGAAACAGAAAAACAAGTTCCAATACGAATTGATATTTTCAATATTCGTTAAACAAGAAAAATTTTATAAAATTATAAAAAATTAATTATAAGATATTATTTATATCATTATTTCTATAATTACGTTATTTTTATAAAATATTTTTCTTAAAATTATTATAAATTAATTAAATTTTTTTCCCATATTAATAAATAAAAATTATTTTAGATGAAAATGTATTTTTAAAGAATATGATGAATTTACTAAAACTAATTTTCAAAATGTGGTAATTAATAATCATACTACCAACTTAATGGATATATTATATTAATATATCATATTATGGATCATTTAAAATATAGGTTTCAAGTATCATATGCTATCTTAGATATTAAATTTATTCGAAGAGAAATATATCATTAAATCTCTAGGTGTTATATTCGTTCCCCTTAAGTTTATTTTTTACCTCAAAATTATATATTAATAAAATAAAAATAATGAGGATATCTCAGTTTCATAACACCCTTTGGTTTCCAAGTAGCTACTTCAAATTTCTAATTCCTCTAGAGAACTTCAACCATGTGGGTGATCTTATTCAACAAGACCTTATCACTACGATATAATAATTCTATAGGTTTCACTTCATAAGAATGAAATTTCTCTATTGGTTTAAACTCTATGTTTAGTATATTTTGAGGATCGAGTATGTACTTCCTCAGGAGAGATAAAAGGAACATGTCATGAATTTAAGAGTGGTTTAGTCAAAGTGCCACATGATAAGCTACCATCCCTACTCACTGAATAAGCATAAAGAGGCTAATATACACGAGGACTAACATTTTATTCTATTGGAATATCAGAACCTTATTCCATTGAGAAATTAATATAAATAACTCATCACTAACTTCAAATTTTAGATTTCATCATTGATTATAAAAGATAAATTTTCTATTGGCAGTGAGATTCCATGTTTTGAGTATGAATTTTTCTAAATTTCCCTTCTATTTCCCCAGATAGTTTAGTTCGTAATGGATTTATTTCAATAGCTATACACTAGAACTATGGATTTCTATAGTTCCCTCCATATAGGGATTTATAAGCTTACATATGAATTCTCAAGTAAAATCTATTATTATAAGAAAATTTTATAAGTTGAAATTGTTGATCACCACAAACTTTTAAATCCATAGAACTAGACTTAATCATGTCCTTCATGGATTTAACATTTATATTAGATCGGTCATCTATATAAGGGTGATAATTAGTACTATAACATAGTTGTGGGTCCATTGTTTTCTGAATTATTTTCCAGAACATTGAGGTAAAACTTCAATCCTGATCAAATTCAATAAAATGATATAATACATTCAACCTTATCACATATTTAATGTATATTATGGAAATAAAATAAAGACATAAATGATATCTCATATAAATAATGTGTGGTGACTGAATAAGGGGGTCAACAACAACCCATATTAAATTATGGTTTTAGTCATTTGGGAGAGTACAAAAAAAAAATCCATGGTGATGTTTTTCCATATATGATATGATTTGTGTACAAGTTATAAAACCCCCTTTGTCTTTTTGTCTCATATTTTACAAACTCACTATTTATTAAAAGAAATACATGAAATGAAATACTTATTTTAATATTATCTAAACATAAATACTCTTTTGGATCTCTATACATCTTCTTTATTTTAAGATGAATTCGTAATGATTTACTATGAGCTCTATCTAATAGATCATTCATCATGTATGGTATTGAAGAGGCATATACTCACTTCATGAACATTTTCATTATAATATTTTCATGGTTGACCTTATGATGATTAATCAACTTCTTCTAAAACTCCACATCTTCATTCTCAATAATCTTAATCCTCTCATGGAGGGATGGTTGGACATTCATCTAATAAAGATAATATATAAAATATTTCATCATGATTTAATGACCAATATTCTTCAAATACATATATATTGGATATATTTAAATCCTCATTAATGAAAAACTAGAATAGTCTTTCCAACTCAGATCATCATACACCTTTTTTTCCTTTTTATGGTGGTAATGTATAGAGAAATCACAATTTTTTATCATCTGAAACCATTTTATCTTGCACATATTATACACTTTTTCTGAAAATATATAGTTCATGAATTTATTATTATTATATACATCCCAAATTTTAATCTATAGATAACTCTTCTATATTATCAATGAAAAAAATTTATTAGGTCCACTCTAAATCATGATTATAGTAAAGTTTTATAGGATGTTTAATTTGGAATTATTAATCTGCAATAACTATGTAATTAGGCATGAGGATGAATCCCATTCCCTTAGTTGATTCTTCAATATAGATCCAAAAGCATTATCCATTACTGAGTAGTGTACGAACAGGAATAACGAACAACCTTATCATTAGTTATTTGAAAAAAACTTACATTCATCTATCCAAAATAACGTAACCCCATTGCAAGTGAACTTGGTGATTGGATTCGTAGTCATGATTAATCTCTCAAAACGAATCATTAGAATCTTTACAACCTATAAAAAATGTTGATCTTTGTTATCGTGGTTAGTGGAGGCCATTTCTTAATAACATTCACTATTAAATGATCCATCAATATACCCTCACAAGAGATTATGTGACCAAATAATAAAACATTCAAAATTGAACATTAACACTTTGAAAAAACTCAATAAAGGGTATTATATGTGGGTTAATTGAAAATGGAATTGAAACAAGTATTAGTTATATTAAAAACTCAAAGTATTGATCTATGGGAAAATTTAGAGTGTCCTAAATAAATACATCAGCATATTCCCAAATAGTATATATATTTTTGATGTTTATATTACCCATAAACTATTGAGATGAATATCCCTCATGGATAGGAAGTAAAAATCATATTATCAAAGTAGTTTACAATGAATTTAAAAGTTCATAATCAGACTAATAAATGATTAAAAGTTGATTTAGAATATTTAATATAACTTCCCCTCCCCAAAAACTGATATAGAATCCATACCGAGATATCGAATACATACCCAAAATTAAATAAAATTCAACAAGAGAAAGAATAAAAAATTTTAAATGAAGCACAATCCCACATACAACTATAAGATAAAATATATATAAAGGAGACTCATTCGTATTACCATTAAGAGTTTTCACCACAAACTGAACATTTAATCATTGAGGTGGTGATTTGATACCCTTATAAATTTCCTTTAATATACTTGTGTGGGATGAAATATGATCTAAAATAAATATTTGAAATCATATGGTGGGTGATAATTCTACCTTTTACCACATCACCGGGAGCTTAAACATCAGCTATAGCAATTGCATATGCTTAGCCTTACCCCTTTGGATTCCGTTATAGTATGTTACCTAGATATATGTGGAATTGGATTACATAGTGAACCATCTCCATATAATTATTTCACTATTATTTGATGTATTCTCCCTTAATAATTTATTTCTTTTAATGATATCATTTTATCGACACTTGATGAAAATTCATTTTCCTTTTAAAGTATCATATGTAGGGAAATACCTCTTTCTCTTCTTCCTGTTATCCACTTTTTTCATAGTCTTCATCTTATACACTATCTTTCCTTAAAATATATAAGACATATATAATTATTTCTCTATATTGGTACCACATAATGTTATTTAATTATAAGATTAGTATATTATAGAGATTACTGAAATTCTAGTAATTAGATGAATATAGTCAAAGAAATAGTCAATAATTCTCTTTGGATTAGACATAATGTTGATAGCATGCCCTAATAATTTCTTAGTATTGGAAAAAAGATACATACATCATTCTCAATTTTCATTTGAAGACATAAAATAAAACATATTATTTTCTTTGAGAACAAAATTATTTTCTGTAACATATCCATAAATATCAATAATAATGAACTTTCTAAAATCCATGGGAATGTAAACATTAAAAAGGGCTGAGCTTAGACTCTCAGTAAGGGAATTCATATAATGAAATTTATAGTTGAATAAATATGGAATGAATAATATGGAAAGAATAAAATATGATAAAATAATTCCATATAAATAATTAAATAAGATTGAAGCTGATCTATGGATCACATAACTATGTGAATAATCACATGGAAATCGATAAATTATTTCATAATGATGGAATATACAATTCATTTATTCTAATACATAATACCATGGCCTCATTCCAAGAAATATTTTATAAATTGTTATGGCCTAGGGAAAATAGCTGACCTATTTTGTCTCATATGAACTACTAACGCATCGAGAGGCTATATAATTTCTAGCACTACCCATAATTCATTAAATCTAATTCATTCATCATATGAATAAATAAAAAAACATAATAATAATTCCATAATAATGCAAAATTTTCCACATAGGATGAACTTGAATACATAATGTCAATAAATTCCCCTGCCAAACTACTCATAATCTATCTAGAGAAAGAGCAAGTATTTTATCATTTAAAAAATCCATAACAGAGATTAATTAAAAAAATGGGTTATTGTAATTTACGAATTTAAATATCATAAAATATCGTTAAATTTATTTTGAGTAAAATAACCTTTTCAAATTGAAAATATCTTTCAAAAAATAAAAAATTACAAATTAGTAGGAAAGAAATTTTGGTTTAAAATAATTATAGAGAAATGTATAGTAATATTAAAAGAGTTTACTGGTCAGGATAGACTAAAATTCCATAAATGATGACTATGTAAAACAAATATTCCACTCACATTTTTAGTAAAACTTAAAAATGAGATTCATTAAGAAAATGATATGAATATTCCTATCAAAAAAATTATACATATAAAACATGTATAAAAATGACATTGAAAAATCATATTATAATAGTAAAAACACTCTTCGAAATTTTTTAATGAAAATATGGACATGGAATAAATATATTCTTTAATCAATATAAAAACAACAAATGTCCAAATAAAATCATTATATCCCTTGAGTACATAAAATAAGTAAATAAATAGAAAAAATGTTATTCTCAGAAATAAACATAGTAGAAGAAAATATGTTTAGTTTAATGTATAAATATGATATTATTCCTCCCATTCATACATAAGTTTATAAAATACCAAATAAGAATTAGATTATGAAATAAATATTTCCCTCTAGTATTAATTGATTTATATGAGATTTTAACCTTTAATATAATAAATATAAATTTATTATAACTATATGAAAGAAACTTATACATACTTATAATGTGATGTATGATATAATTATTTCATTAAAATATATGTTTAAAAATTATTCATTACTAATATAATCATTTCTGAGTGTTAACGATCTCATTTTTCCTGTATGTTATTGTTGAAATGTTACGGTGCCTGTACATTGATCATGGTACCATCATATCCAATGTAATGAAACTCAGAAATAAAATCACTCACATGGTTAAATAAGTTTGGTTACTAGACCTCGTATGAACCTCCTGATATATCAGAGGCTTCCTATTAGTAGCATGTGAATAGAGGACATAATGGGGAGACCATAATTCATGTTATAGAGTTACAATACAATGGAACTAAACCATTATCATAGTAATTGAAATAATGGAAAAAATGAATCATATGATTGGTAGAATAATAATGTACAATGTAAACATAATATTGAAGAACAAAGTAACATTGATTTAGAATGTATATAAATGTAGAAGTAATGTAATAAAAATGAAATACCAAGTAAAAAGAAATAAACTCAAAAGACCATGATCCTGATTCCCAAACCAGTATCATCTTTATATTCCAACCAATCTAGTTAAAAATAATCAAAACAAGTTATCTCATCCTTGTAAAATCCTACATCTATCTAATCTACTTGGGTACCAAATGGTTGTCCAAATAGGGTAAATGTAAAAATTAGTAGTTCAACAACACATTGTCTAAAAAAACTAGAATTATATTAAGTGCATAAAACAAAATGATAACAATAGTATTAATTAATAAATTAATTCAATAAAACAAACATCCTTATTTGTAACGATATAGTAATAACATTGACCATGTAGCACAATAATTCCATCCAGAACCACAAGTCTATGGAATAATCACATGATCAGGAATAACCCTCTAAATATTGATATCAAAATAACCAAAAAGATCCCTATAATTATTAAAACATGTTTTCAGGCTAAGCCTATTAAATAATCATAGTATCATGGATCAATTAAAAACCTTCTATATAAGAATTGCATTATAAATCTGGTTCATGCACGCTAGATAAGAATTAGAGATGTATTCTATGATAATCCACAAATATAATAATTAGATAAGAAGATCCCAACAAAATTTATAACAATAATAATAACCAATCCTAACATAAATAATCCACAATTTTCAATTCATAAAATTAAATTTGTCTTTCAATTATCCATTCATTCATTAAATTATATCTTAAGATAATATTATACCTATGTACACTCCAAATTCGTATAAAATTATTCCCAGTCAATTGAATATATGGTAAGCCATTTTCTAAGGTGGACCTACCACAAGAATTCACCTAAGATTTTATGTCATGAAGAAGCACATTTTAATCAATTATACAATTCATTACTTTCAATAGTAGGCTCACCCTGTCGGTAGCCAGATGAAAAGTATTAGAACTTTTGGATCCAAATTGATCCAAAGAGTAGTCTGTTCATATGAATATCATAATCCATTATTCTATTAATTATAATTCTCATTGTGTCAGAGAAATCCAAATATATTTCACATTCATAAACAAATAGGTACATATTCTAGGGATTTGTTCTAGGTAACCTATCTCAAATAGAATGAACCCATGAACTGGGTGTTCATCCACCACTAAAATATGTTGTCAAATAAGTTTCATTATTAATCATCATCATTATGGTTTACCAATGAAATAAAAATATAATTATATATGTATAAAATTTTATGTATCCTATGGAAATAATCATATGTATTATTATCCTCTCATCGATATGAATCTAACATCACTGACTATGGATCATTCCAATGACTATCGAATGAGAAATTAAATAAATAATAAAATAATTATTAGTAAACATCTATACAAAATACATCATTGCCTGTGAAAAAATTCTGACACACACCCCCATCATGTAATGATAAATTTAATGACACTAACGATACACCATTTTGATCAATATTATAGGAGATTTAGATGTTTTGATATTTTTTGGGTGAGAAATAGAATATGTGGGATGAAAAGAGTTGGGTGTGGGAGGTGTGAGTGGGTCTTACTCTCCACCATTATTGTAAGACCCCACAAAAACTGTACGGACAACATTTATATAAAATTTTTATTCTATTTAATATTATTTTATTTGTTCATTTGTTATTATCATTTTTTCTGTTATTTATGTATTCTACTACGCACCTCCCCTACACCCTCTTACACATTTGTATTTTTTCTTTTTTTCATTATTTATTTCAACTCATACCCATGCGCCTCATATTATACCCATTATTTAGAAAATTTATTTATTTTAATTTTTCCTTATCTATAAAAACACACATCATATATATACTGACATATATCTTTACCATATACAGATACATGCACATATATCATCCCATTTATATACAAACATACATACATATATTTTTCAGCATATATACATATATATAACTATGTATGTATATATATATATACATTTTATAACAAAAATTTAATTTATTCCAGAATAATTATTAATAAATTATTTATTTATTAATTATTATTCATGATTTTTATATAAATCATTCAAACAATAACATTAATTAAATTCAAATAATAGTAATAAAACTAATAACACATTCTCATTTATTCGACACATTATAATTATAACATCAGAAATATTATTTTTCATTAGATTCATGCTATAAAACCTAAATTTTATCATAACAAAACAACCATTTCCATGATAATTAATCAATTTATAACCACATAACCATGAATTTTTATAACATGACTTATAATCAAATTATTAAAGTTGACATCTCATAACATATTCAAACAGAAAAAACTATTTGTTTATAAATTTAATCAAAATAATAAAATTTTAATAACATTATTAAAAATAAAAGTTCATATCATTTAATATATTTTTATCCAAAATTTGAAAACATACATCATGGATTATTAAAATCTCTCCACGAAAATTCTTCTTAACACTATGAAGTATTTTAGATCATAGAATCACCACACCCCACTATAGGTGTTTCTATATTTAAATTAAAACATACGAATAATTTTTTTACCTAATTTAATTTTAAAAAATTCACATCTTTTCAGAATAAGATTTTATCCATATTATAATCATCTAAATCTTATAAAACAATAAACAACTACATACATCATTCATTAGTTCCATGTTCATTAAAATTTTCAATGTTATATTATTATATTTATTAAATAATTTAATCCTATACTACAATCCAAAGATGTCATAACACTCAATTAATATACTTTTTTTGTATAATATATGACGTCATATTTGGTATGGATTGGTTATCTATAGTCCATGCTTAGATCGATTGTTTTAGCTGTATTGTGTGGTGTGCCCATGAGGATGGGAGTAGGTTTTGCATCAACAGAGAGAAAGGATCCTGTGTAGTACAGGTTGGAATTTCTTGAAGGAGGGTGTAGCCGATCACTCACTAGTTGGATAACATTAGCCTCGTGTGGTGAATGTGAGGGGTTCGAGCATTTTTTTATTGGTGGAAGAGTATGTGGATGTCTTTTCTAAGGATGTTCGGGACTACCTCTTCATTGGAAGGTAGACTCCTTCATCAATTAGTACTTTTATATGACACTGATACCAACACCGACATATAGGATGGATCCCATGGAGCTTTGTGAATTGAGGGTACATCTCAAGGAATTGCAAGAGAAGGTCTTCGTGAGACCCATTATTTCACCATGGGTTGCCCCAGTGTTGTTTTACAAGAAGAAAGACAACATCTTGAGGCTATACATGGTCTTCCGGCACCTGAACCAGGTGACCGTGAAGAACAAGTATCAACTAACGAGGATTGAATAACTCTTTGATCGTATGAATTGAGTGAGATGATTTTGAATGATCGACCTCATATCATGCTATCATTAGCTTTGGGTATGGGATGAGGATGTACTGAAGAAACCCATTAGATAATGGTATGACCACTATGAGTTTTTGGGGGTTCCTTTTGGAAGGTAAAATTCCATATCGATGTTCATGGGACTCATGAACATGATCATTCAGCCCTACATCTATCCTTTTGTGGTAGGCTTATTTATTTAAATCTCTGTGTGCTAGGCGTCGGTGGAGGAGCACACTACACAAATGCATATTTTCTTAGATACACTATGAGAGTTATATCATTACGGTAAGCTCTCGAAGTGCCATCTCTAGATTTGGGAGGTAAAATTTGTGGGACCCGTCATCTTAGAGGATGGATTTGTAGTGGTTATGTAGAAGATAGAGTCTGTGATTTTTTGGGAGCCACCCAGGAGTGTGAATAATGTGCGGAGTTTCCTGGTCTTGGTTGGGTACTACCGAAGGTTCGTAACCCACTTTCCTAGAGTATAAACACCCTTGTCATCTTTAAAAAATAATTGGCATCCCTTCGTATGAACGGAGAGGTTCCAATCGGGTTTCCGGGTGCTAGGGAAGATACTGAAGAGTTCACCATACTGAGACTACCAGAAGAGGACATTAGGTTAGTAGTCTTATACGATACATTAGGGACCGTATTGAGTTGTGTCATGATTCATGAGCGAGTTGTGATCACCTACTTCTTGTAGTAATTGAGGCAACATGAGATGAAATATGTGACCCATGACCTGGAGTTAGCAGAAGTGGTAATTTCCTTGAAGATGTGGTGGAACTAATTGTTGGGTGAGTGGTTTACCATCAATTCTGACCACAAGGGTCTCAAGTATATCTTTACACAGAAGGACTAGAACATGAGAAAACGACGATTGATGAAGTTCAACCGGGATATTGACTTTATGATAGTCTATACTTCTAGGATGGGGAATGTGGTGGCTGAAGTGCTTAGGAGATGGTCTGGTTTTTAGCAACTAAGTGAGGTGATTAATCAACCAGCCACAAAGTAGATATCCTTTTTGGATGATGATGCAGAATCCTGCCTCCAGTCAATGTTTGTCACCCCCACTCTTTTAGTGAGTGATGGGGGAACTACATTTGGATGTAAAATGGAAGGCTCAACATGATCAGATATCCTTAGGATATGATGCTGATTGATTTTTGATATGTGGGAATCAAACCATCTTTTTCATAGTACTTACCATAGTACCAGTGATGTTACAGGAGGAGGTATTGAAGGAGTTCCATAAATCCCCCATTGGTGGTACATCCTAGTGTGGATATGATGTATAAGGACCTCTGATGTCATTAATGGTGTCTAGGTATGAAGAAAGTGGTGAAAGAGTTCATTTCATGATGCCTCATTGTGAGAAAGTAAAGGCCGATCATCAGGTCCCAACAGGCTTGACACAACCACATAAGGTAGCGATGTGGAAGTGGGATGGCATCTCTATGTACTTCTTGACAGGGTTACCACATATGTCCAGGGTCCATGATTCTATCTAGGTGATCATTGACCGACTCACCAAGTCAGCTCACTTCCTACCCATTCGGGAGCAGGGATCGGTCGAGGGCTTGGGATACCTCTACATCCAAGAGATAGTACGACTTCACAGGGTTCCTTCGACGATCATCTCAAAACATGATGCATTTTTTAGCTACTAGTAATGAAAGGGGTTGCTGGAAGAATTTGGGACTCAGCTATAGTTGAGTATAGATTTTCACCCCATGATAGATGGTCAGATGGAGTAGACTATACAGACCGTATAGGACATGGTTTGTTCCTATGTCCTAGATTTTTCTTGTCGTCAAGAGGACTACCTACCACTGGTGTATTTTGCATACAACAATAGCTATCACTCTTCCATTGGAATGGAACCATTTGATGCCTTGTACGAGAGGCCATATAGATCATCTATATGATGGATATGCCTCGAGGATTATAAACTCACGAGTCCATAGTTAATATGGGTTACCACTGAGAAGTTGGAGATCATCCAAGAGAAGATGATGAATACACATAGTAGACTGAAGTCTTATGCCAATAGGATATAGAGATACATGGATTAGGTGGAGGGAGACCACGTTTTCCATAGTCTATCTCCACAATGGGGATTAAATATATTTGTACGGGGTGTTAAACTATCTCCACGGTTCACCATACCTTTCCAAATACTCAACATAGTTGTTGAGGTGGTGTACCACCTAGCTCTTCTCCCATAGATGCATTAGGTGCACAATATTTTTCACGTGTCGCAACATAGGAGGCACTAGCAAGATCCATCACACGTCATCGACTAGGGAGAGTTCAACATTGATGATGGGGAATTTTTTTTGGATTTACCTAGTGGAGATAGGGGATTGACATGAGTGGTTCTTTTGTGTATGTTCAATTCCTCTTTTTCACGTTTGTTGAAAGAAAAGGAATCAATAGGAGATCACATAGGAGCAGGGGGTGGGTGGTCAAATTCATTATTAGTGCCCCCCATTTGCATTATTAGACCATATTTTGTATTTTGGGAATGTATTTCTCTAAGGTGGGGGTAATTTATTATGTCAAAATTTTTGTGTAATTTTTTTTATTATATGGAATTATTTCAAGACCACACACTTTGATGGCAGGTGATTTCGTGGACCGGTGAGCCCAGGATGTAATTTTGATCTTTTTTAGTTTACTTAAGTAAATGTGAGAGTGGGTTCTTCAAAAATTTGAACCATAGTTTGGATCTAAAATCTGAGGGTTCTTTTGAACATGGAATGTCAATATTCTCCTAGATTTTACATTAGTTAACGCCTAAAGGGTCGAATGGAATAGTTAATTTTTGTACTTTTCATAAAATAATAAAATAACTTAATGAAGTTATTTTATTTTTCATTTGTACTATTGAGCGAAAGAAAGTGGTGCTGAAATGTAGTGACAAGGTGATAATGAGACACATTAAATGAGAATCATTAATGGATCATTTGTGAATGAGTAACTGCTATACTATTTCATAAAATTCAATAACATAAAGACACATCGTCGCAGTGTAACAGAAATGCAAAAAAATGTTTCATTTTTGTAAAACTAAAATGATGGAGAGTTGATAATTAAACCCTGTGGATTATCCAAATAACCTAAATTGGAATTAATCACCAAAGAAGAATGATGAATGTGGCAACAAATGCCAATGATTCACAGATCGAAGATGACAACGTGGGTCTCATCCTTCATCATCATTGGATCCAAAAATCCTGGTAGGGGTTATGCATTGTTTGCGATTTTTTTTCATTCCCCATTCATCATTCTAAAACAATGAACATAGATCAACCCATGAAAAGGTTGATCCATAGATCAGGTGTTCTTGTGGGAGGTTTCTTTCCTTGTGTTTTTAACAGGTATTGTTGATAGATTGATAGAATTGTGACCCCAAAACTCCCCAATTTCAAACATCTAATGCGGAGGGTGTGGGATAACACGAACAAGGCTCAATCCCCTCCTTCGTCTTCATTATTTGTGGACTAATTTTTAAAATATATGAAATTTGAGTTTGAATCCATCGTGGTAAAGTTGGAATCCCTACAATCAAGTAGGTGAAGATGGTTCAAGAAACAACCCATCAGAGAAACTCTAGTGGCCTGCAGAAGAACCACCAACTCGGTGACGGCTGTAGTGGGGAGAGGGAGTCAGCGTGCTCATCAACATGCAGCATAAGGAAAGGGCCACAAACAGCTGGCCCAATGACATATTGGTGCGGTGCCAACCGACGCTTGGTTGAAGGAGTGGGCCACATCTCCACAGTTTGGATGCGCGAACGGAACGCGGTTTGTCGATCGTGTGTAACGAGTAAAGACCGGCCACCCATAGACCATGATAGAAGGAAGAAACTTGGAAAATCAGTATCAGGATAGACCAAGATAGTTTGCTAATTAGACCGGTAAAATGGTAGGTTCCGCCGAGTGAATAACGGGACGTGGCGAAGCCGTGTCCGGGCTCGAAGGGTCGGCCCACTACGGTGGTTCATACCCTCAACATTGGCCCAGATTTGAGATGGGGCACCATACCCTCCCTACCGGGCCAGAATCATGTCCCAACGGGCCTAGCTGGGCCCATTTCTGACCAGATCTGAGCCAGGTCAGGTCAGTTCGACCGGGATAGACCGTACCAGGACCCAACCAGCCCCTGTTTCACTAAATCACATATAAATAATAGACTGAGCTTCCAATTGACACTCCTTCTGTAGCACAAGGACCCTTGAGACAATGAGGTCATTATAAGGCCGCATCATTAAACATTACATAATCTTGGTTTATTTCAAGAATTCACAATTAGGATCTTTTCAGGTTTAGTGTTTTAGATAATTAAATCATAAATCATGCATTACAATCCACATTTAAGCAAGGTGGTTACATCAAAGACAATATTCATTTTTTCCACCAAAGAAAACATATTTAAAATACAACATGGTATCTTTCTTTACACTTCCTCGACACTATCATCAAATGATGTGCGTTTCCCTTGGCCTTTGAAAAACATTACAATAACATGGGATGAGTATAAAAAGCTCAGTAGGGGATATAAAAATACAGAATGAAAACATTAGTCCATGTATACATAAGAATCAATGAAATCATACTTTACTCAAAAAACATAAGAACTTGAAAATAACACATGAAATCATATGATTTATGAATAACTCATAGAAATCATAACACATACAGGTAACTTGAGGCACTCATAACATTATTACGTAGGGAGTAACCCTCATGGTTTTGTTTGGAATACCCATCACAATATATTCCTTAACTCTCTTCGAAGAAACCATAGAGTTTAACTCCTTCGCGTTACCCAATGCATTGGAGAGCTATCTCTGGCTCACCTACCCTTAGTTTATCGTGGAGCCACGGACTTCATAATCAATTCCCATGAACCATAACATAATCATATCACATAAAACATGCATAAAGTAAATATAACATTTCAACATTTCAATCACAAGATATCAATACACCACATTGATATAATCAAAAAATTATCATAACCATTATCAATACCAAAATAAAATAAAAGTAAATCATGGTATTTATTTTTCATTTAAAAATTTTATGGCTTGAATAGGAATCCGAAACACAAATAATGGTCATGACGGTGGAGAAGTCATTGTAGCCGCATACGTAAGCCAAAAAAAATTCCTTTTGTCATTTAGCAAAACTCTTCGTGTAGAAATATTCCTTTGGAATGAAATTAAATGTCAAAACTTTTTATTATACAACTAATAAAAGAAGGTCATATATAAATTGAAGTATGCCTCAACGAAAGGAGATTGAGTCGAAGTCCCTTATCTCAATTCCGACATGTTCTCGTTCGTTCCTTATATTGTTCAGTAATAAACATAGGTAAATTTATAATTTCATAAGGAATTCCATTAAAGATTATTATTCAATTAATATCACATATTATCATGTTATAATAATTACTTAATTATGTTATTTCATATCATATGTTTGTCGATGATTGGTACATGAGTCAAAAATGAACTTGTTTGAAAAGAATTGTCCCTTTAGTTATAATTACATCATCTTTGGAATGGTATTAATGATTTAAATATCATATATATCAATTATATAATCATTTTATACTATTCCATAACATTTGGAGACAAAAAATGAAATGCTCCGTTCATGGAGACGGACGTACGCAAGCATGAACGCTACGTCCATTTCATTGTCATATTAAAGGAATTAAAACTAAATGATAAATACATATATTATAATTCCAGTATAATATATATTTTATATAGGTATCATAAGTTCATTAATTACATTCTATATAAATTCCATGTTTGGCATAAACGAGTCACAACACATGACGGGCGGTAGTCCACACTTTCTCATATGAAATTATTGCATTTTCACAACATGCAAACCATAAAGGTATGATTTAAATATAAAATACAGAAGCATAGAGAGGAAATAAATATAATATATATAATATATAGATAAAGTGACATCATAATGGCGACCATAAAAGTTGTTAATAGAAGATTGACCAATCATCGTTTCGTGAGACAGTAATTCACCACCCCTAGAAACAGTATGTTCTTTAACCATTAAACGGAGGTGTGTGTAAGTATAGGTAGAATACTTTTCATATCAATATCCTAGTATATTTAGGATACTAGTTTTATTATGGGATCAAATAATAATAATATGGTGGTGAGTGAAAAAGGAAAATAAAAGGAAGATACTCGAGAGAAAACATTACCTCTAAATTGGGTAACTCTTTTTGATATGAGCCAAAGGCTTCCTTGGAAAATCTTCTGCCCAATGTGAGGCTTCTTGGAGTAACAGAGGTACGTGGGGAGACAATATGAGTAGAGTTTGGATGATCCAAGGGCTTGAGAGGTATGGGTAATGGGGCAGAGGTGGAGGCCTTTTATAAGAGGGAGGAGGGTCACTTTTGGAAATTCTTGAAATGTTACTTTATTAAAAAATGGTTTTCGGATTTACAAGGTCCCAAAATTATATATTTCTAATATAAGGTGATAAGGGTTCAAAATACACCAATCCAATAGGTTTTTGACATGTTTCTGTCTAATATTTTTCATTATCTTTTCATTTTATTCAAATCGTTCATTAATGAGGTAATCACTACATCATCATGGTGTCATAAATAAATATATTTATTTAATGTCTAAATTTCTTTAAAAAAATACCATGATGTAGGAAATATTATTATCTTTATAATTAATATTTATATTCTAAGAGATAATTTTTGTATACAAAATTAAAATTGTTTTACTTAGGTGTTACATATTTTGGTTATATATTCCTTTCTTTAAAAATAAAATGATAAAAGGTCACTATCACACAAAAGTGATTCCATGGGGTCCCTAAGTTATCAAAAATCATCCCATGGTCGTCCATGACACAACCAAGAAGATTTAGACACATGTTTGGGTGATTTTATATTATTATGATATTATTTTGTTACCCTTAACTACCCGATTACTAATTAATCATGATAATTGAAGATAATTACCGTCGTTACTATTCATAATGTCAAAAAACAATAGAGTATTAATTACATAATTTGGAACATAAGATTCCAAATATGGAATCCATTTTAACCAATTCCAAACAAATAAATTGCAGTAATTATTTTAAAAATAATTCCCGTTGTGAAAACAAATAGCGTGTTTTTAAGAAACAATATCTATCAAAAGATTGACAATTATTTATATCCAATTTCAAAGTAAAATTAATTATAATGAAACCAATTAGATTAAATAGAAAGAATATATTCTAATTACACTTTAAAACAAATTAAAAATATAATCTAATCATATAATTAAATTAGATAAAAAATAAATGTTGAAGTAAAATGCAGTATTTTCACTCTTCATTAAAAAATAAACATTGTTAGAAAAATACCAAAAATTTATCCAAAGTAAATTTTAATGATGAAATTATAAAGAATAAGTTTATTTTGAAAAATATAGATTATAAAATTGTCAAAATTTATATTTAAAAATGGTTTTTAATCAAAATGCGGTAAAAAAATCTTTTAAAAATATTAGAGAATTTTTTTCTTAAGATTGGATTTATTCTCATTTCAAGCCTCTAAAACACTTTCTAATTCCTAAATAGTCATAGATATGAAAATATATTAATATTTAATTACTTGGGATGTTACATCATTCCCCCTTTTTGGAAATTGCGTCCCCGCAATTTATTTACTTATTGAATAAGTGGAAGTATTTATCCCTCTTTGCATTTTTAGATTCCCATGTTACCCCTTCAACTATATGGTTTTTCCATAGAACATTTATTTGATGAATCAACTTATTCTGCAACACTTGATCCATGTGGTCAAGAATCTGGACCGTTTTTTCCTCATAAGATATATTCTCTTCTAGAAAAACTACCTCAGGACTCAAAACAAGAGATGGATCTGGCATGTGATTCCTTAACATTGAAACATGAAAAACATTATGTACCTGAGATAAACTTGGAGATAAAGCCACTTGGTATGAAAATGATCCAACTCTCTCCATAATTCCATATGGTCCAATGATCCTTGGACTCTTCTTTCCTTTCTTTCCAAATCGCATCACACTTTTCCATGGTGAAACTTTGAGGAAGACATGATCACCTACCTCAAAAGAGAGATCCTTCCACCTATTTTCAGCTTAACGTTTCTGCCTACTCTGAAATATTCTCATGTGTTTCTATATCACCTGAACTTGTTTGCCATCTCTTCTACCAGTTCTGTTCTCATCAACATCCTTTCACCCTCTTCATCCTAAAAAGATAGAGTTCGACACCGCTTCCCATATAATGCCTCAAATGGTGCCATCTGTATACCAAAATGAAAACTATTATTATAAGAAAACCCAACCAATGAAAGATGTTGGTACAAACTTCCCTGATAATCCATTGAAAAAGCACGTAGCATATCCTACAAAGTCTGAATTCTTCGTTCTGACTGCCCATCTGATTGAGGATGAAAATCAATACTAAAATTCAATTCAGTACCCAATGACTTCTGAAGGCCTTTACTAAAGATAGAAGTGAACCTGGGATCACCATCATATACAATAGAGTGGGGAAATCCATGTAACCTGTCTATCTCAATAAGATGCAAACAAGAAAATTGATCTAGGGAAAAAATATCTCGTATAGAAAGAAAATGAGCAGATTTAGTCAAACGATTAACAATATCCCAGATTGCATTATTACCTTGAGGTGTCTTTGTTAATCCCACAATGAAGTCCATGGATATATTCTCCCATTTCCACCCTAGCACTGGTAAAGGCTGAATCATCCCTCTGGTAACTGCTACTCTGCCTTAACCTATTGATATGTCAAACACTTCATTGTAAAATTAGCAATATCTCTTATCATTCCATCCCGCCAGTAAAACTCCCAAAGAACTCTACACATCTTAGTACTACCTGGATGAACTGAAAATGGAGAACTATGAGGCTCAAATAACAAATATCTCTTTAACTATGAATCACAAGACACACATAATCTCTTCCCAAATCTCATAACACAATCATTATCATTTTTAATGGATGTGATGGTAAGAAGATAGATATTATATTACAATTATAGAAGAAAATTTATGTCATAAATATCATATATAAATATTAAAACCATCCTTTTAACCATTATTTAAATATAATGATGCAAAATGAATTGTATCACTACATGGAGGTGATAGTCCACACATACAGGCGAGCGACGCTTCCATGTCCCATTTGATAGAAAAATAGGGTGAATAACGGTGTTTAAATAATAATTATAGAATTTAATTTATTTATAAAATGATGTTGTTTTTTATGTTGAATACAATATAATTAGGGGTGTTAAAAAATATATAAATTGAATCCACTCATTTAAGAGGTTTACCTCTTTATTGAGAGACCACTTTTTTGTTAGCCCACAAGACATAAAAGGAGGTTTTCTATAATAAAATAATCTCTAGTATGTGGAAAAAAATCTAGAAATAAATTTTGGGAGTTATTAGATTATTTATATTGATTAAAAGTTATTAGGATGATAATAAAAGATGTATCCTTTTATAAGTGATGGGTGGCCACTCTAGGAATTAACTAATGTTTAAAATTTTTATAAATTAATTTTCAAATAAAATTTATTCAAAATTTCAAAATTATAATATAAGATGTGGATGAGCCTAAATCATCTTTTACAATAAATATTGGACATGTGTTGGTAATGTTTTCAGCTTTATCAACTATTTGAAACCCCATGTTAACACATTTAAAAATCACTGAAATATTAAAGTTTATTTCATATTAATGGAATAGAATTTTACAATAAAAGTAAAATAAGAAAATTAATGTATCACGGTCAAAATTTTATACAATATCCAATTAAAATTTTCAAATATGGTGTTGGTATTAATTATATATCATTTAATAAAATGACAATTACTATAAAATAACATTAATGTAATTTTTGGAAGCATTCATATAAATGAAAAATAGTGTCATCTAGATATGTATATAATTTCAATGTAAACTCTTAAAACATACCTAATAGGTTATATATATATATAAAGTTCAAAAAATGGAATAATTCAACCTAATTATATTAATTAAAATTTTTTAAAATAATTTCTTTTATTTTTATCAATTAATTGAGTGAATACAATGTCAGTGTTCCATAGTCATTTAAGGAAACAATTCAGTCACTAAAAATAAATTACCATGAAAAAAATGATTCATATTTTAAATAAATATTTAAAACCAAACAAATGAACATTATATCGTTATGAAAAAATAGAGATATTAATGTTAAGAGTGAATTTTTTTTTCATAAAACAATATGAAGGAAAATGAAAAAGTCAAACGGTACGAGGTTGCCACATTTTCAACACATGTGTGATAATGAACGAAATAAACTCATTAAATAGGATAACTGTATTTTTTATATAAATTCGAATGCTTTTTCTCAATGTTTTAATCATGCTTTACTTAGTTTACCCTTACATCAGTGATTAATATATAACCATATTACGTTTCATAAAGACCACATGTAAAAGGGAGCTATTCAAAACAAGTTATCTTCCTTATTTAATTTATGGAATACATTTTATCAAATCAAATTACAAAATTTATATTATTTACATTAATATTTAACCAATTAAAGGCAATGAAAGATATTTTCCTTAAAAATACATTTTTAAGCATAAAATATTTTTATACCAAATTCAAGTATAATATTTATTCCAATAATATTAATAATATTCTATTTAATCAAAATTATCTAATAAAATTTAATGAAAACAAAAATTATAATGTTAATTGATAAGTATTTGAAATGGAAAAATTGGTTTCAATATGAATTGATATTTTCACTATTCATTAAACAAGAATAAAATTATAATATTATCAAAAATTAATTATAAGATTTTTTTATATCATTATTTATATAATAAAATTATTTTAATAAAATAGTTTTTTTAAAATTATTATAAATTAATTATATTTTTTCCCATATTAAAAAATAAAAAAATATTTTTGATGAAAATATATTTTTAAAGAATATGATGAATTTACTAAAACTAATTTTCAAAATGTGGTGATTAATAATCATACTACCAACTTAATGGATATATTATATTGATATATCATATTATGGTTCATTTAAAATATAGGTTTCAAGTATCATAAGCTATCTTAGAAATTAAATTTATTCGAAGAGAAATATATCATTAAATCTCTAGGTGTTATATTCGATCCTCTTAAGTTGATTTTTTACCTCAAAATTATATATCAGTAAAACCAAAAGAATGAGGATATCTCAGTTTCATAACACCCTTTGGTTTCAAAGTAGCTTCTTAAAATTTCTAATTCCTCTAGAGAACTTCAACCATGTGGGTGTTCTTATTCAACAAAACCTTATCACTATTATACAATATTTCTATAGGTTTCACTTCATAAGAAAGAAATTTCTCTAGTGGTTTAAACTCTTTGTTTAGTATATTTTGAGGATCGAGTATGTACTTCCTTATGAGAGATAAAAGGAACATGTCATGAATTTAAGAGAGGTTTAGTCAAAGCGCCACATGATAAGCTACCATCCCTACTCTATGAAGAAGCATAAAGAGGATAATATACATGAAGACTAACATTTTATTCTATTCGAATATCATAACCTTATTATATTGAGAAATTAATATAAATAACTTATCAGTAACTTCTAATTATAGATTTCATGATTGATTATAATGATAAATTATCTATTGGCAGTGAGATTCCATGAATTTGAGGATGAATTGTTCTGACTTTCCCTTCTATTTCCCCAGCAAGATTAGGTCATAATGGCTTTTTTTCAATAGCTATAAACTAGCACTTTGGATTTCTATAGTTCCCTCCATATAGGGATTTATAAGGTTCCATATGAATTCTCAAGTAAAATCTATTATTATAAGAAAATTTTATAAGGTGAAATTGTTGATCACCACCACCTTTTAAAACCATAGAACAAGACTTAATCAAGTCCTCCATGGATTGAACAGTTCTATTAGATTGGTCATCTATATGGGGGTGATAATTAGTACTAAAACATAGCTGTGGGTCCATTTTTTTCTTAATTCATTGCGAGAACATTGAGGCAAAACTCCAATCCAGATCAAATACAAAAATATGTTATAATACATTCAACCTTATCACTTATTTAAAGTATATTATGGAAATAAAATAAATACAGAAATGATATATCATATAAATAAAGTGTGGTGACTGAAAAAGGGGATCATCTACAGCCCATATTAAATTATGGTTTTAGTCATTTGGGAGAGTACTATAAAAAAAATCCATGGTGATGTTTTTCCATATTAGTTATGATTTTTGTACAAGTTATAAAACAACCTTAGACTTTTTTTATCATATTTAACATACTTACTATTTATGAAAATTGATACATGAAATTAAATACTTCTTTTAATATTATCTATTCATAAATACTATTTTAGATCCCTATACTTCTTATTTATTTTAGGATGAATTCGTAATGATTTACTATGAGATCTATCCAATAGATCATTCATCATGTATTCTATTGAAGATGTATATACTCACTTCATGAACCTTTTCATTACAATAATTTTATGGTTGACCTTATGATGATTAATCAACATCTTCTAAAACTCCACATCCTTATTCTCAACCATCTTAATCCTCTCATGGAGGTATGGTTGGACATTCATCTGAGAAAGATAATATATAAAATATTTCCTCATGATTTAATGACCAATATTCTTCAAATACATATATATTGGATATATTTTAATCCTAATCAATGAAATACTAGAATAGTCATTCCAACTCAGATCATCATACAAATTTTTTTCTTTTTTATGGTGGTAATGTATAGAGAAATCACAATTTTTTATCATCTGAAACAATTTTATCTAGAACATATTATACAATTTTTGTGAAAATATATAGTTCATGAATTTATTATTATTATATACATCCCAACTTTTAATCTATTGATAATGATTCCATTTTATCAATGATAAAAATTTCTCATGTCAACTCTAAATCATGATTCTAGTAATTTTTTATAGGATGTTTTATTTGGAATTATTAATCTACAATAACCATGTAATTATGCATGGGGATGCATCCCATTCCCTTAGTTGATTCGTCAATAATTATCCAAAATCATTATCCATTACTGAGTAGTGTATGAACAGAAATAATGAACAACCTTCTCATTAGTTATTTGAAAAAAACTTACATTAATCTATCCTAAATAACGTAACCCCATTGGAAGTGAACATGGTGATTGGATTCGTAGTCATGATAAATCTCTCAAAACGAATCATTAGTATCTTTCCAACCTATAAAAATGTGGATCTTTGTTATCGTGGTTAGTGGAGGCCATTTATTAATAACATTCACTATTAAATGATCCATCAATATACCCTCATATGAGATTATGTGACCAAATAATAAAACATTCAAAATCCAACATTCACACTTCGCAAATTTAGAACACAACGTATCCATCCACAAGGTATTCCATGCCATTATCAAATTTTTATAATTATCATCCTTTGAATTCAAATATATATATAAATGAATATCATCTATAAATACTAAAAAATGTTTATAGTATTATCTAAATACTCAATTAATTAAAACAATGATGATAGTTAAAGGATTGTAATGTTCACGTATAATTAAAACAAATTCATAATGAGCATACCTTTTACAGAATGTTGTCTTGGGTTTATCATCATTATGGACCCTTAGCTAATAATATCTATATCAAATATAAATCCTGTAGAAATATAGAGTTCCTTTTAATAGATCAATTAAATAATTGATATTAGGAAGAAGGTACTTTCTTTTAATAATTATCTTGTTACATTACTAATTTGATGTATTCTCCCTTAATCATTTATTTCTGTTAATGATAGCATTTTATCGACACCTGATGAAAATTCATTTTCCTTTTAATGTATCATATGTTGGAAAATACCTCTTTCTCTTCTTCCCTTTATCCACTTTTTTCATAGTCTTCATCTTATACACTTTCATTCCTTAAAATCTATAATACATATATAATTATTTCCTTATATTGGTAGCACATAATGTTATATCATTATAGGATTAGTATATTATAGAGATTACTGAAATTATATTAATTAGATGAATATAGTCCAAGAAATAGTCAATCATTCTCTTTGGATTAGACATAATGTTGATAGCATTCCCTAATAATTTCATAGTATTGGAAAACAAGATACATACATCATTCTCAATTTTCTCTTGAAGACATAAAATAAAACATATTATATTCTTTGAGAAAAATATTATTTCCTGTAACATATCCATAAATATCAAAAATAATGAACTTCCTAAAATCCATGGGAATGTAAACATAAGAAAGGGGTGAGCTTAGATTCTTAGTAAGGGAATTCATATAATGAAATTTATAGTTGAATAAATATGGAATGAATAATATAGAAAGAATAAAAGATGATAAAATAATTCCATATAAATAATTAAATGGGATTGAAACTGATCTATGGATCACATAACTATGTGAATAATCACATGGAAATCAATAAATGATTTCAAAATGATGGAATCTATAATTATTTTATTCTAATACATAATATCATGGCCTCATTCCAAGAAATATTTTATAAATTGTAATGGCCTAGGGAAAATAGCCATCCTATTTTTTTCTCATGTGAACTACTAACGCATCGAGAGGCTTATAATTTCTGGCACAACCCATTATTCATTAAATCTAATTCTTTCATCATATGAATAAATAAAAAAACATAATAAGCATTCCCTAATAATGAAAATTTTTCCACATAGGATGAACTTGAATACATAATGTCAATAAATTCCCCTTCCAAAATAATCATAATCTATCTAGAGAAAGAGCAAGGATTGTATCATTTAAAAAATCCATAACAACGATTAATTAAAATAATGGGTTATTGTAATTTACGAATTTAAATATCATAAAATAACATTAAATTTATTTTGAGTAAAATACCCTTTTAAAATTGAAAATATCATTAAAAAATTTAAACATTAAAAATTTGTAAGAAAGAAATTTTGGTTTAAACTAATTATAGAGAAATGTATAGTAATATTAAAATAATTGACTGGTCATGATAGACTAAAATTCCATAAATTATGACTATGTAAAACAAATATTCCACTCACATTTTTAGTAAAAATTAAAAAAGCGCTTAATTAAGAAAATGATATGAATATTCCTATCAAAAAAATTACACATATAAAACATGTATAAAAATGACATTGAAAATTCATATTATAATAGTAAAAACACTCGTTGAAACATTTTAATAAAAATATGGACATGGAATAAATATATTCTTTAATCAATATAAAAACAACAAATTTCTTAATAAAATTATTATATCTATTGAGTACAAAAAATAAGTAAATAAATGGAAAAACATTTATTCTCAAAAATAAACATAGTATAAGAAAATAGGTTTTGTTTAATGTAGAAATATGATATTATTCCGCCAATTGATACATAAGTTTATAAAATACCAAATAAGAATTAGATTATGAAATTAATCATTCCCTCAAGTATTAATTGATTTATATGTGATTTTATCCTTTAGTATAATAAATTTAAATTTATTACAACCATATGAAAGAAACATATATATACTTATAATTTGATATATGATATAATTATTACATATAAATACATGTTTAAAAATAATTCATTATTACTATAATCATTTCTTAGTGTTAACATTCTCATTTTTCGTTTATGTTACTGTTGAAATGTTACGGTGCTTGTACATTGATCATGGTACCATCATATCCAATGTAATGACACTCAGCATGAAAATCACTCACATGGTTAAATAAGTTTTGTTACTAGACCTCGTATAAACATCCTGATATGTCAGAGGCTTCCTATTAGTAGCATGGGAATAGAGAACATAATGGGGAGACCATAATTCATGGTATAGAGTTACAATACAATGAAACTAAACCATTATCATAGTAATTGAAATAATGAAAACAATGAATAATATGATTGGTAGAATAATGATATACCATGTAAACATAATATTGAAGAACAAAGTAACATTGATATGGAATGTATCTAAATGTAAGAGTAATGTAATAAAAATAAAATACCAAGTAAAAACAAATAAACTCAGAAGACCATGATCCTGATTCCCAAACCAGTCTCATCATTATATTCCAACCAATCAAGTTAACAATAATCAAAATAATGCAACTCATCCATGTAAAATCCTACATCTATCTAATCTACTTGGGTACCAAATGGCTGCACAAATAGTGTATACGTAAAAATTAGTCGATCAACAACAATTTTTCTAAACAAAACCAGAATTATAATAAGTGCATGAAGCACAATGATAACAATAGTACTAATTAATAAATTAATTCAATAAAACAAAAATCTTTATTTGTAACAATGTAGTAATAACATTGACCATGTAGCGTAATCATTACATCCATAACCACAAGTCCATGGAATAATCTCATGATCAGGAGTAACCTTCTAAATATTGATATCAACATAACCAGGAAGATCCCTATAAGTATTAAAACATGTTTTCAGGCTAATCCTATTAAATAATCATAGTATCAAAGATCAATTAAAAACCTGCAATATAAGAATTGCATTATAAACAATGTTCATGCACGCTAGATAATAATTATAGAATGAATCTAGGACTATCCCCACGTATAATAATTAGATAATAACATCCCAACCGAAGTTATAACAATAATAATAACCTAACATAACTTAAATAATCCACAATTTTCAATTCATAAAATTAACATTTGTCTTTTAATTACCCATTCATTAAGTAAATTATATCTTATGATAATATCAAACCTATGTACACACCAAATTCATATAAAATTATTACCATTCAATTGAATATATTGTAATCCATTTTCTAAGGTGGACCTACAACAAGCATTCACCTAAGATTTTATTTCATGATGAAACACATTTTAATCAATTATCCAAATCATTACTTTCAATAATAGGCTCACCCTATCGGTAGCCAGATGAAAAGTATTAGAACTACTGGATCCAAATTGATCAAAATAGTAGTCAGTTTATATGAATATCATAAGCCTTCTATTAATTAAAATTCTTGTTGTGTCATAGAAATCCAACTATATTTCACATTCATAAATAAATACGTACAGATTCTTGGGATTTGTTCTAGGAAACCTATCTCAAATAGAATGAAACCATGAACTGGGTGTCCATCCACCACTAAAATATGTTGTCAAATAAGTTTCGTTATTAATCATCATCATTTTGGTTTAACATTGAATTAAAAATATAATTATATATGTATAAAATTATCTGTATCCAATGAAAATAATCATATTTATAATTATCCTCTCATCAATATGAATCTAACATCACTGACTGTGCATCATTCCAATGACTATCGAATGTGAAATTAAATATGAAATAAAATAATTCTTAGTAAACATCTATACAAAATACATCGTCGCCTATGAAAAAATTCAGACACACACCCCCATCTTGTAATGATAAATTTAAAGACACTAACGATACACCATTTTGGTCAATATTATAGGAGATTTAGATGTTTTGATATTTTTTGGGTGAGAAATAGAATATGTGGGAGGAAACGAGTAGGGTGTGGGAGTTGTGAGTGGGTTTTACTCTCCACCATTATTGTAAGACCCCACATAAATAGTACGGACAACATTTATATAATTTTTTTACTCAATTTAATATTATTTTATTTGTTCATTTGTTATTACCATTTTTTTTGTTATTGACATCTTCTACTATGCACCTCCACTACACCCTCTTACACATTTGTCTTTTTTTTCTTTTTTTTTCTACTCATACCCATGCGCCACATATTATACCCATTATTTATAAAATTTATTTATTTTAATGTTTCCATATCTATATAAACACACATCATATATATACTGACATATATATTTACCATATACAGATACATGCACATATATCATCCTGTTTATATACACAGTTACATACATATATTTTTCAACATTTATACATATATATAACTATTTATGTATGTATATAGATACATTTTAAAAAAAATCAATTTCTTCCAGAAAAATTATTAATAAATTATTTATATATTAATTATTATTCATGATTTTTATATAAATCATTCAAACAATAACTTTCATTAAATTCCAATAATATTAATAAAACTATTATTAATAATACATTCTCGTTTATTCAACACATTATAATTATAACATTAGTAATATTATTTTTCATTAAATTCATGCTAGAAAACCGATATTTTATCATGACAAAACAACCATTTCCATGGTATGTAATCAATTTCTAACCACATAACCATGAATTTTTATAACACGACTTATATTCCTATTATTAAAGTTGACATCCCATAACATATTCAAACAGAAGAAACTATTTGTTTATAAATTTAATCAAAATAATAAATTTTTAATAACATTATTAAAAATAAAAGTTTATATCATTTAATATATTTTTATCCAAAATTTGAAAACATACATCCTGGGTTATCAAAATATCCCCTCGACAATTCTTCTTAACCCTATGAAGTATTTTAGATCATAGAAGCACTACTCCCCACTATATGTGTTTCTATATTTATATTAAAACAATACGAATAATTTTTTTACCTAAATAAATTTAAAAAAATTCACATCTTTGTCATAATATGATTTTATCTATATTATAATCATCTAAATATTGTAAACCCATAAACAACTACATACATCGTTCATTAGTTCCATGTTCATTAAAATATTCAAAGTTATATTATTATATTTATTAAATAATTTCCTCCTTTACTACTATCAAAAGATGTCATAACACTCAATTAATATACTTTTTTCATATAATATATGACATCATATTGGGTATTGATTGGTTATCTATAGTCCATGCTCAGATCGATCGTTTTAGCTGTAATGTGTGGTGTGTCCCTGAGGATGGGAATAGGTTTTCCTTCACCTGAGAGAAAGGATCCTGTGTAGTATAGGATAGACTTTCTTGAAGGAGGGTACAGTCGATTACTCACTAGTTGGATAACCTCAGCCTTGTGTGGTGAATGAGAGGGGTCCAAGCATTCTTGTAGTGGTGGAAGAGCATGAGGATGTCTTTGCTGAGGATATTCGGGACTACCTCCTCATTGGAAGGTACACTTCTGCATAATTTAGTACTTGTGGATGACACTGATACCAACACCGACATATAGGATGGATCCCATGGAGCTTTGTGAATTGAGGTTACATCTCAAGGACTTGCAAGAGAAGGTCTTCGTGAGACCCATTATTTCACCATGGGTAGCCCCAGTGCTGTTTTCCAAGAATAAAGACAACATCTTGAGGCTATACATGGTCTTCCGGAACCTGAACCAGGCGACTGTGAAGAACAAGTATCGACTACTGATGATTGAATAACTCTTTGATCGGATGACTTGAATGAGATGATTTAGAACGATCTACCTCATATCATGCTACCATTAGCTTTGGGTATGGGATGAGGATGTACCGAAGACAACCATTAGATCATGGTATGTCCACTATGAGTTTTTTGTGGTGCCTTTTGGCAACGAAAATTCCCTATCAAAGTTCATGGGACTCATGAACATGGTCATTCAACCCTACATCTATACTTTTTTGATAGTCTTAATAAATGAAATCTTTGTGTTCTAGGCATCGGTGGAGGAGCACACTACACAAATGCAGATTATCTTAGATACACTCTGAGAGTTCTAGATTTACGGTATGCTTTCGAAGTGCCAACTCTGGATTCCAGAGGTCAAATTTCATGGACCCTTCATTTTAGAGGCTGGATTTGTAGTGGTTCGGTAGAAGATATAGTATGTGATTTTTTGAGATCCAACCAAGAGCGTGACTAATGTGTGGAGTTTCTAGGGATTGGTTGGGTACTACCAAAGGTGCGTATCCCACTTTCCCAGAGTAGAAGCACCCTTGTCAGCTTTAAAAAATAAGTGGCATCACTTCGTATGAATAAAGAGGTGCCAATAGAGTATCTGGGTGCTAAGTCAGATACTGAAGAGTTCCGCATACTGAGACTACCAGAAGAGGACATTATGTTAGTAGTCTTATAAGATGCATTAGGGACTGTACTAAGTTGTTTAATGATTCATGAGCAAGATGTGATCACCTACTTCTCATAGTAATTGAGGTAACATGAGATGAACTATGTGACTTCTGACCTGGAGTTTACAGAAGTGGCCATTTCCTTGAAGATGTGGTTGAACTAATTGTTGGTTGAGTGGTTTACCATCATTTATGACCACAAGGGTCTCAAGTATATCTTCACATAGAAGGACTAGAATATGAGAAAACGACGATTGATGATGTTCAACCAGGATATAGACTTTATGATAGTCTATACTTCTAGGATGGGAAATGTGGTGGCTGACGCGCTTAGCAGATGGTCTGGCTTGTAACCACTAAGTGAGGTGATGAATCAACCATCCAAGAAATAGATATCCTTTTTGGATGATCATGGGGAAGCCTGCCTCTAGTAAATTACTGTCATCCCTACTCCATTAGTGATTTATGAAGGAACTACATGTGTATGTTAAATGTGAGGCTCAAGATGATCAGATATCCTTAGGACATGATGCTGATTTATTTTTGATATGTGGTGATCACACCATCTTTTTCACAGTACTTACCATAGTACCAGTGATGTTATAGGAGGAGGTATTGAAGGAGTTCCATAAATCACCATTGGTGGTACATCCTAGTGTGGATATGTTGTATTGGGACCTCCGATGTCAGTAATGGTGTCCAGGTATGAAGAAAGTTTTGGAAGAGTTTATTTCATGATGCCTCATTGTGAGCAAGTGAAGGCCGATCATCAGGTCCCAACAGGCTTGACACAACCACATAAGGTAGCAATGTGGAAGTGGGATGGCATCTCTGTGTACTTCCAGACATGGTTACCAAATATGTCCAGGGTCCATGATTCTATCTAGGTGATCATTGACTGACTCACCAAGTCAGCTCAATTCCTACACATTCGGGAGCAGGGATCAGTAGAGGGAATGGGATGCCTCTACATCTAGGAGATAATATGTCTTCAAAGGGTTCTTTCGACGATCATCTCAAAACATGATGCATTTTTTACATACTAGTTGTGAAAGGGATTGCTGGAAGAGTTTGGGACTCAACTATGCTTGAGCACAGCTTTTTACCCCAAGATAGATGGTCAGATGGAGTGGACCATACAGACCCTGTAGGACATGGTTCGTTCCTATGTCCTGGATTTTTCTTGTAGTCGAGAGGACTACCTACCACTGGTGGAGTTTGAATACAGCAATAGCTATCACTCTACCATTGGAATGGTACCATTTGAATCCTTGTATGAGTGGCCATGTAGATCATCTATATGATTGATAGACCTTAGGGAGTCTAAACTCACGAGTCCATAGTTAGTACAGGTTACCACTAATAAGTTGGAGATCATCCAAGAGAAGACGAGGACTACACATAGTAGACTGATGCCTTATGCCGATAGGATATAGAGATACATGGAGTATGAGGAGGGAGACCACGTTTTCCATTGTGTATCACCCCAATGGGGATTGAATATTTTTGTACGGGGCATTAAACTATCTCCATGGTTCACCAGACCATTCCAAATACTCAACATAGTTGTTGACTTGGTGTACCACCAAGATCTTCTCCCACAGATGCATCAGGTGCAAAATATTTTTCACGTGTCGCAACTGGGGAGGCACTAGAAAGATCTATAACACATCATCGACTGGTGAGAGCTCTACATTGATGATGGGGAATTGTTTGTGGAATTCCCTAGTAGAGATAGGGGATCGACATGAGTGGTTCCTTTGTGTATGTTCAATTCCACTTTTTCAGGTTTGGTGAAAGCACAAGAATCAATAGGAGAGCACATTGGAGTGGGGGGGGGGGGGGTCAAATTCATGATTAGTGCCCCCCATTTTCCTGATTTGACCTTGTTTTGGATTCTGGGTACGTAGTTCTCTAAGGTGGGGATAATTTATTGTGTCGAAATTTCTGTGTAATTTTTTTATTATATGGAATTATTTCGAGACCACACGCTTTGATGGAACGTGATTTCGTGGACCAGTGAGTCCATGATGTAATTTTGATCATTTTTTAGTTCACTTAAGTAAATGTGAGAGTGGGGTTTTCTAACATTTGAACCATAGTTTGGATCTAAAATCTGAGGGTTCTGTTGAACATGTAATGTCTATATTCTCCTATAATGTACATTAGTTCACGCCTAAAGGGTCGAATGGAAGAGTTAATTTTCGTACTTTTTAAAAAATAATAGAATAAATTAATGAAGTTATTTTATTTATTTTGTACTATTGAGCGAAAGAAAGTGGCGCTATAATGTAGCGACAAGGAGATAACGAGACACATTGAATGAGAATAATTAATGGATCATTTGTGAATTAGTAACTTCTACACTATTTCATAAATGAAATAGCATAATGGAACAACGTCGCAGTGTAATAGAAACGCAACAACATGTTTCATTTTTATTAAACTAACATGTTGAATAGTTGATAATTAAACCCTGTGGATTATCCAAAGAACCTAAAGTGGAATTACTCCCCAAAGAAGAATGACGAATGTGGCAAAAATTGCTAATGTTTCACAGATCGACGATGACAACGTGGGTCTCATCCTTCATCAGCATTGAATCTAAAAATCCTGGTAGGGGTTATGCATTGTTTGTGATTGGTGTTCATTCCCCATTAATCATTATAAAAAAATGAACATAGATCAACCCATGAAAAGGTTGATCCATAGATCAGGTGTTGCTGTGGGAGGATTCATTCCGTGTGTTTTTAATAGGGATTGTTGATAGATTGATATAATTGTGACCCAAAACCTCTCTTATTGAAAACATCTAGTACGGGGGTGTGGGATGACATGAACAAGGCTCGATCCCCTCCTTCATCTTCATTATTTGTGGAATAATTTTTAAAATGGAAGCAATGTGATATTGAATCCGTCGTAGTAAAGTTGGAAGCCCTACAATCAAGTAGGTGAAGATGGTTCAATAAACAGACCATCAGAGAAACTCTAGTGGCCTGCAGAAGAACCACCGGCTCAGTGACGACTGCAGTGGGGAGAGGGAGTCGGCGTGCTCATCGACATGCTGCATAAAAAAAGGGCCGCAAACAGCCGACCCAATGACATAGTGTTGGGATGCCAACCGACGCTTGGTTGAGAGAGTGGGCCACATCTCCACAGTTTGGACGTGCCAAATGCACGCGGTTTCTCAACTGTGTGCAAGGACTAAAGATCGGCCACCCATCGACCATGCTAGAAGGAAAAAACATGGAAAATTAGTGTCAGGATGGACCGAGATGGTTTTCTAATTGGATCGGTCAAAGGGTAGGTTCCGTCGGGTGAAGAACTGGACGTGGTGAAGCCGCGTCTGGGCTCGAAGGTTCGGCCCACTACGGTAGTTCATACCCTCAACATTGGCCCAGATTTGAGATGGGGCACCATACCCTCCCTACCGGGCCAGAATCATGTCCCAACGGGCATGGCTGGGCCCATTCCTAACTGGATCTGGGCTAGGTCAGGTCAGTTCGACCGGGATGGACTAAACCCAGACCCAACCGACCCCTGTTTCACTAAAGCACATATAACTAATAGATCGAGCATCCAATTGACACACCGTCTGTAGAACGAGGACCCTTGATACAAGGAGGTCATTATAAGGCCGCAAAATTAAACATTACTTAATCTTGGGTTATTTCAAGAATTCACAATGAGGATCTTTTTAGGTTTAGTTTTTAGGGAATTAAATCATAAATCATTCATTACAATCCACATTTAAGCAAGGTGGTTACATCAAAGACAATATTAATTTTTTCCACCAAAGGAAACATATTTAAAATACAACATGGTATCTTTATTGACACTTCCTTGACACTATCATCACATCAAGTACATTTCCCTTGACCTTTGAAAAACTTTTCAATAACATGGGATGAACATAAATAGCTCAGTAAGGGATATAAAAATATGGAAAGAAAACATTATTCCATTTATACATAAGAATAAATGAAATCATACTTTACTCAAAAAACATAATCACTTTAAAATACCACATGAAATCATAAGATTTATGAATCACTGATTGAAAACATAAGACATAAAGGAAACTTGAGGCACTCATAACATTCTTACGTAGGGAGTAACCCTCATGGTTATGTTTGGAATACCCATTATAGTATATTCCTTAAATCACTTCGGAGAAACCATAGAGTTTAACTCCTTCACGTTACCCAATGCATTGGAGAGCTATCTCTAGCTCACCTGCCTATGTTTATCATTGAAGTACCCGACTTCATAATCATTTCCCAAGAACCATAACATAATCGTATCACATAAAACATGCATAAAGGAAACATAACATTTTCATATTGCAATCACAAGATATTAATACAACACATTGATATAATCAAAACATTATCAAAACCATTATCAATACCAAAATAAATGAAAATTAAATCATGGTATTTATTTTTCATTTAAAAATGTTATGGCTTGAATAGGAAGCCGAAACTCAAATAATGGTCATGAAGGTGGAAAAGTCGTTGTCGCCACATGCGTAAGACAAAAAACATTCCTTTTGTCATTTAGTAAAACTATTCGTGTAGAAATATTCCTTTAGAATGAAATTAAAAGTCAAAAGGGTTTATTATACAACTAATAAAATAAGGTTGTATATAAATTTAAGTATGCCTCGACGAAAAGAGATTGAGTCGAAGTCCCTTATCTCAAGTCCGACTTGTTCTCGTTCGTTCCTTATATTTTTCAGTAATAAACATAGGTAAATTTATAATATGTTAAGGACTTCCATTAAAGTTTATTATTCAATTAATATTACATATTACAATGTTATAATAATTACTTAATTATGTTAGTTCATATCATACGTTTGTCGATGATCGGTACATGAGTAAAAAATGAACTTGTTTGAAAAGAATTGTCCATTTAGTTATAACTATATCATATTTAGAATGGTATTAATGATATAAATATCATATATATCCATTATATAATCATTTTATACTATTCCATAACATTTGGAGACAAAAAATGAAATACACCATTCATGGAGACGGCTGTACGTAAGCATGAACGCTACTTCCATTTCATTGTCATATTAAAGGAATTAAAACTAAAGGATAAATATATATATATTATAATTCCAGTATAATATTTATGTTATATAGGTAACATAATTTCATTAATTACATTCTTTATAAATTCTATGTTTGGCATGAACGATTCATATCACTTGAGGGGGCGGTAGTCCACACTTCGTCATATAAAATTATCGCATTTGCACAACATGAAAAGCATAAAGGTATGATTTAAATATAGAATACAAAAGCATAGAGAGGACATAAATATATTATATATCATATATAGATATATTGCCATCATAATGGACTCCATGAATTGTGTTAATAGAAGATTGAACAATCATCATTTCGTGAGGCAGTAATTCGCCACCCATAGAAACAGTATGTTCTTTAACCATTTGACGGAGGTGTGTGTAATTGTAGGTAAAATCCTTATCATATCAACATCATAGTATATTTAGGATATTGGTGTTATTTTGGGATCAAATAATAATAATATAGTGGTGAGTGGAGAAGGAAAATAAAAGGATGAAACTCGAGAGAAGACATTACCTCTAAATCGGTTAACTCTTCTTGATTTTAACCAATGGTTTCATTGGAAAAACATCTGCCCAATGTGAGGCTTCTTGGAGTAACAAATGTATGTGGGGAGATAATATAAGTAGATTTTGGAAGATCCATGGGCTTGAGAGGTGTGGGTAAGGGGGTAGAGGTGGATGCCTTTTACAAGAGGGAGGAGGGTCACTTTTGGAAAGTTTGGAAATGTTACTTTATTATAAAACAGTTTTCGGATTTACATGGTCCCAAAATTATATATTTCTAAGATAAGGTGATAAGGGTTAAAATCAACCCATAAAATAGGTTTTTGACATGTTTATTTTCAATATTTTACCTTATCTTTTAATTTTATTTAAATCATTCATTAATGAGGTAATCACTGCATCATCATGGTGTCATAAATAAATTTATTTATTTAATGTCTAATTTTTTTTTTAAAATACCAAGATGTAGGAAATATTTTTATCTTTCCAATTAATATTTATATTCTAAGAGATCATTTTTGTAAACAAAATTATAATTGTTTTACTTAGGTGTTACATATTTTGTTTATATTTTCCTTTCATTAAAAATAATATGATAAAATGTCACTGTCACAGTAAAGTGATTCAATGGGGTCCCTAAGTTATCAAAAAGCATCCCATGGCCGGCCATGACACAACCAAATGTATTTGGACATGTGTCTGGGTCATTTTATATTATTATGATATTATTCTATTACCCTTAACTACCCGATTACTAATTAATCACGATAATTAAAGATAATAACCATCGTTACTATTCAAAATGTCCAAAAACAAAGGAGTATTAATTACATAATCTTGACGATATGATTCCAAATATGGAATCAATTTTACCCAATTACAGACACATAAATTACAGTAATTAATTTCAAAATAATACTCGTTGTCAAAACAAATAGCGTGTTTTTAAGAAACAATATCTATCAAATGATTGACAATTGTTTATATCCTATTTCAAAGTGAAATTAATTATAATGACCACCATTGGATTAAATGGTAAAAATTGATTCTAATTAAAATTTTAAAAAAATTAAAAATATAATCTAATCATATAATTAAATTAGATAAAAAATAAATTTTGATGTAAAATGCAGAATTTTTCACTATTCATTAAAAAAATAAACATTGTCAGAAAAATACCAAAAATGTATCCAAAGTAAATTTCAATGACCGAATTCTAAAGAATAAGTTTATTTTGAAAAATAGAGCTTATAAAATTGTCAAAATATATATTTAAAAATAGTTTTTCATCAAAAGGCGGTAAACCAATCTTTTAGAAATATTAGAGTATTTTATGCTTAAGATTTGATTTATTCTAATTTCAAGCCTCTAAAACACTTTCTAATTAATAAATAGACATAGATATGAAAATCTATTATTCTTTAATTACTTGGGATGTTACAACATTCCCCCATTTAGGAAATTTCATCCCTGAAATTTATTTACTTATCGAATAAGTGGAAGTATTTATCCGCCATTGCATTTTCAGATTCCCTTGTTGCCTCTTTGACTATATGGTTTTTCCATAGAACCTTTATTTGATGAATCACCTTATTCCGAAACACTTTATCCATGTGGTAAAGAATCTGTACTGGTTTTTCCTCATAAGATAGATTCTCTTCTAGCTAAACTATGTCAAGACTCAAAACATGAGATGGATCTGGCATGTACTTCTTTAACATTGAAACATGAAAAACATTATTTACCTAAGATAAACTCGGAGATAAAGCCACATGGTATGAAACTGATCCAACTCTCTCCAGAATTCCATATGGTCTAATGAACCTTGGACTCATCTATCCTTTATTTCCAAATTGTATCACACTTTTCCATGGTGAAACATTTAGGAAGACATGATCACCTACCTCAAAAGAGAGATCCTTCCTCCTGTTGTCCGCTTAACATTTTTACCTTCTTTGAGATATTCTCATGTGTTTCTATATCACCTGAACTTTTTTTCCCTCTCTTATACTAGTTCTGTTCTCATCAACATCCTTTCACCCTCTTTATCCCAAAAAGCTAGAGTTCGACACTATTTACCATATAATGCCTCAAATGGTGCCATCTGTATACTGGAATGAAAACTGTTATTATAAGAAAACTCAACCAATGAAATATGTTGGTACAAACTTCCCTGATAATCCATCAAAAAAGCATGTAGATTATCCTACAATGTCTGAATTGTTCGTTCTGACTACCCATTTGATTGAGGATGAAAATAAATACTAAAATTTAATTCAGTACCCAATGACTTCTGAAGGCCTTTCCTAAAGTTAGAAGTGAACCTGGGATCACGATCAGATACAATGGAGAGGGGTAATCCATGTAACCTGACTATCTCATTAAGATACAAACGAGAAAATAGATCTAGGGAAAAAATATCTCGTATAGAAAGAAAATGGGAAGATTTACTCAAACGATCAACAATATCCTTGATTGCGTTATTACCTTGAGGTGTCTTTGGTTATCCCACAATGAAGTCCATGGATATATTCTCCCATTTCCACTCTGGCACTAGTAAAGGATGAATAATCCATTTTGGTAACCGTTTCTCTTCCTTAACCTATTGACAAGTCAAACACTTCATAGTAAAATTAGCAATATCCCTTTTCATTCCGTCCCACTAGTAAAAGTCCCAAAGATATCTGCACATCTTAGTACTACCTGGATGAACTAAAAATGGAGAACTATGAGCTTCACATTCAACTCTATCCTCAACTGTGAATCACAAGGCACACATAATCTCTTCCAAATCTCAAAACACAATCATTATCAATGTTGAATTAAGGTAACATACCCTTCTGAACAAGCTCTATCGTTTTCTGAAACTCACCGTCTTGCTTCTGTGCTTGCTTAATTCTGTCTAATAGAGAACATTTCCCTGATACCTGAAACAAAATAGAAGAACTTCCTGCACCAACAACTTCTATGCCAAAGTTTATAAAATCCTTAACCAAAGGATCACATTCCAAACATAACATGGTTAATGAAGAATTACTTTTCTGACTCAAAGTATCTGACACATTATTTGCTTTTCCATGGTGGTAGTGAATCATGAAATCATAATCCTTGATTAATTCTTGAAATACACTATGTCACATGTTCAATTATTTCTAAGAGAATATACACATTAAACATTTGTGATCAGTATATATTTCACACTATACACCATACAAATGATTCCTCCAAATTTTTAAAGTGAAAACAATATCAGCTAATTCCAAATCATGTGTAGGGTAATTTATCTGATGAGTTTTCAACTGTCGTGAAGCATAAGAAATTACCTGATCATTTTGCATTAGGACGCAACAAAGTCCTTTCTATGATGTATCACTGTAGATAAAAAACAAACCATTCATGGAAAGTAGTGCCAATATTGGATCATTCTCCAATCTTTTTTCAATTCCTGAAAATAGTCATCACATTCTTTTTTCCAGATAAACTTAACACCCATCCGAGTTAGCTTAGTCAATGGGCCGGAAAACAATGCATTTTTTTTAAAAAACATTCATTATTAGCATGCTAAACCAAGAAAACTATGAATCATGGTCACATTTGTTGGTCTTGCACATTTTTCAACAACCTTTGTTTTTGCAGGATCAACAATTATTCCATCTTTAGAAACAATTTGACCAAGAAAAGAAATTTGTTGCAGCCAAAACTCACACATGTTGAATTTACCATACAATTTCTTTTCTTTTAAGGATTGAAAATTAACCCTTAAATGACTTTCATGATGCTATTTACTTTTATAATACACTAAAATATCATCAATGAAAACAACCACAAACTTATCCATGAACTCATGGAAAATTCTATTCATAAGGTCCATGAATACATCAGGTGCATTGGTTAACCCAAAAGGCATAACTACAAATTTTTAATGGCCATATCTTGTAAGAAATGTAGACTTCGGAATATCTGCTTCCATTACCCTCAACTAATGGTACCACAATCTCAAGTAAATCATTGAAAAATGCTGAGATCTCTGGAGATGATCAAAAAAATCATCAATATGAGGCAAAGGATATTTGTTCTTAACAGTGATGTTATTCAAGGATCTATAATCAATGCTATGTCTCATTGAACCATCTTTCTTTTTAACAGACAAGATAAGATCACCCCATTGTGATGTGCTAGGTCGAATGAAACATTTCTCTAATAAGTCTTCCTTTTTCTCCTTTAACTCTAAAAGTTCAATTTGATCCATTTAATAAGGGGTTTTAGAAATTGTATTTGCATCAGGTACTAAGTCAATAGTAAATTCAACTTCCTGATCTAGTATTATTCCAGGAAACTCATTAAGAAAAAACATCAGGATACTCATTTACCACTGCCACATTATTAATCTAAACAGTTCATTTATTTTCAACAAGATGTGTAAGGTAACATTCATTTCCATCTTTTAAAAGTTTCTCAGCCTCTTGATTTGTTATCAATAGTAAGGGTTCATTATTGTACACAAACTAAAAGTATTTCTGAAAAGAAACTTCTTTAGCTCTATATTCAATCATAGCATGGTAAAAAGAGAGTCAATCGATACCCATGATAACATCAAACTCTACTAGAGGTAAAATAATAATTTTTTCAAGTATATTCTTTCTACAGATAATTATAGGAAGATTCTTAGAATTTTTTTTCCACACAATTTCCCCCAGGGGTTTTTACCACAAGTTCCGGAGTCATTTCTTGAGATGGAATTGCCAATTTACTTGAATAGTTTTCATAGATGAATGAATGTGTAGACCCTGAATCAAACAACACATTGGAATAATCTGAAAAAACAAACAAAGTACCTAATACCACTTAATTTGATTGCCTAACATCTACTGATGTAGTAGAAAAAAATTTCACCACACCTTTCTTCTTGTATTATGAATGCTTCACATCATTCGATCTCTTTGTCGAACACTCGTTTTCATAATGAAACATCTCAATTCACTTGAAACATTTCACTAACTATAAATCAAATTTTGTCTTACCATTACCCTGATCTTTCCCAGTGCATTCTTGGAGCCTTATGTCCCATCATACCACATCAAAAACAGTTTCCAGAATTCAAAATACATTCGCCAGCATTCTTTTTACCACATTTATCACAAAATGCAATATTAGTTTTCTTACCATCAAACCTTTTTTAAGGATTCTTCCTTTTCTCCTACCACCTCAGTTTCTTCTTCTGTTGGTTGTCATAAAACACTTGATCATCGGATAACTCCATTTCCACCTTCTCAGCACATCGAACAATCTTTTCCTAACTTTTTAAATCACGATAAGCAAATTCCCTTCGATATTTTGGCTTTAATCCTCAGTAAAAATAATTGATTTTACTATAAAGGTCTCGGATATAATTTGGATCATACCTTGCCAATCGAGTGAACATTTCTTCATAAGCAGCACCTGAGTCGTCCTCTTGCCTCAATTCCAAGAATAGTTTTTCTATCCTAAGTCGAACAGCTTTAGGAAAATATTTCTCAAGAAACATACATTTGAATTCATCCCAGTCAAGAGAATCAATCTCATCAGCGTCCCTGATGTTTTTAACCATCAACCACCACTAATCTGCTTCACCCTCCAAACAGTAGACAACAAGACTAACCTTTTGTTTGTATGAACACCCTATGACATCAAAAATATTCTCCAGTACTTTAATCCACCCTTCAGATAGAACAGTGTCAGATGATCCCTTGAATTATGGGGGATATTTTCTCGTGAAATGTTCCACCAATAACATGTTCCATTCCAGTTTATCTAGCTGATCTCGTGTATGGATACCTCCACCATTTAGCACTTGAGTCAATTGCACCATTACTACAATAAACTATTTAGTTCCAATTCTGACCATTTCAGGATGGTGATTTCGAAGGTCATTTCCTTTTGTATGCCTTCATAGAACTTCTTACATGTTTCCTCTAAGGAAAAACATTCTGAAAAAACATATCCTATATGAAGCTGCATGGTAATCTTCAAATTCTATATCATTTAAATTTGACCATAATGTGTAAAAAAACATTTTTGGATAATCATTGAATATAATTATAACCCCTAATGTTATCTAAACTAACCATTGATTCCAACTATAAGGCCCCAGACTTAAACATTACTTAATCCTGGGTTATTTACAGAATTCACATTGAGGATATTTTCAATTTTAGAGTTTTAGAGAATTATATCATAAATCATGCATTATATTCCACATTTAAACAATGTGGTTACATCAAAGATAGTATTCGGTTTTTCCACCAAAGGAAACAAATTTAAAATAAAACATGGTTTCTTTCTTGACACTTCCTCGAAACTATCATCACATAATGTACTTTTCCCTTAACCTGAGAAAAACATTTCAAAAACTTGGGGTGAGCATAAAAAGATCAGTAAGGGATATAAAAATATGGAAGGATAGCATTAGTCCATGTATACATAAGAATCAATGAAATCATACTTTACTGATAAAACATACACACTTTAACATACCCCATGAAATCATAATATTTATGAATAACTCATATAAATGATAATACATAAAGGTAACTTGAGGCATTTATAACATTCTTACGTAGGGAGTAACCCCCATGGTTACGTTTGGAATACCCATCATAGTATATTCCCTTTGTCTCTTCGGAGAAACCTTAGTATTTAACTCCTTCGTGTTACCCAATACATTAAAGAGCAATCTCGGGATCACCTTCCCTTAGTTTATCATGGAACCACCTGACTTCATAAACAGTTCCCAAGAACCATAACATAATCGTATCACAAAAAGCATACATAAAGGAAACATAATATTTCCACATTTCAATAACAAGATATCAATACAACACATTGATATAATAAAAACATTATCAAAACCATTTTCAATACCAAAATAAAATAAAATTAAAACATGGTATTTAGTATTCATTTAAAACAATTATGTTTTGTTGAGGAAGCCGAAACTCAAATAATGGTTACGGTGGCGGAGAAGGCGTTGTCGCCGCATGCGTAAGGGAAAAAACATTCCTTTTGTAATTTACTAAACGCTTCATGTAAAAAGATTCCTTTTTAATGAACATAAATTTCAAAAGGTTTTATTATACAACTAATAGAAGAAGGGATTTTATAAATTGAAGTATGCCTCAACGAAAGGAGATTGAGACAAAGTCCCTCACCTCAAGTCCAACTTGTTCTCGTTAGTTGTTTTTATTCCTAAGTAATAATCTTAGGTCAATTTATAATTTATTAAGGACATCCTTTAAATTTTATTATTCAATTAATATCACATATTATCATGGTATAATAATTAGTAAATTATGTGAGTTCATATCATACATTTTGTCGATGTTCGGTACATGAGTAAAAAATGAACTTGTATTAAAGGAATTGTACATGTAGTTATAAGTACATAATCTTAGGAAGGGTATTAATGATTTAAATATCATTTATATCTAGTATATATTCATTTTATACTATTCCATAACATTTTGAGATAAAAAATAAAATGCACCGTTCATGGAGACGGTAGGTCGTACGTACACATGAACGCTACTTCAATTTCTTTGTCATTTTAAAGGAATTAAAACTAAATGAGACATATATATATATTTATTATAATTACAGTATAATATATATTTTATATTGGTACCATATGTTCATTAATTACATTCTGTATAAATTCCATGTTTGGAATGAACGAGTCAAATCACTTGAGGGGGCGGTAGTCCACACTTCCTCATATGAAATTATCGAATTTGCACAACATGCAAAGCATAAAGGTATGATTTAAATATAAAATACAAAAGCATACAGGGGATATAAATATAATATATATCATATATTTATATAGTTCCATTATAATGGCCACCATGAAAGGTGTTAAAAGAATATTAAACAATCATCGTTTCATGAGGCAGTAATTCACCACCCACAAAAACAATATGTTGTTTAACCATTAGACGGAGGTGTGTGTAAGTGTAGGTATAATCCTAATCATAGAAAAATCCAAGTATATTTATGATGATGGTTTTATTATGGGATCAAATAATAAGAAGATAGTGGTGAGTGAAGAAGGAAAATAAAAGGAAGAAACTCGAGAGAAGACATTACCTCTAAATCGGGTAACTCTTTTTGATTTGAGCCAAAGGCTTCCTTGGAAAGACTTCTGCCCAAAGTGTGGATTCTAGGAGTAATAGTGGGATGTGGAGAGATAATATTACTAGAGTTTGGAAGATCCAAGGGCATTAGAGGTGTGGTTAAGGGGGTTGAGGTGGGGGCCTTTATAAGAGTAAGGAGGGACACTTTTGGAAAGACTTGAAATGTTACTTTATTATAAAATGCTTTTCATATTTTAAAGGTATCACAATGATATATTTCTAGTATAAGATGATAAGGGTTCTAAATACACCCATCCAATAGGTTTTAGACAAGTTTATGTATTTTATTTTACCATATCTATTCGTTTTATTTAAATTGTTTATTAATGAGGCAATCACTGCATCATCATGGTGTCATAAATAAATTTATTTATTTAATGTCTAAAAATTATAAAACAAATAGCATAATGTATGAAATATGGTTATCTTTATAATGAATATTTATATTCTAAGAGATCATTTATATTGAACAAATTATAATTGTTTTACTTAGGAGTTACATAGTTTGGTTATATTTTCCTTTCATTAAAAATAATATGATAAAAGGTCACTATCACACAAAAGTGATTCCATGGAGTCCCTAAGTTGTCACAAGACATCCCATGGTCTTCCAGAAAAAAAACAATGAGTATTTTGACACATGTTGGGGTCATTTTATATTATTATTAAATATTTTATTACCCTTAACTACCCGATTACTAATTAATCACGATAAAAAAAGATAATTACCATTGTTACTATTCATAATCTCCAAAAAAATTGATTCTTAATTAAATAATTTAGGCTTTATGATTCCAAATATGGAATCCATTTTTCATAATTCCAATCATATAAATTGTAGTAATTTATTTAAAAATAATTCCCATTGTCAAAACAAATAGCATGTTTTTAATAAACAATATCTATCAAAAGATTGACAATTGTTTATGTCCAATTTCAAAGTGAAATTAATTCTAATGAACACCATTGTATGAAATGGGGAAAATATATTCTAATTACCATTTAAAACCAATTAAAAAATAATCTAACCATATAATTAAATTAGATGAAAAATCAGTTTTGAAGTAAAATGCAGTATTTTTAACTATTCATTAAAAAATGAACATTGTCAGAAAAATACCAAAAATTTATCCAAAGTAAATTTCAATGTACAAATTATAATTAATAACTTTATTTTTAAAAATATATCTTATAAAATTGTCAAAATTTTTATTTAAAAATGGTTTTCCATCAAAAGGCATTAAAACAATCTTTTAAAAATATTAGAGTATTATATGCTTAAGATTGGATTAATTCTCATTTCAAGCATCTAAAAGACTATTTAATTCATAAATAGACATAGATATGAAAATATATTATTATTTACTTAAATGGGATGTTACAGTTATTATGAGATACTCTCTGTGAGTTTTGATGGAGGTTTTCATACAAGAGGGTTGGATCGTACTCGAATCAAACAAGACCCTTTTTACAGAAAATCCCATATCTTACTGAACGAGCATCCGTTCAACACTCCATCTATTGTGTTAGGACCATTATGACCAAATAGTACTTTGAGTTTATCTGAGGGGGACTTCGTGGTGGTTGATATTTGACTGATGTCTTGAGGAGAAGATCCTCCCTGAATTAAGCGTTCTAAGTGCGGGAATTCAATGGCTGAATGTGACGTGAGGATTAGAGTGACACTCCATGGATCATCATGAAAGAGAAACATTGCAGATCATAATTAGAGGGACCCCCATGGATTATCATGAAAGAGACCTTTTTTTATCAACATGAGGGAACCCCTTCAGGGATTAGCATGAATGAGACCCTTCATGGATCAGCATGAGAGAGACCCTTCGTGGATCATCATGAGAGAGGCCATTCGTCGATCCACAGTACAGAGACCATCCATGGATCAGAATGAGAGCGAACCATCATTGATCAGTAGTAGAGATACCCATTAGGTATCAGCAGCAGAGCCTCTCAAGAGAATAATATTTTCTTTCTTTACGACTAATCATATTTACTTCTGTATTAATTTATACCTACTGTGAGCTATCTTATATTTTTTTCTATGTATTTGAGATATTGCTTGGTGGTATTTAATTTGTGGTATTTTCTTTGTGGTATTTTCAATTGTGGATTCTATGGAACCCTAGTTGGTATTGGGTTCTATATTGAGTATTGTTATACACACCCTTGCACAAGCTTTTCTTGCAAATGTTGTCTCTTGTGTAGATGACTGAAATCATTGAATGAGACTTTGGGGAGCCAGGGATATACAGCTCTAAAAGGAGGATAACTAGACACGTTGTGTTGTAGTGACATCAGATAGTGAGTCTCATCTACCCATCAGGTAGGACCCTTGGCAGATGATATCCGAATCTTGTACTTATTATGATGTTCTTTCCTTTCAGTTGGGCTAGTATTCGGGCCCATTTTACATTTTTTATTATTTGTACTTGTTGTTGGTTTCAATTTCAACACATCTTTTGTAGTATGGGATACATGTGTGTAGGTATAGGTTGAAAGTAAATGCCTTCCCCTTTTAGGATATTTCATTTCGGTGCTAGTCACTGACCCATGGCCTTTAGAAGGTGGGCTTGTGGTACTCACGTCACGAGCCCCAGGGGACGGGTCATAACATGTTATTACATATAGAATTTTAATCATAATATAATTATCAAAAATTTATAATATATATATATATGTATATATTTAGAGTTATCCATAAAAGTTGAATATAAAAAATTAACTTCATGGTTTGTTGTTATGGTAGACCGTGAAAATGTATAAATTATGTTCTCACTTTTCGATGGATGAAATAAAAGAAAGGTAAATAAGAATTCAACTTTATATAACCATTTAAATATCATATATATCATATATATTTATTAAATCTATCTTTATTACCATAAAAGTATTGTTTCAATGAAAAATAATTCGCATCACTTTTAAGCGGTGGGGGTCTACACGTATGCATGAACAACATTAAGCTTTTCAATTAGGTGATGTGTTAAGAAGGTAATATGATTTTATAATTAAAAAATAAAAATTATTCCATAAATATAATATATAAAAATTAAACTCATCCTATTATAATTTCATGATATACAATGATGGAAAATGAATTGAATCGCTATATGGAGGTGGTAGTTTAGAAATACCCATGAGTGATACTTCTACATCTAATTAGATAGAAAAAATGTGTAATAGTGATGGATTCATAATCATCAATACATTTATTATTTATTAATATGAATTTATTATTTTATAATGAATAAAAAATATTTATAAGAGGTAGAAGAATAAATAAATTGAAATTACTTTTTTAAGATTAATATCTCTCGGTCGGGAGACACTTTTTTGATTAAATCCTTGAAAGGATGAACTTATGTAAAGAATATAAGCTCTATGAAATTGTCAAGGATTATAGTAAGGCATTACTTGTGGTTTTTTGATGATAAAAGTCTCCAAAGTGTAAGGAAAAGAGGTGAAATAATTCCGTTTTATAAGTGAGGGGAGGGGGACTCTTTGTATTATATTACATATTAGATTAATATAAATTACAATTCCTAGAAGGATGATTCCAATTTTATAAAATCAGACTATTATTTTGGGTTGAATTTTAATCATATCAACATATTGTTTTTAAAAAAATTTCAATTAAAATTCCACCCTTATCTCTTCGTTGTAATCCATGTTAACCCATTTGACAATTAATGCAATATATAAGTATTTTACTATTTATCGTTCCAGAATGTTACCATAAAAAAGGAAAGTGATCCATAAATATACTATGTTTGGTATTTAAAACCACATTCAATTTAATAGGGAAAAAACTGGGTTTTATAAATTTATAATCATTTAATTAGATATTTCTTATTATAAAATATTATTAATGTCATTTTTGGAACTATTCAGTTATGTTGACTACAAAGTTATGAAGATATTTATTGAATGATAATATAAACCATTCACACATGAATAATATGTTTTATATATCGACAAAAATTAATAGAAAATAATAATTAATCCTAATTTTATTACATTTAATATTTTAAAATAATTTATTTTTTTCGGTTAATTGAATAAATACTATGTCAGTGTTTTATAATAAATTAATATAATTATTCATCGAATAAAAAATTTAAAAAAATTTCAATGATAAAAAATAATTAATCTTTAAAATAACTATTTATAACTAAACATAACCCATATTTATCCATATGAAATAATATTATAGATATTAAAGTCAAGAGTGTGACATTCTATTTTTGTTATTTTCATAAAATAATATAATAGACAATATCAACGTAAAATGGAATCATGTTGAAATAGTTTAATGATGTGGATGATAATGTTATAAAATAGTCATCCAATATAATAATTATAGGTTTTAGATAAATTTTAATTCCTTGTCCCAAATTTTAAACTTTGTCTTACTCATTTTTCCCATACCAAGGTAACAAATATTTGCTACAATTAATATTCAAAATGACCAAAGGTAAATTGAACAAGTTTACCAAATTTTTTCATACTTATTGTCAATATAGAATCCATTTTTGAAATTTCAAATCACATAAGTGGCATAAATTCATTAAAATTTTGAATATGTGAAATGTGACGAAAAGTTATTTCTCAAAAAAATGTCCTCTAAGATTAATTTTTGTTATAAAAAAATCATATAAAATGTTCATTAAAACAAAATTTAATTTATTATTTTTAATCAAAATAAATAAATTAAGTTATAAATAATCCAAAATAAAACGTTAAATTTTTAGTACATGAAAATAAAATACATTCTCCAATTGGAATACAAATTTTATCTATTCAACAAAAAATAAATCCTTTTAAAAAATTCTATAAATATTATACAATGATAAATTTATTATGATGATTTCAAATATGTAATCATTTTTTAAATAAAAATTCTAAAAGGTGAATAAAATATTTATTATTTTTTACCATAACATGAAATAAACCCACTTTCAAAGACTATGTATTTTTGATTCATCAAATAATTTATTGAAACTTTTTTTTCATGTTGCGTTTATTCATATTCATATATTAAAATCAGAAGATAGTTTATAATAATATGTCTTAATATGGTTCATTTGGACATGAGGTTGTTTATATAATAATTTATCAAATAAATTAAATTTATTAGAAGAGAAATATGTTATAAAATCTTATTGTGTTACAGTAATTTTCAAAAGGTAAAGATTATTAATTCTTCTAATAATATAGATGATATTCAAACATATAATCCAATATAAATAAACCACTTTTTTTGGGCATTCACGAAATAAATTAATAAATGGAGAAAATAATTGTATTTATTTTACCTATGACTTTACTCTTATCACATGTATTGTTTTATAAAGCATAATGTAGCGACTATGAAAATATTCAAAGATTTTAAATGAAGTGATGAAAAAGAGATTAATTTCTCCATGAATAATATAAGGATAAAAAATTATGTAAAATAGACTAGAGAATGATTTGGTGCCTATCTTGAGAATCATGGTATTAAATTTTACATGAGTTCACCATAGACAACATAATAAAATGTTTTAGATAAATTAAAAAATAAATGTTTGGTAGAGATGGATCATAACATATTGATAAAGATTGATACCTCTCCACGTTTTTGAAGTCAATAAATTTGGGAAACTATTCACATTTAGAACTACTTTTTATATTGAACAATTAAGGATATTTCCCTATACATGATTAATTAGATTATTTCCAAAATATTAAAATATTTAATGATTTTTACTATCACTTATATAATGAATGTAAAGGGTTAAAATCTTGTGAAGTTTGAGAATAAATGAGTTTGTGGAATATTTTGGGGTTATCCTACTAATAAATAGAATACTATTATTGAAATAAATTTATACGGAAGATTATTGATATTATTTATATAATGGTTCAAGAAAACTAAAAGAGGGAAGCTATTCATTAAGAACTATTCCCCAAAATGGATGTAGATGATGTATTTTTTTGATAAGTATGAATATATTTCTACATATAACATTATATTTTAATAAATCCAGGATGAATATTACTATTCAATCATATATAGTGATGAATAGAAAAGTTTCTCATGTCATAAAAGGTTGAGAAAATCAGAGGATGTGAAAAAATATCATTTAAGAAAAAGGATAACCAGTTCAAAATAGAATTACCTTGATACGAACAACACTTTTATAACATATGTTATTATTATTATTTTTCAAATAAATAAAATTTCTTTAGTAGCTTTTTTTATAAGCAACACCGTGTTTTGATGAACCATGTTAAAATATTAATATTATTATTTAAATACAATAGTTATATCATAGAAGATAAAAATATTTGAATAAATATTAAAAATCACATTTAAAATATTATTCATAATTTTATTATATAAATAATAAATATTGATAAAAAATTACATGATTTTCGATAATATTTTAATATGTTTTTAAAGTACTATTTTTTCAAAAAAATGTATTTTTATTTATTTTTGTGAAAAAAAAAATTTGGATACTAAGAAAATTTAGTTGATAAAATAAACATCAATTTTGATCTAATTATTTCAGAACTAATCATGCAGTGTATTTTTGGGATTTTCCTTAAATGATTGAATTTTTTATAATCTGTGAAAAATATATGTTTTTATTTTAATATTTCCTTTTCTTTTAGAGAATTTATAAATATATTTTTAAATAATTTTTATTAAAGGAAGAATTATTTCAGATATATATTTACTATTCCAATTTTGTTCATTTTGAATATTTTATATTAAATTTTGGTATGAAAATGTTTATTCTTTTTAAACTTTTCACTTTGGAAAACCGCACTTCCAACTTGTCTATGGGATTAATTTTAAATAAAATTTCCCAATTGTATTAATTGAAACTATAAAAATGGATTCAATATTTTTAATCATTGTAATTTATATTTTATTATAATTTAATCAAAATTAATTTCAATAATTAATAGTAAAAATAGTAATATTTAAATACAACATTTAATGTAATAATGGAATTACCTAGAGGTTAAACAAATTAAAAAATGATAAAATAACTGTGAAACATGTTAATTTTATATTTTATGGACCTATTACAATATTATACTTCTTATGTTAAAATCTACTTTCATATTTATTATTTTCTCTTTGGGATTACTTTATTATTTTGGATTATTTTGGGAAATTTCCTAGTAGTTTCTAAGTTCCTTCCTTTCCCACTCCTTTAAACGGTCGGCCCCACCCTTCACTTTGTCACACCTATCAAGAATTATAGTTTATAAAAAATAATTCAAACCTAAAATACTTAACCATGTTATAGATATAATGTTTCTCCATAAATACCCACACCATGGTTCATAATAAGAGATCCTGAGGGGGTGCTTTTAAGAAAATTTAATTGTATTCTCTAATCTCCTTTTTTCTTTGTTATTTTTCTACAATCAATTGTGTATTAAAAAATAAAATTTAATAAAAAAGTATATAATATGTAATAATATTTAATTTTTTTAATGTGATACCCTATATCCATCTCCACTTCCATCAAATGGAAAAAGAAACCATCGATCGTGTGAATGGAAAACAACCACCTAGTGAATCAATGTTGTCTATTTTAAATTACCACCATTCAATGATATATACAATGATTGATTTTACATATTTATATATTATTTTTAACAAAAATATTGCTATTGATTTTTTATATCATATATAAATTCTTCCATTCCATTCCTTAGGGGATAAGATAACGTTTTTCCTGTGTACGGAAGACTTCCACATCATGAAGCGATATGAATCGTTTTTTATTATGATTAAATGGAAGGTATTAAGGATAAATTTAATGAATATAAATGTTATATATATATATATATGTAAAAATATTTGTACTGAAATTTTAATATATTAATTAAACATTATTTGATTCAATCTGTCGTGAAAATGAAAATAACTTTTAGGAAAACGTTCGACATACCATCTCCATGAACGATGTTTTTTTCTCTATATATAAATTTTATGGAGTACTATAAATATATATATATATATATATATATAATTGATATATATGATACATATCATTTTTTAATTTTATAGATGATTTAACCATGATCAATGAAATGGGATTAAAAATAAATAAAAAATTATGTGAAAAACAATGTAGTTATTTCATAAAGTGCGACATTTACATGGAATTTTCAATAAATGTATAATAAATAGTAATAAGTAAATCAAAAATGGTATGATATATATAATAATTGTTATATAATATTTTTATAATTAACATATATTTATTATAGAAGTTGTGTTAATGTCTAGAAAGGATGTTAACAAATAAGTAAAGGGATTATTGTCTCACTTTTTACTTATATGAGACACATGCCATATTTACCAAATATTTATTTTATGGGGAATATAAAACTAAAATGAATATGTTTTTTTGTTATTAAAAAAAATTATTCTTATTTATATATCCATTCGAATATCTCTCATTCATGGTTATTACTGTTTAAAAGTTTCCAAAGCGATAAGGAATTTTTGTATTAGTTTTTATTCTTTGAGACATATGTTATTGTATGCAAATATCTTATTTTATGGGGTGTATATATAGCCCCATTATCAGGTTATATCATTAATTAATTTATGAATTTGAAATTTTATGTTTTATTGATGTTATTATTTCATTGTGTATTTTTTTTCAAAGATACAAAGGTGGAAATGGTTTTATAATAAAATCACACCGTTTATTGAGATTGTTTATATTTGTGCTTCAGATGATGAAATTGTATAATCTATATATTAAGAAACTCATGAATTTTATTATTCTATGGTTATTTCTTTTGAAAACAGGTTTTACATTCATCACACCCATTTTATGTGTTCATTATTGTAAAATATGTTTTTACGAAAAACGATATTATTTATCTATTTCGTCTAAAATAAAATTTTGTTAAAAATCATCTTTTAAAAAAAGTACTGAATTATTTTAAACCAATACAAATGATTTATTAAATAAAATTTTACCCATGTATGATCTTGGAAATCATTTTGTGAATGAAATATTCTTGCATTTTCCAAACCATTCATATTTGTATTTTATCGAAAATTTGAAAGGAATCGTTGTTTTAAAATGTATAGAATAAACTGGGTTTACACTATCATGACCATTATTTAAATTGAATTTTACATTATAGTTTTTGGTGTTTGTTTTTAAATAAAATAATTTTTAAAATGATTTATGTTTAAATTTTTTTTATTAAATAGAAAAAATAATTCCTCCAAGAAATGTTATAATTTTCTTTCATATCTTCTATTAATAGTTCTAAAATGATACATAAAAAATGGTTTTAAAAAATATTTTATGATGTTTTTGTTTTAGAAATTTATTTAAAATGATATGTAAATTTCTTCAAGAAATCATACATATTTTCTTTCAAAATAATTTTCCATATAATATGACATTATTTAATGTTAGATTCACATTTATAGAGATAAGATTGAATTATACCATGGTAATTATTTATTTGGATGGTTACTAATAATATTGATGAAAATTTTATCAATCCTATCTATTTTTATGAAATATGCTATAGTGAATTGGTTGAATTTTTATAAAAGATATTCTAATTTCAAAGGTTATTATATGATTATATGATGATGATTTATGATATTATGTATCCCATAAGTATGGTTTTAATTATGAGATGGGTGGGACTATATCTACCTCCAATTCATTTTCTTAATCTTTACATCCTATTAGATAATAATGGGAACCATTTAAATGGGATTTTTATCCAATAGGTAATATAGTGAGTCCTAATACCCTCTAGGAAAATTGTGTGCCTTTTTTATTATTGAGAAACATGTGATTAGTATAAATCCAATAGGTTGATGGACTTTGTAGTTGATGAAAACATATGAAATATTTTTCTATATTAATGAGGGTGCCACAATTTTTTCATATGATATTGATGTTTATGTTTTATTTATGTTTATTTCCCACTCGTATGGGTCATGTTTTGTTGAAAGTCAATTTTTTTCCATGAATCATTTTTATTATCTATGAAAAGTTGGGTATTAATATTTTATGCTATATTCAGGATCAATAACCCTCATCATCCTATAATGATTATTGTCGAGGAAAATTTGGGAATTGCACTCCCTCTCATTACATAATGAAACCTTATATAAGTGTTCCATCATATCCTAATTCATTCATCATAGCATCCCATCATAACCATTAATGGAAAACATGTTTCTTATAAATATCCTAATTTCATCAAATCAAAAGTCATGGAAAATAAATTATTTCATAATCATATCATCATAACAATAATAAACCAGGTGTATTGATAATATGGATGATATCACTGAATTTTATCTATAGTAAAACATAATTAACATTAAAGTATGTTATCAGGGATGAATATTCCTTTAAAAATCACATGAATATTTCCAGAGGAAAATAATGTTTTCATTTTGAAACCAAATATCTAAAATCTATAAATGTCAAAAAATTATATGAATCATTGTATTTTAAAATATCCATGAAAACATACAGATTAAGATTCAAATCAATGAATGGTTATGAATGTGGGAAGTTCTATTAATACTGGATAATTTTAATAAAACAATATTTTCAATATTTTATATGAAATAAAAAATTACCTCATTCAGAAAATGATAGAATTTTTTTATATAAAAACAATATTTTTTAAAAATGATTTAAAATAATCATAATATAATAGTAGAAAAATTAAAACATTTTATTAAAAACAAATCTATAGAAGAAAATGAAATTTTGACCAAATAGTAAAAGCTATTCAGTTTTCCTTAATAAAATTACTTCGATCAATTGAATGCGTAAAATGAGAAAAATGAATAGAAAAAATAAATTAACTAAAACTAAACATTGGGGAATAAAATTAAAGGAATTAATTAGAAAATTATATTAAATTTTCGTCAATATAAATTCAAGTTTAAAAAATCTTGATTAAAAATGGATTGAAACATTTTTCCATTACACCAAGTATCTTCTTTAATTATTTTATTTAAAACATAATTTAGGATAAATATAAATATATTATAACTGTATTAAATATACATACTAATATCAATCATACCATGTATAATTTAATTAGGAACTCTAATCTTTGGTTTATTAACAACTTGTTATTAAATCACTATTCTGGGTGATAATAACTTCATTTTTCTTCCTATTTTTGTTCAGAAGTATAAATATGTAAATGATGACCAGGAATAATGAAATATATATTCTTAATCATGATATAAATACCATATATATATATATATAAATTTATTCATCCAAAAATGATAGAGATAAAAAAAATGAATTACACCGTTAATCGATAATGTGGTTTGTGTGCATGAATGAACATTGTTTCTATTTTTGATAAATAGAAAGAAAAAAAGGAAAATAATAATTCAATATCATAGAATCATTGTTATGTCTAATATATCCTAATATTCATTAAATATATCCATATTATCGTCAATGTAAAGTGAAAAAATGTATAATATAGCTTTGTGGAGGTGGATATCTGGACGTATGCTTGATCGATGTTATCATATTCCAATGGATTGGATAATAATAAGGTGAAAAAATATTATAATAATTGAAGTATAATTATTTAATGAATATCATTTATAAAAATTATACACATCATAATATCCACCGATGAAATATGGTGATGGAAAATCAATTGTATCACTGCATGGAGACAATAAGTCATAATTACACAGGAGTGATACTTTCACTTCTCATTTGATAGGAATGAGGGTGAATAAATGAGGTTTTAAAATAATAATAATAGTTATGTCTATTTTGGATACTGTAGTAATTATTTTCTTAAAAATTCTATATAGTCATATGAGGTATAAGAATATACAAACTGAAAAATGTCGAGTAAGATGATTACATGTTCTTTAGTAATCCTCCTTTAGATACCTTATGAATAACCCGTCTAATTTTATTATACGAATATTACCACCTATAATATAGGGATATGGTTGTTTATAATTGATATAGTTATGTTTTTATCTAGAATCATGTCTCAATGTAGTTTAAATAATAGAAATGATGGGTTTCTCTTATAACTAAGGAGAGGGGAACCTTTGCAGTTTCCCCAGACACCCTACAAATAAGGAGTATCCCAGAAGGGGATTAAGATCAGGTGCACTTACCAGAGCAGAGCCAAATGGATTTTTCAGAATTATAGGGTATGAATATGCCATCGGGACCAGTTTGTGCTTGCACGGGAAGCCTAGCTAGATGACCATGCAAAGGTGGAGAGCTAATATCATAACACAGATGTTGGGGAGGGGCAGTTCATTGTAGATAGTCTGGTTGAATTCCCTAAGACCTTCGGGTCATGTAATCTCCTAAGCCTACGAGCCTTGTAATATATGATTAATGTACATATTTTCATATAAATTTCTATGATTTTATAATGTTGAAAAAAAATCCTCATACTTCTCATGTTTGAATATATTTCTATATTTATATAATTCAATAAAATAGTATTTCTTAAAAAAATATAATTAATGTTGTTTTTAAAACTATTCACACATCATTAAAATAACGTAATTACAATAAAAACAAATAAATCTTATTTAATATGTTATATCTATCTAAAAAACTCATGTAGCACAATAATTAGTCCAAATTACATTACTTTTATTATATTTATAATCATTAATTTAATTTTTCTGTTCGTTGAAAAATTAATGTCTTGGTGTTGCGTATGCATTTGAGATAATTATTCAATCACTAAAATTTAAAACACTTTCTATAATAAGTTAAATTTATTTATATTTCAATTCAATATTTAAACCAAACATAACCTTTATCCCCTTATAATAAAATATTAGATATATTAAATTCAATAGAGTAGAATTTTTGATTAGTCCATTTATTAAATTATTATAAACTCCAAAATAAATTAAAAATACTACAAAGTGAAAAAACAATTGATTCTTTTTTATATAAGGCAATAGTACACCCAAAAAATAGGATATAGTCATGTTTTTGAAATTTTTTTAAGTCTTGTCCAAATTTTTTAACCCTATTTTTTCATTTTATCCTAAACGAGGTTACTCAAATTTACTATGGATATTATTCATACCGACCTAAAATTAGGGGGAGATATTTGGAAAATTTGATCCTCCTCATTCAAAATAAGAAATTCAATTCTCATGATTACATCTTTATAAATTTATGGGATTCATTTAAAACTATTTGAACCAAACATGATTAAAACAATTTATTTAGAAAAAATCATTTTTTTGAAGAAAGTGGTATACATTCTTATCTCATGAACAAAAAAAATACTTTTTAATGGTAAATCATTTGATTTAATATAAAATATATTATTTTGATTAAAATTTAAATATAATTTATTATGTTGTTTAAATAAATATTTTTATTTTTGGAAAAGTGTCTTTTGTTAAAGAATGATTTTTTAAAATAAAAAAAGAAGAGTTTTTGGAGGTAAAAAAAATTAATGATGTTTCTGAACATGAAAAATGTTTCAAATTCAAATTTTTTGTAATTTTTAATGGATATAAACTTTCCAAAGTAATTCAAATGGTGTTATAATAATCACAAATTCATTTACATCATAAAACATATAATGCTATAATCTTTTATTGATATGATGAAGTTAATATTTATAGACATAGATTTTTTGATAAAAATATTGAAAATGTCTTGTGAAAAGATATCGTGATGAAAGGTTTATGATCATATAAACCATAGTGGGTTTTTGTGAAAATTAGCGGATGTGAAAAGGTAGATCAGATTAAAATGTCCTAACAAACATTCCAAAAAGATCGTTTGGATGAATATTTTGTTATAAATTCTGGTTTTTTTGGTTTTTTAGTTTGTATGAAGGTCTGTATCACCAGAAAAATATTTATTTCAGAATTGAAATGATAGAAAAAATTTATAATTATTATAATGTTAAATTTTTTTGAGATGAATAATGGTAGAATATTTGGAAAATATTAATTTTTTCAGATCAATAACGATAGAATGTAGTAAAGAAAAACTATGTTACAAATCTACTAAGATAAAAAAAGTCAAATATTATAGGATTTATAAATGTTCCTCAGAAGATGAAATTTATAATCTTATTGAGATAAATAAATTTATAATGTTGTTGAGCTGAGGAATGTTATAAAGTAATGATGTTACGAAATTTTGTGATATATATAAATAAGATAGATTGAAAATGGAAAATATATAATGTTTCCTTAATCATATTTTTACCTAATTAAAATATGATTTTATATGCCTTCATGTTTCTAAAACATCATGAAGAAGTCATGATATGTGCTTAATATTGTAATATAAAAGAGAAGTTTGAATGTGAAGATATTCCAATGATCAATTTTCTAGATCAACTTTTTATTAAAAAGTTTGTACATCTTCAGTGAAATTTAGTCTTCACCATTTTTTTTGAGAACTTTCAAATAATAGTGAAAAAGTACATCATACTTGACACAATTATTCAGTGTGAAAAAGTTGATGTGTTGTAGATTTTGTCTCCAATTAATTTTCCAAGAAAATTAGGTTTTGTGTTGAAAAATGGTTATAGATAGAATTTTTTTATCGAAGGATTCAAAAATGGAATTGTTAAATTACTAGAAAGAATAAAACTGGAAGAGTTTCAGTATAGAAATATTGATAGGCACTAAATTTTGTTAAATCATATAGAATATAATTTTATATCATGTGTATTCTTATAAATGTTGCAGTAGATAGAGATTACTAGAGATAGTTACACGAGATAGAGAAATTATAAAAATGAATAACAAATAAATTCTAAATGAACATTCATGGAAATTAATTTTGAATGTTGCATTTTTATTGAGGTGTAAGATTTTTATGAAAATTTTGCAAACCCATGTGATTCAGTATAATCATACTTATCATGAGATATAATAGAATAATTAGAGTTGACTCAATTTTGTATTCACATATTTTTAATAGTGAAATTTTATAGACCCATGGTAGTGGACATGGTAATGAAGAAGGTTCTGACACTGCCATTGAACTTTGAAAATCATTTGTTCCTTGTTAACTTTCTAACATTTTTTTTCTTGTGAGATTGTTATTAAAATTTATGAGGAAGATAACCCTAACATGCTTCAGGTTTTGAATATTATAATTCTAGAAATTGTTAAAATTAGAACCATTAATTCAACCCCCTCATAATGGTTCAATGATCCTATGGAGCATCAATTAGTATCGGATAATTGTTTCCACATTTGATTCTTTATCATGGAATATCATAATTTCATCAGAAAAATGGGGTTTCTTATAATATAAACAAATCGTTTTCATGGATGAAAAAAATATTATTACCTATCTTTTATCATCTTCTATTGGATTTTATTGATGCCTCTACTATTTTGTTTCCACAAATTTAGAAATATAATCTTATGACTTTTTCGGATAATAGAAATAGTGAGTTAATTGTAACTCTAGAAATTTTATTCCAAATTATTTTTTTTAAAATGTCTTCATAAAGATAAAGTCTATCCAAATAGAGAAATAAAAATGGAAAAATCATGGATGTATCATTGAAGGAAATACTAATGTAAATAAATAAATGTTACAAATTTTGTGGGGATGGTTTAATGATATCAGAATGGGAGATAAAGAAACAATTGATGGATATTTCACTAGAGTGAACGATATTGATTTCAACATAATTGGGTTTTGAGATACCATGTTAGACACTATAGTTTTTAATAAACTCATGAGAAAATCCTTGAAAGGTTTAATTAAAAAAATAATTTAAAAGATAAAGACAACTTATCTCTTGATGAAGTACATAATGTTCTTGTTGATTATGAGATGAGAAAAGCACCAACATTCAAAAAATTATATCAAGGATGAAATGGATTTCAATTTTATGAGAAATATAAAAATCTAAGATATTGATCAAAACATTATTGAAAATAATGATTCAAAAGATATGGATGATGATTAAATGAATAAAAATCAGGTATCTTATATTTATGAATTATCGAAGAGATAAAGGAAATTATAGAGGTAATCATTAAATCAATTTTTTGAAGTGTGGATGAGTTTTTCAATTTTTGATGAAATTTCCCATGAAGAATGTTGGATAATATTGAGATGATTCAAAATAAATCCCTTGATAGAAGAAATGGAAAAACATAGGATGAACAGATAATCATCCATTAAATATTGGAATATTAATGGAAGAAATAAGTATTCTGAGCAAGAAATCTATGTGTGACTTATCACACAACACTTCCTCAGATTATGAATGATCAGATAGGTTCAAAACATTCATTAAATTATTTTTTAAATAAAATATTCCTCATTTATGAAGAAGGGGATTGGATGAATCATATAGAGAACATGATTATACATTAAAAAAAATTCCATGTCTTAAGAAAAATAAAAATTTATTTAAATAAATCTGAACAATTAAGATAGCTGGCAAGGGGCCGTTTTTTGAAATGAAATATCTCATAAAAAGGGAACATTCATAAATTAATGTGATTAATATCCTTAAACTAAAAAATATAGGATATGTAAATATGGTTGAATATCTCATTAAGTAAGATACATCAAATGATGATGAGGTTTGTAATACTCATTCTAAACATCTTTGGGTTGAGAGAACCTTAAGAAATATGAATAAAAATTTCAACAAATCTTATGATGTAAAATATTATACAAATTAATTTTTTATGAAAATCTCATACAATGAATCTGGTGAAATATTCCCCCATTAAATTTGATATTTCATCTTTTTTTTCATACCAAATATGTTTTAGAAAAAAGGTTATTCAGAAATCATGGGTTGAGAAAGGATATGAAAATTTGTTTATAGTAAAAAAGTTAAAAATATACCTTATAATAAATTTCTACCATGATGAGAGTTAACAAAAATATAATGTTATTACAAACAAAATAAAATGTTCCATATGGAAATATCTTACTTATATATGAGACTATGGATCGATGAGTTTTTCTAGTGCTATGTAATTCATGGGAATGACAACTATAACTAATGAAAAAAAATTCTACCTTGAAATAGGTATGGAGTAAGGTTGAGAAATAGTGGAATAAAAGAATGTAACTCTCATAATCCTTGGTAATATGGAAAATCCCAATTCTATAATGAGAGAAACATTGAAAAAAATCATGATGATTGCAAGGAGAAAATATGTTGAATATATGAACATCCGGGTCAATTTTCAATAGAATGTATGAAAACCCTTTAAGGTATTTGTATTGTGAAATGAAAAAAAGGAAGATGGAATGAATAATGTTCAGTAAATATCATTTATTGTTGAGACAACTCTGAATAAAATAAAAGAAACAAAACATTGATTCTTGTAGTGGATGACCCTCACATATGATAGTTTATTTGAAGATACAGTATGATGTTTAAAATCAAGATGGAGGGGTTGTAAATTTTGAGAATGATAGTCAGTTAAACATTTGACTATTTGGAATAGTTAAGATCAATGATAAGAAACTAAAATCTAAAGAAGTTTTATATGTTGATGTTATAATGTATAACTTACTTAGTGTGAGATAATATTATGATGTTGTAAAAGAAGTGAAATTCAATAATAATTCATCTATTATGATAGGAATCAAAGGTTGTAAAGTTTTTATCATAGGAGAATGAATTAGTTGAAATCTATTTTAGATATGAGACATTTATAACACATGTTACATAAGTGTTGATGATGAAAACAAACTATGGCATTGTGGAATTTGGATCCTTAGGTAGAAAATCATGAAAAAACATTCCAAAGCTGGAACTATTATATAGTTACCAAAAATGATAAGAAAATAATATGATGTTGTTATAGTATTTTAGATGGTAAATATGATTAGTAAAATGAAAGAATAAGTATAAATTCAATCTACTAGACATCTTGAACTTATTCAGTTAGATATTTTTGGACCAATGGGCCATTAATCACTGATATAAGATTTCTTACATTATCACTTTTAATTATTATTTCACTCATATAACCAATATATTAATTGTAAAAGATAAATTATAGGCAGTAGAAATGTTTATATTTGTCAAAAGAGTTTATGAGAGAGATATTTTGGTTTATAAAAACAAATTGAGAACCGATAATGCTATAGAATTAACTTGAAATGATTTTTAATCTTATCTAAAGAAACATGGAATCATGCATAAAAATATTACACCATAAACCCATTGATAAAATGAAATATCATAAATAAAAAAAATAAATCTTTTTGGGAAATTGGTAGAATCATGTTGGCAGATTACATAATTTAATATTTTAACTAATGATAAGCCTTTACCACTATTGTACATATGAAAACCAAATGTTTTTAAGTCATTGATAAAACAAGGCATCCTATGAAATTTTGTATAAAATAATTGGTAAAATATTTCATGGTCTTTGTTTATCCCAATTTAATAAGAAATAAATATTACGGTCATGGAATATTTTATAAAAAATGTGAGGTTGGAAAATTAAGGGGATATTCACCTAATAGAAGAAGTTATAAATGATAGAACAAACATCTAAAAAAATTTGGGGATTCTTATGATGTTAATCTAATTGAAAATCTAAATTCTATAAAAACATGTTAAAAATGTTGAGGAATACAGAATAAAGATTTCCAATAACAATGAAAGTGACCCAAAATAGATATATCGGGACTCATAGGAATCATATGAGGATAAAAGTAAATCTAGAAGTGAAACATTTAAAAATATTACCCTATAGAAATACGGTGAAAATGAAAATATACATAGGAAACAAACATATATAATTAAGAATAAAATATTATTAAGATTTTAAAATCAAAAAAAAGTTACATCATAGATTGAACTACAGTTAGTTTTAAAAAATAATAATACACAAAGAATGGGTGAATTCAATGAATGAAGAATTTTATAAAATAGAGAAAAATAAATCATGGGAAATTATTCCATGCCCAAAACATAAAAATCTTATTGAAAAATTGGGTGTAAATATATAATATGAATTAATATGGGTAGTTTTCAAGAGACAATGAAAAAATTGACTATAAAGTATATATAAAGGCTTAATGTTTGAAATTTGATGAAACATTTTCCCAAATTTCCATATTAAAAACCATCATAATGTTCTTAGTGGTGGATGTACAATATTGGTATAATGTTCATCAAATGTATGTAAAGACATATTAAGTGAATGTTGAAATTGAGTAAAAAGTGTAAATTGAGAAACATTGTGGTTTTCTACATGATAACACTAAAATAATGGATTTTAAAGTGAAGAAATTCCTATATGGTTTAAAAAAAGCTCCAAATTCATGGTACTCCAAACATGATATTTTTAGTATAAAATGATCTCTAAAAGAATGTTTTAATGAATATATTAAGGGAAATAAGTGGAGTCATTGAAACTAACTATAATTTTCCATATAGATGATATAATATTTTTGGGGGATATATAAATTTTTTTTATGGAATTTTCTGATGAACTTAATTTGAATTTTTAGGCGTTAATGTTCGGAAGAAATAACATTATTCCTAAGTTTAAAAGATCAAAAAAGGAAAAATGCAATTTTCAATATCAAGAAATTTACTCCATATGGTTATTAAAAAATGTTAGAGTGGTATATATTGAAGAATATTCTTATCTAATTTCAATGAGCACAACATGTTGTCGAGAATAAACCATAAAATGTATGAATCAGAGTGATTTTCGAAATATGATTGGATATTTTCTTTACCTAACTTCCTAAATACGATATTCTTTTTATTCAATGAAATAATATGATAAATATCCATGTGATTAATAATAATTTCATATATTGGAATTAAATAGAATTACGAGATATGATAATGTAACAACATAACATGTTATATTATATAAAATATGTTTTCATATAAAAATTCATGGTTATACTGCTGCTGATTGGGAAACAGATTACAATGATAGAAAATCAACTTATGATGCGACATTTTACTTCGTATAATGTTGTGTAAGTAGGTATTGTCGAAATAAATTTCAATAACTATATAAATAATATAATTAGAGGATTTTTTATCTACCAAGGCTTGAACATAAATTATTGGGATGATAGTTCATCTAGAATATGTAAAAGTGAAATTTTTTACACTATTGGATATTCTTTGTGATGATCATATGAAACATCCTTGATAATGTTTTTATATATATTTTTTTAATTTCCAAAAAAAATTATTTTTTAATTTTTTTTGTAAAATATGAATAGAAGAGTTGTTGAACGATAAAAAACTTTTTTTATAAAGCTTCTGAAGAAGATGACTATTATAATGTTAGAATATATTCAATTTTTTAAAGTTAAAATAATTCTAGAGTAAGTTAGATGATGATATATAGATCTTAAAATTCAATATATCATAAAAAATACCATGATAAAAGCTATTTTCGATTAGTGGAAGTAGATGTTTTATAGACATAGAGTTCCAGACAGTCTAATTGAAATGATATCATGTCAGAGGATATGGTGATGAAAAGTTCATATTCATTGGGGCTAGAGTTGGTATTTATTGAATGTTAAGATATGTACAAAGACTCATCGAACATAAATTACCTAACAATCATTATGGATAGAATTTTTTGATGAAGAATATTCTATGAAGTTTGGATTTTGGTTTTTTAAGTATTTATGATGATAAAGATCATAAAAAAATATTTTTTTATTAACTTAGATGTAGTTGAAAAAACAAAAATTTTTATAAACTCAGAAAATTTTCAGTTGTGTAATGTTAGAAATTTGTGATGATAATAAATTTTATTATATTATTAAAGTTATAAAGGTTTAAGATAAATAAATTTAGAAAGTAACGAGATGAGTAAATTAGATAGTTTCGAAGTTATAAAATTTTCTAAGATAATGATTGATGATGGTTAGAAGTCCAAAATGTTATAAATTTTCATCAAAGAAAATTATAACTAAGTCAGACAACACTTTTCTATTCTTTCATGTTCTAAAAAACTCATGAATAAGTCTAAATAAAAGCTAAATATTTTAGGAAAAAATAGAATAAAATATTTCTGGAGTTTCTAGAAGATCAATTTTTTAGATGAATATTTTGTTAGAAAGTTAGTACTACATAACTATATGAATAGTACGTTCAAATGAATGATGTGTATGAATAATTTGATTGGATTAAGAAATTGTATGTATAGTATGGTCAGATAGAGAAAATGAATGAAGAAAATGATTAGATGGATAAATAAAAAGAACAGTAAGACCATATGGACAATGAATATGAGTAGTACGATAAATTGGGAATGTGTATGAATAGTATGATTGGATAGAGAAAGTGGATAGAATATGAAAATAGTTGTATAATGTCATTGTTTAATGTTTGTAAAAATTTGAAGTTATAATATTTGAAGAGATTTATAAACATAGATTCTAAGGAAATTTGAAAACATTTGGAAACTTTGGGGAAATGTATAAGATTCAAAATATTCTAGAAGAGTTGAGAAGCATCCCAACTAAAGTCAAATAGACCGGAAATTTGGATTTATATATTTTTGGGGGTGGGAATGTTTGATTTTTTTTCCCATCATTACTTTTTTTGGGTACCTATAAACAATGAAACAATGAAAAATGTTACTCTTGAGTATTCATGTAATACACCACAAATTCTCAAATAATATCATTTTATTCAATAGAGTATGTGACATGAAATAACAATTTTCATTGATAGCTTGCAATTCAGACAATATCGAGTTTTACCGAATTACAATATACTATTATTATTATACTGTAATATGATATATATATATATAGCATAGCCATTGGAGGGGTGGGTATGAATTGGATTAAAAAACATTTGGAAATATTTAGTTTACAAATCTTTATTGGTTACCTATTTGTTATAAACAATAATACGAATCATTTAAAAGAAAAAGAAATTTTTTCAAAGAAACGATATTTGTCTAAAAGACAGATTAATCAACATTGGTGCACATAATTTAAAATTAATATTTACTAATTCAATAAAATTTATATTAAAAAATAATCTTCTTTTTTGAAAAACTAATTGAGAGAATTTCTTAGGATTAATTGTTGTTATTTTTTGAGTTTTTTCATTTATCAATGAATAATGAACAATATTAAAATTTAATGGAAAACTATATTTTACATTAAATTATTTAGGACATTATATTATATTTAAAAATAATTTTAAAATAAAAATTTTAACTTTTAAATATATTTTTTTAATTTAGGACATAGGAATCAATCAATTATTATATTTTGATTTAAAAACATTGAAAACTTTTTAAAATAATTACTTTAACCCCCCGATTTCGAGTCATGTTTGCCGGATTAATTTTAAATTAATTTTTTAATTTATGTAAATAGAATATAGAAAATGGATTACATATTTATAATTATAATAAATTATAATTTCTAGAAGGTTCCAATAATTTTTCTTCCAAAATTATTAGTGAATGAAGTAAAAATAAATTATTGCGGTTATGGTAAAAATGGGTTCACCAGGGCTAAACTAAGTAGAAAATTTTAAAATAACCAATAAGCATGACCAAAAAATAATATTATGTACAATTTTTGGCTACTAAACCTCTTTGGTTTTATAATGGTATATTTTAAACCCTTATTTCATATGTAAAATGTTGGATCACTAAATTATTTTCAAAAATACCAAGTGTGTCCTCTCCACCATGTATAAATGTTTACACCTTATCCTTTCTAAATCAGACCTTAAAACCACTTTTTTATTCAAGATCATCCGAAATAACATTCCAAAATTCCACTCATAACAATATAATACTTATTTTTGTAATAAATCTATCATTTGATGGATTTAGTGAAATATTCATGAGGAAAACCAAAGGACAGGTAATGTTCTTCAATATGCATCTTCATTCTATTTAATTGTCCAGTTCCTTATAATAATTTAAACTTTGATGATTATATAACCTAATTATTTTAATATACACATATTTTTTTATGATAATTTTAAAAACTATATCTGCATACACTTCTATCAAATGGGATACGAAATTATAGTTTATGTGTATGGTGAACCATCGCCTTGCGAACAAATGTCGTTCGAATTTTCATTTCCACCTCTCACAGTTAGGAATGATGATAGATATATATTTTATTCATAATATTTATAAAATATTTATACCCTTTACTCATTATATCATATATATATATATATATATACTTTTACCTTCCCTTCCATAAAAGATACGATAATGTCACTCGTGGGTATAGTGGACTATCGCCTCATAAAGAGATGTGATTCATATTTATCTAAAGCTTCACATGGAAGGGGATAATGATAATGTTAATGATTATTTGTGAAATAAATTACAAAACTAAGAAATATATGACATATTTATCATTCTATAAAGATAATATATATACATATATAATTTTTTCATTCCCTTTCACTCATGTAGTGATGATAACATCATTCGTATACATGTGGACTACCACCTTCAAGACGTGATGTTTCTCTCTTTTCATCACTACACCACATGTATTACAAATATATGATTAAAATATGGTATATGTGATATTATAATCATTTTATAAAGGTAAGATATTACTAAAATACTTTCCATAATGATCATTGAAAAATGAAAAGGTTACACATGTGTACCTACTGTCACCATGATCATAACGTACTTAATTTTTCATAACCATCCTTCCATATTTTTTTTAAAAGTAAAATTACTATTAAAATATGACAATTCTGCCATTATTATTACTATAGATATTATATAACTTTATAATATTCATAAAAATATGAATAGCATTACCAAACATTCTTATTATAAACAAGGAAATTAATACAGAAAACGATGAAAATAATAAAATTCTATTAAAGAATGGGTGATAATATGTGATAAAAGGACCATATATGATATATTAAATATTAATATGGTTATATAATATGTTAATAAGATGTTTAAAACTATTATACATGTGTTTAATGGATTTTTAATTAAAAGGGAGCATAAATTAAAGGATTTCATATCAATTTGATTTTATTAACACATATTGTAATATTTGGCACCCTGTATATTTTATATGGTGTATATACCAACCCTTTGAAATGTGATGTAATTAATAATTCAATATAATTAGTGATTTATTTTTATATTTTAATTATTTCATCTAAGGGGATGTGAATTAATAATTACCAATTTGAAAATAATTTCATAACTCAATTTCACTACATTAGGTTATATTATTTACTCGTTGTCATTAATATTATAAGATTATGTGAGTAATTACTTTTGAATATATGTTGATTTATTCCAATTGTTTTATGTTTATTTATAGTTGAAACGCATAATAGATTCATTGGTTTGTTCTCACTTCAACATTATGATCTTCACATGGGTTAACATCATAATCTCATTTTATTCGGGACTTTTTATACTAGAATTTAGATTGAATGAAATTATGTAACCATTTTTTAATAAAAACATTATTTTTATTCTAATATTGTTATTAATTACTATCTTAAAGTAATATTACATATTTACAGTCTATGGTACATAAAATGATGTAGACATTTTTGTATGAAATTCTGACATCATTTCTCTCTTCCGTTAGATATCCATTTACTTCTCAAACCATGTATTCAAAAATGTTTGTTCAATTAATTTTTTTATTAATTACATTTTTAAAATTTTATGTATTACAAAAAATTTCAATGAAATATTTATTTCATTTTCAAAACAGTTTTTGTATTGTTTTTTTTAAAAAAAATTAATGGAATATTAAAGGAATCTTCTAGTCATTTTCAAAACAAGAAAATTTTATAACCATTTAATGGGGAAAAAATAATGCTCTCTTCACTTTTTCATCATGTATGTAAATAACTGACATTTTGACTGTGATATCTTTGAAACTTATTTTTTATGTTTACAATGATATTTTTAGTGAATTTTTTTAAATTTAATTTCAATGAATGGTATTTTCAAATTGTTATTGAAAATGAAAAGGATTGTTTCTTCAATAATGTTTTCAAAGATTAATTTTATTTCATCAATGATAATAAATTTTTTTATTACCACTATGGGTATACATTATAATAAAACCACACTTATTCTCCCTCTTGATGGAATTTTCTTATTTTGAAAAATGTTAGTGTTTACATTTACTTCCGTGAATTTCATTCATAGTCATTAACATTCCCTTTGGTTGTACTCATTAATATGATAATTAAACCTTAAAGTTTCCCTAAATATTCATATCATTTATCATGGATATTATTTTTTTCTGAAACTGCATACCATTTTTACAAATAGTTTTTACTTTGATATTTATTTGATTAACTGGGAAATATTGACAAATCTATATCTTTTAATCACCACATATATTTGATAAGGAAATTTTTTTAAATTAAATTAGTTTTCCAATATATGAGGAATTATTTAAAAATGAAATGCATTTGTTGGATATCGGTTAATGTAAGACCCTTGATGTATCAATAGTTTCATTGTAGGAATTAGTTGGTTATAAAAAGATAAATGTGTTTTTTACCTAGTATGTTTTAAACATTCCAGAGGATTTATTTTGATGGTAAAGGTAATATGTGCCTTGGAAATATGAGGCCCAATTATTAATAAATACCTTTCATATCATTATTTTTATTACCTAGTAAATTTTCACAATGAAATTATCTCTAGATACATTTTATTATAAGTTATTGATTAATTGGAATATGTTTTCTGGTATTCACCTTGTTAAATTCATAAGTACTTATATTCTATAGATAAGTTATTTATATAGAATGTGTGTTTAGTTATTTTAATTTCTATATTGATTAATATCTATGTAATTTTTTTCATTGATATTATCTCTTGATAATCTTATTTCCCATTTTATTAATTTCATGTCATGTGTATTCTGTTATTACCTTTCCATACTGATTATGATTATTATTTCATGAATTATTTTATTGTACATAACCTTTAATGGTAAATTTATCTCTACATTATTTTTTATCATTTCTCCATGATTCCATGAAGGTTACTATGAATTTTATATAGGAATATGCTTAATGGAATAATGTTATTTTGAAAACATTATTCTATAATTTGTGTATTCAAATGTAATGTATGACCCTTGAATATATCTGGTTCACCGAGGCTAATAAATGAAATATCCCTTTAGGATGTGATTCCTTATATATTATTCCAATGTAATGATTCTAGAAACTAGTTCTAAGCTTACTACGGTTAATGTCACTCTAGTTAGTATGAGATGATGTTTATTAGCAACCATGGAAACTAGTTTCAGGAAAAAAATATTAGGTAATATGACCCTAAGATAGACTTTGAGGATAATTAAATAAGATCATCATAATGATTTTTAAATGAAGGGATTATGTTGGTTTTCTTATAAATACATCCATTTTTGGATAATACAAGTGGACATGACTTTGTAATTGAGGTACCTAGGGGTAATAACTATAAATAATTTCTTTTAGGATTGACTCAAGCATTACCTGATACCCGAAAATGGTCCTTACCTAGCACCGTGTTTGGAACTCCCAAGGAATATTCCTAGGATAATTCACATTTTTTTAAAACTATTATGAATGATTTAAATAGATAATGAAAATTAATGGAGAAGGCATAACCCTATCCCATGTAAAAACCTATGTTGAAATAAAATGGATTTTGTATTTGTGTTGAAGTATTTTACCAATTGTAGTTGGTTATATGAACTATGAAACATATAAGGTTTTTGTTTAATTTTATAAAAATGTTTTTTTATTAACTTGTGTTTTATGGATACCATTATGGGTTAATGAGTTTAAATTTGAACAAGAGTTACAGTTTTGATACACCACTTTTTATGGTTTAAATGGTTTTAATGTCACAAGATTAAGGATATTTTGGGAGAAATTGATGGAAATATAACCATTTTGTTTAGTAAATGTTTTAGTTAAAATTTTATTTTTTGAATAACTATGTTATATTTCATAGAAATAATTTTTAAATAATTGATAACATTTATAAGAAATTAGTGACATTGATAGAGAAATAAGACTATTCGACATTTTAGAAAAAATATTTTGTAATTAAAACCTTAGTAAAATGGTTATTTAATGATAAATAATATTTTATGAATTTCAATCCCATTGTTTTTGAATTTTTATTGAAATTATTTTTGTATTGTGTTAAAAAAGGACAAATTTTATGTCAGGTGACAACCCATCATGTCTGATAAGAAGGTGGGGCATCAACCCATGACTGAAGGATGATAAGGGTTTCACACCCACAATTTTCCAATGATATTCTCTAATAAATATGTAATTTTTACGTTAAACAAATTGATTAATAAATATTAATAATGAACTAGTTTTATTACAATGAGGTTTAACAAATATTGTAAAAAAGATATTGATTTTGGATAATAGTTAGAGACAAAAAGAAATAATTTTGACTGTATTATGGAACTTACAATCCAATAAAAGTAAATATTTTTTATCCAGTAATAAAAACTAATGTTTGGAAATGTATTTCATTGAATAATTAGTGACTAGGAAATTTATTAAGAACAACTAAAGGATGAAATTTTTCTTAATAAATAGAAACATAACACATAAATATATTTCCTTATCATCATAGATTTTTAAATAATCACTCAACCTAAGAAAAATGTATCTTGCAATTAAAATTATATCATATTAAGATAATTTATGAATATATAAATAAAATTTTGGCACATATTACATTTATGGATTTGGGCCTCATAATATTCCCTTGATTATTCACCTTCTTATGATCAATTTCCACTATCACTATCTATAAATATTATGATTTTCCACCATGTCTATATCTTCAGATACCACCAATATTCTCCTACTCAGAAATGCAGTTATGTGTTATTCCATATGTTCTTCATACATTCATTCCTCTCTTAATAAGGGGGTATTTTATTAACTCTTTTATGTTGTTGGTTTTTAAAATTGTTATTCCAAAATATCAAAATCATTATTACCAAGATCAAGATAAAATTATAAGGATTCCATTTATATAGTGTGTGGAGAATGTAACAACCTGGAAATTATAATAGAATAAAATTTTATTCAATAGCGTATGTGACACGCAATAATTAGTTTCCACAATATATTTCAATAAATGCCAAACCGATTATCGTTGACCAGAAATAGATTATTAATATTATTATTTAGTATGATAGTTACCACATAGCCATTGGAATGGTCGATATGAATATGATTTACTAAATTATGAAAATATATCTTTTATATAAATTTACTGGTTACCTACTAACTAAAAATAATAATAATCATCATTTAAATTAAAATAAAATTTTATTTAGAAAAAATGTTATTATAAAAATAATTAATCCTGATTGGTGAAAATAAATTAAAATTAATATTTACCAATATTAGAAAATCTATTTGAAAAAATAAACTTCAATTTTTAATGTGGAATACTAATATTATTTTGGGGATTTTTTGATATTTTATGAGATGTTTATATTTTTAAATAATTTTGAAAAATACTAGATTTTAATTGAAAAATATTTTTTTAATTATTTTATAATAATTAATTGTATATTCAATTAGTTTGAGGGTTACATTAGATAATCTAAAAATCTATTTTTCTATTTTAGGTCATTTAAATCAATTTAATTTTATATTTTTATATAAAAATATTATAATCTTATTAACATTTTCACATTAAAACCCTACTTTATCGTCACGTCCATGAGATTAATTTTTAAATTAATATTTTAATAATCTATGAATAAAATTTGAAAAAACTAAATCCTTATTTGGAAAAATGTAATTTATAATGAATAATTATTTCAAATAATTTTTTTACCCACATTATTATTGAATTTAGTAATAATTAATTACATAGGTTAACATAAAAATGAATTTACTATGGGGTTAATCGTAAAGATAACATTTTTAAAACCTATAAACTTGTAAAAATAACTACTTATTGCCACATTTAGAACATTATTCTTATTGGGTTCAATAATGGTCCATTTTTTTCTCTTGTTTCATATGAAAAACATGGGAGCACTCAATTATTTTCAAAAATATCATGTGTGTCCCCTCCCAACATATAAATTCCACCCCTATCCTCTTTTCTTCACACCCTAAAACCAATTCTGTTCCAAAAAAACAAGAAAAAATAACTTCCCAACTTCCATGTACATATACTAGAATACCTTTTTAGGAATAAATTAATCTTTTTGATGAATTTCTTGAAAACCTAAGGAGGACACCCGAAGGAGAGGTAATTTTCTTCAAAAATTATATTAATTTTTTTTCTTCTTCCACATCAAACAATTATTTTAAACCCATTATGATATAATATCCCTAGTATCTAAAATATAATTATATGTTTTTATAATTAGGTATCTTTATAACACTATACACACTTCCATCAAATGGGATATAAAATCATCATTATTGTGTAAGGAAGACTACCGCCTCATGAACTAATGTCATTTATTTTTCCATTACCACCTCTCAAGGTTGGGAATGACTATTGATATAAATTTTATACATAATATATATATCATATTTATACCACTAGTGTCATTATATTTTATATATAACTATTACCTTCTATTCCATAGGATATATGATAACGCCACTCGTGTGTATAGTGGACTACCACCTCGCTAAGCGATGTGATTCACATTTCACTAATGCTTTAGATGAAAGGTGATAATGATAATGTTAATGATTATATGTGATATTCATGACATAATTATGTTATTAATGACATATATATCAGTATTTAAATATAATACATGCATACATACATATATATATATATATATATATATATCATTTTATTTCTTTCTTATTCACACACGTAAAGATGATAACATCATTCACATGCGTGTGGACTATCGTCTTAACAAAGAGATGTGACTCTATTTTCTTCACCACACCACATGGATGAAATTTATATGTATATAATAAAGTATATATGATATTATGATAATTATATAAATGTAAAATATTACTTACCTCTTTTCCATGATGATTATTGATAAATAAAAAAGTAACTCATGCATACATATAGACTATCGTCTCCTTGATCGTAATGTAATTCATTTTTCATAAACATCATTATTTATTAGTATTAATAGTAAAATTATTTTTAAAATATGATAATTAGGATATTATTATTATTCTAGATATGATTTACATATGTAATTTTTGGATTAGTTGGAACCTCATAACAAAACACACATAAGAAAAACAAGGCAATTAACAACAGAAACGATGAAAATGATAAAAGATTATTAACGAATGGGTGATAAGATGTCATAACAGGAAAATATATGATATTTAAAATATTAATATCATTATTTAATAAGTTAATTACATTTTTATATATGTTATACATGAGGTTAAATTAGGTTCAACTAAAAGGGAGCATAGGGTAATGGATTTCATCTTAGGGTCATATAATTGAGGCATATTGTAAAGTTATGCACCTAGTTTCTTTTATATTGTGTATATACTTCCACATTAACAAGTATTGTAATTAATAAAACTTTATTCTAGGAATTTTTTATTCAATATTAATTAATTCTTCTTAGGGTATTTTAAATTATAGTTACTATTTGGTAAATAATTTCATAGCTGAATTTATTTTCTTTTTGTTATATTACTTCCTCATTGTTGTTAATATTCTAGGATTATGTGTGTAATAACTATTGAATATACTTTTATGTATTTACAATTTTTTATGTGTTTTTATATTTTATATACATAATGGATTCATTATGTTACTCTCACATTAATGTTATTATAATTACAGTGGTATATTTTAGAATCAAATTTTATTCTAGGTTATTTACACTTGAATTTACATTAATGATAATTTTTAATTATTGTTTAATAAACGCTTTAATTTTATTATCTTTGGTTATTACGGATTATTTTCAAGTAATTTTTCCATTTTACAGTCATTGGTAATTAATTTTTTTAAAAAGTATATTTAATAAAATTGTACTTCATTTCACTATTTGGTTGGAAATCTATTTTCATCCAGAACAATGTTTTCAGAAAATTTTTTCCATTAAAAAATTATTTATTCAATAATTTTCCCATTTTAATTATTAAAATATATTTTAATTTTTTTTTTTCATTTTAAAAACAATTCATGTTTTTCTTTTACCAACAATACTAATGAAATATTCTTGACATTTTCTAAACAAGGATTCTTTCTAACATTTTTTTAGTAAAAATTAATTTTCATATTTACTTATACCTGATGTATGAAATTATCCACCATTTTAACAATTATTTTATTGAATCTTCCATCAAAATTTTAAAAGTATATTTATTAAAATGTTTCTTAAATGTAATTTTAAATGAAATATATTTTAAAAATGTTTTCCAAAATGAAATGTATATTTTCCTCAAGGGTGTTTTTAATGTCTTTTTACATCAATGTGAAAACAATAATTATTAATTAAATAGATATATCATGAATTTATACCATCCTAATTATTCCTATGGATGGATTGTAGTTATTTTGACCAAGGATGGTACTAAAATTCAGAACCGTGAATCATTGTTGTATTCATTTACTTCCCCATAAGTTATTCACATTCGTGTGACCAATAAAAATTTAATTGACCTTAAATATTTATATCATTTATCATCAATATTATTTTTCTAAAAACCATATAACATTGATTATATATGGTTTTTACTTTAGTATTTATTTTATTATTTGGGGAAATGTTGATAAATTTTTATCCTTTACATAATACATATATTTGATAAGGAACACCATTTATGAAATAGATCGATTATTAAATACAAGTGAAATACTTTGGACATGCGAGAAATGGGTTGGGGAATGGTTAATGTAAGCCCCTAGATGTATTGATAGGAACATGGGTCAAATCAGTTGGCTAGCATTAGCTAAATTATTTTTTACCTAGTATAATTTATACTTTATGGAGGATTGATCTTGAATATAAAATTATTATGTTCCTAGGAAACAGGACATCCAACACTTAAGAACTGATTTCATTTTAGTGTATCAAAATTACATTATCTATAGATACATTTCATTATCTGTTATTAATTAAACATAATGTGTTTTCAATTATTCACACTTTCATATTTATTATTCTTTATCTAGTCATTCTGTCAAGTAATTTAAATAGTACACGTGTTCAGTTATTTTCTAGGAAATATTTATAATTATACTAGAGAATTTATAATTGATATTATCTTTGTATGAAATTCCTTCAGAGGTTTTTGATTATATGTAAATTTTTTCAGTTATTTTTTTTTCACATTGATTATTCTTTTTGACTCATTAATGTATATGTTGTACTTAACCATTACTAGAAATTTTATCACAGCCTTATTTTTTGTCTTCCCCAGGATTCCATGAAGGTTACTTTGAATTATATAAATGATTATTTAAGATATAATAGAGTTATTCTCAAAAAATATATTTTATAATTTATGTATTAAATTTTAATTTATTACTCAATTATGTATCTTTTTTACAAAGAATAATAAATTCATCAGTCCCTAGGGATTAGATTCCTTATATATTATGACAATGTAATAGTACAACATATCACCTTTAGGCAATTAGGGATGGGTTTGCAATCGTTTTTTCAACAAAAATATGAAATTATAGAATAATTTTATCAATGTTTTGTTTCCAACCAATGTCAGTTTTCATGTTGAATAAATTTCAAGAATGATATTTCATAGAAAAGTATTGAACATGGATCATTTATATGAAATTGATATAGTGAATCCTAGAGGGGAAATAGAAAGGTTTTGTATATCTGTTTTTCTGAGTCCTTGAGTTTGATAATTATATAGAATAGAGGTTTTATAAAAGGGGGAATTTTAGAAAAGCTGCATAAAAAATGCAATCAAATTAGTGTTCATCATATGTTGTCACATTGGATAATATTTCTGGAATACCCCTTTTCAGAGTAAATTTTACAAAGTTATATACTTTTTATTGGAATAAACTTTGTAATAAAATTATAAAATTTTGGGTTTCAGTATATGCATGTCTATTAGGATATAGAAAGAGTCTAATTGAATTTTGATAAATGTTGTATTAATTTATTTTTAATATTAAATTTCCATGGATCAACAATAGTTGACATGGTATGGATATAGGTTCTCACAATGCGTCTGAACCTTATATATCTTTAATTCCGAATTGAATTTCATACATTGTCATGCTTATGATATTTTTATTAATATTTATAATTATTATTAATCTAATAATTTATAGGGATTAAATTTCATAATGTTGGGAATTAGTAAAAATATCCCAATTAATTCAACACCCCCACCCCACATAATTTCAAATATCATATGGAACATCAATTGGTATAATAGGGAAGGTTCCCCCATTGATTTCTTATCATGGGAAAAATGCTTTCCATCATCACCATATTTATTCCTAAATTTTATGTAAAAAATTATCATTTATGGAAAACCATCATGATACCCATCCATTTATGCATTTTTCAGAAAATGAATTCTTAAAGATAATGGGTCAAAAAATCCAATAAAAATTTGAAAAATAGAAAAGAATCATTGAGGGAAATACTAAAAATAAGCATGAAAAGTTAAAAAATTTGTAGATAATGTTTGAATATATTAGGATGTGTGATGATGAAACTATTGATGAATATGTCAAAAGATTTAATGATTTTTGTTTCAACACTATAGGTCTCAGGGATACACAACAGGATTCACCAATTATTATGAAACTCTATAAAACATCCCTGATAGATTTGATTCCAAAATCATAGCATTAAAATATAGATTTGACTTCTATTTTGATAAATTGATAAATTTTTTGTTTTATATAATATGAAAAAATGTACAGTGATCAAAAAAAGATCAAGGATTAAATGGATTTTGAAGATATAAGAAATATGAATATCTAAGATGTGGATCGTAAAATATTTGACAATAGTGATTCTGAATAATAGAATGATGTTGAAATGAATGAAAATATCATTTCCCTTATCTCTATGAATTATCTAAGAGGTCAAGGAAGGAATTGAATCAGACTCCCACTTATATTTTTTTGATTTTGGGGGAATTGGGAACATTTTTATCAAAATTCCGAAGATGAATATTGAAGAATATCGAGATGATTTTGTATAAAATATTCGATGGAAGAACTTAAACAAGAGTATTAGCTAATAAAAGCATTTCAAAAAATATAAGAATATGTTCACTATAAAAAAAGATGTATTCCGAGTAATAAAACCAAAATTTAATCAACAGAAAGCAATTATTAGTAATATAAATGTTTAGAGAAGTTCTGAACATTCATTTAAAAAGTTGAGAAAATAAAATACCCGTAAAATAATTATTAAGAATGAGTAAGAGAATATTATTATAAATAATATCATCTTAGGTGAGAAATTATTTCATGTCTCAAGAAAAAAATCTAAAGAAATAAAAATTAATAATGAATAAAGCGGATGAGAGTTAGTTTAATTAAAAATTGAAATCTTCTTAAAAGAGAATATTCATTCACTGAGGAGATAAAGAACCACAAACTGAAAACTGAAGAATAGGGAAATACAGTATACGATCTTTGTAATAATGATGCTACCAAGGAATATAAGGTTTTTAAAACTCAATCCAACTTCATGAGGTTTAAAGCAACTTAATAAATTTTAATGAAAATGTAATAAAATATTTCTAATTTAAATTTGATTTCTCTAAATATTATGAGAAATATCATACCAAGAATCAGGGGAGATCTCTAACCCTAAATGTGATAGTTCATCTGAATTTTTTAACCATGAATGTTTTATAAAAAAATTAGAAAATAATGGGTTGATAAAAGATATAATAAATAAATTACATTTATAAAATTTGAACATAACACTTCATCGTGTTTTTATATACTAGGAGGTAACAAAAATAGAAAATTATTACAAACCATGGAAAAATCAATATTGGGAATGATCTATCATCTTTATAATACCCAGATTCAATATATTTGGTTACAATAATAGAGTTCATGTGATAAATTCTAATAACTATTGGTACATAATTTCTATACCAAAAAATATGTATGAATTATGGTGGAGTAATAGTGGATGAAAAGTAATTAACTTTCCTAAGACATAATAATTTAGAAAATCACAATATCAAAATGTTAGATACTTAGAAATTTTTTTTGATTTCCGGGAGGAAATATATTAATTTTTTTACAAACATGGCCACTTTTATAAATAATTTATGACCACCCTTCTAGGACATGTTTCTAATTCCTGGAAAGAAATTCAAGTTAGAATGAATAAATATAAGGAAAATATTGCTTTTTTATTGTAGATACAAAAACAATCAAAAGGAAAAACCATAGATTCTCTATAGTGGTTGTTCCTTAAATATTATAGGTTATTTGGGGATATTTAGCTATGTTGAAAATCTAGATGGATGAGAATTAACTTTTGGAAATGATATTTCCTTAAAAATCAGAATAATTTAAACATCTGATGTCAAATAGAAGAAACTAAAATAGAATGAATTGTTAAATGTTGATTGGATCAAAAATAACATAAATAGTGTGATATGCCTATTTAATTAGGGAAAACGATTTATATTAAATAAATATTTAAAGATTCATCAAAAATTTTGATGATGGTAAAATTGCTACCATGGAAAATGAACTAGTAGAAATCATTCAGATATGATAACTTTGTAACACCTATTACTTAAATACTAAAGAATAAAATAAACTATGGAGTCATATAAATTTGGAACTTGGGTAGAAAATCGTAGAAAAACATTCAAAAGTTGATTCTATTAGAGACTTTCCTGAGTTGAATAGAATTGAATATTATGGTTGTATTACATTTTGGAATGTAAATATCTTTGGTAAAATCCGTAAGAATGTTGATATTCAATTTAATAGGAATCTCTATTTATTCACAAGGATATTTATAGACTGATGAGACATTAATAAAGAAGGATATTGTTTTCTTTATCATTTCTATTGACGACTATACTTGGATGAATAGGATCATGTTTATGAAACATAAATCAATGGCTGTAGAAATGTTTATATCTTTTAGAATTGATTTTGAGAGAGAAAGGTGTGTTTATATAAAAAATTGGAGAACTAATAATGGTAAATTATTCAAATGTAATGAATTTGAATCTTAACTAATAATTCGTGGAATCAAAAATAATTATGGTTCTCCATACTCCCATCAAGAAATGAAGTATCAGAATAAAAAACGGGTTTTTTTAGAAATAAAAATAAACATGTTGTCAGAGTACAACCCTTCAAATTTGTGCATGGGAGAATTCATTAGAACAATTGTACATTTGAAAATAGATGTTTTTAGGGTTGTAAAAAAATAATACTTCCAATTAATGTGGTATAACAAACAACATTTGGTTAAATATTTCTATGTTTTTGGAAGCCCGTATTTTCTAAAAATAAAAAAAACTAGATATTAGGAAATTTGATGAAAAGGATGAGGAAGGAACATTCCTGGGATATTCACCCAATGGAAGAATTTAAAAATGTTGAAACAATCATCTGTACTAATTTTTGAATACTATGATATGAATGTTTTTGAAAATCCAATTTCAACAAAAAATGTTGTTTAAAATGATTATGAATACAAACTGAAGATTTCCAATGAAATTGAAAATGATCCAAATTGGATTATCAATACTCAAAACAATAATGTGATGAGGAAAATGAATTTGGAACATAAAAATTGAAAAATAAAACCATTCATAAATAGATTGAAAAAATATGCATGTATATCAGAAAGATTCTATTTAGAATAGAATAATGCTGATATTATAACATTATACATGACTCATCTCACAGATTGAACTACCGTCAGTTTAAGAAGTATTAAAACATATAAATGTGTAAATAAAATGAATAAAGAGTGAAATAAAATTGAGAAAAAATGAAATATGGAAATTTATTCCACATATATAATAAAAATATTTATCAAAAGAAGGGTAATCATAAATAAGTTGAGTAAACATGAATAAGTTTAAATAAATAATGAAAAACATGTTTTTTAAGGTTATTAAAAGGTGTAAGGTGTGGAATCTGAAGAATCATTTTCCTAGTTTCATGATAAGAAACAATCAGAATTTTTTTACTAGTGGCTAGAGATCAATGTTATAAAGTTTATCATATTTATATAAAGTCATCATTATTAAATGGGTATATTGATTATGAAATTTACATGGATCAACCTGGTAGTTTTCTAATTTATAACTATGGAGTAAATTTTTTTAAATTGAATAAATCCATTTATGTTTTAAAAATTCATCCACATTTATATTACTCAAAATTAAACAGTTGACTAAAAATGTTGGATTTTTCTAAATGAAAAGTTCATAGTTACTGGAATATGATAGAATTGGATTCATGAACCTTGACTGTAATTGTTTACGTGGATGATATAATTATTTTGGGAGGATAGTGAAAATTATTGTAAATAATATTTCAAATAAAATAATCGGAATTTTGAGATTTCAATGTTTGGAGAATTAACCTTTTTTATAGGATTACATGTTCATGAAAAAGAAAAATAAATTAACATATCAAAAGAAAAATATTAAAAGGATATTTTAGAAATGTTTTGAGAATAAAATTCTAAAGAAATGCCTACTCTGATCATAGTGAGCACAAAAATGAGTAATTAAAAAACCAGAAAAAATGTAAATCAGAATGATTTTCAAATGTTAATTGGATGTTTTCTTTATCTTACAGCTTCAAGACCTATTATATTTCATGTTGTGACTTTAAGGACCATCACTTTGATTGATCCAAAAAATATCATATTTTATAAGGGAATAATTTTTTTGATATGTTATAAGAATAACTTCATATGTTATTATGTATAAATGAATTTTTGTTGAGATCGTTCGTGGTTATATTGAGGATTATTGGGTTGGATATTGCAATAAAAAAATAAACTTCAGGAGAAAAATTTTCATTAGGAGAATATTATGTGATTTAGAATAGGAATAAATAATTTCTAGTAATTTAGTGGAGGAAAAAATTTGAATATTTTTCTACAACATTGGATTGTACTCAAATGTTATTGACGAATGTTCAGATGGAATATTTTAATGTGAATGTTTCTATACTAGATACATTGTAATAATTAGAGTGAAATTGATATTTAAGAATAACCTGTCTAAAAATCTTGATCAAAGAACATTAATATTATGTTTGACTTCATAAAATTTAACGATATTGGTGGATAATATTATCCATAATATATTTAATTAATGTATCAATTTTTTGATATTTTTACCAAATTTATATCAAAATAAAAATGCGTGGTTTGAGGCTACAACTTTATGTCCATAATACGGAAAAGGCTTCTTAAAACGTCATAAGGAATTTTCCATCCATGATTTATATTATGTTGAAAAAGTTAGATAGAAATTAACAACATTCTAAATTAATTTTTTACATCTATACAATGAATGTAATGTTTTCTATACCATAATGTTGGGGAGTGAAAAAATGTGTGTTGAGAACATGTAACGAAATTGAATAAGATAAAATTTGGGGTGAGTTTATCATAAAATACAAATGGTGCGATTGAAAATCCATTGGGATACTTTTTTCAATTGAAAATCATTTAATAAAAACTAAATTTTGTTAAATATTTTTTTTAAATAAGGAAAAGAAGTTATTCTAGAAGTTAACCAACATTTCATATGAATGTCTTAAATAAAAATATGTGGTTTCAGGCTACTTATTCATGTTCATAATACACCAATGACATCCTAAAACATCATAAGAAATTCCCCATCCATGATTTATATTATGTTCAAAAAGGGGTAGATAAATTAAAAACATTATAAAATAATTATTCCACCTATATAATGAATCTAATGTTTTTGTTACCATAAGATATGGGAGTGAAAAATTGTGAGTTGAGAACATGTAACAAAATAGGATAAGATAAATTCAGGGTGAGTTTATATAAATTGTACCATAATTTTCTTGTAATACAGGGTTACAATACCTTCAAAAAGATTACATTATCTAGTATTATTCTATAAATACACTCTTTTTATGAATTTCTTTTTTTAGAAAATGTTTAGAAATGATTAGTGAAAAAGACTATCTGTTGAAAAATGAAAACTTTTGAATGTTTTTAGTGAAATTTGACAACAAATACAAATGGTGCGATTGAAAATCCATTGGGGAAATTTGTTAAAAAACTCATTCATTGGATAAAAACTAAATTTTGTTATATAATATTTTTATAAATCATGAAAAGAATAGATTCTAAAAGTTAACAAACATTTCATAGGAAGGTATTGAAAATAATTAAATTGGTAAATATATTATGTTTAGAAGTTTTTACAGATAATAACTTTCCTATGTATGTTTGAATATTATATGATGATCTCAAATTTACTTACACAATGTAAAATCTCAATATGCAAGATTTTGTTGATGAGTGGAAGTTGAAGTTTCTAAAAAATATAGCTATGAACCGATTGATCAGATATAGTATAACTGTGAAGATCCAGGGATGTAATGTTTCTGATTGGATGGAATATAGTTTTTTATAGTCAATGTTAAGATATTTAAATTATTTCATCACCAAACATGACCTTGAAATACATTTAGATAGAAATTTCAGATGAATATTTTGTTAAAAGTTATGGTGTTGTGGTTTCAAAGTTTTAATGATGATTAATATCACCAGAAATATATTTTTTAGAAAGTTATATGTGGCGAAAAATTTCAGAATTTTTATAAAATCATATGTTAAGTACATTTGGAAAGTAATAAATTTTGAATTTTAAGAAATTTTATTAGATGATGAAAATTAGAAGTTTTCTAAGATACAAATTTTTATAATATTGCTGAGATGAGTAAATTTATAATGAATGGAAGTTAACAAAGTTGATGATATAAATAAATAATAATGGTAGAAAGTAAAAATGATAGAATCTTTCCTTAATCTCATTCTAACTATGTCAGATGATGGTTTTATATTATTTAACATTCTTAAATAATCATGAAAAGTCATGATATGAGCCAAATATTATTAGATAAAAGAGAAGTGGAAATTTATAGAGTTCCCAAATTTCATGATTATAGATAAACTTATTTATTAGATGTTTCACTTTATCTCCTGATGAAATTTATGGTTAGATGAAGAATGCTTATGATAAATATAATCATATAGAGAAAGGGCATGAGAAGTATTATTGGATAGAGAAAATTTATGAATCGTATGATCAGATGTAGAATGCTGTTAAATTATGAAAAGAGCTAGAAAAATTTCTAGTTTCATGTTTGTACAAAGTTCAAATTAAAATGTCTTAAGAGTTTATTAAACACTGAGTTTATGGAAATTGGTAGAAAGAGTGAAATTTTAGGTAATTCATGAAGTTTCATGAATTTTCTAGAAGTGTTAATAAGAATCCACACAAAAATAAAATGAATGTGAAATTCATATATAAAAATCTCAATGACGAGGATGATGAAACTGGTTTCCTACCTTTTTATTTTCTGGATTACGTATAGAATACGATGAATGTTATGATGGTAATTGTGAAAGTTCAAGAAAAACAATCCTAGATGTTGGAAGAATAGTTTTTGATTTAGGTTTCCCATCTATGTCTGTTTTTTGTTGAATACTATTTATAGATTGATATATCACATAATTTTATTAAATAGAGTTTAGTTATGAGAATTGGACCTAGAACATCAGATAGAGGAAACTGACAAGATTTATATACAAAAGTTTTTATGATGTGTTGAGTATAAAAATTACATATAATATTTTTAAAAGATAAATTTCATAAAATTTGAACAATATGGAGGCCACTATATGTAGGTACATTGGATGTAGTCACATCTGGAAGAGTTTCAGTATAGGCCATTTTTGTAGAAAATTCACAATGTAACATTATTGTGTTGGGAGTCAAATTTTGTAAAAAAATTTGTAAAATGATGGGGGAAATTATAATCATACATATCAGAAGATAGAAGTAGTATAATGTAATTTTTCTAAAAAATTTATTCAATATTTTTTAATAGTGAATTTTTATTGTCACATGGGAGTGGCCATGAAAAGGATGTGGGTTCTCACAATGAGGATGAACTTTGTAAATCATGATTTCCTTGTTTACATTCATACATTTTTATACATGTGAGATTGTTCTATATATTTATATAGAAGGTAAAAATAATAATATTTAATGTTTTTACATTATTAGGTTTCAAATTTTAAAAAATGAAACTATTTATTCACCCCCCATCTCAGTGGTTTTAAAATCATACAAAATTTCACATAGTGGAATCTATCGTCCTAAAACCATGTTAGACACTGGAGATCATAGTGCATGTATATTACATTTGTACTTCGTAATATATAATATTTTTGTTGGATATGTTTTTCAAGAATATAATTCAACAATTTATCAAATTGATGATATCTTTCACAATGTTATAATAATTTTTTTGAGGATTTTGGAATGCAATTTATTATTCATCTTCCACCAATGACTTCATAATGAAATAAAGGAAGTCACCACCATGGTTTAGATTATATTTAAAAAGGGGTATATAAAATAAAAAAACTCTAAAATAATTTTTTACATTTATATAATGAATCAAAATCTATTGTTATTATAAAATAGGGGAGTGAAAAACTAAGATTTCATAATTTGTAACAATAATGGAGAGGATAAAAGTGAGGTGGATTTTATCATAAAATGGATAAAGAAATTCATTTCATATAAGTATGAAATTCCTTTAAAAAATAACTTTATCTGGTGGCATGGTGTTAGGAAACTTATTCAATGAAAGGATTTGTTTTTGTAAAATTTGAAAATTGTGTTGTGAAAAAGTTTGAGTTATGGAAAATGATGAGCATTAAAATTGGTTAATAAATGTTTTAAATGATTAAAAATTGGTAGATTTAAGATCCTTTATTATTTTTTACTCATAATTTTTTTCATTAGTTGACAACCAACATTTGGTAAAGAATGATTTTGTAAAATAGGAAAAGAAGAGTTTCTGGATGATAACATTCATTTTAATGTGGGAACTGCAGATGAATAAAGTCATAAATCTATAAGGTTTGGAAGTTTTAAATATTTTAACCTTCCAAAGTAAGTCATATGGATATATGATGATATAAAGTATCATTATTTAATGAACAATATCATGATAAAATATTTTTTTAGATATGTACAATTTCATATTTTCCAGAAGCAAAGTTCCAAACTAACTAATCAGATAAAGTTCTTGTTAAAAGACATAATGATGGAAAATTACTCATCTTACTAACCAGATTGGGTGTTTTTTAATGTGAATAAATATAAAATGTTTCATCAAATTATCATTTCCTAAAAATCCTTCTGAACATATGTTTTGGATTATGATTTTGTTAGAATGTTTTTTTTTTCAATTTTTTAGTTTGTATGGAGATGAATATCATCAGACAATGAATTTTATTAGAAATGTAGATGTTTCTAAAATTTCAGAATATTTAGAACTTCAATAGTATTTTAGATGATTAAAGATAACAAATTTTCTCAGATAAATTATGATAAAAAGTCATTATGATGAAGAAAACTAAAAATTATGGTATTTAAAAAATTATTTTAGATGAATAATCTTAGAGTGTTACTGAGATAAATAATGTTATAATGTTTTTGAGATGAAAAATGTTAGAAAATATGGATGTTCAAAAGGTTTTTATGATAAATAATTAAGAAAGTTATAAATAAATAACTTAAAAAAATTTCCTTAATTAACATTCTAAATAAGTCATATGATTATTTTCTATTCATTGAATTTCATTAAACATTATGAATAATTCAGGATATGAGATAAATATTTTATGAGAAAAGAGGAGTGAAAATTTAAGGAATTCCCATAGATCAAGTTTTTCGATGACCTTTTTGTTTTAATTTTTTTAATTTTTCACCAGATGAACGATACAATTAGACGTAGCAAGTTATTTTATAGTATGATCATATGGAGAATGTGTTTGGGAAGTATAATCAGATATGGAAAATTTATGAATATTATTACCAGATGGAGAAATCATATGAATAGTAAGATCAAATATAGAAATCACATATATATTACAATAAGACAGTTAAAGTGTATGAATAGTACGATCAGATTGAGAAAGTCGATGAAGTATGAAAAATATGTAAAAATTCCTTATTTAATGAATTTTCAAAATAGAAGTTATAATTATTGGTTAAATTCTTAAACATTGAGTTAATGGAAATTTGAAGAATTTTATAAATGATGGAGAAGTCATGAAAATTCATGAATGTTATAAAAGAGTTGACATCTATCCAAGAATAATTAAAATGATCATGAAACGTGAACTTATGAATTTCATTGTGTGGGATGAAAAAATTGGTTTCCCATAATTTATATTCTAGTATTAGACATAAATTTTAGGGAATAATTACATCATAATTGAAACATTACATGAATGAAAAAAATTTGAAGTGTAGTAGAGTTTGTGTAAGATTGAGTTTCCATACAAAGTTATGTTTATTTTTTGAATAAGAGTTTGGGATAGAATGTTTTGATCAATGGGAGCAGATAATGGTATGTTCTATTATTGAATAGTGTAAAACTCATTTAAATTTTGTAAATAGAGTTTTAGATGTGTTGAGTTTTGTAAAATTGGGCTGAACATAATATCTTTATAATGTGTAGTTGTATAGAAGTTTAATCAGATGTTTATTTTCGTACACAAGAACATTGGATAGAGAAATTAGATAGTGTAATAGTAATATCAGGGTAATAGAACATTCATGGAATAAAATTAAAAAATATACATTATTATTGTGGCTCAATATTTATAAGAACAATTTGTAATATGATAAGATTCATTATAATCATACCTATCAGGATATAGAAAGGGTCTCATGGGAGTTGACTCAAAGTTTTAATCACATCATTCTAATAGTAAATTTATGTAGGCCCATGGAATTGGAATTGAAATTATGTAGTTTCACACATTAATCTAGAATGTTATAAATCTTATTAGCATTTTTTAAATTCTTTCATTTTCATTCTTGTGATATTTCCAAAATAATTTATAAGTCTGATAACTCTAACATGTTGTATGTGTTGAATTGTATAAAGATGTAAATTTGTAAAAATAAAACCATTGATTCACCATCCTTCCCCATAAGTGGTTAAAAGATCCAAATAATATTAAAATAATTCACCAAAATTTTTAAATTTATTTTATTAGTATGAAAAAAACATTTCCAACATAAAAATAATTTTTCATAAAAATATATCTTTTACTTTAATAGATGTTTATTTAAATTTATTACCATTTGACAACCAATTGATTTCTTTTATAAATGTGTAAACCATAAATGTTTTATAATTTATTTATTAATATTCATATACATCAATCCAATGGATAAATGATAATTGCATTCATCACTAATATTAATTTATACTCAGGGTTTTGTGTATGAAAAGTTATTAATGAAAATAAATTTTTTAAAGAGAAATATATTATAAAACAATTGGGTGTTAAATTCTTAACCCATTAAATTTAATTTCGTCATTTAAATTCTATCAATCAAATACTAAATACTGAGGATATCTCAGTGTCACCACATCCTAATATTCCCATATAGCATCCTCAAATTTATGATTTTTCCAATGAAAACATTGACTAGGTTAGTGGTATTTTTTGATAACTTTCTTCTATTATCTGTAATATCCAATGATTGTTCCTCATAATAGTGATATTTCTGTTTTGGTATAACATATGAGTATAGTACATGTGATGGATTGGGTGTGTACTTCCTCATCAGAGATATATAGATCACCTCATGAACAATAGAGAGATTATAAGGAAGTTACAGACGATAAGATACCATCCCAATAAATTCATGTATTTATAAGGTAATAATATAACTAGGGATTAAATTTAAATTATTTTTGAATCTCATAACCTTATATCACTGAGAAATGTGTTGGAATATGTTTTCACCATATTAGATTTCTATATATCATATATGATTGTCAGCTTATCTTTTCTATCGACTCTGTTATGTTATTATGTTCTTCTGAATGGATTTTACTTATTTTCTATTTCCTTGGCTAGCTTATGTCCCAATATATTTATTTATCTATATATATCCCATAATATAGGTGTATAGAAGTTTATACCACAAAAGAATTCATAAAGATGTATTTAAATTCTTGATTGAATGCAATTATTTTATGAAATCTCTGCTATAGGGAGGTGTTTATCCCAACAAGCTTACAATTCCAAATAATAAGATCTAAACATTTCCTCTAGGGTTTGAATGGTTTACTCAGGCTGACCATCTATATGAGGATGAGAAGTTCTGTTGAAACATGACACTATGCCCAGATTAAGCTGAATACTTCATATAAAATGTAGGTAAACCCAAAATCTCGATATGATACAATAAAATATTGTACTTCATTCAATATAACAGTAACATCCTATGATTTTTTGAAACTGTTTTCAAATTAATTTATCTTTTTTAGTATTTTTCATTTCTTGTGAAAATATAAATATTTATATATATATATATATATATATATATTAAAACACTATGTAAAACATTAATTTCACAGGTCACCAAATTTTCATTCATTGCATGTATTACCGAATTGGCATGCACTATATGAAATACCAACTTGTCTTGTGCTACCCTCAACACTGACTTGGTGTACGTTACACGCTACAATGAATTTCTACAAAGCATCATTTTATTATTTTTATTATTAAATAATATAAGTTTATCCTAGTTTTTAAACCTAGTGAAATGAATATTAATATATACTAGTCAAATATTTTTCATAATGGTTTTATAGAAATAAAACATATTGATAAATAAAGATATATTTTTTGTAAATCACTTTTTATGATCAAAAATATAATTTTCTCGAATAAACCGCTAATAATTATAAAACAATTTATACACATTTATGAATTTAATTTAATTAAATAATATTCATTTTTAATATATGATTTCTAAATTATCTTAGGGTGAATAATTTTGATTTTTCTGAGGATCATCATTTACTAATGAATAGTGAAAAAATGTAGTTTTTTAGTTAAAAACTACATTTTTATTAAAATATTTATTTATATTAAATAGAATTTTAAATTCGTTTTATGGTCACATTATAACAATTAAACGTCTATAAATACAATTTATCTAATTATAATTTTTTATTCTTTGAAAACGAATATAAAAACATAATAAACATTTGAACTTCTTTCTACATTAAAACCCTGTAATTTTCTCCCATATGCGTGACTAATATTAATATTACATTTTCCTCTTCTATGAATTCAATATTGAAAAACCAACATACACCATTATAATCCATATAATATTTAGAGTCTAATTCGATCATTTTTATTTTTGTCCAAAAGGATTAGTAAAATTTGTAATAATTAATTTTAGTGATCAAGGTCAAATTAAACTTAATTGAGGACAAAACCATAATCTTAGGAGCCCTAATAACGTAAAAACATTTCCAAAACCCATTTTATGGAAATTATATGTCCATAAACATTACATTATTTATTTATTTGGGTTTGGTATGAATTGCTTTGGGTATGATCATGTGTAAAACTAACCTGTTTTCAAAAATTATATGTGATTCCTTTTCCTTCCCAGGAAGCCTTCCCATTAGTAGAAGGAAATCCAAGTAATCCTTTTATCCAAACTAAAAGGAGTTACATGATTAATAGGTATTGTTTTCTATCAATTCCTTTCATTTATTTTCCTACTCCACCCCATACAACTATATTTATTCTATGGTTATATAATAAAACCTGTATCCTCAATTTAATAGGATGTTTTTATGTAAATGTTATGACCTAAACTTACACACACCTCTATCTAATGGGTAGAGAACATACTATTTCCATGTGCGATCAACTTCTGCAACATAAAATAATTGTCGTTCATTTTTCCAATACCACATATCATAATTGTCGTTCATTCACATAGAACATGGAATGTATTGAGGATTATTTTTAGTGACTATATATGATATATAAGATATAATAAATTTAATTTAATAATGATATATATATATATATTTATTTATTTTAATTTATTTCTCTCGGCATTATAATTAAACTGAAATAACATTCATTCGTACGTACCACATACTATCTCCATTAACGATTTATTCTGTTTCATAATTATATATTTCATATATTATTATAATAAAAATAAACTATATATTCATGATTTTATATAACAGTTTATATTTCATAATCCTGATATGAGCATAAGGACAAACAATATAACAAATTATGACACATATGAAAAGAAAAGTGAATATCACCCGAATTGAAACCTTAACATAGGATAGTTAAAAATAGGGTGATACTAGTTCATAATAAAACCATATATGGTAATAAATATAGAAATATGGTTCTATTAAATATTTATAATAATTTTATGTTTATTATACATTTGTTTTTTATTAGTTCGATGAGATTCAAGACACAAGGTATGGGGATTTCATCTAATATTTTATTTCTAGGAGATACATGCTCTGTTCGCCACTCTTTACTTTTGTGTGGTGTATGAACTGAAAATGATTTTATTCTATGTATCGTATACTTATATTTATGGGTATTCACATGTCAATTTTATTATATCTCTTTATGGGGATTTTTTCCAATGATACCAAATCAGTAATATTGTTTAGTCTCAATTTTTCTTCTTCGTGACTTAGGTTTTATTATTCACCATAATTAACTTTTGGGGTGTTTATACTTCCATTTAATATGTTATCTAATGAAATTAATTATTTTAATGATATTTTAATGTTAAGTTAATTTAATTTTCTTACATGGAGAGTATGATCCCATGTTACCCAGTTTTAAGAGTTTATTGAGACAATATCGGCAGCTTTCATGATTTTTTATGTTTATACTACCTTTGATGAAATCTTATAACCCATATATCAATATGTTAATGAGTTTTATTATCATCTGTTTATTATTTATATACTAATGAATTGGTAGAATATTTTCATTCTATGGTATATAATATAATTAAGAAAGTGATTATAAGAAATACCGACATTACACTCTCTTCAGTCAGTAAACTATGTTATCTAAAAAGGGTTTCCAAGTTTATTATACATATCTACTATGATCATTAGATAAAAATTTTATCCTTTTGTATTTTATCAATAATTTCAGTGGAATATTTTTCTCTATATCTGAATGGTGCATTTTTTCATCCTTTTTACCATGAAAATGGAATTTTCATTTTACCTTGTAAGACATGTAAGGATTTACCTGCTATCAATTCCTTGATAAATCCTTTTCTATTAAAAAAAATTAAAATATTTTTTCTGGAAGTAATTTTTAGGAAAAATTGTTTTTAAAAGGTTTTCAATATTTCTTTGTAAATTTTTCAGTTTTTTTCAATAAAAACCGATTTTAGAATAATTCAACACTTCTTTTATAAGTATTGAGGAAAATTGATTTCAAAACTATTTTCAAACCATATTTATATGTATTCAAGGTATTTTAAATTAAATGGTTTTAAAAAAATTTATGTTTCTTTCATATTTTTTCAATTAGAAAATTTTTAAAAATATTTTCAAGTTTTCATAAAAAATTTTAAAATTGTATTCAATAAAAAAGGTTTCTAAAATATTTTGATGTTCATTTTATAATTATTCAAAGGAAATGGTTCTAAATCTTACTTAAAGAAATCTTTATAAGCATTCAATGTGTTTTAAAATAAAATTATTTTTAAATCTTTTTTCATATAAAAATTAAATTTTCAAAGAAGAAAGTATATTTTCTTCATGAAACATTTCTGAAAGATAATTCAAAATTATTTTCCATCTATGTTGAAATTAATTTATACTACTTAGTCCATTATTGGAAATGATCTTAAGGATAAATTCATAACTTTTTTTATATATGGGTTATGATTAATGTCATGGTATTTATGAAACCAGATTATATATCATAGTTTATATGATTATGAATTAATAATATATTTCAATAAATATGATTTTGATGAAATGATTATAAAACCTCTATCATTTTCTATAGGTTATGATATGTTTATATGTTTATGAAACCCAATAAATTTGTTGGGTTAATATATTATTTTTTATGATTTTGTGGAAAAATTTTCTATGATTTCTCAATGAGATGGGTGGGACCAATATCTTCCCCCAATTAATTGGGTAATGATTTGTATCTAATGAGATAGACATGGAAAGAATGAGAAATGAACACAGTTCAGTATTACAGGGGTAAAAATTGAAATGAAATCAATTCAATATTACAAATATTGAATGGGAAATGAACTTATTCTAGTAATATGGGGTCCGAACGAGGGGTACTCATGGTTTATTAATAAAGGGATGAAACGGGGTGTGAACCTTGTTCAATAAAAGACATTTTACACTAATAAGGTCTCAAAAACATTACCTTGAATATTATGGAAATCATTATATATGATTATGTGTATTCCAAAATTCCATGTTTTATTATGATGTTATGATTTCATGGATTAATCTCTTTATTTTAATATTATTCATGTATTATAAATATCCATGATTTATTCCATCCTTCATGTATATGATATTTGATATACAGGGTAGGATATTAAATTTTTTTGATCATGTTCTCATCTGCTTATGTTTAAAATTACTCTTACATATCTTCATTATATACCATTGATGATAATTTGAGCTCACCCATTCCTTATGTTTTGTTTCTATAGGTTATAAAGAAAGGTTTTAGTTAGAATTACTAAAGGTGGAGATCATTGTTGGAGATTCTTAATATATTTCACTAGGGTAGAATTTTTTTTCCATGTTTTCAAAGACATTAAACAATAATTCTTCTCAAGTATGTAATTTTTTAATATACTTAATATTATTCTAATGTGATTTAATAATCATGTATGTTTTGCCCGAGTTGCTAATGTTGGTACAAATGGAATGGTTTAGTAAACATTGGGAAACCATTATGATAAACCATAGTGAGATTCCAGGGTTTATTTTGAATGATATGTATAGGGATGTCAATATGGATAAGTATAAGGTTGATTCAATGTTTAGGAAAATTTACAGGAATTTTTGTGAAGTATAGTGTGAGTGGATTCCTATAAATACAATCCATTATAGACACTATGAGTGGATGTGGATATGAAACATATGTATCTATGGATAACAACTATAAGAATAATTTTTGGGCCTAACTCGAGGTAATTTGGTACAAGACAACGACACTTGCTCCACACATGGTTTGACACTCATAGGGGATATTTTGTAGAATTCACAAACTCATAATAAACCATCATGAATAATATTAATATAATTTTGCTACGAATAACCAATTATTAAACAATATTTTCATAGATTAAAGAATTTTTAATGACTTATAAATCCTATAAGTAATTATTTTCAAGACTGTGTGTTTTTTATATGATAAGTAATGCTCAAACTATTATTATTGTTATAGTAATTAGTGGTATCTTGAAGGAACAATATTAATGTTGAATGTGATGGATAATTTTCTCTTGAGAAATCAAGTGGGATGATCACTTGACTAAGGCATGTTTTGATCATGATTAATAGTTTAAAAAGAATATGATTAATACCATATACCTTCACAAATTCATGGAATCACATAAGAAGGGAAATAAGTAGTTTACTGAGATTCCAGGTAAGGATTATATTGGAAAGATGTTTTGGTATCCTTTGGGTCAAGTATTTGGAATGAATCACTTAACTGAATGTCATTGAGGAATGAAATTTTGTTTTGACTATGGTAAAGATGCATCCAAATCAACTCACTAAAATGGAAAAATAAAGTGTCTGATTAACTAAATAGATGAAAATATTATCCTCCATATGATATCATTGAAGGATAATTATTTAATTTGTGGAATAAATAATCATTATGCAACTCAATGTTCACAAAATAAATCTCCTCAAGAGGATAAAAAAGGTGGTATGAGTAATGATTAAATTAATGATGATGTAGAGACTAAAGATGAAATGTTCATTTAAAGAGGTTATATATAATAGGATGAGGTAGTCTAGCTTATGGGATAATGATTAAGATGAATAATAAAAGTTTTAAGTACTTATAGTTAAGTATTATTTAATATGAAAAGAGAAATATTAAAAGGATTTTTATGTTTAGGGTTTTTCAATGGATTTAAAATAACACGTTGAATAGTTTTGATGGAATTTAAATGAGAATAATGGCATGGTTATTCCAATGAAAAAAAAACAGATTTTGGTAAATATAACTCCTAATATGTTCCATATGTTTTTATAATTATGTTGGAAAAATATATGTGGGATATGAATTAGTAAGTTGGAAGGTACTAATTACCCTATAACTAAGTACAAGTTGACAAGTAGATTATTCAATAATGGATGAGGTTTATAACTTCTTTGATTTAGTTAATATTTCTAGTAATGTCTATAATATGGAAACATGGATTATTTTCATAATTATATCGGGAAATTTAGGTTGTTCCCATATTATGAGAGAATTTAATATGAGGGTGTCCACATCTTTGTAATGTGACAGCCAATAGATACTTTGTGATATATTTGGGATTAATGTTAAGACTATTTATTTACACTCGTTCTAATGATTTTGATTTTTATCTTTGATAATGGTTATAAGGTTAACCATTTATGGAATGACTACTTTTAAAATTAGAAAAAAAATTTGATAATAAAGAATTATCTTTCAACATGAGGATTTAATCAAATTGGATAACATGATATAAAAATGAGGTTTTCATGATTACCGATGATTGATCTAATGGAATATCTTGGATCTCATGATCTGTTACTGTGACGGGAATGAAAAATTCACTATCCTTTTTTGGGTAAATTGGGGAAGTGGATTAAGGAACAACAAAGGGTGAGGCTATTTTGAAAACTTCCATGTATATGTTTTAATGAAAATTTCTTAAATATTTTAAAATAGATCTTGAAACCCAAAATTGTATCCTGGTACCACCATTTCTAATGAATGAGATTTTCAATTAATTCATCACAGATTTATGGATTTCTGATTTTTAACTTTCTCTTAACCTTTTTTATATCTATGTAAATAAGATCACGATAGTTATATTTTCTTCCATATCTTGGTTTTTTACTTCCCACATATGTTCTTCTATATGGAAACCTATTATTATGTTACACTGTGTAACCGCTATGTTCGAACCATTATTATTTTAAAATATAATTTTTTGTAACCATTTTTGTGATGTAGTTTTCAATGAAATAATACTTCAAGTATTAAACCTTGGATAACCAAGATAAATTTCAAGGGTAAAATTCATTTTAAGGGGGGTAAAATGTTAAAACCTGATATTTTATGAATGTTTTATTTCGAATTAATTTATCTTCTTTGATATTTTCCATTTCAAATGATACTGAAAATAGTTATATATATAAATATAAATTAAAAAACAAATTCATACATTCCTTTTAGAGGAAAATGACTTAGCTTGCGCTACACGCAAGACCGAATTTTCTTTTGCTACACGTAATATCGACTTGGCTTTCGCTACCTGCAACACCGAATTGGCATACATTACACACAACATTAAGATTATATGAAGAATTATTTTAATTTTTTATATATTATTTTTATAACCTAGCCATTTAATATTTTAAAATGAATATCAATAACTAATTTTCAAATATTTTTTATATTTTTTTATAGAAATAATACATATTGATAACGAAATATATAATTTTTGGTGATGCTATATTTATGTTTACAAATACAATTTTATCAAATGACCCTATTTTAATAATAAAATTAACAATATACATATTTATAAATATAATTTTGAAAAATAATCTTCATTTTTTAATTTATAATTTCAATGTTACCTTAGGGTGATTTTATTTATTTATTTTGAGAAACATCATTTCTTGATAAATGGAAAAAATACTGCTTGTTAGTTATAAAATGATTTTTCATTAAAATAATTATTAATGTTAAATAATATTTTGAATTTATTTAAACACACATTAGATATATTATAAATCTATTAATACATTTTTGTTAAATATAATCAATTTCACTTTGAAATTGAATATCAAAACTCAATAAAATTTTGAATTTTTTATAGTTTAAAATCCCATAATTTCATCCCGTCTACGAGATTATCGTTAATCATAAATTTTTCGCTTCTAAAAATTAAATTTCAACAATATGAATTAAAAAAATTAATCATTTTAATATTTAGATTCTAATTTTATTCTACTAATTTTTGACCATATTTATTAGTAAAAGTAATTAAAATTTATCATAGTTATTAAAGTCAAATTATATTTAATTATGGAAAAAAAACATAATCATTAGATCCCAAATGTTATAGAGAAATGTCAAAACGTATTTTTCTATCCATAAATGATCCATTAACCTTACATTATTGATTTTTTATTTTTTGACTTTTTTAGGTAGGAACATATGTACACCAAACAGGTTTGCAAAAATTCCATGTGGGTCTATTTCCATCCCTATAAAAGGCTACCACATCTCCCTCATCCCCACAACTCTCAAACATAATAGGTTTAGACAATATATACCCAATAAACTTCCCAAAAAAATTTCATTCTTCCTAGAATCCTTCCCTTTGGTAGAACAAAATCCAAGGAATCCTTTTGGCACAAACCAATAGGGGTTACCTGATTAAGAGGTAATGTTTCTCTCAAGTACATTAATTTTTTTTTCGAGACCCCATAAGTCTCTATTAATTTAATTATTATATAAAAACACAATTATACATAATAAACATGGATTTTTTATGTAAATTGTTTAACCTACACCTACAAACTCCTCCATCTAATGGGTAATGAAAATATTGTTTCTATGGGTGGTTAACTATTGTCTCACAAAGCGGCGACGGTTCATTTTTACATTACCACCTATCATGGATTCCATTATGAAGGAGAAAAAATTTATATATGATATATATTATATTTATAATGTATTTATTCTTTATTAATGATTATTTTTAACATACCTTTATCCTTCCCATTTTATGTAAATACAATAATTTCATTTGACGATTTGTGGACTATCTCCCCCTCAAAGTTATATGATTATTTCATACAGAACATGGATTGTATTAAGTATGTTTTTAGAGAATATTTATGTTCCATATGATTCATAAATCCAATTTAATCAATATATATATACATATATTTCTTTTACATTCTTTATCTCAACAAAAAAAATAACTTGTAATAGTGTCCATGCATACGTACGACATACTGTCTCAATGAATAGTTTATTTCATTTCATACTGATATATACTACAGATTATTATAAGAAAAATATACTTTATATACATGATATGTATATAAAATTTTAAAATCTAGAATCATTACATATTTATAAGGACCAACAGTATAACTAACTAAGGCACGCATGAAAAACAAAGTGAATATTACCCAAAGTGAAACCTTAACATAGTATGGTTACCAATTTTGTAATATAAGTTAAAAATATAACAATATATTGTATTATATATATGAATATAGTTCTCTAAAATATTTATAATAAATTTATATTTATTATGTAGGATGTTTGAATGAGTACGATGAGATTCATGACCCAATGTAAGGGGATTTCATCTCACTTTTTAGTTCTGTGAGATACGTGCTATGTTTTTTATTCATTCCTTTTATGTGGTGTATGTATTGAAGATGAATATATTATATGTATCTTATAATTAAATTTATGGGTATTGACATATCAATTTTAGTATATATTTTTCTTGGGGAATAATTTTCAAATGATACCAAATCAATAAAATAGTTTTGTCTCAATTTCCCATCCTTGAGACTCATTCTTTGTTATGCACCCTAAATTTCTTTTGGGTTGTATATACATAAATTTTAATTTTTATATGAGAAACATACATATTTTAATGTTTTTTTATGATTTATTCAATTTAATAATCATAAATTGATATTATAATCCCAAGATACCATGTTATATGATTTTATTGAGTTAATCTCATTGTTTTTTAAGATTGTTTCTATTTATTCTTCCTTTGATGAAATTGTACATCCCATATCTGAAGAAATTAATTAATTTTATTCTATAATGTTTATTCTTGATATAATAAAATATTTTTGCCATATTTCTACACTTTGGCACATAAGATAGTTAAGAAAGTGTTTTTACAAAAGCACGGATGTACCCTCTATTCGGTTGGAAAACGATGTTCTCTAAAATTTGTTTCCATGTATATTATACAAATATAATATTATCATTAAAATAAAATTTTACCATTTATCACTTTTACCTACGATTTTTATGGAATACTATTTTCTATTTATGAGTGAGGGATTTTTGAAACATTTTTACCATGAAAAAGGAATGTTCTTTTTAAATAATAAAAAAGATGAAAATTTAACCACAGTCATATCCTAAAAGTGTACTTTTCATTTGTAACATGATAAATTAATGAAAATATTTTTAAATTTAACTTTCATGATTATTTAGATAATCTTTTTCTTGATTTATTTATATATTTTTTATGTTTTTTCAATGAAATTTGGGTTTAAAATATTTCGAACCTTTTTTATATGTTTTCAAGAAAAATTGTTTTCCAACTGTTTTGAGACCTTGTTTATATGTTTTCAATCTATTTTCAATGAAATAATTTTCCAAAAATTCATGTTTCCTTAATATTTTTTCATGTTAATAGGTTATTCAATCTATTTTTATGCTTTCTTTATAATATTTCCAAGTGTTTTCAAAGAAAGTGGTTCTTAAATTATTTTTAATATCAATTTATATATTTTCATTTTGAAAGGATTTCAAAATGATTTCAAGTATTATTTATAAGATTTCAAGGTGTTTTATTAAAATATTATTTTAAATGGTTTTAAGTATTAAATATCATTTTTAATAGAATAAAGTATATTTTCTTCTAGAAACATTTTTTGGAGATGTTTTAAGATAATTTTCCATCTAAGAGGACGTATGTTGATGTAACTCATTCGATTATAGGAAATGATCTGATGGTTTCATTCATATTTTTATATGAATGGGTTATTATTAATGTCATGATATTTATGAACCCTATTTCTATTTAATTGTATATATGTATATGTAATATATTTATATTTCACATGTTATGATTTGGATGAAATGATTATGAAACTTGTATCATTTTCCGCATGTCATGATATGTTTATGTGTTTATGATACCCAATTAATTTTTTGGGTTATGAAACTATTTTTTATGAATTTTTTCTACATTTATATATGATTTTTTTATGATATGGGTGTTACCCATATCTCCCTCAAATGCATTGGGTAAAATTTTATATATCATGATATAGACATGGCTGAAACGAGAGATGAAAATGATTCAGAATTATAAGTTTGTAATGGGAAATGAACTAAGTTTAGTATTACATGTATGGAATTTTAAATAAACCCAGTTTAGTAAAACAAATCTTGAATGAGGGGTGAAATCATTTCATAAATACACATACGAAATAGGGTTTGAGCTCGTTTTAGTAATGGAATTTTTCCATTAAGATGATATTAGAAGTATTGCATTGACTTCTTTGGAAATTATTATATATTCATTTGGGTTTTCCACAAATCAGTGTTTTATTCTGATGCATTTATTTCTTTTCTTATTCTCTTTATTTCCTTCTGATTTATGTCGTTTGATCTTCCAGGAATTTTTCCATGATTAATGTATACTATCTTTGATATGTAGGGTATGATCTCAAATTTCCTTATCCATGTTACAATAACCTTATAATCATAATTATTATTACATATATAAATTATTTACTCTTAAAAATAATTTTAGCTCAATGCATTCTTATGATTACTTTCATCAGGTTATGATGAATGGTTTTTGGTATTATTAATAAAGGTGGATATCTTTATGGGAGATGGTGATGATCTCTTAACAAAGAAAAATATTGTGATTACATGTTTCCGAAGACACTAATCTATTCCAATTGTTAGGAATTTATTTTTGTAATTTAGTAAATCTTAAATGATTTAATATCCTTCTATGTCATGCTTGGGGTGATATACACACCACATCCTTAATGTATATCCTAGAAAACTAATCAAGATAGAAATATTATCTCATATATATGAAGTGCTCTTACTTTATATGGAAATCAACTAGAATCCAAATATAATTTTCCACTTTATATGTTTTGGGAAGTCTAATAATGAAATCCATGGTAATTTTTCTCATTTCCATTAAACTATGTGCAATGGTTATAACAACCCTTTAGACTTTTTACTCTCATCTAATACATTATGACATACGAAGCATCTAGATAAAAATTAAACAATACCCCTCATAATATTTTTACACTATAAATACTCTTATATATATATATACAAATTCATATTTATAAGATGAATATATAATTATGGACTATGGGATTAAACTAATATATCCTTTATATATAGAGTATATGGGACACATCCATCATTAATGAAACTTTCCATTCCATCATAATCACGATTGAACATAGGAATGTCATGACCTATCCTTGGGGCCTATGTCGTGACTAACCCAAGCCCGCCTTCCATAGGCATGGGGCTGGAGACTAACACCAAAGGTGTAAATCCAGATGAAAAGGGAAGGAATTACCTTTATGAAACGTAAAAACTCACAACTAGAGAACAAGCGGAAGAAAACACTAAGTATAGTAGTAACATGTATGTTGAATGTAGAAAGGGGCCGGAAATACAAACCCAACAGAAGGTACAGCTACAACAGAAAGAAAGTACAACAGAAAAGGAAAACAGCTGAAAGGTGAAGCAGCTCCTAGATCGTCCTCCGGGTTCCTACCAGAAGGTTAGGTACAGATGTCCTCCTCAGCACTCGAAGTCAGTCAGTCTCCTCCAGGAAATGACTTTTCGTGAGATCCACCTCCCGGTACCGTCCAGCTCTACAATCCTCAACCATGACCAGTGTTGTCCGTCGTCTGCAACCAACACAATGATGTGCGGTAATAGCTCGTGCAGGGGTGAGTATAACGATACTCAGTAGGGACCCTGAGACCCTCAAGGTATCACTAAAACCAACAAGGATAAACCACAAAGAAATATCTCAACAGATAACCTCTAAATAGGTATATACTCATACATATACCTATGTTATCAATTAAACCATCTCAATCATGAGGTAAACACAAAGGTCAATGACTCGCCTCAAACCAGGATTTTTATTCATGATGACGAAAACATGGCCGCTGGAGAACTCCTCCTATGTCGAGCACAGTAGTCCTATCACGACTCCGAGGTTCCACTCACTAACCTTATACTGCTGAGGTACTCCTCCGATTGAGAACCGTGGGTCTGCCACCCCACAAAGTAGTGATCCCCCACTATGGGTCACCACCTCACAAAGTAGTGCTCCCCCTTATAGCCTACAGAGGTACTCCTCCTATCGAGTACCGCGAGTGTAACACCCCGACCCCAGTTGCCCAGAGTCGGTGCATTATTACATAACATTGGCATGATCACAAGAAGATCAAATCTCGAAAGACCGATTGGTTTAGTAGCCTTGGAAACACTAGATATAATCATAAAGTTTTACATTACATTTCAAGGTGAAAAACTACTACAACAACAAAGTCTTCATATCCACACTATTAACCCCTCATAATATCCCTGCAAGTCATTCATAATTTACTTCTTCACTACCTGGGAAAAATAAAACATAGAAAAGGGGTGAGCTCAAATGCCCAGTAAGGATAACAATATAGCGGAACATTCAAAATAAGCATAAACATTTAAGGCAATGAATTACTAAAACAAAAGCCTTTTAAAATTGAACTTCAACATAGTATGGCAAAAGTAAAATGAAATAATGCCAATTACTTGTTCACATGGATATTCTACTAATCGAATAATCACATGCAAAAATCAATAACCACTTTCATAATGTTGGAATGCATAATGCCAGACTATCATAACCACATAGCCAAGGCCTCGTGCCAAGACTACAAATAAGATTTTGTCAAGGCCTTGTGCCAAGACACTAGTTTGTCTCATGAGACCTACCGATGCATCGAGGAGCTATAGCGGGCTCCACCCGTCACTTATTAAGTCCAATGCATTCCCATATGAAAAGGTTTAAACATAACATAAACATTCGTATTAAAACTAGCATACGAAATGTCAATACTTTCACAATAAACTATGAATGGTATAAAAATAGCACATCCACAGTTAAACATATCACAAAACCTTCAATACAATATAGAAGTTTTGTATCATAATAAATCAACTTCAAATAATCTTAAAATCCATCAAAGGATGTTGACATAGATGAAATCAAAATTCTTTTTAAAGAAATATCTCCTTTTATTTTGAAATCATTTAAGATCCATATAAAATAAAACATTTTCTTTGAAAATATTCTTATAAGCTTGTATGGGAAGCTTCGACGATTTTATAACGGCGGAAAATAACCGCACCCGCCGTATAAGTTAAAAAAAACATTCTTACCTCAATTCTGTCGAAAAGGTTAAAAAAGGACCTTGTTTTGAAAACGACGGAAAGATTCCTTTATAAACCTCTTATAAAAAGTCAAACAAGGGTATAAATGACTTTAACCCATATTCTTGTAAATAGTAAAAATGTTTTGAAATACTTTTCGAAGAAACATGGATGTGGATGATAAAGAGATCCCAGTAGATTATTACGTATAATACAACCTCGGATAATGAAGAGATTGTGAAATAACCCTTACCTTGTACTTTTCCTTGGTTGGGGTAGGTTAAACTCCTGTATAATGGTGAAATAATTGTTATTAAATTATACAAGAATCATATATATTAATATGATATCATATATGATCTTTTAACATTGATTTGTTAATAATATCTTAGAATTATCGTCGTTTCGGGTGTTAACTTACTCATTTTCTTTATATCTTTTGTTACATAAGCCATGGTTGTTGTATCTTATTCATATCCAGAATGATATCCAGTCCTTAAACATCATTTTTAAATCATCAAATGATAATTATACTTGAATGGATACGATGGAGAATGAATCTCATCGCGTTCGTGGAGACGGTAGTCCGTACGTACGCACGAGCGACAATATCATTCTTTTGATATTAAAATAATATATAAATGGATGGTATATCATATATACAGAATCATTAACATGTTATATTTATTATTTACATGAGTTACACATCATTATTATACCCATCCAAATAATATTATATTGAATAACAATTACACCACGACGTGGAGACGGTAAGCCGTACGTACGCACGTATGGTGACATGTTATTCAAAGGGTGGATAGAATATTGAATATGATTGTACCATATTTATAATAACATCACAGTATATAAATGATACTGCAGTCATTATTTTAGAATGGTAACAACAAAGGAAGAAGAAGTGGAAGAAGAAATGAACTTGGAAAAGGGGTGGTGAAAACATTACCTCTTCTTCGGGTTCTTCTTTTTGATTTGATCAAAAGGGCTCCTTAGGTTGGCTTTCTGATCAAACTAAGGCCCCTAGGTTGTAGTGAGGGATGTTGGGAGAGTATTTGGGCAGAGTTTGGCCGAACCAAAAGGCTTTAGAGGTGTGAAGAAATGAGAAGGAGGAGTGCCCTTTTATAAGAAGGGTGAGGGGCACCTTTGGAAAAGCTAGAAATATTAATTTATAATAAATTCATATTCGGTTTCTAATGGCTCCAAAGTTGACTATTCAAAGGTTAAGGTGGGGATAGGTCGAAAACCACTCAACCAATAGAATTTAGACAGGTTTGGGTACTTATATTAACCTTATATTTAAGTATTAACTCTAAGTTAATTAGTTTCACTTTTACAATGTCTCTTTGTATTTTTATATAATATGGTTAATAAACTTACTATATACATCCAAGCGACCCCCAAGTGGTCCATTAATGAGGAACCTATCATAATATAAGTCTCTTGGCCGAACCTTAGATTTTTAGGAATTTAATATTAATTAATAATATAATATTTGTTTTAAGAACTCTTTTATGTCAATTTTGACACTATTCAATAGTTGATTTTTTTGAAACTCCTAACAGATTGATTACTTCGAACAAAGTCAATTAAATCAATCCTAATATATCATATTATCATATAAAATTAGTTTAATTCATTAAAAGTTTCATATTATAATTATTTGGGTATTTATAATATCAATTATTTTAATTTTTCACTATTATAGTAATTACTGCATCATCATTGTGTCATAAATAAAATAAATTAATCAATGTCTAAAAATTATAAATAAAATATCATTATGTAGGAAATCGTTTTAGCTTTCTAATGAATATTTATAATCTAAAATCCAACATATATAACCCTATGTAAAAATTGTTGTTCTAAAAGATATATGCTTGTGTCATTTTTGTATTCATTTTAACTAAATTAAAATAAAGTGTCATTATCACTTACAAGTGGATCCATGGGGTCCCAAAATAGACCCAAAGATGCCCATGGTCGACCATGTATCAACCAATAGGGTTAAGACACGTTTTAGGGTAATTTAGTATTATTATAATATTATTTTTTAACCCTTATTTACCGGATTTACCCTTAACCATGGTAAATAAAATATTTACCGCAGTAATTATTCAAAATGTCTAAAAATAAAAGTTACCTATTTACACAATTTGAACATCCTGATTCCAAATATGGAATCCATTTTTATAAATTCAAAACACAGAAGTGGCAGAAATTAATTTAAAATTAATTCCCGCTGTCAAAACAAAAAGCGTGTTTTTAAGAGGTAATAACTATCAAAAGATTGACACTTGTTTATGTTCAGTTTAATTGTAAAATTATGTCCAATGACCAACATTATATTAAATGGTAAAATTATATTCTAAATATACTTTAAAACTACTAAAATTCATAATTTATCACTATTAATTATTTTGATTAAAAAAGTTGTTTTTAATTAAAATTTAGTAATTTTCACTATTCATCAAAATATGAAAGTTATCCGAAAAGTACCAAAATTTCACCTTAGGCTAAATTCGATATTCCGAATCCAAAAATCAAGTCCATTTTAAAATATAAAATATATATAATTTCAAAAATTAGGTATTACTATTCATAACGGCTAGTTTGATCGGTTGTGGTGTGTGTTAAAACTCGAAGTTGCGTACAACACACGCTACTGTTTTATTCAAAGGAAAGCATACCGTGTAAGCTTGGGATGTTTCATTTTAAATTTTTGATGTCCCCATTTAGTCAAAAAGTTTAAAATATTTTATTTAAAAAGGTTTCACTATTAAAAGTTGATAAAAGTGTAATACTGAAAATGAACCTGTTCTTGCATTATGACTAAGAAACTCATAATATGGATTCTAAAATTATAAGGATTATATAAAGTTTAAAATGTAGTTAATTCTATTCATGACCTCTTTTAATGGCTTTTTTATTTGTAATTCATGGTGTGATTGAACTCGGTGTTGCGTGTAATGCAAGTTATTGAATTATTTTGAAGAAATAACATACTATTAAATCTTGGGGTGTTACATTCTCCCCTCCTTCAATAAATTGCGTCCTCGCAATTTGAAATTGTTCTTCGAAAATAGAAAATATATTTGTGGGAAAAACACACATCGGAAATTGGGTTACTAAAATTTAGTCTTAATATGAGGAAAAGAGAAATGAAAGGGTCACCACCAAATTATGATCTCGATTAGGAGAACATTGGTGGAAATTAGAGACATATAATTGGAGGAAAAACGTAAATATTTATAGGTAGTGATTGAGGTCATCAATCACAAACAAGTATAAAATTGAGGTCCTTAAACTCATCAATCTATGATGATTTGAAATACCATTGGTTCAACAAAACATAGAATATTGGGATGACACATTTTTGACATTTCAAAATATCTTAGTTGAAATCCCACATCGAAAAATGAATTAATGAGGCCTCTATTTAAAATAAAGAGTGGAAAGTATGAAGATTACCGAAAATAACACATACTAGGGTTCCATGTAGGAAAATATGGATATGGAGGAGAAATCTAACCATCAATTATCTGATGGAGAGTGGTAGAGAACATGGCTATGAAAAGGCCAACAATCCCAAAGCCATAAATTAGTGATGATTTAAGGTATCATCTAGGACAACATTTTTGTTCTAAGTTCCTTTTCTTAACGTTGTGGAATTTATTTATGAGATTGGCTAAGATCATAAGGAGGTATACATACTTTATAATTATAGTTTTATCCATTAATAAATTTCTACCACAAACTCATCTTTCACTCTAAAAGATAATAGAATGTAAAAAAAATTCTATTTTCACTATTCGTATAGGGTTCTAAAATAAACGAATTTTAATTCATCTACAAGATCTTTTAATAAAAACTACATTATTTAATCCAGGACATCTCATGGGCCAGTGGTAGGTGATACACCCTTGTCGCCCTTCGGTTGCGGGTTCAAGTCTCGTAGCCTTGCCGGACGCGACGGGTTGCCGCCCGACCTCCGGGTTGTCCTTTTATGGCAATCCAAAATTAATCTCAAACTTAGAATTTATCCAAAATACTTCTGTCCAAACTCACAGTCCAACATTTATAAGGAAGGTAGACATAATGTATATCCTTTTTACCCTGTAATAGAATATTAATACCTTCATCATGTATTCCTTTAAAACACTGAAACATCCTGAATTACCATAATCTTTATTGATTATATTCATGCTCCCTTATTCCATATAGAATGCTGGATATACCTCATCAATCCAAAAATTTTTTAAACCCCAAAAATGATGGAATATACAAATCATTAATCTGTTCCAAGGTAGTCAAGAATATCCAATATAATTTATCCCAAACAATCACATATTATTCCAAAATCACTACCTCAGTATCAGAACTATATTATGATTTATCATTCTCTCAACCATATATTTTCCAAAAATTTATCCTACTATTGAGTCACTTTTCGTTGTTCCACACAATCTCAAGTCCTTAATGAAATAGTACTGCAGTACAATCCTTACATACTCCATAATTATTATAACAAGTAAATTGTTGATACACACTCAATTGACATAATCAACATAAGAACTCTAATCATTCCTCTTCATCTATGGTAGTATCATAACTTGATTATTATCCAATAACATCATTTGCGGCATAGTTTGATGACTGGGACATAGGTTCGCGTAGTGTCCAAACTCCTTGCAAATGAAGCATTGTACATTTGAAACCATTTTCTTACCCTTGCAGTTACGTACTTGGTGCCCTTTTTCTCCACACTTATAACAAACTCCCATTCCTTTCAGGCAAGTTCCAGGGTGTTTCTTTCCACAGTTACCACATATGGGAAAATTCTTCTTTTCCCTCTTCCCTTTATCCATCTTTCTCTCTTCCATCCTTTTCTTCTCTTGCTTCCCTTCAAATCCATAGGACTCAGTAAAATCTTTACTTATCTTGTCAACACATGATATTATTTCCTCACATGATGATAATACATGGGAGACTATTCCTCTTATAAATTCTAGCTTAAGACCATGAAAGATATGATCCTTCCTTCTCTTTGGATCATGTGCATTTCTGGAGTTCTCATTTCTTCTACTGGGCGCCATTTCTAAACAATGGCATACACTAGATCAGTTTATGAATCAAAATACATAATCCCATACTTATAAAACACTTAACATAAATTGAACTATTTATGGATATAATCCATAATCATAAGAATGTTTTCTTTGAGGAGGTATATACTCATAATCCCTTCAAAATGATTTGTAAAGAAAATGAGAGTTATCCTAAGCATATCCCCCGGGAGTGTCGTAACCAAGAGTGCAGCAAGGCCCGTTGTCGTGCACCAGTTCCCGTTCGAGTCTAGCTCAAAGCGGTGTTTTCGGGTTTTACCCCTAGGTACATCTGTGCCAGAGCCGCCTCTACCTGCTCGTATCCAGACAGGGATGTATTGCTCGGAAAACTCACAAAATCTCTACAATACCAAAATTCTAGGAAGTTCTTCTATACTAATCCTCAAAGTTCATCTTAGGTCTACGTGCTCTAATCAGAGTTTATCTAAATATAGCTTCCAAGGTTTGTACTAAACTTCCTCTGATACCAACTGTAACGCCCCGACCCCAGTTGCCCAGAGTCGGTGCATTATTACATAACATTGGCATGATCACAAGAAGATCAAATCTCGAAAGACCGATTGGTTTAGTAGCCTTGGAAACACTAGATATAATCATAAAGTTTTACATTACATTTCAAGGTGAAAAACTACTACAACAACAAAGTCTTCATATCCACACTATTAACCCCTCATAATATCCCTGCAAGTCATTCATAATTTACTTCTTCACTACCTGGGAAAAATAAAACATAGAAAAGGGGTGAGCTCAAATGCCCAGTAAGGATAACAATATAGCGGAACATTCAAAATAAGCATAAACATTTAAGGCAATGAATTACTAAAACAAAAGCCTTTTAAAATTGAACTTCAACATAGTATGGCAAAAGTAAAATGAAATAATGCCAATTACTTGTTCACATGGATATTCTACTAATCGAATAATCACATTCAAAAATCAATAACCACTTTCATAATGTTGGAATGCATAATGCCAGACTATCATAACCACATAGCCAAGGCCTCGTGCCAAGACTACAAATAAGATTTTGTCAAGGCCTTGTGCCAAGACACTAGTTTGTCTCATGAGACCTACCGATGCATCGAGGAGCTATAGCGGGCTCCACCCGTCACTTATTAAGTCCAATGCATTCCCATATGAAAAGGTTTAAACATAACATAAACATTCGTATTAAAACTAGCATACGAAATGTCAATACTTTCACAATAAACTATGAATGGTATAAAAATAGCACATCCACAGTCAAACATATCACAAAACCTTCAATACAATATAGAAGTTTTGTATCATAATAAATCAACTTCAAATAATCTTAAAATTCATCAAAGGATGTTGACATAGATGAAATCAAAATTCTTTTTAAAGAAATATCTCCTTTTATTTTGAAATCATTTAAGATCCATATAAAATAAAACATTTTCTTTGAAAATATTCTTATAAGCTTGTATGGGAAGCTTCGACGATTTTATAACGGCGGAAAATAACCGCACCCGCCGTATAAGTTAAAAAAAACATTCTTACCTCAATTCTGTCGAAAAGGTTAAAAAAGGACCTTGTTTTGAAAACGACGGAAAGATTCCTTTATAAACCTCTTATAAAAAGTCAAACAAGGGTATAAATGACTTTAACCCATATTCTTGTAAATAGTAAAAATGTTTTGAAATACTTTTCGAAAAAACATGGATGTGGATGATAAAGAGATCCCAGTAGATTATTACGTATAATACAACCTCGGATAATGAAGAGATTGTGAAATAACCCTTACCTTGTACTTTTCCTTGGTTGGGGTAGGTTAAACTCCTGTATAATGGTGAAATAATTGTTATTAAATTATACAGGAATCATATATATTAATATGATATCATATATGATCTTTTAACATTGATTTGTTAATAATATCTTAGAATTATCGTCGTTTCGGGTGTTAACTTACTCATTTTCTTTATATGTTTTGTTACATAAGCCATGGTTGTTGTATCTTATTCATATCCAGAATGAAATCCAGTCCTTAAACATCATTTTTAAATCATCAAATGATAATTATACTTGAATGGATACGATGGAGAATGAATCTCATCGCGTTCGTGGAGACGGTAGTCCGTACGTACGCACGAGCGACAATATCATTCTTTTGATATTAAAATAATATATAAATGGATGGTATATCATATATACAGAATCATTAACATGTTATATTTATTATTTACATGAGTTACACATCATTATTATACCCATCCAAATAATATTATATTGAATAACAATTACACCACGACGTGGAGACGGTAAGCCGTACGTACGCACGTATGGTGACATGTTATTCAAAGGGTGGATAGAATATTGAATATGATTGTACCATATTTATAATAACATCACAGTATATAAATGATACTGGAGTCATTATTTTAGAATGGTAACAACAACGGAAGAAGAAGTGGAAGAAGAAATGAACTTGGAAAAGGGGTGGTGAAAACATTACCTCTTCTTCGGGTTCTTCCTTTTGATTTGATCAAAAGGGCTCCTTAGGTTGGCTTTCTGATCAAACTAAGGCCCCTAGGTTGTAGTGAGGGATGTTGGGAGAGTATTTGGGCAGAGTTTGGCCGAACCAAAAGGCTTTAGAGGTGTGAAGAAATGAGAAGGAGGAGTGCCCTTTTATAAGAGGGGTGAGGGGCACCTTTGGAAAAGCTAGAAATATTAATTTATAATAAATTCATATTCGGTTTCTAATGGCTCCAAAGTTGACTATTAAAAGGTTAAGGTGGGGATAGGTCGAAAACCACTCAACCAATAGAATTTAGACAGGTTTGGGTACTTATATTAACCTTATCTTTAAGTATTAACTCTAAGTTAATTAGTTTCACTTTTACAATGTCTCTTTGTATTTTTATATAATATGGTTAATAAACTTACTATATACATCCAAGCGACCCCCAAGTGGCCCATTAATGAGGAACCTATCATTATATAAGTCTCTTGGCCGAACCTTAGATTTTTAGGAATTTAATATTAATTAATAATATAATATTTGTTTTAAGAACTCTTTTATGTCAATTTTGACACTATTCAATAGTTGATTTTTTTGAAACTCCTAACAGATTTATTACTTCGAACAAAGTCAATTAAATCAATCCTAATATATCATATTATCATATAAAATTAGTTTAATTCATTAAAAGTTTCATATTATAATTATTTGGGTATTTATAGTATCAATTATTTTAATTTTTTACTATTATAGTAATTACTGCATCATCATTGTGTCATAAATAAAATACATTAATCAATGTCTAAAAATTATAAATAAAATATCATTATGTAGGAAATCGTTTTAGCTTTCTAATGAATATTTATAATCTAAAATCCAACATATATAACCCTATGTAAAAATTGTTGTTCTAAAAGATATATGCTTGTGTCATTTTTGTATTCATTTTAACTAAATTAAAATAAAGTGTCATTATCACTTACAAGTGGATCCATGGGGTCCCAAAATAGACCCAAAGATGCCCATGGTCGACCATGTATCAACCAATAGGGTTAAGACACGTTTTAGGGTAATTTAGTATTATTATAATATTATTTTTTAACCCTTATTTACCGGATTTACCCTTAACCATGGTAAATAAAATATTTACCGCAGTAATTATTCAAAATGTCTAAAAATAAAAGTTACCTATTTACACAATTTGAAAATCCTGATTCCAAATATGGAATCCATTTTTCTAAATTCAAAACACAGAAGTGGCAGAAATTAATTTAAAATTAATTCCCGCTGTCAAAACAAAAAGCGTGTTTTTAAGAGGTAATAACTATCAAAAGATTGACACTTGTTTATGTTCAGTTTAATTGTAAAATTATGTCCAATGACCAACATTATATTAAATGGTAAAAATATATTCTAAATATACTTTAAAACTACTAAAATTCATAATTTATCACTATTAATTATTTTGATTAAAAAAGTTGTTTTTAATTAAAATTTAGTAATTTTCACTATTCATCAAAATATGAAAGTTATCCGAAAAGTACCAAAATTTCACCTTAGGCTAAATTCGATATTCCGAATCCAAAAATGAAGTCCATTTTAAAATATAAAATATATATAATTTCAAAAATTAGGTATTACTATTCATAACGGCTAGTTTGATCGGTTGTGGTGTGTGTTAAAACTCGAAGTTGCGTACAACACACGCTACTGTTTTATTCAAAGGAAAGCATACCGTGTAAGCTTGGGATGTTTCATTTTAAATTTTTGATGTCCCCATTTAGTCAAAAAGTTTAAAATATTTTATTTAAAAAGGTTTCACTATTAAAAGTTGATAAAAGTGTAATACTGAAAATGAATCTGTTCTTGCATTATGACTAAGAAACTCATAATATGGATTCTAAAATTATAAGGATTATATAAAGTTTAAAATGTAGTTAATTCTATTCATGACCTCTTTTAATGGCTTTTTTATTTGTAATTCATGGTGTGATTGAACTCGGTGTTGCGTGTAATGCAAGTTATTGAATTATTTTGAAGAAATAACATACTATGAAATCTTGGGGTGTTACAGCGAGTCTACCACCTCACAATTTAGTGCACCTCCGCCATGGGTCCTCCACCTCATAAAGTAGTGCTCCCCACTAGGCTAGACAAGTCACTCAAAATTGAATCGGACAAGCAGTCATCAGGTCTCAGCCAGCTACAAGGTCACCGTACTCCATATGCTCTTCTCCGAGAGGATAAATCCACGAGCCACAGGTCAACACTCCAAGTGTCACGAAGTCCCATGAAGAATTATCACAAAGATCCGTCATGTCATATGGATCTCAACGCAACAGAAGGCGCGTCAATCGGACGCCCGGTCTATGAGTTATTAGCCTTTTTGTCCTGGGGCCCGGTTGGTTTTGTGTATGAATTCACCAACCCGACCGTATCTCAACAGTACAGAAAACTCCCATGGGGTAGACTAAAAAGAACCATTTCTCAACGCGATTACCAATGCCGTTGAAGATTAATCAAATAGACGTCTGGTCTGATAGTTATTGGTTTTTCCGTTCCAGGGGCCCGGTTGGTTTATAAGAAAAAACAACCCGACCATAATCCATCTGAATCCAAACCTCAAGTGGAGTATCCAAAAATAACCATCTCATCAAGAGGAAACCAACGTAGTCGACAGAACATTAATCATACGTCGGGTCCTCAAGTTATATGCGTTTCCGCTCTGAGGGCCCGGTTGGTTTCAAGTTCGAACCTACCCGACCATACCTAAACTTCACCCAATCCTTGAGTGTAATATACCTAAACTACCATCTCGGTCCAAGTAATCCAACGCAACTAAAGGTGTGTCGATCGGAGGTCTGTAGTTCACGATATGTCTGTTTAACCAAAAACGGTCTGAAAATAGGGGGTCTAGTCCCGGTCCTACCCGGCCCAACACCCCCTGGGTCGGACCGAACCGGGGCGACCCGACCCGGGTCCGGGGCCGGCCCGTCCCGGTCGACATGGCCCGCCGCGTGGGCCACGGGGGCCGGGCTGCCCCTGCCATGGTTCGGGCCTTGGCGGACGGGAAGGGCCGCGCCCTCTCAGGCAGGACCCGGACCTAGGTCGGGTCGATCCGGTTCGGGCCGACCCAGGGGGTGTTGGGCCGGGTCGGACCAGGCATAGTCCCCCTATTTTCGGACCATTTTCGGTAAAATGGACATATCTTGAGGTACAAACCTCTGATCGACTCACTGTTAGTTCCATAGGATTCCTTGGATCGAGATGGTCTTTTCAATATACTAAACTCAAGTTTTCGGTGAATTTTGGGTATGGACGGGTTGGTTCAAACTCGAAACCAATCGGGCCCTCGGAGCGGAAACGCTTATAACTTGAGGACCCGACGTCCGATTCATGTGTTTTTAACTGCATTGGTTTCCACATGATGACACAGTTATTTTTGCATACTCCACTTGAGGTGTGGATGCGGTTGGAGTATGGTCGGATTGTTTTAGCTTATAAACCAACCGGGCCCCTAGAATGGAAAAGTCAATAACTCTCAGACGAGACTTCTCTTTGACGAATCTTCAGCGGAGTTGGTAATCTCATTAAGAATAGGTTCCATTGAGTATACCACATGGGAGTTCAGGGTACTTTTGAGATACGGTCGGGTTGGTTCATACACAAAACCAATCGGGCGCACGTGGTAAAAATTCTAATAACTCACACACCAGTCGTCCGATTGACGTGTCGTTTGTTGCTTTGAGATCCCAATGACGTGACAAATATTTGTGATACTTTTTCATGGGAAATAAAACGTGGAGTTTCAACCTGTGTCTCATGTAGAAGATCCTCTCGGAGATGAGGATACTGAGTACGGTGACCTTGTAGCCGGCTGAGACCTGATGACTGCTTGTCCAATTCAATTCGGAGTGACTTGTATAGCCTAGTGGGGAGCACTACTTTGTAAGGTGGCAGAACCATGGTAGAGGAGTACTACATTGTGAGGTGCCAGACCTGCGGTACTCGACAGGAGGAGTACCTCTGTAGGATATGAGGGGGAGCACTGCTTTGTGATGTTGTAGACCCATGGCGGAGGATCACTACTTTGTGAGGTGGCAGACCCACGGTACTCGATAGGAGGAGTACCTCAGCAGTCTAAGATTAGTGAGTGGCACCTCAGAGTCGTGACAGGACTACTGTGCTAAACAAAGTAGGAGTTCTCCAGCATCTATGTTTTCGTCAACGTGAATAAAAATCCTGGTTTGTTCTCGGTCAATGACCTTTGTGTTTACCTCAGGATTGAAATGGGATACTTGATAACATAGGTATATGTATTGTCATATAAATATATAAAGGTTATCTATTGATATCATTCTTTTTTGTTTTATTCTTGTTGGTTTTAGTGACACCTTGAGGGTCTCGGGGTCCCTACTGAGTATTGTTATACTCACCCCTGCACGGGATATGCCCGCACCTCGTTGTGTTGGTTGCAGACGATGTACAACACTGGTCGTGGTTAAGGCTTGTAGAGTTGGACGGTACCCGGAGTTTGTTCTCACGATGAGTTGGTACTCGGAGGAGATAGATGGACATGGAGTGTTGAGGAGGACATCTCTACCAAACCTTCAGGTAGGAACCCGGAGGACGATCCAAGAGCTGCTTCACCATTAAGTTGTTTGTCTTTTCGGTTGTACTTTATTTCTATTGTAGCTGTACCTTCTGTTGGGTTTATATTTTTGGACCCTTTTTACATTCAGAAAAACTATTATGGCTTTACTTAGTGTTTGCTTCTGCTTGTTCTCTGGTTGTGTGTGTTTACATTTCATAAAGGAAATGCCTTCCATTTTCATCGGGATTTACACCTTTGGTTCTAGTCGCCATCCCCTGGCCTATGGAAGGTGGGCCTGGGGTAGTAATAGGATGTGCACCGAGGATGGGTCGTGACAAGGAATATTTATCACCTTCTATTTCAATTCCACATCTCTTTTAAATTCCTTTATAAATCCTCACATGGATAGATGGTTGAAAATTCATCTAAAAAGGATATATTTTTTCTCATTTTATCAGATTTCTATGTTCAAACTTCTATAAATCCATAAAATATGGGTCCTATTTTAATCCTCATTAAAGAAAAATAACATGGTATTTCTTAATCAGAGCATCATCCACCTAGTTTTCCTTCCCATGATTGTAGTGTATTTAATTGGCATAATCATTAATCAATTACAACAATCATATCTAAAAAATATTTAACCCTTTCTATGTTAAGATATAATCTAGACATTTATGATTGTTTTATATAGCATAATATTCTCCATTAAATTTATTATTCCATATCGTTAATGAAAAACTGATGAATCTAACAAAAAATCATGATTTGGATAATTTTTATCATGAATCATCAATTTTAATGAGGCTTAAGCTATCAAAATATCAGTCTGCATGAGGACATATCTCATTCCTTTAATTAATGTATCATTATAGACAAAAAACCTTCAAAATTATAGATTAGTGTGATAGTAGGTTCACAAAACAACCTTTACTTCAGTTTTATGATATTTTATTCACATTCACCTATCCATACATATTTAACCTCTTCTGAGTCAACAAGGTTAGTAAATTAGTAAGTATTGGGAAATATCTCACAATGATTCAATAATATCCAATAAACCTAAGAAAACATTGTATTCTTGTTAAAATGGTTATTCTAGGCCATTGATCAATAACATATTTCTTTGAAGGATCCATCAATATACCCTTAATTGAGATTATATGGCCCACTAATCTAACTAAGAGAAGAAAAAATTCAAACATCAAAAATAGTTCATACAAATTCTCATTATTCATTATAATCAACACAATTATATAATGATATTCATGATATTCCATTATCTATAAATATATAACAATATCATATATAAATACTACTACTAAAATTTGATCAATGTAATTTTTAATGACTCTAATAATTAAATCCATGAATATACAAGTTGAATCAGTAAATCCAAATGGAATCACAATAATTCAATAATACCCATAATTCAAATGAATGGTTTTCTTTGGTATATCCTAATTTATTTTCATTAAATAATGATATGGATAATTAATTTTAATCATAGAATAGTACGGATCTCCACGTAATTGCTCAAAAAATTCATTGAGATGATGTAGATGATACATGATATTTATAGTGGTCATGTTATGTTCCAAAAAATCAATTGAAATATTTTTTGAGACATATTTATTTTTAAGAAATAGATTATGTTCTTCCCAGGGTGATAGACATGGGCATATGAATCCCTTATAAAGAATCTCCTAGTTTTTTTCTTCAATTAATGAAACTCCATTTTTTCATTCTATAAGGATAATTTTTTAGAAAAATTGTTGTAGCACCTGGTGTGAGTTCTATTAAAAACTCAATGTCATGATTTAAAGTGAGACTAGGTAGCTCTTATTGAATGTCATCAAAAAACACTTTTACAACTAGAATATCCTAAATATTTTGTTTATCACCAACTATCTAATATAAATACCTTCCATGAATATAAATTAAATCCCACAAGAGAGATGAAATTTCCATTGGGAGTTCATATTCATCCTTGCACTGAAAAATGAACCTAGGATCATTTTGAATATTAAATGCAACTTCCCTTATTAATAAATTTGAATATCCTCTATTTAAGGAAAGAAAATCCATTCATAGAATCACAGAAAACTCAACTAAATGAAGAGTCACAATATTAGTAAGATACACATTCCCACAAACATTAAAAGAATAAGAAAGTTAGACTTGGAATTTGAAAATTTTCACCATTATATTTATTCACTATTAATATTATATATAATCATTTATGTTGTAACATAACACCTATAAAGAATTACTTATATATAGAATAGTTTATATATATATAATAAAATATGATATTAGATATTCTAGTGTGAATGATAAGTGTATCGTTCACCACATCCTTATCATGACCCACTTCTACTGTCATGATTTCATGATATTTAACTATTTCTTTGGACATAAGTGGTTTTCGGTTCAAATCATCTTAAAAAATATTCATATTAGATCACTGGTTAGTATGATACCTTTACTCTTTGAATTTTATGCATTGAATCGTGGGTGGTGGGTTAGTTGGTATCATTCTTTCTTCCATTATTTCAATTGAAATTTTCATTTCATTTAAATATTAAATAGCTTTATGACCCACCATTACAAATTTAAGGAACATCCTAGTTCCATTCAATAAATCATCTTTATTATTCTTACACATTTTTGGCTCGTACAAGGTTGAATTGTTTTTTCATATTTTTATTTATTCATCTTTTCATGAGACTTCATATTTCTTTTCTCCTATAAATAAATGTAATAGTGGGGATATACAATTTATATTTCCACCTTGAGTTAAAAAATTAATCTATTTGTATCTAAATAAGTGTTTTTTAGATTAAAAATTTCAGAGACATGAATTTAATCCCCCAAATAATCTATTACATTTAATTTCATGGGAGATGATTAAACCAGAAGCATACCTTGAATGTCATGTAAAATTTTCCACATAGGAATAAATTAATTCACAATCCTTATAATTTACATCATGCAATTAATTCAAATTATATTTATTTATAATATGGGGGAATTACATACTAAAAAATATCATCTAAAACACATCCCATTATAGGGTGTAAATTTATTCCTCTTGAATGGTATTCTTAATAAGTTTCCATAATTGATCGATTATTTCATCCAAATGAAAAATAGATAAGAAATAATATCAATTTTAGGATCTCAAGTGAATTGAAAATATTCTATCAATGGTGTTGATGCATTTCTCATCCACTAGCGTGTCATAATACCCACTAAAATAATTCATTTTTTTCATATTGAATGAATCATCAAATTGTGTTCCCTCATTTGATTATTTGGAAGCTCATAATGATTCGTGGCCTAATAATGTTTCATGAGTATAGAAATATGATTCTATATTACATTACTCATATTATTTAGTTTATCAAGTGGATAATCATTTCATTTTACATCACATTCATTTTTAACATGACATCTTATGGTCCCATCCATTGACTAAAAGAAAAAGAAATGTGTAAGAATTGATCTATAATAATTAGGTTGAGAAATCATAAAATCATGAAATGGCTTTAAAATGATGTCTAAATCATGAACCATCCTTCTCAATATCTATAACCTTTTTTTTAAAGATTGTAATCTGTGAACATAATGAAAATGATATAATTTTATCTGATATAAAGACTTTTCCTCAGGCTTTTAACATGTGTTCTAAACCATGTCTCCAAAGATTAACTAAACTCCAATATTATATCAACTACAGTAGACCAAATATTTCATAAATAAATATTACATAATTTTGGAGGAATATTTCTTATATAACTTTATGATTTATTCTAAAAAATCAAATGTTAATTGTATTTTGATACTAGATACATACACATATTATTCATATTCATTGTTCATAATCTCCCATTATGTTTTTCAAAAATTGTACCCATCATAACATGACCTTCTCAAACCCTTTCTTCATAACCTAAGAAAATTGAACATAAGAAAGGGAACATATGAATGTGGGACCTTATATGCTCTGTATGTTTATGCATGGAAGATACTTTTTAATGATCATATAATAGCATAACATAAGAATAAGTGTATGAGATTATGACCATAGCATACAAGGTTTATACCCCATATGTTGAAGATCAAAAACATGTTTCATGGAATAATGAATAATAATTTCAAAATACATTAATCATAAGTGTTTTAAATCATCCTAAATCAACCATGAACTATATGTTCATGTATTAAAAGTGTGGTACCAATAAATCTACATAAACCATTTCATATTTCATGGTTAACTACCTAGACCATAAAATCATAGTAGATCATAAATCAACACATATTACCTTTCTCATAATTTATCAATCATAATTACCTATTTACCATAGTTATTTAAGAACACTAACTTATTTCGTATAGTGGATCAATCCCATCGAAATTGTTTCCCATTTTTATGTCATTAGATATAAAAAATTACCCAATACATTATAGGGATAAATAATTTTAATCCCACCCATCCCAAAATGAAAATAATACATGTTTTTGTTGAATTATTTAAAACATTCATCATATTGACACATCATAATCCATGTAAATATAATTAGTTACATAAAAATATCATAATTACGTCATATAGTAACTGATTGAAAATAAATTGGATTCATAAACATCTCATTATAATAATGATAAAAAATATTAATATATAAGAAGGATTGTATCACTGGATCATTCCACATATAAAATATAATTAAAATTAAATGATGTTATCATAGATAAAAATTCCATTAAAATTATTAATGGAAAATTTCATATGTAAAATTGACTCTTCATTTTATAATAACTTAATTAAAATATAAAAATTTAAAAATATTACAGAAATAATTTTTTTTTTCAAATAACCATGGAAACTTTTATTGGATGATTTAAATCATTTACGTCCATGATGGTTGTAAATCCCATTCATACGGTATAATTTAAAAGAAAACATGTCCTCCACACTTTTAGAAAAATCCAAGAATTACAACGTTCAGAAAATGATATGGAATTTTTTTATTAAAAATTAAAAATTGGTTAAAAATTAAATTAAAAATAACAATATAATATTAAAATATTTATGAGAAAATATAGAGGAAACATGGATATGGAATAAATTTTCTTTCTACTAAATATTAAGAAATAGTAAATTTTACTTAAAAACGTAATTTTGATCTTTTGAGTTCTTAATGTGAGGAAATTTAAATGAAAAATATATATTCTCTATAAATAAAAAGGTGATAAGTAAATTTAAATTTATTATTAGATAAGTATCAGGTAATTTTATCAAAGGATTTCACACATAAACAATAATGATAATATTAGGATTGAAACATAAATCAGTTACTTCAAGTCTCATCTTGCTCCATACAAGTTTGAACCTATTGTATAATAGATATATATTTATTATAAATGTATTAGATAACCATAATAATATTTATGATACCATTTATGATATTATTTTGACATAAAATATTCTATTTTTTAATAACTGATTATTAAAATCATTGTTCTATGTGATAACTACTTTTTTCCATTCATAGTTCGGTTATGAAGTCCCAAAAAATATACTTTCATCATGGTACCATCATCTCAAGATTGTTAATAATTATATAAATATCATATATATTAATTATATTTATATTTTAAGTCATCCAGAAATGGTAGACATTGAAAAATAAATTACATCATTCATCAAGATGGTAGGTCATACGTATGGATAAATGATGTTTCACTTTTCTGATAGATGGGATGAAAGAAAGAAAAATAATAAATAACATTTAAATTATTTTTGTTATATCATATATATCATAAATATTCATTAAATAGATATTTCCTACCATCAATATAATGAGGAAATGAGAAAAAAAATCACATCACTATATGGAGGTGGTAGGTCACACGTATGCACGAGGGACATTACTGTTTTCCATTGAATTTGATGGTATGAAGCCTAATATAATATTATGATTACAATATTATAATTCTAATGAAATAATAATTTATATATATTAAAAAATACTAATATCATTCAAAAAAACATGGTTATGGAAAATTAATTGTATCTCTATATGGAGATAGTATGTCCCATGTCTGCAAAAGCGATACTTTTACTTACCACTTGATGGAAGATTATGCGAATAAATGTAATTTCATAACAATAATAAAATTTTATTTTATTTGGGATAAATTATTATTTATTTTCTTATTGTTACCATTGTTTAAAACAAGGTATAAGAAGAAATAAATTGAAAGAGGTCGCGCAAGATGGTTACAACTTCTTCAATAATCATCATTTAGAGCCATTCTTAACCACCAATGGAATGTTAAATTAAGAATATAATATCCTCTAATTTGTGGATAAATAATCTTATAAGATAATTAGGGAGGGTTTTGATAGATATATGGTTCACAGTGGTGTAATAAAGATAAATGAGGGGTTACCTTTTACTAATAAAGGGAGGAGAATGCTATGAATTTCACAAAAGATTATGATATAATAAGGTGATTATATATCCAAATGCTTCTAAATGGATAGATATTCTAAAATAATGTATTCTATTATAAAATAAATTTTACTAATAATATTTTCATATCATTATGTGGGGTTCAAAACATTATATTTTAGTTTTTTCCCCAAAGTTAATCTATTTTATCCTCAAACATGGTAACATATTTTCACTCAAAAATTGATATAATTTTACATTTAAGGTAAAAATTATCTCATAAATGGAAAAGGTAAGATATTTTATAAGATTTATCATCCTAATTTTACTCTTTAAATATTTATTATTTTTAAAATAATTTAACAAATTATTATTTTTCACTAAATATTAATTTTTCTATTTTTCAAAAAATACACATATTTCACATTGAATGCAACATTAATAAAATGAAATTTGAATCATAAATCATTAAAAATATATAGTATATTATATATATCTAAAAAACAATAACACAATAATTCATCTAAATTTAACTTCTTTTAATATTTTAAAAATAATATATTTTTTCTTTTAATTGAATAAATATTATGTCGGCATTGCATAAGAATTTAGGGTAATTATTAAATCTCTAAATATAATAAATAAATTTATATGATAATTAAAATTATTTTTTTCATTATAATGAAAATTTATAATATAACATATACACTTTTACCCTGGTGATAAAATATCACAGATATAAAAATAAAGAGATTTTAATTTTTTGGTTATTCATTTGAAATATTAATATAGATGTCATATTCAATGAAATATGGTTCCATGTGGCCATATATTCAATAATTGAATTTAATTGACCATAATATACTTAAAACATAGGATAATGTAATGATTCGGATAAATTTTATAGCCTTGTCCCAATGTCTTAACCCTATTTTAGATGATTTTCCCATAGAGAGGTGAGAAAAATTACAATGGATACTTTTAAAATTGAATAAAATGGGACTTATTTACTAAATTAGATCATACTGATTATAAATATGGAATCCATTTTACATGATTCAACTTCTATAAGTGGAAAAAATTCATTTTAATATAATTGGGAAAACATGATTGGAAATATACACTAAAATACATTTTTAAGAAAAAAATTGATATTAATTCTAATATCATCCCTAGAAAAAATATAATATAAAAGTCAAAACATTTGATTTAATATATAATATATATAATTCATGAGAAAAATTCTCCTGTAACATTCAATTTAATTTATTATGATTAAAACACTTTTCACAATGAAAAGTAGTTTTTTCAGAAAATCATATATTTTACTTTAAAAATATTTTTATTATCATTTATAATCAATTGATAACCAATAAATTCTATTTATTCTTGTTTAAACCAATTTTTTCACAATTTAGTTAGTTATAATCACATTCTTCAATCTAATGGAAATGTGTTAACTATATAATTTTTTACAGTTAATTTAGACTTGGGGTTGTGTACTTCTCAAGCTATCAACGAAATGAAATATATTTATAGTGAAATATATCATAAAATATCATGTTGTTAAAACAACCTTCTTCATAGTTAAAATAACAACGTATTCATCCCTAAATAAAATTATACCCTCTAAAGATAGAGTCCACCCACCGATGGTCTCCCTAGCATATAAATAATCATTAATGGATAATAACTCATCACCAACATGCAGTTTTGAGAGATCATTTTAAGAAGAGTGGATTTCAAATGTAGACCTAAAAAACCTTGGGATCATCATACCATACTCCCAAATTCATATGATAAAATAGAACCATACAATTCCACTCTTCAGAAAAATATTTCACTACCTTGGATAAAAGTTCCATACTCAATGAACTGGATACAATATTACCCATACCAAGTGTGTTTACAAAGTAAATGTCAAAAGGCTATGGGTAAAGAACCCATCAAATTTGCTGAGAAATCATATTTTTTGAAATAAGATATAACTCAATCTATTTTGATCAGAGTTGACCGTATACCATTCTATGAATATTTAACGACACTAAATCTTTAGAGAGTGTATCATATATGCAAGTTCAAGATCATGTGTCAGATAGTTATTCTCATCCGAATGAAGCATATGTGAACCACATTCTGCAACATGATCACAATATGTAATAATGAAGAAAAAATATGAATCATTTAATCAACAATACTATATTTCCATTCCCAAATTCAAGAGATGAGTCAAAAAATGCTTCAACTCTTCAAAAGAAGTCTTCCATTTCACATCCCATTCAAAATTCACTCCTTTATGAGTGATGGAGATAAATGAAGAAGAATACATTGAGAAATCCTTCATAGAAAATCTAAAATTCCTTTTCATGATCAAGATGCTCTAAATCTAAAATCCATTTCATTATTCCTCCCATTTCATTAAATCTTTTACCTTCTGTAGGAAAAATGAAATACCATGTTAAAAAACATTTTTCTTGAAGAACATTAACTCCCATTTCCATAAATAACATTTAAAAGTATTTGAATAAATTTAGTTACTTATCATGATGTCTAGAACTAATATCATTTGACAAAAATAATCCTCCCCTACATCATATTAAACCAATATTCATCCACAAATAATAAAATGAAAGAATCAAGGTACTAGTGGAAAAATAATTTTATTAGTGACCTAACCATAGTAGAAGAATTGTTCATACCCAAAGGCGTAACAATAAATTTAGTGGCTATACCTACTATTGAATATGGATTAATGAATTTCATAATCATTGATCCAATGTTGGTGATAACCAAATAGAAGAACAATCATTGATAATTTAATCACGCATATCATCTAGTAAAATAAATCATCAATATGGTGAAAGACATACTTCTTATTTACTATAAAAAGATTTAATATTCGATAGTCAACACATAGGATGTGGGTTCCATCATCCTTCATAGAAAAACACATTGGTACATGCCCATGATGAAAAAGCAGGTTTGAATTGGTCCCTTTTATGATAAGTAATCCATAATAATATTTAACTTCTCTAATTAAAATAGTTCCGCATGGTATTATTGAATAAAATAATGTTTGGTACTTGGTACTAATTCAATATAAAATCCAACTTTCTCACTAGTGGAAAACTATAAATGTTTGAAGGTAACACATCGAGTGATTCACCTTTTACTGAAGAGAGAATACCACATAAATATTCCTTATCCAATTTAAAGTAAAATATTGACGTTATCTTAACCAACTCTAGGAGAGTATTTTTGGCTCGAATCGACCTAAATTCTAATTCTCCTTATATTAAATGACACTCCCCAATAGGGGTAGTAATGATTACTTGGTAAAGATAATCGTTGATTCGAACATTGTATGAAATCAAACAATCAATCACTAAAATGGCATCCATATAATTTATATCTTGAATAATGGAGTCCCAAAATACTTGAATTATATAAATATAATGTGAAAGTGGTTAATATGAGACCCCACACATTCTTCATCGTATGATATATAGAAATATCTGTTACATAAATATTGAGTTCCATGGGAATATTCAACAATTTCACATAAAATGTAGATTCAATTGAATTTTGGGAACCATTATGAATGAAAAAAGTCACTATAAGATGAAGAAATGTTAATGGTAGCTCTCACTATTGTATCAACTGCATCACCTTTTTCTAGAGACTCATCCACATCCTGATGAAGATCTATTCCTAATATCTATTTTTGGGACCCCATCATTCTTAACACATTTGAATTCACCATAGTTTCTCCTAGAACTGTCAATCGAGTACCACTATGTGGATTGGTAGAAACATGGAAACCCCTCTTCAACTGTCCTGATCATGAAAAAGAGCTATAGGTTTTTGATTCCATTATACAGGAATGATTTGAGTGCCAAAAGATTCCATGTTGGAAACAAGTTAGTTTCAAATTACTAGGTATTTCATAAACTATGATTTCCACCAAGATAATCATCATACTCGTTATTACCGTTAAAAGGACCACCCAAACAATCATTGGGAGTATGTGTAACTCCCATGAACCATGACATAAAATTCATGTCATGGCCAAACATCAAATCTCAATCTAGAACGTCAGTATATGATGTGAGATTCAGAATATTAACCTGATATTTATATCAACTCAATGACCTACTTTAAACCTTGGGGATTTCATTTTCTCATTTGATACCTCCATATGTGAGAAATTAATTTCTTTAGAAAGAAAATTAGCACACTAAGTCACTATTTGTTCACCTAAATGAAGGATAAGAAAATCGATTTACTTAGGCAACACCATTTATCCAAGATATATTTTATTCATGAAAACCCTCTATGTTATTTCAAAAGCAAGAAAAAAATCTCCCAATCCTGAAATATAGAATACCACCACGTTATGGTAGTATCTTTAATTTGGTATACAACACATTTTACAATAACTTATTTAGGTGTCTCAGAGAACTCAAATAGTTTCTTGACATTTTTTATCCACATCTATACCTCAAGAGAACCATTATTAACTTGCATAGATAATATTTTTAGAAATAAACTCACACAAAATATCTATGAAATCATCACTATGAGTTATAACCTCTACACGATGAATAAAAACATGTGAAACTACCTATACCAGAGCTTGGATATAATATACAAGAACCTCTAAAATGTTCTGATCGACTAAAGGGTTTATTTAATGTGGTCCACCAACCACCATCTCATGAGTTTTATTCAAATGTCTTATTAGGAGAATGACACTACAAATCATTAATAAATTACATGGAAGACTTCAGTTAAGAGATATAAGGTCGTCAACTATATCAATAAGAAATAAAAATTTAAAAAATTCATAGATAAATATTTGAATAAATGTATAATTAGATCAGACAACTAAATAAAGAATATTTTCCCTCAATAATAACATGTACTTTAATGCTCATTATAAAGAGATCTAATCATGCACTTTCTCAAAACTTGTACCTTATGTTTGGAGAATATTTTCACTTTTCATCCAATGCATACCACATATATACTAATTATATGAAAGGTAACAATACATTTTACAAAACATTTCAGGAACCCGCCCATATTACCAACCTAAATAGTACCCAAATCAATTTGGACACGAATTTAAGGGTGTTCATAAACCCCATGGGTTGGGAAGTAGTACATGGACATGAAAAAAATAAGAGGGAATGGTTTCACCACATGAATAATTCAATGAAACAATAAAGTAAACAATTAAAAAAAACAATAGCTATTGAAAACACTCATCTATAGAAAAGTACCACAAGTAGACATATACATGTCCAAAAATGATACTTTAACCAAATTCATCACGTCAACCATCAAAGAGAAATCCCAAAATCTCTATTAAATAGGTTTATCACATACTCCAATATTCATTTCCAACTCCCAATGTCACTCTAATAAAGAAAATAAACTACCACCATGTGATGAACTTTTTCCCCTAGAACCGACATAATAATGTATACAAATACTTGAAGGCTTGGGTGTGTGTGAACAAATATTACAAGTAATATCTGACAATGTATCTTATGATAAATCTATATCATTTAATTAAAGTATAATAATTTTAATGTAAAAAATCATATAGAAAAATTTCCATAGTTTATATCAAAACATATATTTCAATGAAATTAAATATATTATATAAAATTATTATATAAGTGTATTTATCTCAAAGTATGCAGTTACAAACATCTTTGTCAAATAAATATAAATAATAAATTCTATGAAAGAAAGAATTAGTAATAATTAAAATGATGAACTATAATATCTAAATCGTAAAAATCATATCACCACTATTAATAGTCTCAATATTATTCCAGTATAGGGGCATTACACATTTCAGTGAAATGCAGCTCGAGGTGGGAAAATTATAGTAAATCTCAGACCTGGTCGGAATAAGAAGACATTCCAAATAATGAACATGCTAAAATTATTATAGTATAGTCAGTTTTTTAATCTTCAATCCATATCCTATTAGATTTAATAAATATATAACATTTTTTTTCTTCCCATTTAACTACCCGAACTCCAATGATCAATAAGAGGATCGATCCTATTGGGGTTATAATTAGTTTCACATAATCAATTATACCAACCACATGTTCTAGGATAAAAGAATACCATTTATTTTTAAAAACAAATTTTAAAAGGTCATAATCAAAAAATTATTTCTTTTAAATAATATAATTTCATTTCAAACAATTAAACATTTCATTCATTTTCTTCTCAAAATTCTTTATAAATTTTTTTCTACAAATCATTAATTTTCATTCAAGTTCATTTCCAAGAAATGAAATTTTATTTCAAAATACACTATTTAAAAATTCATTACTCACACACACAATGCCATCTAAAAATAAATTATAAAAGAAGAAAATAATATTTTGGAAATTATTCAAAAATAAATTCCATATTAATTAAGTAACAATAGTTTTGAATTATAGTAATTTATTTTCAAAACCACCACCCTCAATTATAAGATCAACCATTATCCAACATAGAATCCACAAATGTTGATTCAATGAAAAGAATGGTCCATGGATAATTATAGAACAAAAATTCATAAAATGAAGATATATATCTTGAAAGGATATAAGGATACACCATTCTCGGATAGGGGGAGTGAAAAGGAGGGAATAATTCATGGCCAAAAGAGATTACACATATCTGAAAAGATCTAATGCATCAATACACACTTCAATCCTTGATGAATAATGTTTGAAAGAGTTAATTCATCTATATAGATCCACCATGGTCTTTATGGATGAATGGAATCCAAGGTGGAGGAAACATCCATGGTGTTTAAAGGAAAAAATGGGTCTGGAGTTTGATAGCTTTCTATGCCATAAGAATAATTTCCACATTTAAATGTTTCAATATGTCATGCACAAATAGAAAAAGATTAAAATAACATATGTGTTTTTGATTTTTTATATATTATAAGTTATTATAATATCTCAACTTTATTATATTTCTATGATGTTTTTTAGTGACGTATAAATAATAAATAAGACCATGATAATTCTTTATATTTTGAGGAATTAAAATATATGTTTTTAAGAGTAAATTTTACTGGATAATTTCAATTGATATTAAATATAGAGATAAGTTTAAGGTGTGAATATTGTGGAATTAAATTTTATTTTTAATTATGTGATCATAAAATAGAATAAATGAGAATAAATGAAGGGTTTTAAACATTTTTATGAGTATTGATAACAACCAAATAATATTGTTATATGATTATAAAGAAGAATAAATAAATAAATATATTTTAAAATAGTCATTCATTTACATTATAAAATTAAATAATTATATTGATTCTATTTTGTTAATGTAAATTTCTAACCAGTTAAAGACAATTCTTTTATAGTTTGAAAGTCCATACCCTTTATTAGGTTAATTATTTATAAAAAATTAAAAATAGTTTATGAATGAGATAAAATCCCACAAAAAAACATTGTATGTAGTCATTAATTTTGGTGGAAAACACATTAAATAACATGTTATGTATATTTCTTATTTTTTTTATCCTTATGAGATTCTTAGTGAATTTTTTTGAACAATAATAGGGTCAATTTGTGTTGAAAAATTCATAACAACTGATTTCACCATCCAATTGTTTATCAAAATGTGTGTGATCATAATAATTTTAATAAAAACCCATGCTCATTCTCTTTTTCCTCTAAATATAATATCATAGATTTTATGAACTATATTAATTATAAATACATTCCAATGATTTTTGAAAATTTATTTCATATATGAAGATAGATAATGGTACCCAAAATTCTCTCATGGTGGGTTGGTGTTCTATATTCAATATAATATTAGTTCATGGTGACTATATATGTTTCTGAATGCTATCCTATTGATAGGAATATCATTAAAACTAACATGAAAGTAAAATATAACTTATTGGAAACATTGTAAAAAATATCTTATTAAATATATGTGACATTGAACTATGAATTCCATTTATAAAAATTTTAATATTATTTATGAAGGAAACAAAATGATGAAATAAGGTATGTTACAAATCATAAGACAATGGATTGTAGACATTTGAATGAATGAAGAGGAAAACTGTAACGCCCCGACCCCAGTTGCCCAGAGTCGGTGCATTAATTACATAACATTGGCATGATCACAAGAAGATCAAATCTCGAAAGACCGATTGGTTTAGTAGCCTTGGAAACACTAGATATAATCATAAAGTTTTACATTACATTTCAAGGTGAAAAACTACTACAACAACAAAGTCTTCATATCCACACTATTAACCCCTCATAATATCCCTGCAAGTCATTCATAATTTACTTCTTCACTACCTGGGAAAAATAAAACATAGAAAAGGGGTGAGCTCAAATGCCCAGTAAGGATAAAAATATAGCGGAACATTCAAAATAAGCATAAACATTTAAGGCAATGAATTACTAAAACAAAAGCCTTTTAAAATTGAACTTCAACATAGTATGGCAAAAGTAAAATGAAATAATGCCAATTACTTGTTCACATGGATATTCTACTAATCGAATAATCACATGCAAAAATCAATAACCACTTTCATAATGTTGGAATGCATAATGCCAGACTATCATAACCACATAGCCAAGGCCTCGTGCCAAGACTACAAATAAGATTTTGTCAAGGCCTTGTGCCAAGACACTAGTTTGTCTCATGAGACCTACCGATGCATCGAGGAGCTATAGCGGGCTCCACCCGTCACTTATTAAGTCCAATGCATTCCCATATGAAAAGGTTTAAACATAACATAAACATTCGTATTAAAACTAGCATACGAAATGTCAATAATTTCACCATAAACTATGAATGGTATAAAAATAGCACATCCACAGTCAAACATATCACAAAACCTTCAATACAATATAGAAGTTTTGTATCATAATAAATCAACTTCAAATAATCTTAAAATCCATCAAAGGATGTTGACATAGATGAAATCAAAATTCTTTTTAAATAAGTATCTCCTTTTATTTTGAAATCATTTAAGATACATATAAAATAAAACATTTTCTTTGAAAATATTCTTATAAGCTTGTATGGAAAGCTTCGACGATTTTATAACGGTGGAAAATAACCGCACCCGCCGTATAAGTTAAAAAAAACATTCTTACCTCAATTCTGTCGAAAAGGTTAAAAAGGACCTTGTTTTGAAAACGAAGGAAAGATTCCTTTATAAACCTCTTATAAAAAGTCAAAAAAGGGTATAAATGACTTTAACCCATATTCTTGTAAATAGTAAAAATGTTTTGAAAAACATTTTTAAGAAAACATGGATGTGGATGATAAAGAGATCCCAGTAGATTATTACGTATATACAACCTCGGATAATGAAGAGATTGTGAAATAACCCTTACCTTGTACTTTTCCTTGGTTGGGGTAGGTTAACCTCCTGTATAATGGTGAAATAATTGTTATTAAATTATACAAGAATCATATATATTAATATGATATCATATATGATCTTTTAACATTGATTTGTTAATAATATCTTAGAATTATCGTCGTTTCGGGTGTTAACTTACTCATTTTCTTTATATGTTTTGTTACATAAGCCATGGTTGTTGTATCTTATTCATATCCAGAATGATATCCAGTCCTTAAACATCATTTTTAAATCATCAAATGATAATTATACTTGAATGGATACGATGGAGAATGAATCTCATCGCGTTCGTGGAGACGGTAGTCCGTACGTACGCACGAGCGACAATATCATTCTTTTGATATTAAAATAATATATAAATGGATGGTATATCATATATACAGAATCATTAACATGTTATATTTATTATTAAATGAGTTACACATCATTATTATACCCATCCAAATAATATTATATTGAATAACAATTACACCACGACGTGGAGACGGTAAGCCGTACGTACGCACGTATGGTGACATGTTATTCAAAGGGTGGATAGAATATTGAATATGATTGTACCATATTTATAATAACATCACAGTATATAAATGATACTGGAGTCATTATTTTAGAATGGTAACAACAAAGGAAGAAGAAGTGGAAGAAGAAATGAACTTGGAAAAGGGGTGGTGAAAACATTACCTCTTCTTCGGGTTCTTCCTTTTGATTTGATCAAAAGGGCTCCTTAGGTTGGCTTTCTGATCAAACTAAAGCCCCTAGGTTGTAGTGAGGGATGTTGGGAGAGTATTTGGGCAGAGTATGGCCGAACCAAAAGGCTTTAGAGGTGTGAAGAAATGAGAAGGAGGAGTGCCCTTTTATAAGAGGGGTGAGGGGCACCTTTGGAAAAGCTAGAAATATTAATTTATAATAAATTCATATTCGGTTTCTAATGGCTCCAAAGTTGACTATTCAGAGGTTAAGGTGGGGATAGGTCAAAAACCACTCAACCAATAGAATTTAGACAGGTTTGGGTACTTATATTAACCTTATCTTTAAGTATTAACTCTAAGTTAATTAGTTTCACTTTTACAATGTCTCTTTGTATTTTTATATAATATGGTTAATAAACTTACTATATACATCCAAGAGACCCCCAAGTGGTCCATTAATGAGGAACCTATCATAATATAAGTCTCTTGGCCGAACCTTAGATTTTTAGGAATTTAATATTAATTAATAATATAATATTTGTTTTAAGAACTCTTTTATGTCAATTTTGACACTATTCAATAGTTGATTTTTTTGAAACTCCTAACAGATTGATTACTTCGAACAAAGTCAATTAAATCAATCCTAATATATCATATTATCATATAAAATTAGTTTAATTCATTAAAAGTTTCATATTATAATTATTTGGGTATTTATAATATCAATTATTTTAATTTTTCACTATTACAGTAATTACTGCATCATCATTGTGTCATAAATAAAATAAATTAATAAATGTCTAAAAATTATAAATAAAATATCATTATGTAGGAAATCGTTTTAGCTTTCTAATGAATATTTATAATCTAAAATCCAACATATATAACCCTATGTAAAAATTGTTGTTCTAAAAGATATATGCTTGTGTCATTTTTGTATTCATTTTAACTAAATTAAAATAAAGTGTCATTATCACTTACAAGTGGATCCATGGGGTCCCAAAATAGACCCAAAGATGCCCATGGTCGACCATGTATCAACCAATAGGGTTAAGACACGTTTTAGGGTAATTTAGTATTATTATAATATTATTTTTTAACCCTTATTTATCGGATTTACCCTTAACCATGGTAAATAAAATATTTACCGCAGTAATTATTCAAAATGTCTAAAAATAAAAGTTACCTATTTACACAATTTGAACATCCTGATTCCAAATATGGAATCCATTTTTCGAAATTCAAAACACAGAAGTGGCAGAAATTAATTTAAAATTAATTCCCGCTGTCAAAACAAAAAGCGTGTTTTTAAGAGGTAATAACTATCAAAAGATTGACACTTGTTTATGTTCAGTTTAATTGTAAAATTATGTCCAATGACCAACATTATATTAAATGGTAAAAATATATTCTAAATATACTTTAAAACTACTAAAATTCATAATTTATCACTATTAATTATTTTGATTAAAAAAGTTGTTTTTAATTAAAATTTAGTAATTTTCACTATTCATCAAAATATGAAAGTTATCCGAAAAGTACCAAAATTTCACCTTAGGCTAAATTCGATATTCCGAATCCAAAAATGAAGTCCATTTTAAAATATAAAATATATATAATTTCAAAAATTAGGTATTACTATTCATAACGGCTAGTTTGATCGGTTGTGGTGTGTGTTAAAACTCGAAGTTGCGTACAACACACGCTACTGTTTTATTCAAAGGAAAGCATACCGTGTAAGCTTGGGATGTTTCATTTTAAATTTTTGATGTCCCCATTTAGTCAAAAAGTTTAAAATATTTTATTTAAAAAGGTTTCACTATTAAAAGTTGATAAAAGTGTAATATTGAAAATGAATCTCTTCTTGCATTATGACTAAGAAACTCATAATATGGATTCTAAAATTATAAGGATTATATAAAGTTTAAAATGTAGTTAATTCTATTCATGACCTCTTTTAATGGCTTTTTTATTTGTAATTCATGGTGTGATTGAACTCGGTGTTGCGTGTAATGCAAGTTATTGAATTATTTTGAAGAAATAACATACTATGAAATCTTGGGGTGTTACATTCTCCCCTCCTTCAATAAATTGCGTCCTCGCAATTTGAAATTGTTCTTCGAAAATAGAAAATATATTTGTGGGAAAACCCGCATAGGAAATTGGTTTACTAATATTTAGTCTTAATATGAGGAAAAGAGAAATGAAAGGGTCACCACCAAATTATGATCTCGATTAGGAGAACATTGGTGGCAATTAGAGACATATAATTGCAGGAAAAACGTAAATATTTATAGGTAGTGATTGAGGTCATCAATCACAAACAAGTATAAAATTGAGGTTCTTAAACTCATCAATCTATGATGATTTGAAATACTATCGGTTCAACAAAACATAGGGTATTGGGATAACACATTTTTGACGTTTCAAAATATCTTAGTTGAAATCCCACATCGAAAAATGAATTAATGAGGCCTCTATTTTAAACAAAGAGTGGAAAGTATGAAGATTACCGAACATAACACATACTAGGGTTCCATGTAGGAAAATATGGATATGGAGGATAAATCTAACCATCAATTATCTGATGGAGAGTGGTAGAGAACATGGCTATGAAAAGGCCAAAAATCCCAAAGCCATAAATTAGTGATGATTTAAGGTACCATCTAGGACAACATTTTTGTTCTAAGTTCCTTTTATTAATGTTGAGGAATTTATTTATGAGATTGGCTAAGATCATAAGGAGATATACTTACTTTATAATTAGATTTTTATCCATTAATAAATTTCTACCACAAACTCATCTTTCACTCTAAAAGATAATAGAATGTAAAAAAAATTCTATTTACACTATTCGTATAGGGTTCCAAAATAAACTAATTTATAATTCATCTACAATATCTTTTAATAAAAACTGCATTATTTAATCCAGGACATCTCGTGGGCCAGTGGTAGGTGATACACCCTTGTCGCCCTTTGGTTGCGGGTTCAAGTCTCGCAACCTTGCCGGACGCGACGGGTCGCCGCCCGACCTCCGGGTTGTCCTTTTATGGCAATCCAAAATTAATCTCAAACTTAGAATTTATCCAAAATACTTCTGTCCAAACTCACAGTCCAACATTTATAAGGAAGGTAGACATAATGTATATCCTTTTTACCCTGTAATAGAATATTAATACCTTCATCATGTATTCATTTAAAACACTGAAACATCCTGAATTACCATAATCTTTATTGATTATATTCATGCTCACTTATTCCATATAGAATGCTGGATATACCTCATCAATCCAAAAATGTTTTAAACCCCAAAAATGATGGAATATACAAATCATTAATCAGTTCCAAGGTAGTCAAGAATATCCAATATAATTTATCCCAAACAATCACATATTATTCCAAAATCACTACCTCAGTATCAGAACTATATTATGATTTATCATTCTCTCAACCATATATTTTCCAAAAATTTATCCTACTATTGAGTCACTTTTCGTTGTTCCACACAATCTCAAGTCCTTAATGAAATAGTACTGCAGTACAATCCTTACATACTCCATAATTATTATAACAAGTAAATTGTTGATACACACTCAATTGACATAATCAACATAAGAACTCTAATCATTCCTCTTCATCTATGGTAGTATCATAACTTGATTATTATCCAATAACATCATTTGCGGCATAGTTTGATGACTGGGACATAGGTTCGCGTAGTGTCCAAACTCCTTGCAAATGAAGCATTGTACATTTGAAACCATTTTCTTACCCTTGCAGTTACGTACTTGGTGCCCTTTTTCTCCACACTTATAACAAACTCCCATTCCTTTCAGGCAAGTTCCAGGGTGTTTCTTTCCACAGTTACCACATATGGGAAAATTCTTCTTTTCCCTCTTCCCTTTATCCATCTTTCTCTCTTCCATCCTTTTCTTCTCTTGCTTCCCTTCAAATCCATAGGACTCAGTAAAATCTTTACTTATCTTATCAACACATGATATTATTTCTTCATATAATGATAATACATGGGAGACTATTTCTCTTATAAATTCTAGCTTAAGACCATGAAAGATATGATCCTTCCTTCTCTTTGGATCATGTGCATTGCTAGAGTTCTCATTCCTTCTACTGGGCGCCATTTCTAAACAATGGCATACACTAGATCAGTTTATGAATCAAAATACATAATCCCATACTTATAAAACACTTAACATAAATTGAACTATTTATGGATATAATCCATAATCATAAAAATGTTTTCTTTGAGGAAGTATATACTCATAAACCCTTCATAATGATTTGTAAAGAAAATGAGAGTTATCCTAAGCATATCCCCCGGGAGTGTCGTAACCAAGAGTGCAGCAAGACCCGTTGTCGTGCACCAGTTCCCGTTCGAGTCTAGCTCAAAGCGGTGTTTTCGGGTTTTACCCCTAGGTACATCTGTGCCAGAGCCGCCTCTACCTGCTCGTATCCAGACAGGGATGTATTGCTCGGAAAACTCACAAAATCTCTACAATACCAAAATTCTAGGAAGTTCTTCTACACTAATCCTCAAAGTTCATCTTAGGTCTACGTGTTCAAATCAGAGTTTATCTAAATCTAGCTTCCAAGGTTTGTACTAAACTTCCTCTGATACCAACTGTAACGCCCCGACCCCAGTTGCCCAGAGTCGGTGCATTAATTACATAACATTGGCATGATCACAAGAAGATCAAATCTCGAAAGACCGATTGGTTTAGTAGCCTTGGAAACACTAGATATAATCATAAAGTTTTACATTACATTTCAAGGTGAAAAACTACTACAACAACAAAGTCTTCATATCCACACTATTAACCCCTCATAATATCCCTGCAAGTCATTCATAATTTACTTCTTCACTACCTGGGAAAAATAAAACATAGAAAAGGGGTGAGCCCAAATGCCCAGTAAGGATAACAATATAGCGGAACATTCAAAATAAGCATAAACATTTAAGGCAATGAATTACTAAAACAAAAGCCTTTTAAAATTTAACTTCAACATAGTATGGCAAAAGTAAAATGAAATAATGCCAATTACTTGTTCACATGGATATTCTACTAATCGAATAATCACATGCAAAAATCAATAACCACTTTCATAATGTTGGAATGCATAATGCCAGACTATCATAACCACATAGCCAAGGCCTCGTGCCAAGACTACAAATAAGATTTTGTCAAGGCCTTGTGCCAAGACACTAGTTTGTCTCATGAGACCTACCGATGCATCGAGGAGCTATAGCGGGCTCCACCCGTCACTTATTAAGTCCAATGCATTCCCATATGAAAAGGTTTAAACATAACATAAACATTCGTATTAAAACTAGCATACGAAATGTCAATAATTTCACCATAAACTATGAATGGTATAAAAATAGCACATCCACAGTCAAACATATCACAAAACCTTCAATACAATATAGAAGTTTTGTATCATAATAAATCAACTTCAAATAATCTTAAAATCCATCAAAGGATGTTGACATAGATGAAATCAAAATTCTTTTTAAAGAAGTATCTCCTTTTATTTTGAAATCATTTAAGATACATATAAAATAAAACATTTTCTTTGAAAATATTCTTATAAGCTTGTATGGAAAGCTTCGACGATTTTATAATGGCGGAAAATAACCGCACCCGCCGTATAAGTTAAAAAAAACATTCTTACCTCAATTCTGTCGAAAAGGTTAAAAAGGACCTTGTTTTGAAAACGAAGGAAAGATTCCTTTATAAACCTCTTATAAAAAGTCAAAAAAGGGTATAAATGACTTTAACCCATATTCTTGTAAATAGTAAAAATGTTTTGAAAAACATTTTTAAGAAAACATGGATGTGGATGATAAAGAGATCCCAGTAGATTATTACGTATATACAACCTCGGATAATGAAGAGATTGTGAAATAACCCTTACCTTGTACTTTTCCTTGGTTGGGGTAGGTTAACCTCCTGTATAATGGTGAAATAATTGTTATTAAATTATACAAGAATCATATATATTAATATGATATCATATATGATCTTTTAACATTGATTTGTTAATAATATCTTAGAATTATCGTCGTTTCGGGTGTTAACTTACTCATTTTCTTTATATGTTTTGTTACATAAGCCATGGTTGTTGTATCTTATTCATATCCAGAATGATATCCAGTCCTTAAACATCATTTTTAAATCATCAAATGATAATTATACTTGAATGGATACGATGGAGAATGAATCTCATCGCGTTCGTGGAGACGGTAGTCCGTACGTACGCACGAGCGACAATATCATTCTTTTGATATTAAAATAATATATAAATGGATGGTATATCATATATACAGAATCATTAACATGTTATATTTATTATTTACATGAGTTACACATCATTATTATACCCATCCAAATAATATTATATTGAATAACAATTACACCACGACGTGGAGACGGTAAGCCGTACGTACGCACGTATGGTGACATGTTATTCAAAGGGTGGATAGAATATTGAATATGATTGTACCATATTTATAATAACATCACAGTATATAAATGATACTGGAGTCATTATTTTAGAATGTTAACAACAAAGGAAGAAGAAGTGGAAGAAGAAATGAACTTGGAAAAGGGGTGGTGAAAACATTACCTCTTCTTCGGGTTCTTCCTTTTGATTTGATCAAAAGGGCTCCTTAGGTTGGCTTTCTGATCAAACTAATGCCCCTAGGTTGTATTGAGGGATGTTGGGAGAGTATTTGGGCAGAGTTTGGCCGAACCAAAAGGCTTTAGAGGTGTGAAGAAATGAGAAGGAGGAGTGCCCTTTTATAAGAGGGGTGAGGGGCACCTTTGGAAAAGCTAGAAATATTAATTTATAATAAATTCATATTCGGTTTCTAATGGCTCCAAAGTTGACTATTCAAAGGTTAAGGTGGGTATAGGTCAAAAACCACTCAACCAATAGAATTTAGACAGGTTTGGGTACTTATATTAACCTTATCTTTAAGTATTAACTCTAAGTTAATTAGTTTCACTTTTACAATGTCTCTTTGTATTTTTATATAATATGGTTAATAAACTTACTATATACATCCAAGCGACCCCCAAGTGGTCCATTAATGAGGAACCTATCATAATATAAGTCTCTTGGCCGAACCTTAGATTTTTAGGAATTTAATATTAATTAATAATATAATATTTGTTTTAAGAACTCTTTTATGTCAATTTTGACACTACTCAATAGTTGATTTTTTTGAAACTCCTAACAGATTGATTACTTCGAAAAAAGTCAATTAAATCAATCCTAATATATCATATTATCATATAAAATTAGTTTAATTCATTAAAAGTTTCATATTATAATTATTTGGGTATTTATAATATCAATTATTTTAATTTTTCACTATTATAGTAATTACTGCATCATCATTGTGTCATAAATAAAATAAATTAATCAATGTCTAAAAATTATAAATAAAATATCATTATGTAGGAAATCGTTTTAGCTTTCTAATGAATATTTATAATCTAAAATCCAACATATATAACCCTATGTAAATATTTTTTTTCTAAAAGATATATGCTTGTGTCATTTTTGTATTCATTTTAACTAAATTAAAATAAAGTGTCATTATCACTTACAAGTGGATCCATGGGGTCCCAAAATAGACCCAAAGATGCCCATGGTCGACCATGTATCAACCAATAGGGTTAAGACACGTTTTAGGGTAATTTAGTATTATTATAATATTATTTTTTAACCCTTATTTACCGGATTTACCCTTAACCATGGTAAATAAAATATTTACCGCAGTAATTATTCAAAATGTCTAAAAATAAAAGTTACCTATTTACACAATTTGAACATCCTGATTCCAAATATGGAATCCATTTTTCTAAATTCAAAACACAGAAGTGGCAGAAATTAATTTAAAATTAATTCCCGCTGTCAAAACAAAAAGCGTGTTTTTAAGAGGTAATAACTATCAAAAGATTGACACTTGTTTATGTTCAGTTTAATTGTAAAATTATGTCCAATGACCAACATTATATTAAATGGTAAAAATATATTCTAAATATACTTTAAAACTACTAAAATTCATAATTTATCACTATTAATTATTTTGATTAAAAAAGTTGTTTTTAATTAAAATTTAGTAATTTTCACTATTCATCAAAATATGAAAGTTATCCGAAAAGTACCAAAATTTCACCTTAGGCTAAATTCGATATTCCGAATCCAAAAATGAAGTCCATTTTAAAATATAAAATATATATAATTTCAAAAATTAGGTATTACTATTCATAACGGCTAGTTTGATCGGTTGTGGTGTGTGTTAAAACTCGAAGTTGCGTACAACACACGCTACTGTTTTATTCAAAGGAAAGCATACCGTGTAAGCTTGGGATGTTTAATTTTAAATTTTTGATGTCCCCATTTAGTCAAAAAGTTTAAAATATTTTATTTAAAAAGGTTTCACTATTAAAAGTTGATAAAAGTGTAATACTGAAAATGAATCTGTTCTTGCATTATGACTAAGAAACTCATAATATGGATTCTAAAATTATAAGGATTATATAAAGTTTAAAATGTAGTTAATTCTATTCATGACCTCTTTTAATGGCTTTTTTATTTGTAATTCATGGTGTGATTGAACTCGGTGTTGCGTGTAATGCAAGTTATTGAATTATTTTGAAGAAATAACATACTATGAAATCTTGGGGTGTTACAAAAACATTGATGACTTAGACACCATCATTAATATGATTTTAATTCTATCAGAGGATTTGGTGAGAATTTGAAGACAAAATTGTTGTCATAAAACTTGAGTGTATTCTAATAAATATATTTTATGGTAAGAAATCTTACCAGGATGATTCTGATATTAATTATTTTTTTCCATCAAGGAGATTGATACCATAATAATTAATTATAAAATGAGTGGATGAGAGGAATATAGATCTAAATGAAGTAAGAATAATGAAATAAATTTAATATCCTTAAAAACATGAAGATGAAATATGAGAAATGGTTCCCAAATGAAGATAATTGTGTGGAATACTTTTCAGAAACCCTATCTATAATTTCATGAAATGTTTCTCGAGGAATCTATGTATAAAGGCTCAATTCGTTGAAAATTACTCAAATATGGAGATGTTTTCCATTTATGAGAAAATGGTTTCTTGCAAATAACATGTTATTTTGATTATAGTGAAACAACTAGGATGCTTGTAAGGGAGGAGTGCAAGTGAGACCTACCTCAGTGCTAGGGTTTTGGCCTCCACATCCTCCCTCCAACCTAATCTTCATCACCCATATGGTTCTTATATTCTTGTAGGTGAAGTGTCTTGCACACTTCAGATCCCTTGTCCTAGTATGTCTCCTCCTCTTAGAATCTATTAAGCATCAGTTCCTTCGTGAGGTTCATCTTGAGGATATGGTCTCTTCTATGGTTAACGGTTGTAGTCGGGACCATGTATGGTTCATATTTCTCTCAGCTCAGGTCTTCTTGCATCGACCATCAGCAACGACAAGGGTTTCAACACCGCTAGGCTTTGATAGGTAGTGAGGCTGAATAGAATTCTATTGGCATGGGTTTTATGGGGCCGACCTTCAGCTATGACAAGGGTTTCATGGCACCATTTATCATTGAGGTTTGAGATGGAATGGGTTTAGGCACCGATCATCCATCATTGGCCTTCACTGATGGGATGGGTTTCTTGGTGTTGATGTGATCGAAACTACCGGCCCACGTCATTTGATTTGTACATTTTTGGGGTTTTTGGGTTTTTCTTCATGGACTCTATGTCAGATCCACTAGTGTACATGATTGTAACCAATGGTTTTTGTGGGCAGCCGCCATTCAGGAAGCCTATAGGCACTTTCATGGAAAATGGAGGTGCGAACATGGGCTATTTTTTTGCTACTATAGATGTCAAGGGGTTCTTCACATGAAAGGTTCTGCAATTCACGGGTTCCCTCATCCATTGTATCATGATCATTCACACCCAACCCCAATATAGTTGTGTTCGATGGATTCAATGATTCTTTGAATGGTTCAGGTGGCCTTTGTGAAGGTTGAATATTTGTATGTGCTCTTTTTTTCTTGGTCATGCGTTTTTTACTAGATTTTTTGGGCCGGTCTGGTCCTAGATAGGGTTTTTCCTAGCCCTCCAATTTCTATTTGTGTTTCACATGTCTACAATGGTGGAAGCCCTTGGACATACTGCTCTACAGTTAGTTCTCTTTATTTTAGTTGTCACTGATACTAAAATTTATTTTTTTGGTTCTCACTAATCATTAAATTGATTTACTTGAAAATAGAAAGAAATGTTTGGTGGTGGAGAAAAAACATGTATGTTCACCAATGTCAAGAAATAGAATAGATACCTATGTTCCTTGTTACCTGAGTCAACACTGAGTATGACCTAAAGGGTTTTCTTGATCCCCATGGAGAGGTAACTACCACCATGAAATCATAAATAAACAAAGATGAAAACAATTCAACAAAAACTATGAAAATATAAAATATTAGATGTTCGTATGATCATCACCTCAAAAGGATAAAGTAAAATAAATAGACAGGTAAAACAAATCCCAATGTAGTAAATCATAAAATTAATCTGAATCTATCAAGATAAACTCTACGATCTCATGAAACAGGTGGATGATATCTCCACTGTTCACCTCCATCAGCACTCTACAGTCTAAAGGATAATGAACATCCACCTTCTCCATGTGATGTTATCCATTTACTTGGTCCTAAAATGAGAATGTATATAAACTCCCAAAAGAAAAGGTAGGTTGTCTTTTATAAATCTCAGTAGTGTCTCACCAAGTGTTCTATAATCAATACAAAAATAATAAAAAAATTGTTCTATCAATTGAAATAAAACAATCCATGTCATTACATTAGAATATTTTAAATCAAAACATTCCTTCATTCATGTGGATGGTAGGTATATCATAATAGATTTTATATAGGCTTAAATAGACATTTTATATAAAATAGACTACATTAATCAGTTGGGATGAGTAAAAAAGTTCAAAAAAACAATTGAATGTATAATCGAATCATATAAATCCATCACCATGGCAATGAACCATGACTTATGTCAATTTCATTCTAAAAGAATCATCACATATCTCAATAATGATCTCATATCTAGTCAGGTGTGTAGAAAACATACACCTAAATAGTGGAACCCATCTTGGGTGGTATGCACACCAATAGGGTAACCCATCATAGATAGTCATTCCATAGTTTTTTAGTTATAGTTTTCATTGTATGTACATTTCTAGTGGATCAAGAACCTATAATGTTTTTCCCAATTACCAAATCACTAGCTAGAAAAACATGTTCATCTATCAATCAATAAATAAAACTAATTGGAAACCAATTATTTTAAATAATTTCAAAATATAATTTCCCAATTTCATTTTCTAATAGGCCTTATAAATTGCACAACCAAATAACTTGTTTTTCCATTTAATGAAATTTTAATAACCTTTTGATTTAATATTTTTTCATAATATCAACATCAAAACAACTCATCAAAAATATTTCTAAATAAATCCATCATTTTTCATAAATTCACAAAAACATTTCAATACCATTGAAATTTTTGTTTTTTATAAAATATCATGCCCCTTTCAAATCAGAGATACTATCATCCCAAATACATGTTTTTAATTCAATTAAAAACTCATTTTCAATAATTTAAAATTTCATGGATTAAATTGTAGGGAAATAAATTTTGAAAACACATATCATTAAATCATATATCTAGAAATCAGAACAAAAATGTTATTCTCCAATGAAGAATGAAGGTGAGGAAGATCTAGAACCACTACCTTTAATTATGTTCCAAAAATTGTAATTTAGATCTATAAATTTCATGGTGATATATAAAAATATAAAGTGTTTGGAAACATATATTTGAAGAAAACATGTGTGGGGATATCCACTTACATGAAGAAGATCGAACAAGCTCAATGATACTTTGATTCTCCTTGGAAATGGTTTGGAGGGGACAAAACCACCTCTTGGGTGACTCCATGGATGAAAAAGTTGTGTTATAGTCATAGAGGGGGATTAAAAATATTATATCAGGGGCTTCGATTTTTTAAAAAAATATTGGAGGAATTAAATAAAATGTTCACAGTTTTCATTGAGGTTTGTAGAATGAGATAAACCATTCATCATAACTGGGAGCCCCTAATGGGATTCTGGATGGGGTGAATGATTTATCCACACAGTTAAACTAATATTGCACAAACAATGCATTTCCCACTATCCATGGAGTGAACAGTTTATAGTGGTGTCCACATAGTTTGAAATACTTATACACCCTCTTCTAGTGTCCCTCATCATGGTGCATAGTTGTTTGGGCCAGACCACATTATTTTCCTAAATGATTAACTATGCGTACACAACCCCTTGAGCTTCAATCATTCTCCAAATTATCCTAGAATGGCCACAAAACAAGACTTTTCATAAATGAGATAAACATTTCTACACAATAAATAACTGAAAACAAGTAATGAGATGTTATAATCTTTAAAACATAAAAAAATTATATTCCCATAAACCCTTTAACGAAGTTTCCATATAAAAGGATTGTACCGCTACTCTCTCATTAAAGAACCCTGATCCCATGTCTAAATATAATATGAACAATTATTCTATTGTAGACATACCAAATGTTTCACTGTTTAACAAAGTAACTTTTTCTTATAATCAACTATCCTGAAAATATGCTCATTCACTTATAAATTATGCTCTATATCAAGGTATTCCCAACTCATGATTTGATATGGTGTAGAAATATAGATTCAATGATTTGAAATATGGAACATATTATGTATCAACAAAAAATATGGTGTATGTGATAAATGATAACCCACATTTCCCACCATGTTAAAAAACTCAAAAAACCCATAAAAAGTGAATGATTCACGTATTTGTCAATCCATTAATGACACGAAAAAGATAAAACTATCAAAATCACAAGGACTACAATTGAAAACACTAAAGGTATTTGACAAAAATTAACATCATATTTGAAACATATATTTTCCTAACCATATCCTAATAGTTCTACTAGATCATTGTTTATATTTCATGGACCAATATTTCAAAACGTCTTCCATTCAATGATAACACAATGAGGGGAGATAGATAACAACACCCAAGTCCCACCTCACGTAGGCCTTAGGTTGGGAACTAGTACTGTGAGTATAAACAAATCATCAAATGGGATGCAATTACCTCTATTATAATATATGATTGGAAGATAAAGTGATTTATACAAAAAAACTCTATATAATAGTATAAAAAACCAAAACCATCCAACATGCATTTATAAATAATGACGATATAGATAAAAGTCTCCAATGTAAATACCCAAAAGAAAAACTAAAGTAGTTACACAGTAGATATCCATAGATCCGAGCTAATAATATCCAATATGGTGTACATAGTCCTCCATGAGACATGAAAATTATTTAATATTATTAAGGTGATAATATAAGTATACATAGTAGAGAATAAAAATTATCTCATGAAGACATTAAATAAGAATGTTAATGAACCCATGAGATATAGAAAAACAAAAAACACATAAACAGGTAAATTATCCTTCCCAACCACACCAAACCACTGTAACCAAATAATTATTGTAAAGTATTGTAATGAAATAATAATCATTTTGAGTAAGGGAACCCCACACCTATTTCCCACTTATTTACTAATATCACACCTTAACATCATATGTAATGGCACTCCCACATCTTCCTACTAACAAATACCACCATCCCACAAGCATAGTCACGTCACATCTCTCCCACAGAAACCTGTGTGATGACCCCACAAAAACAATCGCATCACATATCACCAAAAAGCACATTATCCATCACATCAAACCCACATTCATAACCAAAGTAGTATGGTTTCATGATATTTTATGACATTAACCTCATTCCCTCCCCTTATGATGAATGGACCCCATCATTGGTTGTCCCACTAAATGTTCATCACATATCACCCAAAAACACCTCGGAAATAATATTTTTTCCAATGAAAAATAGTCCATCAACTAGTGAATTAACATGCACCTTTCTATATATACTGTGAATATCTACTCACCTAGAAGAGATAATTAGAAAGAAAGTGTATCCATCCATCCATCCTCATCACCAGAATGTTAAAAAAACCCCAGTGTGACTATGTGGGTGTTGTCACATAATTATCTATCCGGGGGGCTACATATAGAAATCACAAGTAATATTCATTTAAATACATATATCCACAAATAGGACCAAACTATGGGTTCACAACCAAACACTAACAAACACAAAAAATCCCCACAATCACTGTTAATGCTAAATTAATAAAACCACACAAACCACATTCTGCATCTCAGACAACCAACCAAACTCATTATCCATCCAATTCACGTCATTAAAAAGAACAAAAAACATTTAACCAACAATACCATAAATTATTTATTCATTATTTATTTCCATATAATTAACCATACTAAACCATAACCATATCAATCATTAGTAAAAAAATTATTATTCCACCACTACCTGGGATTCAACCATAAAGTAACCACACATCACAAGAATCTCATCATCTCCATCATACCCCACGCCAAAATCACAATTTAAAAACTATCATCTCACCACCCCAAAATCACAACCAAACATCAACCACCACATCACCACTACAAAATATTGGCTAAATAATAAACACCTAGCCACCCCAAAACTAGTTCAATCAAACCATTGGCTACACATTCCCCAACCACACATCGGCGCCTCAAACACATGTCCAAAAAACTATCAGCCCAACATCATATCATAAACACACATCACCACCAAATAATCACAACCACACATCAATTTCCATTTTATATATTTAAAAAAGGGTATTTTTCCACATTTCACAATATTTTAGGGGAAATATCACATAATCCAAAATTCCAATGCAACCATTTCATTAGGCAAATATAAATGGTCAACCAATTTCTATTTATGAAGATATCGCAACAATAAAAAAACAAAATGTATTCATAGTATATATTATCCAACAAAAAAAGACACCAATGGAAGGAAATTTAGTGGATCATCATGCTTGTATAATCACAATACCGTAAACATATCAATGCTTTAATGTCATGATCATAATTCTAGTTTACCCCCTTTAATATAAATTATCCACTTAAATATATTTTATTAATATAGAATCACCATAACCAAATGATGAATAAGAGTAAATACCTACCTCATGATACACGATATATAGAAATAAGGGATTGCATTCCTTATAGAATCATTTCCAGCACACGGTGCACCATAGGGTGAAGAAGAAACACTTAGAGGCCCCAACCATACCACCATATCATGGATAAACCTTCACCCAATATATGGATTATCAAAAAAACATCCCAAATCACTCCATAATCCAATATTACACCACCACATTGGTTTCCTAGAAGAATAATGTGATAAAACCATGAATAATAGAGAATAACTTACCATATATTTCAAATAGGGATCCATCGAAATCCATAGATTGAAATAGGAGGAAGAGGGAAAGATGGTCCCTCAAAATCTCTTATGGATCGCCACAAAATGTGAAGGAGGATGGTTTAGAAAAATAAGAAAAATCATCTCGTAAATGAATATAAATTCTTGAAACCCACTTACTTTACATCATGTAATACCTTAGATGGTATGTAATTCACAGGTTTCCCAAAATTTCAACGTTCACCAAGAAATTGGTCACCTCAACCATTAATAAATACACATAATAAATTCCACATACATTATGTATAATAAATAAAATGGGTACACCCATATCCATGTTAAGTATTTGAACCAGATGGATACACGATCCACAAACCACCATTACACATCATTAATTCCACATACATGATGTGAACTTCTTACATCAGCTGTGATATAGCTCCAGCATCCATCAAAAAATCATGGAACCTCCACAAAACATGTATAAACACTAAAACAAGAAAAGTAATGGTCCAGAAAATAATGTTACATTAAATAAAATACCTATCAAATTATTCCCACCCTCGAGTATCCATAACAAATCCCATAATTAAAAGGGTCTGAATAACCATCCCTTGAGATACCTCTCAATGATCTCATCATACCAAAAAAGATACCACAATCCAAACATGACATCCCAAATAGTCATAAAAAATATCACCCAACCTCATTACTAAACAGCCAAAAACATCCACCTACCACAGAACCACAATTCCAAACAACCAAAAAAACCTCCTCAAAGCCCAAAATAAAAATTATCACAACAAAAAACCACACTTCCCTGAACATATAAAAAAGGTAATTCAATCCTGAATTTCATGATATGATCCAATCAAGGAAACATTGTATTACCCTCATGTGTTTAATCACATAGTGTTATAATGAGTCACGATTAGGAATCGTTTTGTCCCCCTTATCATAGGTCATAAATTTATCACACATCATATATCAAGGGAATCAACAAATACCATAAAACAAAATTATTCAAACATCAAAAGAATAATATAAAAACATAAAACTAAAAACTGAAAACATCAATATTAAATAGAAATAAATTTGTTTCCCCCACTCCCAAGAACTCTCCACTAGGCCACAATATCCCTACAACACACAATCCAAAGGAATGTTATGTTCACATAGAAACTTCTCTTGGTGATCCTAGATATCTACTAGCCGCTCCTCAAATGTACCATCTTCCTAAATATCAAACTCTCTACATTTAATTTCAAGGGAGTCATCATGAAGATAATGAAAATTCTAAAAGTCGTGTAATACTTCATGGATCCTCTCTAGTCATGCTGGAAGCTCAAACTGCTAATATACCATTCCATCTCTCCCCAACACCTCAAAGGTAACAATAAACCTAAGATAAATCTTACTCACTCATCCAAACATCTACTTCCCACATTAATGGGAAACCTTCATGAAACATGGTCCCCGACCTCAATAACCAAGGGCCTCCTCCTATGGTTTACATATGACTTCTTTTGGTTCTGCATTGTATTCATCCGATCTCAAACCAGCTAGAAATTTTATTTCATGCTTTTCACCACATTGGCACCATGAACTGCAGCCTCCCAACTGTCATCCTGTATAATAGATAACGACATAGCCACCCATACCAATATTAAAATATATTAAAAAGTGATATCTATTGTACGTAATCTCATCCAAATTCATGCTTCATACTGTAGATCCACCAAATTCAAAGATGCATGACTACAAAATATCCTTCATCATCTAGATAATCCACTCCATCTTCCCATCTGTCTAAAGGTAGAAGTTAGTGATAAGGAATATCTGAGTTCCCAAAGTATCTCATAATACCCTATGAACTTATGAGGTAAAACATGCATCCAAACCCAATACAATGGATGTTGGAACTCCATGAAACTGCACCACCTCATCCACATACCTCTTATCCCAATCATCCAATTTTCTAAACTACTTGATTATTATGATGAGGTATAATTTGATCAAATAATCCATGATCACCTGGAAAGAATCACAACCTCACTAATCTTTGGGTAAGATTGTGATGGAATCCCTCGTGATTTCATCACATTTCTACTCTGGATCATCCAAATACTGCAAAAAACCACCATGAACATTCTGCTCAAACATTACCAGATTGAAAACCAATCAATTAACCACAAACCCTACAACTACTCATTTCATCCTGGGCCACCATAACTGCATAATTAAACCACAATACATCTTTTCAAAATCCTACATGTTCCTCCAAGGGTGAGCTATGAAACCCATAAGGGACTCCCTCATGCATCACTATCAGTAAAAACAGTCTACCCTGAAAAAATCCAGTTTCAACCATCATTTGACCATCCCTTTATAGCATCACCAAGTCCAACATTATCATGCATCACCTATTCTTATGAGGCACCACATTGAGATTCATCCACCTTCCACATTAAATAATACTACACTATCACCTGAGGCAAATAGACTCTTCCATCATTCACCCCTTCATCTACGTGAATGGTTTCCAAATCCTCCATGACCCTCCATGCATTCCCAAACTACTGAATAACATCCTTCCATGAATTTCTAATCAAACCATTGACTACAACATTCCCTTTTATCAAGGATTATGACATATCAAAATAATAATGCTGAAAAATCTCCATCCACCTCCTCTATAGAAAATTCAAATATTTTTAAAAAAAATTTCCTCAAAACTATTGTGATCCATGAATACCAAAATGTGATCACAAATGATGTAATTCCACCACAACATTAGAGAAAACATTACTAATTCCATATCCAAATCATGGGTGTCATAGTTAACTCGTGGGGGCATAACTTCCTTGAAATACAAGAGATAACTATCATATGATACTTTAATGAATCTTATTCCTAGAGAGGAAACATCAACAAACACCTCAATCAACAAAAGATCCTCAAGAAAACAGATGAAATGGAGAACTAACTAACACCCCTTCATTAAACCAACTGCATCCTTTCACATATCATTCTATACAAAAAAACTCGGTATTTTCTGGTCAAATCTTTCAACAGGACTGAAACATGAGATAAATTAGGAAAAAATTGATAATAGATTATGAAACCAAGGAAGCTAGTAACAAATTTCATTTTCTTTGGTGATTCACAATAAAATACTACCTCAACATTCTATGGGTTCACTTCCACTCCCTGTAGAGACACCACATGCCAGAGGAAATTTACTTATCGTGTCTAAAACATACAATTGGAAAACATTCCATAAAGATGGTGGTTTTGATAACCTATAAGAAATATCTGATATGATCATCATGCTACTCCTCTGACTTCAATTAGACCACGATATCATCGATGAATACAATTAATAAATAGTTATGAATGCATAGAACATGGAGTTCATAAGACCCATGATTAGGGATGGTTTGTTCAAAATGCAAAAATGTTTGACTACAAAATCAAAGATACTATACATACATCTAAATGAAGTATTTAGGATATCATCATTTTTCAATGTCAACTGGTGATATCCTGATTGAAGATTAATCATAGAAAACCAACTCACCCTTCCTTGTTGGTTTAAAAGATCATTTTTCCTCTAATTGGGTTAACGGTTCTTGACTATCACAAAATATATTATCTGGTAGTACATTCACAACCTCGTACAAGAATCACCCTTCATAAATAATAGCACGGGTTCACCCCATGGTGACATATTGGGCCAGAAAAAACTATTCTGTATTATATCATTTTTGAAAATCCTAAACTCTCGCAACTTAGAATGTTTCATATGAAAAGGAACCCTCAAAATTGGAGAATCACTAGGATATAATTCAATCACAAACTCAACATCCTGACGATTAGGATGTTTCAATACCATCCCATAAAAACTATCCAAAAACTCACAAATGGCCATCGGGACCTCCACTGTCCTAGACTCGTCATATTCCACTAAAATCATAGACAACAATGAAATAACGGTCTCCACACACATACTTCCCACCTGACAAAACTTCTCAGTAAAAAATACATATGTTGACCATCCACATATGAGAGAAAAAATAACATTCATAAGTAGTCAACAATAAAATGAATGTAACACATCCAATTGATTCCAAGTATAATATTACATGGATACATATATAATAAGAAAACACCCCCATGTGACTAATTTGGCCCCATCATTAGTCGACACCATAAGAACACATTAAACAAGATATTATGGCCTCTGAATAGAATAGTAAATGAAAAGGGAACCTGAAGTCTCTGTATATATAGTCCCAAAGAATGGATGAGAGTGGGTGTGATAATGGAGTGTGAATCAATAGAATCAAATAAGGCATAAATTAGGGTACTAAATAAATTGATCACACCAATAAAGATCTCTATCCCCTTTGCAACTGTTTCCTACAATATGTGAAACTGACCCCACCCATATCAACTACATCTATACTAAATAATACATCCATGACCAGGCTTATATAGAGGTATCTGAATACAAGTAACATCCTAATATTGGCCTCCACCCACTCCATATTCTCTCAGTAGAGAAGAACTCTAATACCCCTACTAATGAAATTCCCTCATGAGAAAATTTAGTTGAGGTTGGAACAAAACCTATCTACCTCCAAAAATTTAACATGACAAAAAATTGGGCATGAGTTTTGAAAATTTGCATGAAAACCACTTATAAAGCACACTAGCGCAAATTCCCAACAAAGATTAGAAAACCACTTTCCCAAGAATGTGGAAAATAATGTTTCAGTGGCCGAATTACAACTGGTTGAAACCTAGATGGTCTTGGTGATTAAGGCCTACCACTAACAACTATTCTCTTAAAGGAACACTGAAAATTCATTTATCATGGTAAACCACCTTGTGATTGTATCCTCTCAATCACCTCCACCTTCTTCAGAAACCCTAGCTAGGTGGTTATCATAAAATAAGTAACTACATACTATATTGAAGAAAGGATTTCCTCCTCAATATATATTATACAAGACATATAACAAAAGATTCCTCATTACAAAAATGATCTTGGGTGAAGATATAAATATTCTTGAATGTGATTCCAAACTACTACACTAAAATACTCCCCTAATGATGATAAATAATCTCTATACTCTTTAATTTCTTCATGGTCGATGAAATGAAATCTACCAGAACCTTGTATAAAATTAAAACAATGAAAAATGTACCTCATTCCACTCATCCAAATATAGTGTCCAAAATTGATGTGAAACTCCATGCATTTTAATAACTACCAAAGTAAAACAGTGTCCCCTATTGCCCTAAATAAATTGAAATATATCCCTTGCTCCTCTATCCAACTCTCTGTCTCTCTATATGAAACAATGCCTTGACACATCCCCAAAGCATGCCGCTGTAATGAACCCAACCCCCTTTACCACAGATCTTACACCTAAATTGTATCAACCCTAAGATGATCAACCAAATTAGCATAATGATGAAAAAATTCCATTTCCACATGTAGATGATGAACAACATCCAAACCTAAAAATAAGGAGAACGTCTAAATCATGGTATCATGGAATTTTATTTAGATTCATTTTAATTCACTTTATTCATATAAAAATTCCAAATGCATCCATAATCAATTAAGAACACAGGTAATCATAAGTCATGTTCCTCTCTTAGGTATCTTTCCTAAGAATAGTTTCCAATCACTTGGTCATTTGATAATCTCAGAGTTTTTTCACTAGATCATGTGGGACGTAAAATCCCATTTTCTAGCTGGTCTCCCTGGCCTATCTCACCGACCATGTTCAACTTCAACGTTTTTCATACCAATCAATGTAATACTGAATATAACTAAGTCCAAACATAATTATATATATATAACTGACACTGATACCACTCTATCAGAACCCCTCCCACCAAACATACCACAACGGCAGGAGAGAGGCAACGACCCTCAATCATAACCTCCAGTAGGCCCTAGGTCATCGACTAGAACTAGGGGTTTAAAAATTCCATGAAATGGGAGGGATTACCCTATATAATAATATAGGATAAGGAGATAAAGTGAATAATCCACAAAAAACTACATTGAATAATATAAAATGAAACCAAAACCATCCCACATGATTGTATAAATAAAGATGATGTAAATAAACCTCAAATGTAAATATCCAAAAGAAAAACTATAGTTATGACACAATATATATACAATGACCCGATCTCATAATGTCCAACACTGTCCTTGTTCTCCCCTAGGAAACCTAAAAATAAGATTATATATATAGGGTGAGCATAAAAGTATACTCAATAAAAAAATCAAAGTCTCTCATGAATATGGGAAAGGATAATCTTAATTCACCCATTAGAAAACAACACAACCAATAGCACAAAAATAGGTCAAATATCCATACCAACCTCCCCATTTCATGCTCACCAAATTATAAAAGACACATATACATATATAATAAGAAACATATTAATACTTGTACCCCCAGTCCACTTTAACACTAATTTACCTCTCTTACACCCCAAAATCATACACCCTAATACTCCCATCTACTTCCATTAACAAATTCTACCTCCCCAAAATCATGGTCACATCAAATCTCACCCATAGACACATGGATGGAAACGGAAAAATAATTGTCACCTGACATCTCACCCACAAAAACTTAGGCTCTCACATTATAGCCATTTACAACACTACCTTAGTTAGGTATCATGAACATGAAGGAAACCAACCTCATTCCCTCCTTCTACCATGCATGACCCCGACCATAATCTTCCCCCCAACACGGTCATAAAATCTCACCTGAAAACAGATGGGCCATCACATATCACACAAAGATACCTATTCCATTACTTATATCATGAAAAACCTATGGATATCACATCCCATTCAAATCAAGTCACATAGATGTGATGTTGGGAAAAAGAGAGTGTCCATACACCTATCCTGATTACCAGGATGTTGGAAAAACACCCCCAATTGACTATTAATGTGTCAGATTACAATGCTCAATGTGAAAAAGGGTGGATATAGAAATAATAAGAAATATATATATATATATATATATATATATATATATATATCGACACACAACCTCAACATATGTCTTCACAACCAATCACTGAATAAATCAAAACACCCCCACTTTCATTGCCACCAAAAAATTTATAACACCACCCAAACAAATTCCCACGTCTCACACCACCAACCAATATCATTATATCACCTGATCAATTAATTAATAATCACCAACAATAATTAACAACGTATAAATTAAATTATTTACTCATTATCCATTTTCATTCCATTAACAAAACAAATGAATATCCATTTCAAAAATTATTTAAAAATTTATTACTTCATCACTACACATGCTTCTAGCACAAATCCAAATAACATCACAAGAAGCTTGTCATTTCTGTCATACTATCTCCTCATCGACGCATACACATGGCTGAACGACCACCACCTTACCACCAAAAATGAATTGAAAATTATAAACCACCACCTCCCCACACTAAAAAAGAACAACCAAACAAAAACCACCTCACCCCCCCCCCCCAAAGCATGTCCATTAAACCATCATCCCTATAAGCGCCAGACACACATAACCACCCCAAAATCAAACCAATCAAACCATTAGACATGTATCACATATCAGACACACATACCCACCACACAGGCACAAACACTCACAAAGTGTAATAAAATACCATTTTAATGATTTATAAAATGATATTTTATCACTCTTCACTTTATTTAAGGGGAATTATCATATAAGAGAAAATCCTTGAGAAATAATTTCTTTATCTAAATATGTGTGTTTAGAAAATCAGTATTATATGGTGATATCAAAGTAATCAAAAAAATCCTTAATCATAACACATATCAGTATGTGAAAATAATTCCCCCAGTAGCCATAATTTTTAGCAGGTCATCAAGTCCATATAATCACAATACTAGAATCATATCAATGTTATAAAAACATTCAAATAATTCACTATTATAACTTTAAATTTCAATAAAAAAATAATTTATCTTTGATTAAGCTATAACATTCATTAATTATTGATGAACAAGAGTAAACACATCATTCATGATACATAATAAAGATAAATGATAGATTCCTTACATCAAAGAATCATTTCCTTCATGATGCGCATCGCCGGATGAAGAAGAAACACATGAAAACTAAAACTACACCATTAGATCACAAATCAACCAAAAAAAATTAATGTATCATCAAAACACAACCCAAATCATAACATAATAAAAAACTAAACCACCATAGTGGGTTCCTGAATGAAGAATAGAAGAAATCCACTAACAAGGGGGAAGAAAGTAATATGGATTTCCAACGGGGTTAAACCATAATCAATAGATCGAAGAAAGAGGAAAAAGTATAGAGGATACCTCAAAATCATCAATGGATTTCTACAAAAATAGAGAGATTATGTTTTAGATGAATAAGAAAAATTTGATAATAAAATAACATAAAATCTTGAAAACCGCAATTTTCACGGCGTGTAATACATTACATGACGTGTAATTTATGAATTTCCCAAAATTTCAAATTTCACAAAAAAATGTGTCAACATAACATTTATTTAAAAATTATCTTCAATTCCACATACATTATTTGTAATAAATCCTGCATGATACCACTGAATTATGTTCATGCTTTGAAATAAAAGGCTACCCAATCTGTCAAACACCATTACACGTCATGAGTTCCACTAACTCTATGTGAACATCCTGCAAATGGTCTTTTCGTGCTCCATCATACACAAATAACTAATGTAACATCCCCTAAACATCTATAACCACAATAATGTAAAATTAATGAGATGGGAAGGCATTATCCCTTATAAAATCTCTGTACAAACAAATAACATTTACCCATCTCCGACCAACACAATGGATATTTTTACAACCTACCATATAAGGCCTCAAAGGGGGCCATCTGAATAAAATATTGGTAACTATTATTATAATAAAATTCAACCAGTTCAAACAATCCTGAGATCTCAACGCCTTTTAGAGGCCACTCCAATGGGAAGATATATAACTATGATTCAAATAAACGACTAAACCATATTTGAATCTGTTAAAAATGTCAATCTCATTCACATAGATATGTCGCAAGTACTCAAATTTGGTTGTATCGTGAACTTGTAATAAGTTATCCAATTACATTTTCTGATTAATCACAAACCATATCAAAATATGATTTAGAGGGTTACATGGAAACCCAACTAAAAAGTCTATAGATATATCCTCACACTTCCAAGTCAGTATTAGATGTGACTAATGTAATCCTAATGTTATCTGGATATCATCCATGCCCTATTGGAATGTATAAAAATGATAATCAAAATAGATCATGTACCATCTCGTACCTGTCCACTAGAATCATCACCACATATAATAAAACATATAATTGTTCAATGGTGTACCGCTCTCTTTAAATTATTGAAATGCACCATCATAGATTTTCTCAAAAAAATAAAAATTAACTAATTTTGGAAATATAGGGTACCATTATTATTTAACAACTTCTCACAAACGATCACCCATCCATAAAGAGAGACCATAATACCATACAGTTTATCATGAAGTTGTTTCTCCTAAAGAATCATATTAAGAATAGAAGAGGTCAACTTAACACAATTCAAAACCACCTCAGCTCATTCTTCCCAAAATCATAAATGAAACTGTGAAAAAAGATTTATCAAGATCCATTCTTTTAATGTTTCATTCATGACCTATGATGTATGTTTCATACTCAAAGCATCGCCAATAACATTTCCATTCCCATAGGTGTTGTCAATAACGATATCCAAATATAGTAAATAGTCCAGCCAAGTCATCTACAAAATGATAAAATATTTTTGAGAGCTGATATAAATCATGATTTTGTGGTCGGAAAATATGGTAAAACATTCTCTAAAAAATTAATTCCAATAAATATTAAGCACATGCATCACATATTTTAGTCTGAGATCATGGGTTGGATAGTTTTTCTTTTGTGGCATAGGTTTTCAAGAACTATAACCTGCCACATGATCACCATACATAAGAATCAAACCCAAACCAATATTTGATGCATCATTAATGAAAAAAAATACCTTAATAGAAAATAGAAGAGTCAGAACTAGAATAGAAGTCAATATATGTTCCATTTCAATGAATGAAATATGAAATTTATTATCCCATGTTAACCCCACCATTTTCTGAGAGAGAGCGGTAATCAAAAACGCAACAATAATACCCCAATAAACCCAATATTCTTTACATCTATAAAATATTATGTGGTTTCCACCATTTCATAATATCTTTCAACTTCTAAGGATAAAATTAAATAAAATTTTTAGAGGACACATGTCCTCCGAAAATCACATAAAAAATATAGAAATCGCATTTTGATAGCTTGACATAGTTTCAGTGATTTATCAACATTTATAGATCTCCTCATAGATGATGCACATGATAATCATCACACTTAGTTTTAACCAGGTTATCATCTAAAAAGGCCCTCACACATACACAAACACATATATATATATATATATAAAGACACTCATGTAATATTTTTTTCATAAAATCCACTAATACTACAAGATTATTGGTTAGACCAAATTAAATGAAATGATACTCATAATGGTAAAACCTTCTCTTGAAGGTGGTATTATAAATGTCAGATTCTATTGTTCTTAACTAGTGGTATCCAAATAAACGAACGATAATTAAGAACTAATTATCCTCTTTAAAATGGTCAAATATATCATCAATCCCTGGTAACAGATACTGTTTCATCATCGTACCTCGATTGTGTTTTGATAATCATTATACATGAAAAGTGTTCGACCAGATTTCTTATAAAAGGGAAAAGGTTCTGCCCAATTTGGCAAGCGTAGGTGAATCAATAATTTCTCTAAAAGATCATCCAATAAAGCCAGTAACTCATTTAGTTAATCTTTTTCTATAAGTTAAGAAGTAATATAAATTGGTTTAGTAACAATATCTAATTAAATAGAGAAATCTACCTCCTATACTAGTGTAAACCTAGAGTTTTCAAAAGCAAACATATCTAGAGACACGATGAAAACTAGATGGATATCATTGCTCAAATATTCCTTATATAGAAAAAATTTAACATTGATATTACTTTCCTGAACTCAGGGTAAAAACGTTTGGATTTACTCATCATCTGGTCAAATTCTCCTTAAAAAATGACATGTCCCATAGGTCGCATTAAAGGAGACCCGCTAAATCTTATAGTCAATTATAGTGTTATTATCAATGATCCAATATATATCTTGGTTTATTTTATTTGGCATTATATACAGAAACAAAAAATTATAGAAAAGATCAATATCTGATAAGGAGAAGACACATTTATGACAAAGGAGACCCTGATCTCTCTTCATTTAAAGCGGCGTAGTATTATCCATCAAATATGATAAAATATCTATAGAAATATTTCTCAGGTTCACAATAAGTATCGATATACACAATTGATATGAACTATTATAAAACATATAGTCACTAAAATTGATTCTATAGTGATAGTACCTCTAACAGTCGTTGGACCTATATCAGCTTCCTTTAGAGGCTCTTCCAATGCCTGAAAAATATCTGTTCCGGATTCCTATAGATAGAACCACTTTGTTATGGAATCATATTATTACACTATAATTATTTTTAAAACTGATGAGCCCATTACACTATGAAGATCATAAAATAAATCGAATAATTTCTATAGGTTCCCTACCTAACAATAATAACGGTTAATCCTTCACACCTCAGTAAAAATATGTCTTGAATACCTAGCTATTCCACACTAGAATCTATTTAAAAGTCCCCTACCATGAACTTCATGAGGTCTAGAGGATACATGCTATTGATAACCATGATGAGACTCATTAATCTTCTATTTTCCATTAATGGAACTCATAGAACTTCTAAAGGGAGAAAAAGGATACCCCCATCAACCATGAATTACAATCCAGATCGAGCTCAACAATCAACACCATATCCAGTACCTTTGTAAATAAAGTATGATTTAATAAGAAAAAATATGAACATATATAAAGTAAGATACCCAACGTTAACTATAAATTCATCATTTAATCATTTGATACAATATTTGGTGAAAAATTAACAAGCTCGATAATGATTTTCACATACTACATGACGGCCCCTTCATCCGGTTAAAGGTTTAATAGCTCCATAGACATAGAAAATTCCATTAAATATAGATTGATAGGACCAGGGAAAGTAACTCTAATGTACTTTCACTCCAAACCCTAATAGTTCTTTTTCCTTACCATTTATTCCCACTATCTTCGGTTGGGACCTTCTATCTTGAAGTTGAAACCTTTTAACTTAGTATCTTTGGGAATTTTTATGAAATCAAGAAAGGTGATCTGTTTTATTCAATCGATCCTTAGCCACTTGAGGATCACTTGTTTCCTAAAAAGTAGTTTTTTTTGTGAAGAAACAATTGAAATGACTCTAAGATTCATCTATATGAGGTTCCATAATTGGATCCCAAGAATTATTTGGTGGAACTGCCTATCTCAAATATTAGACAACAATCACAATAGTCTCAAATAGATTCTGGTCTACAAGAGGATTTGTTCACTTCAGTTCACCTAAAAAATCCATCGTGGGCCTAATAAAACATTTTATCATATGAGTGATTCTACACAACATCAAAAAACAACACTGATACATCAGGAAATTTGTCATAAAAATAAATCAGATAATAGAAATGAAAATATCAATCCCATCTTATAATATTTCAAGAATTGTATTTCAGCATACCCAAATCCAAATTAATAAAAATACATAAGTCAGATCAAAATGATCCTCAATGAAACTTTTTAAAATACTACCATGATGACTGAATGATTTATATGATGATAGATGTACAGTAACTCACATGAAACTACTACAAGATTCCCATAAGGAAATATCAAAATAAATACTAACATTAATAAAAGATGATTAACCTACTCCTCTTATACCACTTTATCAAGAAACAACCTAGATACCCTAGTACTCGGATACTTGGTGTAACAATGAGATGGCCCACATGTTTTTACCCATCCTTATATATTTCTGAATAGCACCTGATATCATACATTAATAAAGAGGGAAACAAATTTCCACAAAAAGAGGAAGATAAAAGATTAAATATTAGTATGATCAACACTCCAAATAGAGAATATACCAGAAATAGATAGGTATAAAAAACCTAATGTAGCACATCATCAAATTACTCAGCATATATTAAGATAAAACACAAACATACCCTAAAAAATATGATTAAAACTCCACCAGTCACCTCCTTTATCACACTACATTCCAATATATCAATAACATCCACCTCCTCCTAGTGGCTCTTTCCCTTTTCTCAGACCTGGCATAAAAAAGTATACAAATTCTTGAAGGAAAATTTATCATGTGGCATATAAATCCTTTTAGGGACTCACCATGTTTTCCATAATAAATATGAAAACAATAAACTTGTTATTATCTCAATTAAAATAAGACAAGGCATGTAATTATATTTTAATATTTTAAATCAAAATATGATTTCATTAAAATTGATATAAGGTATATGTAAATGAATTTTAAACAAGGTTAAATGAAAATATTACATAAATAGTTTATAAAAATAATATTTTAGGAGAAATACAGTTCAATAAATTTTTGGAATTTATAATAAAATCATGTATGGAAATTTCCTTGAAAAATATCCCCACAATATGTTTATTTCTTCGAAATATGACCCTAACACATCTCAATAATGATCTCAAATCATTTCATCTCTACAAATAGAAATTCAAAATAATCGAGTAAACCATTGTTATGATTTTACTCCCTAATAGGGGAACCCATAATGTGTAGTCAATTATCCTTTGTTTTAGTAATAGTTGTCATCATAATTCTATTTCATGGGTATCAAAATCATAGAATTATTATCTGAATTACCTACTAAATCTCTAGGATTACATGTGATTAAATATATAAATAAATAGATAAATAAAATTATTAATAAATCATTTCATGTAATTTTGAAATATAATTTCCCAATTTCATTTTTCAACAGGTGATCTCATTTCAAATTCAAATATTGGGTTGTCATCATTTCATGACATTTCAAATAACCATTAAATTTAAGCCTTTTTTCAGATTAAGGTCATATAATTTTATCAAAACAATTTCTATATAAATCCAACATTTTTCTAAAATTCTCCAAATAATTCTAATTCTATTGAAAGTAGGGTTTTTTTTCAAATTTAATTCCCATTTCAAATCAATGATAAAATCATGAAAAAATATGTTTTAAAATAAATTAAAAACTCAGTTAAAATTAATCCAAAAAATCATGTTTTCAATTATATGGAATATAAGTATTGAACTAAATACCCTTAAATCAATGGTCCATAAATCGACACCCATAACAAGATTCACCAATAAATAATTTGGGTGGTAAAGATCTAGGAACACAACGACTAATTAAAATCCATTAAAATTTAGTTTATATAGGTCAATTTCATGATGATCTATTAAACTCTATTTAAGAGACAATGAGATATCTAAACAAACACATGAGAGGAGATCCACTTACTAGGTGGAGATTTAATGAGATTAATGCCACTTTGATATTCCCCGAAAAGGGTTTGGAGGGGCCAAAATCACCTCTTGGGAGGCTCCAAGGATCAAAAAATAGTTTTACTATCGAATGGGGGATTAAAAAACTAAAACTGGTGGTTTGGTATTTTGAAAAAATAGATAAATTAAAAATCATGCACATTGTTTTTTGGGGAGGTCTATATTATTAGATAAAATGTGCTCCCTAAACAAGATCCCCTACAAGAATTTTAGATGGGGTGATTAAAAAAGTTCCAAAAACATCACACCCTCGTCTGGAAACTGAAAATTTCGATCACTAAACAAAATCCAAATAAGGATACCAAATGGATACTACCACTTTTCAGTCTACATAGAATCCTATAATTTCCTAGTCAAAGATATCAACATGGATGATACAATAAGAGAAATCAGGGAGACAATTATGATAATAGCTTGTGAGACCAATGAATCTATGAAACTATTCATCATTCATGGGTGTTTTCCAAGAAAACACTACCTCAACCATTGATCGGTCCACTTCAACACCTAGTTAAGACACCTCATGCCTGAGGAAATATTATTATTGTGTCCAAAACATAAACTTGGACAACATTACTTAAATATGGTTTGTTTGAATAACGAGAATGATAGATATATTATTATTAGAATAATAATCCTCAAACATTATGTAGCCCAAGATATCATCAATGAATACATTAATAAAATAGTCTTCCAATCACATAACATATATTTTCATAATTCCCATGAACATGGATGGTTTGTTCACAACACACGACTGTGTGACTATGACATAAAGGTTCCCACAAAAACATATAATGTAATTCATTAGGCTATCACCCTCCTTCAAGCTCATCTGGTGATATACATATCACATATTGATCTTAAAAAATCCCACTCAACCCTCCTAACCGGTCTAAAATATCATATATCTTGAAAAGGGTTAACAGTACTTGGCCATAACCAAATTTATAATATAGTAGTCTATGAACAACCTCATACTATCTTCTTAATTCTATAATAATATCACTAGAACACACCACCATGACACATTAGGTAATATAAAACCCTTCTGTATTTTATTATTTTCCTAAATTCTCAACTTCCCCAACTTGGAATGTTTCATATGTTAAGGAACCATCAAAATTGGATAATAAATGGGTTTTAATTCCATCCTATGATAAATATCACATCGAGGGGGCAGTGTCACTACCTCCTCATAAAAATTATCAAATACCCCTAATGAATCTATAGACCTCCACTTTCCTAGCCTCTACTGATTCAACTAAAAAAATATGAAAACAATGATTGAATGGGATCCACACACTGACTACCCTACTTAAAACCCTTCTCATGAACGAAAAATACATGTTGTCCATCCACATCTGAGAAAATGACTCTCTTTTAGAAGTAGTTTATAATAACATATACATAATAAAACCAGTTTATTCCAAGGATCACATCATATGACTACATCTATTAGAAGAAAACATCCCCATGGGACTGAAGTGCCCCAACATCAGTCTACACTCTTGGAACACATTAAAATTCTATTATGGACTTTAAATGTTATAGTCAATGACAAAGTCATGGGAATCATATCTATGACTAGTACCAAGGAAAGAAAGAGAGTATATGCAATAAACGATTGTGATGCTCTTAAATCAAAAAATGCAACAAACAAGGGTACTAATTCAACTGATTTCAACTCTAAATATCTATACACCCTTTGGAAATTTCACATCCACTGTGTGAAAATGAACACGACAATATCCTCTACCTATATACCAAATAACACCTCCCTGACCATGCCTTTGACAAGGTACCAGAATATAATGAACATTTAATTATTTTTCTCAACCCATTCCATCTTTCCTCAGAAGAGAAAAACCCAACTACCCATACTGCCGAATTGGTCTCATGTGAAATGGTTGTTTAGGCGATCATGAAATCTATCTAATTCACACAAATTTATCTTATTCATCCATTGGGAACTAGTTATGAAAATATAAATGAACACCATAGATAAATCACACTGAACTAAATCCCCAAGAGCATTAAAATTAGTAGCCACATAAGGTTGAAAAGAATGGTGTTGAGTTCGAATCACTGATGGTCAAAACCTCGAAGGTCTTAGTGCCTAAGAACTGCCATCGACAATTATTCTCCCTATGTAACCCTGTTAATTCTCTTATAGCAGTAAAAAATACTGTGATTGTATTCCCTCAATCACTTCCACAGAGAACCACAACCAATTTCTACACATCCAAACACTAACTAATCACTATATCCCCACAATCATTTCCACCCCTAAATTTTTAACACCACGGACACCACATGAAACATCTCACACCACCAACCAAACACATTATCTAGCCAATTTGTTTCATTAATAAGTACCAACCACATTTATCTACAAATCATATCAATTATTTATTCATTATCCATTTTTAACCCATTAACCAAAACCAAACCCTTCCATTTCAATCATTATTAAAAAAAATTATTATTTCATTACTACCAAGGATTCTATCATAAATCAAGAACACATAAAAAAACTTATAATTTATATCACACTTTCACCTCACCACCCCAAAATCACGACCAAACAACCACAACCTCTCTACCCCAGTAGCATGGCCAAACAAAAATCACCACTACACTGATCCAATGTGCATCCAAACAAAAACCACCTCACCTCTTCAAAATCATGTCCATTAAACCATCATCCCCACATTCCACAACCACACATAACCTCCCCAAAATCATACCCATCAAACCATCTACCTTGGATCACATCCCTAACACACATCCCAACCACACAATCACAACCACACACTAGACCACATCGATTACCAAGGTTTTATCACATTTCATGTTATTTAAGTGGAATTATCACAAAAGAAAAAATAAACGGGAAACCATTTCATTAGAAAAATATAAGTGGTTAGCTAATTAAATTTTATGGTTATATTATAACAATAACAACAAATGTATCAATAATCACACATATCATGGAGCACAAAAAATCCCATTACAAATATAATTTTTAGTTTAGTATCTAGCCCATATAATAAAAATACCACAATCATATAACATATATAAAATCATGAAAAAAATTCACTATTTTCACCCGTCAAATTAAATTAGGAAATTATTTAACTTTTATTAAGTGAGATCAACCATAACCTATAGATGAACAAGATTAAACCACTACTACATGATACACAATAAATATTAATCCGGGATTCCTTACCTCAAAGAACGTTTCCCAACATGTTGTTCAACATATGGTGATGAAGAAAAACCCGAGAACTACAACCACACCATGAAATAACAATTAATCCAACACCACATCAAGAGATCATAAAAAACCCCATCTCACGCCCTAAACCAAAACCACAACCCAATTGAGGGTTATTGAATGAAGAAAGGGAAAAAACAACTAACATGGGAGAAGAATATACCATGGATGTCCCAAAGGGTTCAACCAGATGAAATGGATCAACAAAGAAGAAAAAAAGGCTATAGAATCCCCCAAAAACACCTAATAATTTCCACAAAATGAGAGGGAGTATGGTTCATCTGAATTTGAAAAATCAGTTGAGAAAAGAACATAAAAGTTGTAAACCCTCTGGATTCATGTCAGGTAATACATTACATGGCTTGTAATTCATGTGTTCCCAAAGATTAATTTTTTAAAAAAATGTCTCAACAAAGCCTTTATTTAACACACATTGCCAATTACACTAACATGATCGTTAATCAATCTCACAGGTTACCCACTAGCTACGTTTAGGGTTTGAAATAGCCTCCTACACAATATGTGAACAACCATTACACACTATGAGTTCTAAATACATGATGTGAACTTCCTACAGAAGATCTGTTGTAGCTCCATTCTCCATAAAAAACTCCCAAAACCTCCCATGAACACCTCGAACAACAAAAAATTTAAATGAAATGAGATGGAAGAATCATATCCATTTACACAATTTGAGCCCCACTGCCAAAATATCACCAAAATTTGACAAACATAATGGGGATTTTCACGGCCTACCATATAAGTCACAAACGGTGGAAATCTAAATAAATGTTTGGTAAATGTTATTATAATAAAATTAAGCAAGTCCCAAATTGACATCCTAAGGTCCCCAAAAGCCAATAACACAAGATAGTAACACAATACAATGAATACTTGTTTCTTTTTCTAATTGGGTCATTCGTATATGGATGATATGTTTCTATCAATGTTACCTAATATCTTAATGCGTTATAGAGGTGACTCCAAAGGGATGAAGTAAATATGGGATCTCTATCAGAGACTATCACATAATTGAATCATTAAAACATGAAAATATCATGAACATAGGTACGCACCAGGTCCATAACATTGTTTGTATCATGAATGGGTTTAAAGACATCAAACTTCATTATCTGATCAATCTAAACCCATATCACACCCATTTTTCAAGGGGTACATAAAAACCCAACCAAACAGTCAATAGAAATCCCATCCCACATCCAATGCCGAATTTGATGTGAATGAAGTAAGTCTGAAGTTATCTGGTTATCAGAATTAAACTGATGGAATGTATAACAATGAGAAACAAAATCAACAATGTTTCGTATTATACATGGCCACCAATATCATTGCCACATATCATAGAACATATAATTGTTCCAAGGTTCACTTCCCACTGAGAGTTATGGAAATCCCACATCACAACATTTCTCACAAAAAAAGATCAATAAATCGATTCTGGAAATAGAGGATACCCTTACAAGATAACAACCACTCACAAACAATTTCCCTACCATAAAGATATGCCATAATTTCATAGAATTTATCATAAATTTGCTTTGATGAATTATTCATCTCGAGAATAAAAGAGGTCAACTGAAAACTTTATAGAACAATCAGAACTCCTTAATCCTAGAATCCTAAATACAACTGTGCAAAAAGATCCATCAAGTTATATTCTTTTGATGATTCTTTAATTACCTTGGTCAGAAGGTTCATACTCAAAGCATCATCATCTAAATTTCCATTCCCTAAGGTAAATACAGTGTTGAAATATAAATATTGTAGTTAGTTCACCCAATTCTTCTACTAAAGGATAAAATATTTTTGAGAGATGATATTACTCAAAAAAAATTGGATGGTAAATATTTCAATCCTTTCTCCAAAAAGATAAGTATTCCAAAGGTTAGGAGTATGCATCAAATTTTATAGTTCTAGATCAGGGGTCATATAATTCTTCTTATGTGGCCTATGTTTTCAAGAAATATATCCCTCCACATGATCACCAAATATAAGAATAAATCCCAAACCCAAATTAGATGTATCATAAAAGACTAAGTATTCATTATAGTCATCTAGAAGAGTCAACACTGACACAGAATTCAAAATATTTATCATCTTAGTAGATGAATTCTATACTTTATTATCCAATTTGAACTTCACCCTCTATAAATTGAGAGCAGTCATAATAGAATCCACCTTCCCTAAATCCTTTACAACCTGATTATAATACCCTACTAAACCGATGAATCTATAAATATAAAAAATATTACATGGTTTCTCAAATTTAATAATAGATTTAACCTTATCCCAAAGAACATAGAAACACTTTTCATATACCAAAATTCCCTATAATATCAGTTACAAAATCCAAAAATCACATTTTGATACATTTTCATCAGCTTAGTGATTTATCAACATTTCTAGAAATGTTATTAGATAATGAAATAAATCCTTATCACACTATGATTAAACTATGATGTCATCCAAAAAGACATCAACAAACATGTGAAGATAGTCATGGATTATTTTTTCCCTAAATCTATAAAAACCTTAATTTTATTTGTTAGAAGAAATTACATGAAAAGTTAATGATCATGGCCATTCCTTCTCTAGAAGGTGGACTTGATGATGTCATATTATTTTCTTCTCAACAAGTGGTAACTGATTAAAATTTCAATCTTAATGAACTAATTCTCCCCTTTATCCTTTTCAAATTGATCATCAATCCATGGTAACAGATACATGTTCTTCATAGTAACTTGATTGTTCTTTTGATAATAAACAAATAGGAAATGTGTTCCACAAGAATTATTAGAAAATATAACAGGTTCCACCAAAGGTGAAATGATCAGTTTATAAAAGACTTTGTATAAAAGATCATCCATCTGAGACAATATATCATTTGGTTCTTATGGTTCCATATGGTAAGAAGGAATGAAAATTGATTGAGTACTCGGTACTAAATAAACATAGAACTCTGACTGTAATACCATATGATTTCATGAATCATGTTGAAAATTGGAGGGGTATCATTAGTCATATATTCCCACTATAGATCCATATAATACATTAATATTACTTTCCCCTGTTCAAGATAAAACGGTCTAGATCTACTTAATATTGAGTATCATTCTCTTTCAGAAAACATGACACACCCAATCAGTTGTAGTAAGGAAGACCTGCTAAAGGAATCAATCAATTTAGGACATATGAGAAATGATAAAAATATATCATAATGAAGAAGTGAAGTGGTTTCATGATGAGAACAAAAAAATAAGTAATGCTCTATATCTCAAAAAGGGATGACACAAGAAGGATAAAAAAGACCCTTATCTCTCTTCATTTAGAGGGGCGTAGTAATATCCATCACATAAGATAAAATATATATAGAAGTATTTAGGAGGTTTATAATATAAGTCGATATAAAATTGTGATATGCACTAGTTTAAAATAATATAGTCACTAAAGATGAAGATCTAGTGATGGTACGTCTCCTAGTCACTGGACCTATATTAGTATCCTCTCGATACTCTCCCAGTCTGTGAAGAATCTTCATTCTGGATGCATGTGGATAGATCCCCCTTCTTTCATGAAGCTTATGATTACACCGTAGTACATTTATGAATTAATGATCTTCTTCCAGAATGCAGAACCCAAAATAAATGAATCAATTTCTATAGGTGTTCTGACCAGCCACAAGAAATGTTGATCATTGGAACCGTTGTACAAACACATCTCGAATACTAAACACTTCTAGACTATAATCAAGTTAAATGGAGTACACAAATAACATAAGGATCTCTAGAGGCTTCAAGCTATTATGAACCATGAAGAGACTCATCACGCTTCACCTTTCTTTTATTGGAACTCATATAACTTCTACTGTGATAAAAAGTAGTTATCCTTAGCCCTGAAATTCAAGAAAGATCAATATAAACTATCAACACCATATCAGTAAATCATTAAATGATGTGACCTTTAGTACAAAAACATTTTAACATATATTAGGTCAGATAACCATCTTAATCCATAAGGAAATTATGTTCTCATTTGAAAAAATGTCAGGTAAAAACTGCACAAGCATGGTAATGTGGTTCACATAATGTGTCATAGACATGACTTCACTTTGGAGGTTTATTATTTTCATTAACATGGACAATAAAATAGATTATGGATAGGAATTATCAATGAAAACATCACTAAATTCCATTCACTAAAAATTCTCTTTTTAATTTGTTGTTGCCATTGATTCCCATTTCTCCTATAAGGAACTTCTAGATTAACGGTAGTACCACTAAACATAATAGATTAATGTGTTTCATGGAAGTAGAAAAGGAATTATATCTTATTAAACATATCCTCATCCACATGAGTATCCTTAGTTCTCCAAAAATAAGTTGTCTATTAGTGAATAAACTCTTGATAAAGATTATGAGATTCATCCATTTGGGGTTCCACAATTGGATCCAGAACAAGAATGGGTGCAGGTGCATGTCCCAAACATTAGATATCACACACAAAAATCTCATCAAGATTATGTTCTATTGGACGACATTCTCATTGAGTTTCACCTATATCTTCCACCCAGAGCCTATTTAAACATCTTCTAAGAGACATGATACTTCCAAAAAAACATATAACACAGAAACATTAGATGATTCATCAGAAAAACAAATCAAATAATAGAAATTGGAATATCGTTCCCATAATATATTATTTATGGAATTGGTTTTTAGAATTCCAAAATCTAAAGTAATAAAAATACTATAATTTGCTCAAAATATTCATCAAATAATCTTTTCCTAAAAGACCATGGTGACTTAATGATTGTTATGATGTGGGATGTATAAGAACATACTTTCAAATACATCCTAATCCCTATGAATGCATCCCAAACCACATACTAACATAAAGATAGACGTTTGACCTTATCCTAATAGAACACATTTTCAAGAACCATCATGGATACCCTAGTACACTGATAGCCGATCAAACATTAACATATTCCAAATAGTGTTCTTGATCCCCAAATGTTGGTTAATAGAACCTGTCATTATACGTGAACAAAGAGGGAATGAGACTTCCACAAAAAGTGGATAATAACATATTATAAGTCATTTAAATCAACACTTATAAATGATAATGCTATAAAAATAGACAAGTATAACAAAACCAAACATTTTATATCATCAAATTACTCACCACCTGAGAAGATAAAACTCATCCATCCCATGAAACAAGTGGATGAAATCTCCACCGGTCACCTCTATTAGTACTACATATTCCAAAGGATAGAGAAAAACCACCACCTCCAAGTGTGTTTTCCTTTTAATATGACCGAGCATAATAATGTCTACAAACACCTGATGGAAAATATAGGATGTGAACTATGAATCCCATTATGGCCTCACCATGATTTCCATAATCCATAAAAATAAATAAAAATCCAATTATTATTTAAATAAAAATAAAACAATGAATGGAATATATATTTTCATATTTTAATTCATAAATTTTTTTGATTCAAATGGATTGAAGTTATATCAAAATTACTTTTAAACAAGCCTAAATGAGCATTTTACATAAATGTGTTTATATAAACTAGTTATCATGAAAAAAAATTCAATAATTGAATGGATTGTATAATAAAATTAAGTAAATCAATATCTAAAAAAATATTCCCTTGGAACATTAGTTCTTAGGTAATATTATCCCCACACATCTCAATAATGATCATGAATCTTTTCTAGTGTGCACACAAAAATAACACTAGATAGAGGAACACATCACATGCAGTCTACACAAAAATAAGGAAACCCATCATGGGAAGTCATTCCACGGTTTTTTTCATAATATTTGTCATCATAAGTCCATTTTTAAGGGATAAAGATCCTATAATTCTTATCCAAATTACCTACTAACTACCTAGGATTACATGTGATTAAAAAATCATTCAATAAATCAAATTGGAAATCAATAATTTCTAATAATTTTGAAATATTTTTTCCTAATTTCATTTTTCAACATGGCTTCTCATTCAAAAACCAAATAATAGGTTTTCATCATTTCATGCCATTTAAAATCACCATGAAATATATGAATTTTTTCAAGATCAATATCAAATAATTACACCCATAATATTTATAGAACAATCCATAATTCTTCACAAATTCACCCAATAATTTCTATTTCATTGAAATTTGGGGTTTTTCTCAAATATAATTTCTATTTCAAATCAACCTTAAAATCATAATAACTATATATTTTAAATAAATAAAAAAATATTTAAATTTAATAAAGAAATTAATGTTTTCAATCATAGGGAAAATAATTATGGAACCACATACCTTGAAATTAATGATCTAGAAATCAACACCCATAAACGGGGGTTGACAATGAAGAATGAAGGTGAGGAAAATTTAGGAACACAAAATATAACCAAGATGCAATAATATTGTGTTTAGATCAATCAACTTCATTATGATCTATTAAACCCTAATGAGGAGAGAATGATAGATCGAAAGTAAAACCTGAGAGGAGACCCACTTCCCAAATGGATATAGAATGAGATGAATGCCACTTTGACCTACCAAGAAAAGGGTTTAGAGAGGACAAAATCACTTTTTGGGATCCTCCAAGGATGAGCGTATAATTTTATTGTAAAATGAGGGGATTGGGGCTCTAAAACTAGTGTTTTAATATTTAAAAACGTTAGAGGAAATAAAAACCACACACATGGTTTTCTAGGGAGGGTTTCACTATTTAACAAACTATATACCATAAAAATGTTCCCCTAAAAATATTTTTAATAGGGTACATTATTTTGTCACATAGTGAAACTAACCATGATCCAACCACGTATTTTCCGAAATTGATTGGTTTCATTATTTAGAGGGGTGGCTGAAATGTTTGGAAAAATCATGTGGCACATTCTAGTGTCTCTGGTTTTGACACATGTTTTGCTGAGACAAATCATTAAATTTTTTCTAACCATGCACTGACGGTGAACCACCCCTTGGGATTCCAAAACTCTCCTAGAATGACCCCAAAACATTACACAACATAAAGGAGATCAAAAAAGGGTCATGACATAACTAAAAATGAGAAATAAAATGTTATAACCAATATGATAAAATCTATAAAGAAAATTTTTTAGAGTGGAAGATGAAAATTTCAATCTAATTGTAATGAACCAATAATTTATAAATGAAATTTAATTTCGAATAAAAAAATACCTTATTATGTCTTGTGGTTATAGAAAAAAATTAACTATAGTGGTTATTATAGGCCATTATAAAATAGGGAATATAAAACTAAAAATAACATTAAACATCATAATCATTAATAATATATTCAATCTATAATGACCATTAAGATTAGTATATAGTAAGGATTATGATAATGTTTAATTTTCATATATGGAAGAAATGATTGACTCGTCTAGTAGGATCGTAACCTATGAATCCCATTTATCAAATATTCTATGGGAGATGGCGTCACTGGGATTTTCCTTTGAAATATTCTTAGACAAAATTCATCAATTGAAACATGGTTAACACTATTTAAAGGAGAAGTTCAAATATAATTGAGATCACTACCCAAACAATGTTCACCGACCCACCCCAATAAATATTCATTATCACACAACTTCTCTTTAAGGCGTCAAATCATGTAATAAGGTGTTATATTTCTAGAACCTTGTAGTATAAATATTTATATTACCCTTTTAATGAAATATTGATTATATTTTTCATTTTTTCAATATTACAATATATATAAATATATAATTAAAATATGGGTTTGATAAAAATTATATTTTTTATGAAAAATACAAAATTTTATGTTGGGGAAATATATAGTTTTGATTCAAAAAATATTTTTGAAATTTTTTTGAATTATTAAATTAAATGTTAGTTCCAAGAAATATTCATAATAGTAAAAAATTGATAATATTATTTATGGAATTACAATTATAATTTTATAAGGATCGTAAAGTTGTTAGTGTCATAAAAACATATATTTTCTTGAAAATAAAATTTTTATTTGAAATTGAAATTTTCATATATAGAAAACTATTTTTGTAAAATAAATAATATTTTTTAAATAATCTCATAAAAATTATTCGATGGTGAATTTTTAATATATTTTTTAAATATTCAAATTTTTGGGTGCATAATAAATATTATATCAATATATGGTTTGTATTATGATATTATAATGTCATAAAATTAATATATGAAATACTATTAAAAAATTAAATAAATAAAAATACACATATAATTTAAAATTATTATTTTAAATGTTATTTGATTAATTTTATAAACCACTAATGAAACATCCAAAACTTATATTTTATATTAAGGTTTTAAAATTAGTTCTTTATGAACATGACTCACTTTTTCATCTTTATTGGTATTATTTTAAAGAGTTCAGTTCTTAAGCTAATATAATATAAAAAACCACACCTATTTGATAGAAACCATAGTAAAAATCCATGGTAGGGTTTTTGGTTTTCATTATTTTATTATATATATTCCAAAACCAATGTTTAGAAATTACAAAAATAATTCCCCTCTCTTTTTTCTTGAAACACCTACCAAACCTCCCAATCCTCTTAACATAAAACCCATTAAGAATTATTTTTATCTACATATCCCTATCAAATATCCTATCACGGTATTTAAATACTCTTAAGAAGCTTCCAGAATTCTTTTAGATTCACACTCTAAAAGTATGGGTTTCTCATCATCGTCCTTTTTAATCAACTAATTTTTTTCACCCTAAATTTTTATTTCCTATATCTAATGTTTTAATGTGTTTTACACATTCGTTTAATATTTTTATGATTCAAAATTAATTACAAACCACCTTTAACTCTCATAAAACCCTTTCGTGAACCTTCATGTGCACATGTTATGATACCGAAATTAGCCCGTGATTTTCTAAGAGAAACTTTTTCATTATGAATACCCATCCCCATTTCCATTCATGAGTATTCACCTACATGTGACTATACATCATCGATTAATTAAAATCATTTATTTAACCAAATATCCATATGTTTGGGATAAAATAAATTGAAACAACATTATATATTACATTATCTTTGTGGAAACTAAATTCATGTACATAGTATGATTGTGGAGGGTGGGAATGAAATTACATAACCCTCCAACAAATTTGCTGATGTTTTTATTGGATGAGATACCATGATGGGTTCATGTGTGGTTATCCTAATAACAGTATTATCTGATATATTAGTGGTTAGTCTTGATTTATGCTCATGATGGAATGTTTTATTAATGTTTCCACATTAATATCTTTTCGTTGTTGTCATCATCTTATATCATGGTCCAGTGATCATGTTTATGATATCTCACCCTTTTTTGTCACCATCATATGCCTCTTGAATCACAAGTGTTACTTAATCATTTTATGCTTTGACTATTCCATTATTGGGCTTTATAGAAGACCACATTCTTATCCACACCCCCAGGTTATCCCATGCAGTATCAGAAGATCAATGACAAATAATAGTATTTTATACAGTTTTTATATAATTTCATTTCATGTTATTTTGATATGTACTTATTTTACCAAAGATAATAGGACGATAGATATTTTTGGATTGTATTGTGAGTTTCTATATGTGATAAATCCTAAAACTAAATTTTATTAAATATATATTAGTCATGAAAATTATTCAGAAGAAATTTTTTATCAGCTAAGGAAGGTGTATTAAAATGTGATGAAAGTGGTATTGAATAAGAATCAACTAGAGAAGAATCTCGATGATTTATATTATCATGATTAGAATAAAATATAAGTTATCATAAGATGAATCATATATCAATATTGATTATATTATAGAATATAGACAACATTCTAAATAATACACTATGATAAAGGATATAAAAATGAGATTTAAAAATATTGTAATGTTAAGAGAAGAAAATCTTCCACTCAACTTAAAATTAGAAAAAAACATTATTTAAGAGATAAATATTAATCAAAGAAATTGAAATGATAAAACATGAGTATGAACATAAATAGGCATTTATGATATCAATTCTATAATTTTTTTCATTATAAAGAATTTGAAAAAATAACAACTAGGACTGATGAAATAGAAAACCATGAAGAAAAATCTATAATTGAATTCAAATAAGTCAAATATAAAAATATCATATTGTTCTAATAAAAATTTATAAATTTCTTATTTTGAATACAAAAATATGATATGAAAAAATAGTGTCTAATGAAGTTATATCTATAAAGAAAATAACATATATAGAAGAAAAAAATGTCATATTGAAATAAAAATTATTAGAGATATATGAAGAAAAGACCAAATCTTTCAGATATGGAAATAAAAAATTCAATAAATGGGTCTACATCAGCCTAAAATGTTCAGTAAAGAATCATATAATTGGGTCTAGTGGTGTCTAATCACTTAAGATAGATAATATAGCTAGATTACAACCTATTATTTAGACAATTTTTTATAATAATATAATACATCAATCTCATTACAGGTGTTGTGGAAAATTTATAAATAATGATTAACAGTATTGGTATAACAATTCTATAATAGGATAGAGAAGGGATCATGAATCACATAGGAGATAAAATATGAATGTTAACTTCTCAATGGTATCAATACTTTAATATTAATGTTGCATTAAATAATTATTTTGGAAGTATGTATCAGATATATGGGACGCATGATGAATAAGAAAATATCTCATATAACTATGTCATATTTATTTAAACTCGGTTAATTCATTTTTATAGATTTGGAAATGCTTAGAATCAAATCCACATTAAAAAACAGGAAACTGTGGTTGATGTTTCTTTTAGAACATTTAAATTAGATATTTTCTAGTTCATGGTAAGTGGTTTTTCTTCTCACATGGAAGGTGACATTAACAATTCAAAAACATAAGGTAAAAATTTGGTGTTTTTAACATTATAAATGATAGATATCTAAATATAAATTGAGTTGTAAAAATCACTATTAGAAAGAAATAGATTTTTCATGGAAATAATTTTTTTATTGATGGACTAAAAAATATTTTGTTGTATGTATTATATCCAGGTGATGTATAAAATTGTACTATAATCATAAATAATGGGGGACTATTCAGAAAATTGAAATATTGATCAATCATAAAAAATGATGATAATAAAATGTAATTTATTTCATGTTAGAAAATCGAGGATAGACTTCTACATGTGAATTAAAGAAGAAAATAGTTTATGGATTAGAATTCATAACCCTATGACACAAACGAAAATAAAAAATTTAAAGAGAGCGGGTTCTATGAAAAAAATTATAAAGGAAAAAACAACCAATATTTTCAATAAATATCTAATATGGTTAGGAAAACTCACAAGTGCGGTGATATTAAAACAATAGTACCTCAAATGTAGGTTCACATTACTCTTTATGGTACTATGAAAAAGAAGTGAACAATTGAAGATTAATATTTTATTAATTTTATTTGGTGATTTGAAATAATTACATGTATAATTTTTATGTCACCCAATTTCCACGCTTTAAATATATTCAAAATATATATAATATATGAAAACATTTAGAAATGGTTTTCCTTAAATAAGTTGAGATCTCATAGTTTCACTGAGTATCCCAAAATATTATTTTTTTAGTATCTAGATAAAAAGTGGATTAAACATGAATTTAGTTATCAAAAAACTCTTCAATATAATAAGGTATTTTATTTGAAAACGTGACTCTTGGTTTATATGGAAAAACTATGTTAGTTTAACATGACACTTTATGATAATTCTTCTTATAGGCCGTAATACTACTATAATAATTTAGATGATTTTTATTTTATGACCAAACCAAGATATGACTCTTTTGGAGTTTTGTTTCAAGAAGATTGCATATGTAAAATATATCAGGGTTTTTTAAAAACCATTCCTCGTTTAATAGAATGATTTAAATAGTTGTATGTCTAATGAGAAACCTGATGATAAAATAATCTATGTTTATAAAAAAATGGGAGCTCATATAGATGCAAGAAAAATAGGTCAAAGAGGATTATAGAAAATGATAATGTGATAGTAATTGAAAATGGAAAAAGTTTTAAAACATCAATAATTATAGATAATTAGGATGATATTTTTACTTCTAATAAAATTGATGAAATTTCATAGAACTCATAGATTCATACTAAATATGATGATTCAACTGACTCCAACGGTGGTGATGAGGACAATAAATTCACATTGTAGAATACTCGATTAATAAATCGTGTGGATAATATAAATGTTATTGGATATGGAAACTAGTAACACAATCTTGTTGTAGATTGCTGAACATCATAATTTTGAATATTCTCTTGAGAATAATTGATGGATTGACAAATTAATGGGTATATGAATAAAATAAAAAATAAAAATACTTTGAAACATATTTAACAATAAATTATTTTTGTGGATGATTTTAAATTTTTAGGGGAAATTAATCGTTCAATTGTGGGTAATAATTTTTTTTGTTAGGGATTGAAGGCATATTTTGAACGTTTAGACACCTAAAAAGGTTGTTTTTATGAGGAATTTGTGGCAGGAGGTGGATGGAAGTAGTGATAAGAACAATAAGAATTGTTGGGGATTTATTATTCTACTATAACTCTAACATCATTTCAGCACAGGGACATCGACTAGATAGTGTAAAAAATGTAGCCCTAGATTAGACATGCTCACTCGGTCTAGTCGATGAGCCTATGTCAGCTAGATGGTGGGCCATATGATATCGTGTTTACTCATGTTAGATTTTAAAATGATTCTTATCTTTGTAATTTTACTTTTCCAACAATATATTTTTCTACTCTGGAATTTTGTCCCCCACATGGACAATATCCCCACTCTTATATCCTTTCTTACTCCTTGAAGGATTTGAAATATCTCCCTTGAGAATTAGCTATTGGAAGAATTTTTTATTTCTATTTACAGCTAAATGAACGTCTAAGGTGTTGGTTTCCCCGCTTTTCCATTTCTGTTTATATATTTTCTATTTCACATGTTCTGTATTATATTACATACTATCAGGTCATTTATTCGGTTTATCAATTTCTTCTATTTTTGGCCAAACTGGTGTATGTTACTTTACATTTGGTCTTATCTATGAATAATATAGGTATTCCTTCTATTTTAACATATATTTTTATTTATATTTTCAATGTTCACGTGCTGGGAGGTCTCATCATTTTATCATGTGATGATCATCGAAAAAAATAATTGTTTTAAATTTTGGTTTACATGGTCTTAATTTCACCTATTCTAGAATGTTTGCCTTGTTTTACCTATACATTAATAAATTTGTAATAAATGATACATTTTTACGAATTGGGGGTTATGTTTATGAAATGATCATTTTGAAATGAAAATTCACAATCATCAGTTTAATGAAACAAATTTGACTATTGAATCATACATTTTTCATGTGATAAAATAGATTTATAGTTTTTAATTTTTTGTTAACAAGGCATAAATGATATTTAATGATGATGTGATGATTTATGAATTGGTTTTAGAACTAATAATATTTTTCATTAATATAAAATAGTTTCCATGGTAAATTGTTTTGTATAGGTAAATATTTGTGAAATATTATGTGGGTTTTGGATTTGATATTTATGTGTTTTGGTAAGTATTGTTTTATAAAATGTGTCTGTACTTCATGAAATGTTTTCTTAATTATAGATCATAAAAATAGGATTTAGAAATTATATTTTTAATGGGTGTTAAAAAAAACTTGTTAATTGTTTTAATTATATGATCAATGTGTTTTTCATGGATTTGGTAACATGGAATAGATTTTTGAAAATCAAATATGCAATAGATTTGATGGAATGTGGTTTTTATATTCAAATGTTATTCATAAATAGTATTTTTGGGATATAAATGTAGAATTATCCCATAATTAATTTAATTATTTAATTTTTATTTATGATAATTATGTTTTGTGTACATTATTGCATTAAAGTAATTGAAATTTCTATAGGATTTTCTTGATAGACCGGGGAGAATCATGCCCTTAGGTAGATTTCTGATGTGCTTAATTGAACCAAGGTGAATCTAAACCCCAATAAGGATTGGTTGTGCTTGATGGATCCAGGGTGAATTTGACCCGCATTATGGATTTTTATGCACATTGACTTAGTATATTACCCCCATTTTTCAATTTTTTATTCGGGGATTGGTATATTACCTATAATGATAGATCAGTTGGAATGATCATCACAACAACCTTAGAGAAAACCTGACGTTATCTGAAGTAGAAAAGTACCATTCAGGTTGTTCATCATGAATCATGGGCTCATATCATATTTTAAAAATTTATATTTATATTTGTTAACGAATATAATAGTATTTATCTGTATCCATCACTACAACATGAACTTGCTTCATTGATTTCTAATTTTATGGAGGCCATTTGTGGTGGTCTCCAAAGTTATAATCACACCCGACTCATAATTCTAGGTAATTTTGGTAGCCATGATGACAAAACCATTTGGTCACGGGATTCAATTTTATGGAAGGGGACCAATTCATGTTTTTATCTTAACATGCTAGAGTAGAGTATGAGTGACAGGTTCGAGCTGGACTTATGACCCGTCCTATTTGTGTTATTGTTTAAATTTATTTTTGGTTATTTTATTTTTTATGCACATGCTCCATGTGACATACATTGCCCACCCATTGTATTGATAAGAGGTATAATGACTCTAACCATAGGTGAAATTACAAAGACAGCAAATGTTAGCAATAAATGGTGTGGCTTTAAACACCAGAAACATGGGGGAACAATTTACCCATTAATGAACTCACACACAGAATAAGGTACAGATAAATAATCCAAATATATAAATATAAATGATGTATGTACTAAAGTTTGATTATAATTAAAATGAAAAATACATCATTAAAAATAAAATAGGGAAACATATCTGAGTTACAGTGGAATAATATGAGTTAGAAAATAAAATCTGAGATAGTAAAAGTCCTAGGTACCAAGGTTCCACACTCCTAACACTCACATGAACCAACTCCATGATCCTAATCTACTAACTAAAATAGCGAAATGAAAGAGTTCCACAAGAAGGGGAAAACTTGATCTTTTTAATGTGTCATAGAAAATAAAATCTATATACATAGAAAAGTGAATATAAACTAGGAGAGTAATCATACCGAGTATGCAACCCCGAGGATTATTCCAAAGATCCTCTAAGAACGTAAACATGTTATCTCACAGGATATAAAACACTCAAAACAATATCTCCACAATAAATTCTTTTCACAATTCAAATATCACATTTGAATATGTTATCTAAAATAATTTTATGTAATAATATTGTATATATTTAATAATGATGAAGAAGTTCAGAAATCCCAATTTTTCATAATAAATCAGGTTCATACACACACATGCCAGCCAAAATGCCACCCCATTACTCATTTATAATGTTAAATCCTTCACTTAGCCATTTAATGGAGGTATATTTCCCATCATGACATCTATGTTGAAAAAGATCACCAATTATATTTCATCAAGGCCTCAAACAATGCAATAATGAACACGCATTAGCCTTTTCCTTTCTAGATGGAACTAATGAAATTTTTTGACAACAACATGTCTCAAAACCATCTTTCATTTTTGATAAGTCTTTTAGTCAATTCAAAAATCCATTATGGCCAACAACCTCAATAAAATTTAAAAAAATCTAGTAAAAAAATTATTAGAAACATTTTAGCAAGGAAATAATATTGAATAAAATAAAAAAATTATAATCCTATATGAATTTGAGTTCCAATAAATGTGGATAGAGGGAAAAACACATACATCAAGTCAATTGGAAAATGTGATAAAAGATTATTCTAATGGTCATATTTATTCCATACTATCATCGATCAAAACCCCATCAGATATCATCAAACAAAAATCATAACACCAAGATCTAATTATTATAAAATTTATATATTCTTCCATAAGACAAAATACAAGGAGATTTAAAACAGGAATGAAGAACAATAACCTAACCCTTTGTCACTACAATTGAACAACCAATGATTCATTGGAATCATAGTATGAATGTCTAAAATCACTAAAAATCATCTATGAAATAACTGGAATTCGAGAGGAAGTAATATGAACCAAATTATGAGATACAACCAATTATATAGTAAAATGGAAGAGAATTGATGAATATATGGCATAAGATGGGAATTCATTCCATAAATTCCTTATGGGGTGAATCCCATCAAAACACACATCGCCACTAAATAAAATTTGATAATATCATTTATGATGTGAAATTACATTATGTCATAAACTCCCTTGGAAGAAAATATTCAGTACAAAATTTATATCACAAAACCCTGATTTATAATGTAATAGGTTCATCATTATTTCAAGAAGATCGTTTTCAGACTGTCTCCTTTGTATTCACCTAAAATATTAAATAAATTTACTCTTGTGAATTTAAATAAAAAAGGAATAAAAATATGATTTAAATTAAACCAATGGTGAATCATTCTCCACACCATTTCGATTTTATTCCTCAAGATTCAATATATAAACCTTTCATTTAAAAAAACGAGTTCATTACTCCCGTATACTCTTCATATATTTTCTTGTTTCCTCTTGAACTTGACCATGCTGCCGTAATACTCTCACCAAAGAAATGGATCTCCCACAAATGGTATTTTTTTATCTATCCAAAACCCAAACCAGTTTATGGATAAATTATGTATCAATATCAATTGTAACATGATCCAAACTGATCACATGTCGATGATCTGAGAGATGCTTATTCATTATGGAAACATGGGAAACATTATTAACTAAATTGAACCTTGGTATTAAGGCTAACCAATATAAAACTATGATATTCATTTCATCTACATATAATTATACCATAAAACATGGTTCTAACTTATTTTGATTCCCCATTCATCGATATTCATTACTTTGTAACTCTTTCAAGAAGGTTTGGTCACTCACATCACATGATAAAGTCCAAAGATTATTTTATGCATATAGATTCTAAAAGATTTGAGTCATATCCATCCTCTTCCAATTAATTTATTCTTCTCCATAGTATAATATTAAATACTAGGAAAAATACTTGAATTATCCCTTATCTCCACCGAACATAATTGGGAATGATACAGATCTCCATATAAATCCTTGATAGGGCCATATGAATCCTTGGATGACAGCTTTTATTATATGGGAAATAAACCAAATTCATATGATCCTCTAATGAAACTACTATGTTCTTGACACATGATATTATCATATCTTCTAATATATAAATTTTTTACTCTAACTTCCCATCAGTCTATGGTTGATATGTCATGCTTATAGTGAACTAGATACTAAGAAAATATTGTAATGATCACTAGGATCATGTTGTGAAACAAGGATCTCTATCAAATATAATCAAAACTAGAACACAATGTAGTATGAATACATTTATAATATATATAATTTCTAATCTCTACCATGGTATAAAATTTTATATGGAGAAAGTGTTCTTATTTGGTGGTTCAATCAACAATTACCCAAATATTATCATGCCTTTACCATGTATTTGATAGATGTGTGACAATGTTCATTTCAATATTTTTCCACTTCCATAAAGTTATAGGCATGGATAGAAACATATAAACTTGTATTTGATGCATTGAATTTACTTCATAGTAATTTAAGAAATTTCATTACATATTCTACAATCTTAAATATCATACATTTCTTCCAGAATTTTACTTTCACATTCCTACACGTTTTTTGGATTCTCTAATGAGTATTCCATTTCAAATGGTGATAGGGAGAATGAAGTTGTTCTTATAAGTGTTTAAGAACAATAACATTATTATGAAATCATAAAAAATTGTGTTTATCCTATGTCAAACTATTATAAGTCTCTCTATGATTTTGTTTTTGACCAAATGATTATTCAAGAAGGGAATGATGTCTAATGATATTTTTATGATTCCATAAATTTTGGAACTATATTGATATCAATGAAAATTACATTATCTCCCTATATATATCCTTCTAGATGAATGACACTAATCATGCTCATCATCTACCCTTCGTCACATGCTTCCCAGAACACATCACTAAATGATTTCGAACAAAATTAATATTCTATAGAATTCCCTTTATCAGGTGTGTATACCAAGTCATAATTAAACATATGGTGGTACTCCATCAATCATCATATCCTAATATTCAATACTCATTGAGAAAATATATTTTTCAATATTTTATATTTGGATAAAAAATTTAACATTTCCCCAAATAGGTAATTCTTCTATTTCATTATGTCTTGGAAAACCACAACTAATTCCATGTAATGAGTAGTATAACTGTTCCCATGTGATCGTAATTCCCTACAACCATAGGCCACAACATGATCTACCTACCTGAGAACACTACCAAGACCCGATCATGATGTATCAAAACATACCACATTGTTCTTATACAGTTCTAGAAATTTCAGGATCGGTGATGAGGTGAGACATGTTTGGACATCTAGAATCTTTTTTCATGGATATCATTTTATATGAATGAACACCATTTCTTGTAAAAGAATTCATGGGAGAATAATTTCTTGAGAAATATTATACAAATCGATTATAATATCCTGTTAATCCTAGAAAATTGCATATATCAAAAACATTCTTTGGTGTCATCCAAGTGAATACTTATTTTGTTTATCTTGGGCCAGCTAATATTCTTCCTTTAGAAATGATGTTCCTGAGAAAAAAAACATCTGAAATCCAATTTTATCACCTAGAAAATATAGCTTACAAATTAAGAACTCATAATTTAGTTATTATAATCTTCTAGTTCACTTCATGTTCGTTCTTGATTTGATAGTAAATGATAGTTTCATTAATAAATACAATAAAAAAGGTGTCGAGGTACTAGTGGAATTTTAAATTCTTCATGGTTGTGAAATATGTTGGTGGATTCATCATATCAAAATGAATGAGGGATTTTTCGTAATGTCCATATCTACATTGCATTTTTTTCATCGAAATATCATCTCTTATTACTCTAAGATGATGATATCTATATCATATATTAATCAATTAAAACCATTTGTATCCCTTTAATTGATCAAAAAATTCATTGATTCAATGAATCAGGTGCATATTTTTTACCATATTATGATTAATTCTACAAAATTTTTCATATAACTAGGGATTACCATCTATATTATTTATGAATAAATTTTTATAGTTCAAGGTGATATACTAAGTCCAATCAAACCATTTCATTCCAACTCTTTTATCTTAACCAAGAATTATAAGAACATATTTAGTTCAATTCTATAAAAGGGATATGAAATATGACTTGTTCCTAGGGGTATCTAAATGGAAAATTTGTTTTCCCTTTTTTTGGTAACCCACATAAATAATTTTTTGATACATCTACGTATAGATCCAAAATAGAAGGAAGTTTCCCATTTCCTATTCTACAAATAACAACCATGGTAATTTCCAGTAACTGACATGATATTACTCTTTATACTATCAATATAGGTTTAGATCTACCTAAATTTATATACCAATACCCATTGAACGCATGAATTGATACATACAGGGATGTGAACGTCAACTTTCAAGTGTGAAAATCTATATGGGATAAAAATCCCGCTATCCATTCCATACCAATGATTACATCAAAGCATTCAATAATTATGAGCAAAAACTCCCAAGGAAATTGTATTTTTTCAATGTTAATGGATCATGTTGGACATTTGAATCCTCTACACTCCTTATTTCGAAGGGGTATCTTGATACTCACGATATGGGATGTCATTTTCATTTGTAATCCATATTTTTTTAATGTGGGTGATGTATGTAAATAATGTGATTCATCGGTATCAATAAAGACATGAATAATAGAAAAGTTACAAATAATGTTACCCAATGCCATTAGAATACACAATATATTTCACGTGATTTCCTACTATACTCCATAAATCTGTATCTCATATGTTCTGGGAAAGCAATTTCTTCTCTATAGAGGTTCTTCTTGAACAACTAAATAACTCATGGAAGTGTCTGGGTTCACCATATTTTTTAGATAGGAACTAATATAATAGGATTGTTCCTACCTATATTATGATGTCTAAGGATGAGTGTATCCTCTCTTCTTGGTGATCATAAAGGTTTAAGAAAATACATCTTGATATGTACTCTCTTATCATAGTAGTGGGAATTATTTATCTATTTCATGCATTCATTATTCTTTTCTGAATGAAAACCAAACTAGAAAAATATAAGTTCATTATTGTTACATGTTTGTTATGAGATATATCCCATGGACTGATTCTGTATTTCACTACTGCACTGTGATTAACTCTCCATCATGCGTTTATTTTCCATGTTGAATCTCCCAAAAAAACTTGGATGAAAAAAGGTATCCCATACCTTAGGATTCCCTAAAAGATATATTTATCCCATAAATGTTTTCACAATTTATGTGTAGTTTATAATATGAACCATTATTACATTTGAGATATTCTCATGTTGGAGACCTATCTCAATAATCATAGATTTCAGTATTTCACTATTCGCTACCTCTGGTGAAAATAATACAATATTATTGAATTGAAATTCAATGTTAGTTACAAATATATTTCCATGCTACAGTTGAAATATATTTTCTATATTCCCTATCTGAAATGTTTCCTAAAATAATTTATTATAGAAATTTTATAAAAATATTATCCAGGTGAGTTTGTGATCCAATATAGCTGGAACAATTAATTCCCACCATAGAATATTGTTACCCTCAAGAATATACATTTATGGATTGACCTTTATCTCGTTTTTGTCCCAAAAAAGACAAAAGTTCTAGTCTTCCTAGTCAGCCACGCCACTTCTTTCTTACATCTAGAATTACAATGAAAGGTTAGTGGATTCTACTTTAGAAATTATAATATGTGATTTACCTAATGAGGTTTTTTATTTTTAGCTCCCTTACTGTAACACCCCAAGATTTTATGAGATAGATTATTTTTAATTTCACTGATTTATTATGTTGTATAGTACAAAAATATCATCTTTCACAATAAATAGAATTTTATTGGCTTGCACTATACACAAAACTATACATTGTTCATGTTACACACAATGTCATGTTTTTTTGATAGAAATCATTGTTGGAACCATGGCCATTCTATGCTTGAACTGGAGTCTAGTTTGTGTTTGTGGTCAATCCTCATTGGAAGTTCAGAATGTTTCCCAATAAAGTGATCATACAATTCAAGTAGACAACAATATTGAAGGTGGCTCCATTTTCCATTGTTTTCCATATTTTTCAGCCTAAAAATCTGAAAATGAAGTCATGTGTTGTTGTAAGATGATGGTGCACACAAATAGGAAGTGGTGCACGAAATAAGTTAGTTGTGTGAGAAATAGGTGGGTTGTGCGTGAAAAAGAGCATGGTGAAAGAAATAGTGGATCAAGGTTTTTTGCGCAAGAAGTTTTTTGGAATCTGAACGTCGAAAAATGCCAAAGGAATGGGTTGTGCAAAAAAAATGGAAATGTGCGCAGAAACCGGTTCCTTCGCAAAATGTATTGCGCACCGATTGAGAGTTTTTTGCGCCATGATGGGTTTTGTTCATGGGGGCCAGTGACACATATGAATAAGAGTTAACCCCCCTCATTCTATATAGATGAAGAATTAGAGAAGATCTGAGTGCTGATTCTTGTAAAAGGTTCTCTTAAAGGGAGTTGTGCGAAAAAGTCCGAGTTCGGAAAAAAAGGAGATGGTGCATGAAAAAATGGAAGGTGCACAAAAAAAGCAGAGCTGTGCGTAAAGGTTGAGGTTTCATATCAAACATCTAGTTGCGGAAAAAGGGTTTTGTTTCCTGAAATATTTTTCCTCACGAAAAGAAAATATTGCACGCAAAAGTGTGTTCTTGCGCCCAAAGGGTTTGTTTTGTGCGCATTTGTCAGTGAAACCTATATGCATGTTCTGATTATCTAGTTCAGTGGTTCAGTGCATTCAAGTGCATCAATTCTGAAAATTAGTGCAATAATAGTTTCATTATATGAAGAGTCAAAGACTTCAATGAAAATCTATTCAATAGAACATCACGTCTATAAACTGATTGGGACATCACCAAAGGCTGTAAGTCAGGGGAAGTCAACGGAAGTGACCCAAGGGACATAGTGAGCTATCCTTGAACTTTTGTAAAGGCAGTGAGCCTGGCATAGAGTAACTATTAAAAAATCTTGTAATCCATAAACTATTGATGATTAGTGGATTTTGGTTCGACCGACACACTGTCGTCGTATGCTCCTTGAACGTAGCCATTTGTGGTCAACCAAGTAAAAGTGTTGTGTCAAATTCTGGCATTAATTTGTTTGATAGATCTAAAAAGTTCCTACAAATGTCAGAACATGACACAAAACTTTAAAAAGAAAAAGTTGACACCTTGATTCACCCCTCCCCTGTAACACCCCAATCTTCCATGGTATGATTCTATTTGAATAATACAATAGTGTGTGTTGTATGCAACTTCGAGTTCAAACAATCCACAACCAAGAAAACTAGCCATTATAAATAGTAATACCCAATTTTTGAAATTTTATAATTTTATCTTTCAAAATGGACTTCATTTTTGGATTCGGAATGTCGAAATTAGCATAGGGTGAATTATTGGTATTTTTCTGAAAACATTCAATTCTTGATGAATTGTGAAAAACAATGAGTTATAGTTTAAAACCAAATTTTTATTTAAATAATTATTTATTTTATTTACATTTATTTTAAGTCACAATAGATACATAATACTTATATAATTTCAATTTAATTCATTGTAGTCAATTTATAATAATTTTAGATATATAAAAATTTTATTGAACTTGTTACAGTCTTTTACCCACCTCCTAGGAGCATTTGAAAATTTACATTAAAAAAAATTTACCGCTTTTGTTAGTTGAATGTTAAAAATCATAGATACACAGTTGACATCAAAAAGTAAAATTTGGTTCAATAAGATGAAAATATTTTTTGGTGAATAGTAACTTTTTACTTTTATCTACCACTGTTAAAAGTAAATAGGGTAATTAAGTGTAAAAATGATATTATTATAACCCTAACTCATGTCCTAATTATATTGGATAAGTATAATTCGACCAAAAACAACCTTAGGAATAAAATATTAACCTCTTTGGTTCAATTGGATTAGAGTAGTACATTTATTATTATTTAATTCAAAGAAGAGTTAAAAGAGTTAAAATCAATGTTTAATAAGTAAATGATTTTTAATATAGGGTTACACATAAGATAAATTCAACTATAAATATTCATTAGAAATCTAAAAAGATTTCATAAAAAATGTTATTTTAGTTATATTTTTAGACATTAAATAATTTAATTTATTAATGACACAATGATGATGCAGTAATTACCTAATTTATTAATGATTAATATAATTGACATTATAAATATCCAAATAAATGTAATTAGAGACTTTTTATGAATTCAACTAATTTTCTAGGTTAATATGACATATTAGGGTTGTTTAGTTGAATTTTTTTGAAGTAATAATGCTATTATGAATTTAGCAAAAAAATACCAAATAGTGTCAAAATTGACATAAAAGGGTTTTTAAAACAACTATTTTATTATTAATTGATATTCTATTCTGAAAAATCTAATTTTTGGCCAAAAGTCATATATAATGATCGGTGTATCATTAATGAACCACATGGGGTTATCTTGGAAGTATATAGTATGTTCATTAACCATATAATATTAAAATACTTAGAGACATTGTAAATGTCATACTATTAAACTAAGAGTTAAATATAAAATAAAAAGTTAATATAGTGACTGAAACCTATCTAAAACCTATTGGTTGAGTGGGTTTCGACCCATCAACAACATAGTCTCTAAATAATCCATTTTGGAGCCATTATAAACCATAAATGTCTTTTTTATAAAATAATATTTATAGCCTTTCGTAAGGTTACCCTCACCCCTATTATAAAAGGGAACTCCCCCTTATCTCTAATTCACACATTCAAAGCCTTTTTACTTGAAAAAACCCTACCCAAATACCATATAGACTTTCTTTCCTTAATCTTAGAGGCCTTCTTTTAGTCAGAATGCCAACTCAAGGATCCCTTTGATCAAATCAAAAGGAAGAACCCGACGAAGAGGTAAATATTTCATCACCTCTTTCAATTTTCGTTCTTCTTCCACTTCCTCTTTCTTTGTTTTTTCCATTATAAAATAATTAATCTGGTATATTCTTTATAATTTGATGTTATTATAAATATAGTATCACCATATTCATTATTCTATACATCCTTTGAATGACATGTCACTACATGTGCATAGGTACAGCTTACCGTCTCCAAGTCGTGGTGTAATTGTCAGTCAATACATTATTTTTTGGATGGGTATAATAATGATTTGTCATTGATGTAAATAATAAATATAACATGATAATGATTATGTATATATTATATAACATCCAATTATATATTATTTAAATATCAAAATAATGACATTGTCGCTCGTGTGTACGTAAGGATTACTGTCTCCACGAACGCGTTGAGAGTCGTTCCCCATCGTATCCATTCAAGACTAATTTTCATTAGATTATTAAAACTAATTTTTAAATAATTAACATCATTCTGAATATGAATAAGAAACATCCTATCCATAACAAACAATACATACGTAACAAAAAATATAAAGGAAAAAAAATCTGTTAACACCCAAAATGATGATAATACTGAGATATTGTTAACAAAAAAATATTAAAAGATCATATATGATATCATATTAATGTATATGATTCTTTTATAATTTAATAACAATTATTTCACCATTATAAAGAAGTTTAATCTTCCCTCAACCAAATAAAAGTACAAGGAAAGGGTTAATTCTACAATCTTTTTATTATCCGAGGTTGTTTTTACGTAAGTATCTACTGGGACCTCTTTATCATCCACATCCATGTTTCTTAAAAATGTGTTTCAAAACATTTTTTACTAGATAAATAGGTAACGTAATTTATAACCCTATTTAACCATTTATGTTTTGAATGGAATCTTTCCATCGTTTTCCAAACAATGTACATTATGACCTTTTCGACAAAATTAATATAATACTGGTTTTTTTAGCTCATACAGCGGGTGCTGCTATTTTCTGCCATTATAACTTCGTCGAAGCTTCCCTTAAAACTTAAAATAATATTTTCAAAATAAATTTTTTCTTTATAATTATGTGACTCTAAAATTTTTCAAAATATAATGAGATATATCTCTAAAAATGTTTTTATTTCATTAATGCCAACATCTTTTGATGGATTTTTAGTTTATTTGATGTTGATTTATTATGATACACAACATCTATATTGTATTGAAGGTTTTTTGATATGTTTGAATATTTATGTGCTATTTCTATACCATTCATGGTTTATGGTTAAATTATTGACATTTTGTATGCGAGTTTTAATACGAATGTTTGTGTTATATTTCAACCTTTTCATATGAGGAATGTATTTGAGTTAGTATGTGACAGGTGGAGCCTGCTATAGCTCCTCTATGCAATGGTAGATCTCATGAGACAACTAGATGTGGAATTGGATGAGTCCTTTCCCAATTTTATATATGGTTTTGGCCAAGGCCTTAATCATTTTTAGACGTCTTGGCTGAGGCCTTGACACAGTGTTTCAGAATGACCAACATTATACATTCCCTCATTATGAAAATAATATTGATGGTTCATGTGGTCATTCGACTAGTAGAATACCCATGATTATGTTTTATTATGGAATTTCTTTCTCAGCTCATAATCCTGGCATAAAAGTATTCATGTTTATTATTTTTAAAGGCATGTGGTTTGAATTATTAGCCAAGCTTAATATTTATATTATCTTCCATTGTATTGCTTACCCTTACTGAGATTTTGAGCTCACCCATTTCTATGTTTTATTTTTCCCAGGATGTGAATAAGTATATTATAACTGACCTGTAGGGATATTCTATGAGTTCTCAGTGTGACTATGGAAACAATGTTGTTGTATTTTTCCATTTTATGATGTAATGTAAAACTTATGAATGTATCTAGTACTTCCAAAGCTAATAAAATAATCGGTCATTCGAGACTTGATCTTTTGTGATCATTCTAATGATATGTAATATTGCACCGACTCTGGGATTCTGGGTTCGGGGCGTTACAGTTGGTATCAGAGTATGTTTAGTACAAACATTGGAAACTAGATTTAGATAAACTCTAATTAGAGCACATTACCCTAAGATAGACTTTGAGGATTAGTAAAGAAGAACTTCCTAGACTTTTTGTAATGTATTTATTGTGTTATTTTTCCATGAAATACATCCCTTTATGAATACGAGTAGGTAGAGGCAGCTCTGGCATAGATTTACTTAGGGGTAAAACCCGAAAACACCGCTTTGAGCTAGACTCGAATGGGAACTGGTCCACAACAACAAGCCTTGCTATACTTTTGGTTATGACACTCCTGAGGGTTATTCTTAAGATAATTCTCATTTCTTTAAAAGCCATTATGAAAGGTTTATGAGTATATACTTCTTCAAAGAAAACATTTTTATGATTATGGATTATATGAATAAACTGTTCAATTTATGTGAAGTGTTTTACAAGTTTGGATTTATGTATTGCGATCTATAAACTATTCTAGTGTATTCCATTGTTTATAAATGGCACCTAGTGGAAGGAATGGAAACAGTATCAATCCATGCACTCCATTTATGGTTTTACCTCCTGCTCAAGATAATTATAGTATATCAGGTGATACAACTAGTGCTAATCAGCTTATCACCATACTGGGACAACTCACACGGTTTATGAATAATAACCTTACCTGTATGGATCACCCTGATCCATAACGCGGATGATCAATGTGATATTTCATCATGAGGAAACAACCAACAACATTCAATGGGGGTACAAATCCATTAGTAAATGAGAAAATGGATAAATTTCTTTGAGAAAATATTCCATGCCTTGGGGGGTAGCGAAAGGGAAAAAGTTTTCATGGAAGTTTTCCACCACACAGGAGATTCTGATCAATGGTGGTTATTGATTCAAAACACAAATGAAGATGGAGAAGTATCAAATATTTAACTAAGGGAGTTTAATAAATTTTCTTATAAAATTCCTTTCCTCATGACCATCGAGCAGATACGGAATGACAATTTCTGAGTCTGAGGCAAAAGGAGGATGAGAATGTTGCAAAGTATGAAGCTAACATTACAAGGATAGAGAGGCATGATGAAGATTATATACGTAACACAAGAATTAAGATTGACCATTTTGTTGATGGGTTAAAAACATTTCTCCTTCAAGACTTAGTATCACAATCCTACTCATCATAAAAAGATATTGTCTTGTGTGCTATCAATCAACAAAAGGAAATATCTAAGTCTTATGACATTAAAGCTAAGAAAGAGAAGAAGAGATTTGTTGAACAATCTGAGAAGGGAAATAAGGGAACAGTGAAGAAGAAAAGAATTGAATTTCCTACCTGTGATAATTGTGGAAGGAAGCACCCTCGTGCCAGTCTAAAAGGAAAATAAGTATGCTACAAATGTGTAAAAAAGGCCATCTGGCTGGTGATTGTATGGGAAAGAAAGATGCTATGAATATTCAATGCTACAATTCCAGGGAGATGGGAAATTATGCAAATGAATTTCCTAAGTGTCAGGGAAACTTACCGGAGAAAAGGCCAAGGGATCAAAGTCAAGCTTATGCGATCACTGCTGCTGTGGTTGAAGCCCCAAAAGACGTGGTGGGAGGTAATTTAATGGTTTCCTTAATTTTAGAAAATGCATTATTTGATTCTGGATCATCGCGTTGTTTTATATCTTCCCAGTTTTTCTATAAAAACTAGATATTTCCAATTTGATTTAACAATGGAGTTTTCATTTAATACTCCTAAGGGAAGTATCATTTCTACAATGTGTTGTGAATCAGTTCCCATTAGGGAATATAAATGTATTGTATCTGCTGAGGTCATCATCATACCCATGATTGAATTTGATATAATCCTCATTATGGATTTTCTTTCAGACCATGATGCCAAAATTAATTTTAAGAGAAATGAGTTTACTATTATTTATGATGATGATAGAGAACACCTAATATTTAGAGTAGAATCGTCACCAACTAATTCTTATTTAGATCCCCCCCAGTAGCTCAACTAAATTCAATTATTGGGGAGGAAGAGAATGAAATAAATACGGGTGAGGAACAGAATGTTCAAATAGAGGATTTACCTATTGTTCAAGAGTATGATGATGTATTTCTAGGAGATTTACCTAGATATCCTCCAGAACGAGAAATTGAGTTTTCCATTGATTTAATTCCTGGTTCAAGGCCCTTATCAAAGTACCCTTATAGAATGGACATTGTGGAATTAGTGGAACTAAAGAATCAAGTAGAGGAATTGAGTAATAAGGTATTTATTCTCACTAGTGTTTCCCCATGGGGAGCCTATGTCATTTTTGTTAAGAATAAAGATGGATCTATGAGGTTTTACATTGACTACATGGAGATCAATTCTATAACAATAAATAACAATTATCCCCTACCTCGCATTAACGATTTATTCAACCAACTTCATGGAGATAAAAAAATTTCAAATATAGACCTTTGATCTTGATATCATTAGTTGTGTGTGAAGATGGAAGACATTCTAAAAACAGCATTTCGGACCAGGTATGAGCATTATGAGTTTACAGTAATTCCTTTTGGATTGACTAATGCACCCTCTATCTTCATGGATCTAATTAATATAGTTTTCAAGGAATATCGTGATGACTTTTTAGTGTTATTTTTTGATGATATCATAGTATACTCCAAAAGTTACAATGATCCTGAAAATCACATGCGCATTATCATGAAGACTCTGAGAATACATGAATTATATTGGAAGTTTAGAATGTGTGAATTCTGGTTTCATGAGATTTCTTTTCATGGACATATTGTCCCCAAGGATGGAATCTCTGTTGATCCTTCTAAGACCAAGGCAATCCAAGAATGGCCAGCACCGACAAGTATAACTGAGTCACACAGTTTTTTGGTTTAGCAGGTTATTATCAATGTTTAATCAAGAATTTTCCCCAGTTGTCTAACCCATTAATAAAGTTCACATGAATGGGGTTAAATTTGTTCAGAAAAAACAGTGTGAAGAATGTTTTGAAAAATTTAATATAAGATTACTCAATGATCTTATCCTAACTCTACCATCAGAGAATGATGGGGTGTTATTTGTAGTAATGCATTGAAGAAATGACTTGGTTGTGTCCTTGTGCAAGATGACAGAGTTATTGGCTATGCATCACGAAATTTGAAAATTCATGAGAAAAACAATCCTACTCATGATCTTGAGTTAGTATCTATAATCATTGCTTTGGATATTTGGAGACACTCTCTCTATGGTGAAAAATGCGAGACTTATACTAATCACAAGAGTTTGAAGTAAATTTTCTCACAAAAAGAAATCAACACGAGGAAAAGGAGATGGATTGAACTACTAAAGGATTATGATGGCATGATACACTACCACCCGGGGAAGGAAAATAAGGTGTTAGATGCTTTGATCAGAAAGGATCATGATGTTTTGAATAAGATGATAGTTGAAAATGATCCTATATACAAGGATCTAGTAAAGATGTATATGGGAATCACCATGGAAGGTGAAATATCAATCCTTTTTCAAGTGGTTGCTAAACCATCTTTACTAGAATGGATAAAGAGTTCTCAGACCAATGATGAAGAGTTTCAAAAGATGATTAATGCTGTGAATGATGGGAGATTGAGTGACTTTGTGTATGAAGATGGAATTTTGAGATTTGGGAAGAGACGTTGTGTTCCCGATATACCTGATCAAAAAAGAGAATTGTTGGATGATGCTCATAGATCCAATTTCCCTATACACCCTGGGAGCACCAAAATGTATCAATATTTGAAGGAACATTTTTGGTGGGACAACATGAAGAGGGAGATTGCATATATTTTTTCAAGACGTACGGTTTTTCAACAAGTGAATGTTGGAAGGCAACAACCTAGAAAATTCTTGCAAACTCTTCCCTTACCTGAGTGAAAATGTTATAACATTACGATGGACTTTTTCATGGGACTAAAAAATACCCCTAGAAGGAATGATGCCACATGGGTCATTGCTGATCTTCTTACCATGTCAGTACATTTTCTTACTATTAGAGAATATTTACCACTTAAACGATTAGAAAGACTATAAATTTATGAAGTTGTAATACTTCATGGAGTACCACTATCGATTGTTTCTGATCATAATCTCCATTTTACATCTTGATTATAGAAAATTATTCAAAAATCCCTTGATACTGAACTTCATTTGAGCACATCCTACCACCCCCAAACTGATGGACAATTAGAACGGACTATTCAAACCTCAGAAGGCATGCTGATATCATGGTCACTTGACTTTCATGGTATGTGGGATAAATATTTACCTCTGGTATAATTTTCTTATAACAATAGCTTCCATTCAAGTATTCATATGGAACCATATGTAGCGTCATATGGAAAGAGATGTCTCACACCAACCTGTTGGGATGTTGTTGGTGAAAGAAAACTCGTAGGCCCAGAACATGTGGCAGAAACGATGGAAAATGTGGAAGTAATCCAAACCCACATCAAAGTAGCTCAAAGTAGGCAGAATAGCTATGCTGATAACCGAAGGAAGGTTTAGGAATTTCAGGTAGGAGATAATGTTTTCTTGAAGCTATCTCCATGGAATGGTCTTATATGTTTTGGTAAAAAGGGAAAATTAAGTCCCAGGTACATCGGACCTTTCGAAATTCTATAACAAATTGGGGATGTAGATTACCGGTTGACAACGCCGCCAAGTCTCTCCAATGTTCACAATGTGTTCCACGTATCATTGTTAATGAAATACATGCCTGACCCACTTCATGTACACACCTATGAGGAATTAGAGCTAGAACCTAATCTATTTTATTGCGAAGAGCCTGTCAAGGTTCATGATATAGGAGAACAAGTGCTGAAAAATGGGATAACTCGCCTGGTAAAAGTTCTATGGAGAAACCATAAGATGGAAGAGGCAATGTGGGAACCAGAGGAACATATTATGAATAACCACTCGAGTGTTTTTACATAGTAATACTCTAGAAATTTTAAGGACGAAATTATTTGGAGGGAAAAATGCAACACTCTATGCTTCAACGGTATGCTTCTCTTTGAATAATACAATAGCGTGTGTTGTACGCAATTTCGAGTTTTAACACACCACAACCAATCAAACTAGCCGTTATGAATAGTAATACCCACTTTTTGAAAATTTTTAAATTTTATCTTTCAAAATGGACATCATTTTTGGATTCGGAATTTCAAAATTAGCTTAAGGTGAATATTATGTAATTTTCTGAAAACTTTCAATTTTTGATGAATATTGAAAAACATATAGTTATAGTTTTAAACCAAATTTTTTGTTAAATAATTATTTATTTTATTTAAATTTATTTTTCATCAATATAGATACATAATACCTATATATGTTCAATGTAATTCATTGGAGTCAGTTTATAATAATTTTAGATATATAAAAATTTTATTGAACTTTTTACCGTCTTTTACCCACCTCCTAGGGGCATTTTCAAATTTACATAAAAAATAATTTTACTACTTTGGTGAGTGGAATTTTAAAAATTTGAAGGACATGGTTTATATTAGTAAGTAAATTTTTGGTCAAAAAGATGAAAATAATTTTGTAGGAATAATAACTTTTTCCTATTATTTACCACGGTTAAAAGTAAATAGGGTAATTAAGGGTGAGAATGATATTATTATTACCCTAACACATGTACTAATTCTAATGGATAAGTATAATTTGACTGAAAACAACATTGGGAATAAAATATAAACCAATTTTGTCCACTTGAATTACATTAGAACATTTACTATTATTTAATTCAAATAAGAGTTAAAAGAGTTAAAATCAAATTTTAATAACTAAAACATTTTTAATATGGGGATACACATAATATAAATAAGACTATAAATATTAATTAGAAAGATAAAACTATTTCCTTCATAATTGTATTTTATTTATATTTTTTAGGCATTAATTAATTTAATTTATTTATGACACAATGACAATGTAATAATTACCTTATTAATGAAATATTAAAATAATTGTAAATATATATATCCAAATAGATGTAATTTGAGACTTTTTATGAATGAAACTAATTTTCTAGGTTAATATGACATATTAGGGTTGGTTATTTGAATTTTTTCGATGTAATAATGCTATAATAAATTTAGAAAAAACAAAATACCAAATAGTGTCAAAATTCACATAAAAAAGTTATTATGAAAATATTATATTATTAATTGATATTATATTCCTAAAAATATACGGTTCGGCCAAAAGACTTATATAATGATTTATGTATCATTAATTACCCACTTGGGGTTTTCATGGATGTATATAGTATGTATATTAACCATATAATATAAAAATACAAAGAGACATGTCAAATGTAAAACTATTTAATTAAGAGTTAAACCTAAAAGATAAAGTTAATATAGTGAACCAAACCTATCTAAAATGTATTGGTTGAGTGTTTTACAATCTATACCCACCTTATCTTTTAAATAATCCATTTTGGATCCATCAGAAACTGATTATGATTTTATTATAAAATAATATTTCTAGCTTTTCCTAAGGTGCCTATCACCCCTCTTATAAAAGGCCACTCCCCCTTATCTCTAATTCACACATTCAAATCCATTTGGTTCGGACAACCCCTGCACAAATTACCTCTCAACTATCCTCGATTCATCTTTGAGGCCTTCCGTTAGTCATAAAACCAACCCAAGGAGCCCTTTTGATCAAATCAAAAGGATGAAACTGAAGAAGAGGTAAATATTTCATCACCTCTTTCAAGTTCCTTTCTTCTTCCACATCTTCTTTCTTTGTTGTTTCCATTATAGAATAATAACTACAGTATCATCTATATACTGTGATGTTATTATAAATATGGTACAACCATATTCATTATTCTATCCATCCTTTCAATGTCATGTCACCATATGTGCGTACGTACGGCTTATCATCTCCACATCGTGGTGTAATTCTTATTCAATACATTATTATTTCGATGGGTATAATAATGATGTGTAATTGAAGTAAATAATAAATATAAAATGACAATGATTCTTTATATAAGATATAACATCCAATTATATATTATTTTAATATCAAAAGAATGAAATTGTTGCTCGTGCGTACATACGAATTATCATCTCCACGAACACGATGAGATTCATTCCTCATCGTATCCATTCATGACTAATTTTCATTAGACGATTAAAAGTAATTTTTAAAGACATAATAGCATTATGAATATGAGTAAGATTCATCCTATCCATAACAACCATTACTTACGTAACAATTAATATAAATGAAAATGAATCAGTTAACACCTAAAATGACGATAATACTGAGATATTATTAACAATGAAATATTAAAAGAGAATATATGATATCATATTAATGTATATGATTATTGTATAATTTAATAACAATTATATAACTATTATACAAGAGTTTAACCTACCATCGACCGATTAAAAGTACAAGGTAAGGGTTAATTCTACAATCTCTTTATTATTCGAGGTTGTTTTTATATAAGTATCTACTGGGACTTCTTTATCATCCACGTCCATGTTTTGTAAAAATGTATTGAAAAACATTTTTTACTTGATAAAGGGGTAATTTAATTTATAACCTTATAAGTTTTGAATGGATTATTTCCATTGTTTTCTAAACAAGGTAGTTTATAACCTTTTCGACAAAATTAAGATAAGAATTTTTTTAACATATACAGCGGGTGCAGCTATTTCCTGCCATTATAACATCGTCGAATATTCCCTTACAAGATTATAAGAATATTTTTAAAAAAAAAATTTCATTATAATTATTTCACTCTTAAATGATTTGAAAATATAAATATAAATTTCTCTAAAAGAATTTTTATTTCATCTATGTCAACATCTTTTGGTGGATTTTACGTTTATTTAAAGTTGATTTATTACAATAAAAATGTTCTATATTGTAATGAAGGTTTGGTGATATGTTTGACTGTGGATGTTCTATTTTTATACCATTCATGGATTATGGTTAAAGTGTTGACATTTTTTATGCCAGTTTTAATATGAATGTTTATGTTATATTTATACCATTTAATATGAGGAATGTATTGGACTTAGTGAGTGACTGGTGGAGCCCACTATAGCTCCTCGATGCATCGGTAGGTCTCATGAGACCACTAGACATGGAATTGGATGAGGACTGTCCCAATTTGATATATGGTTTTGGCTGAGGGCTTAATCTTTTTTAGATGTCTTGGCCGAGGCCATGACAAGATGTTTCAGAATTTCTAACATTATACATTCTCTCATTATGAAAATAATGTTGATGGTTCATGTGATCATTCGACTAGTAGAATACCCATGATTATGTTTTATTATGGCATTATTTACTCAACTCATATTCCTTCTATAAAATATTTCATGTTTATTATTTTTATATGCATTTGGTTTCAATTATTCACCATGCTTAATATTTATGTTATCTTCTATTGTATTGCTTACCCTTACTAAGAATTTGTGCTCACCCCTTTCTATGTTTTATTTTCTCCAGGATGCAAAGAAGTATATTATGACTGACCTACAGTGATAGTATTTGGGATCTTAGTGTTTCCTATGGAAAAAATGTTGTAGTAGTTTTCCATTTTATGAAATAGTTTAAACCTTATGAATGTATCTAGTACTCCCAAGGCTACTAAACTAATCGGTCTTTCGAGACTTGATCTTTTGTGATCATGACAATGGTATATAATAATGCACCCACTCAAGGCTTCTGGGGTCAGGGTGTTACTTCCCCTCTCAGGGTGTTCCGAGGTTCTTCATGTTGTATCAGATAGAGTTTAACTCATGTTTGATCAGTCATTTACTATTATGGGAAATTCAGCCAATTTTCGGGGAGTCCCTCTCTTTGATGAATGTAAGTTCCAGATATGGGAGAAGAAAATGAGATATCATCTAGTATCTCTAGTAATGGAAGTTCTTTTTTATATTGTGAAAGTAATACAAGTCACTGATCCAAGAGTCCTGGCTATGACTGACGCAAAGAGGAAAATTCTTGATACAGATGATAAAGCACAAAATGCACTCACTGCAGACCTTTCTGATCCAATCTATCTAAATGTGATATGTTTCACCTCATCCAAATACATGTGGGATAAAATTGAAACTATTTATGAAGGAGATAGAAAAGTGAAGCTGAAAAAACAACAAGTCCTACACAACAGTTTCGATGACCTGAAGATGCATCCGGATGAGAATGCAGACTCATTCTTCAATCGAATTACTGAAGTGGTTGGAGCAATTTGGGGTCTAGAAGAACAAATCAAAGACAATGATATTGTAATGGAAATATTAAGAAGACTTATCCCCCTGTACAATGCAAAGTTGTCAGCCCTTGAGGAAAGAGATCTTTCCAAACATTCTCAGGATGATCTAATGAGCAGTTTGGTAGCATGTAAAATGAGAGTCAAACCAGAAGATGCTATTACTCGAGTGAGCAAGGAATTGGAATTCAAGGCCATTAATAAAATAAAAATTCCCAAATATAGTAGTGTTTAGGATGATGAGGAAAAGGAAATTATTTCTCTCATTGAAAAGAAGTTCCATAAGGGAAAATGGAAATTCAAAGGGAAGTTACCTCTTGATTTCTTTCGTTATTGATTAGTTGGGGACAATGATTTTCAGTGCATATGAAAGATCAATGATGAAGATAGTGAAGATGAAAACCTTGAGAATACCCAGAAAAGTTTTTCCAAAAATGGTGTCTTAAAATCTAGAAATAATGTGCCGAAGAAGTGTTTTCTCTGTGAAAAGGAAGATGATGATAATGAATTCAGTGAAGAAGAGTTACATGAATTTAAAACTGAAAACCATTCTTCCATGATTTCAATGATTGAAAAATCAGAACCATCAAAAGATAATGGTCGAGATAATTATTTTACAACTAATGCTGATCATGAGTAACAACATAAAGATTCTATTTGTAAGCTTAAGATCAAATGTAAGATTTTCAATAAGTAGAAATCAATTGTAGAATAATCATCAGATTATTTTGATCAGCTCGAAACTGAAATTGAACGACTGGAATAATTTTTGAAAATGAAGTATAAAATTCTTGAATGAACTGATGATGTAGTGGATCTAAAGCTGATAATTGAAGAGGAATCAAAGGTCATCAATGACCTCACAAATAGACTAGAAGAAAAGACCAAGACTACTGAGAGTATTGAAGGTGAATTTGATACACTTAGAATAAAACTTCAGAGTTAATCAATTTCCAAATAATCAAGGAAGAAAATATAGATTATAAGGTTCTCAGAGGTTGAGTTGTTGGAGAGAGAAAAACACAGTTCAAATGGAGTTGAAATCTTTTTCAATGATCAAAGACCTACTTGAATGGGATATAGTGGAATCGGTTGTGAGGAAGAGTCGTCAAATTCTACAAATAAAGGTGACCAAAATAAAGTCATGCTAAAAGTGGGTGTTGTGGAAAAGTCATATGAAGTAATGAAACAGAAAACCCCAATTCAATCTAAAAGAAGAAAAGAATATTATAATAGAGCCTCCTGAAAAAAATTTCGCTCAAAATATTATCCAATAGTAGAATGAATGAGAATAAAAAGAAGTTATAAGACATTTCCTCTCTTTAACTGTTAGTTTTGTGTATACTTGGGCCATACCATGACTTATTGACAAGAGGAATGAAGCTATTTTAATGGAGAAGAAATCAGAGTTCAACATAGGAGAAAAAATTCATATCAAAATTCATTTATAAAGAATAGTTTATATGGATATTTTTTTTGTTCTAACTTTGGTCATAAGGCTATTAATTGCATGCAGAGGAGGGACATGGACACCTCATACCAATGTTTGAGACAAGTTAAATATTTCCAACAAGATAGTTTTTCTTTTACAAATAGTTTTTCTCCTCTCAAAGAAGATTTCGACTATGAAGAACCAATGTACACAGCAGATTGAATTGAAAGGCCATCAGTTCCCTACAGTCAATCCAATGTATCATGGAATGAATAGAAGAAAATTGGGAAATACAACCTTGCATAGGTGGCCCTCAAAGCTACAAAAAGCAACAGTACCTAGATTTTGGATAACGGTAGTTCGTCTGATATGAAAAGTAATGCATGCCTGTTAACCGATATCAAAAGGAGGGTTGATGGAACAATACGATTTGGTAATGATAGAGCTCTGAAAATCAAAGGCAGTGGAAGTACTGAATTAATTAATGGTGAGCTAATGACAACTAAAGTCCTTTATGTAGATGTTAGATCATAATCTCCTCAGTGTGAGTCAACTCTGTGACTCGGGACTTATAGTTACTTTTAATCAGAAAGGCTACACTACCGAAGGAAAGAGAGAAAATTCACTTATGAAGGGATACAAAATAGAAGGCAACTTGTATCAGTTTGATAGAAAAGAAAACGTTTGTTACAAGACTATTGAAGAAAAAAATTGTCGAATCGGAGACTAGGGAACATAAATCAACAAGACATGGAGAAAATATCAAAATTGAGGATTTTCATGGACATTTCGAACCTAAAGCATCAACGAGAATTGTCTTGTGATTCTTGCATTCTTGGGAAGCTAGTCTATAGTTCATATTAGCAAATGAAGAAAAGGGAATCACATATTCTTAATCTCATTCATACAGATGTATGTGTCCCAATAAATGTTTTCAGAACTCATGGGGAAAGTTACTTTGATATTTTCATAGATTATTACAGTATAATGGCATGTGTAATAGTTATACATAAGAAACGACAAGTTCTTGACTGCATGATAACAAACCGTTGAATCGCTGAGAATGATACAGGACAAACAATCAATGTGTTGTGATCAGTCAATGGAGGGGAATACACGTCCATTGAATTTGAAAACTACCTAGAGAATCAAGGGATACAACATGAGGTAGCTTTCGTGAGTGCTCCATAGAAAAATGGAGTTGTTGAGTTCAGAAATCGACAGGTGAACAACATGGAAAGAACTATGCTGACTGAGATTTATATTCCATGACATTACTAGAAAGAGTTCGTTCAAGTATAGTTTATATTAAAAATTGAAAAAGACTTTAAATGGGTGAGATGAATACACTGTATGAATTTTGGCATGGAAGGAATCCCTCTTTGAAATAATTTCGTTTTTTTTTGGAAGTAGGTGCTTCATCAGAAACAAAGAAAGAAATAAAGGGAAATATGGAGAGTATTCAGATGAAAGAATTTTAATTGGATACTAAATAAACATAAAATCCAATAAGTTTTTCAACAAGAGAGTAGGAAGGATTATGGAAAGAAGTGATGTTAAGATCACGGAAGAGAAAACCACAAATACTTCAAGGATTTCATATACTGATATGATAGAAAGTGAGGAATAAAGTGACCATGGTGTAAATAAAAATACAGAAATAGAGGAAGGCATACAAAACACTAAAGTGTCACATCAGGTTGTTTACTCAAGAGAAGAATCTGAAGAGGAAACCATAGCTAGAAAGAATGTGACTAATCCCCACCAGAGAAATTCAAGAGATGATATTGATCCATCTAACATAATTGGGGACATGAGTGCACCCATAAAAACAAGGAGGATGAGGAAAAACACAAAATCTTCATTTCTATCAGTTGTAGAGCCATTCTCATTTGAAGAAGCTGTAAAGGATGAATCTTGGGTGAAAGCCGTGAATGAAGAGTTAGATCATATTGAAAAGAATCAGACCTGGGATCTAGTCAAGAGACCCAAAGGTCACAATGTGATTGGTAAAAAATGGATCTTCAAGAATATGTTTGATGAGAATAGAAGTATTATTAGAAACAAGGCACGACTGGTATGTAAAGGATATTCCCAGATTGAAGGTGTTGATATTGAAGAAACCTTTACACCAGTGGATAGACTGGAGTCAATATGTCTTTCTCATTCCATGACACTCAAAATAGGATATAAATCATATCAAAGGGATGTCAAGACATCATTCTTGAATGGTGTACTAGAAGAATAAGTCAACATTGAACAACCAGTGGTTTTTCTTCTTGGCACCGATGAAAGAAATTTTTTCGAACTAAATATAGTGCTCTATTGAATGAAATAGGCACCATGAACATGGTACTCCCTACTGTATTCTTACCACAACAATCTAGAATTCAAAGGAGGAGGGGTAGATCACAATCTCTATATGAGGAATTCTCCAAAAGATCCGTTCATGGTTCTCATTTACGTTGATGAAATTATATTTTGTGGTAGCATAAAGAAATCAATAGATGAATTCGCAAATAACATGAAATCAGAATTTTAAATTTCCATGATTGGGGAGCTCACATATTTCTTGGGGTTATAGGTGATTCAAAAGAAGGATTCCACATTCATTTCTCAGGAAACGTATGCAGAAGAACTGATGAAGAAATTTAATATGCATGACTCGAAACCAATGTCAACATCAACTGTAGTTGGAACCAAAATTGGAAATCATGAGGATGGGACCTTTGTAGATCCCACAATGTATAGAAGAATCATTGGGAGCTTATTGTTCCTGATAGCATCACGACCAGACATTGTCTTTGCAACATGCATAGTAGCCCACTTTTAGAGTAATCTGAAGGAACAACTTATGGTAGCAGTAAAAAGAAACATGAGGTATATTCAAGGTACTCACAATTGTGTCTTATACATTGTTGCAGGAAGGGATAGTGAGTTATTAGCTTTTTCTGATGCTGACTGGGCTGGAGATGTGGTTTATAGAAAGTCCACACATGGTGGAGCTTTCTATATTAGGAAGAAATGTGTTGGCTGGTTGAGAAAGAAACAATAAATTGATTCTATTAGTACTGGAAGAGCATAATATATCTTTACTATAGAGGCATACACTCAACTACTATGGATAAGGAAAAAACTGACAGATATTGGTGATGAGGTGAAACAACCAATGGTGATTTACTGTGATAAAAAGTGCAATTGATATTACGAAGAATCTTGTTCAGAATTCTCATACAAAACATATTGAAATCAGGTATCACTTTATCAAAGAAAAAGTTGAGCAAGGCGTGATTAGAATGAATTATGTGGGAACTGATAAGCAAGTAGCTGATATCCTGACCACGCCACTGTCATCGGCTGCGTTTGAGAAACATTGATTGAACCTCGGTGTTCAGCCACCTCCTCATGCATAAAGTGGTTACGAAATAACCCTCTCCTCAGTATGTTTAATGTTTTTAATCTTCTTTTTGATGTAATGAAAGTTTTTTGGGGAGATACTATCTAGTGGGAATGTGTTTTTAAACTACGCCATGAAAAAATACCGGTCATTGGATTTATTATTAATGCGGGAGAAGGAATAAATTCAAGAAGTGTTTTGTTACACTGTGAGAATTCAGTGACAGGAGTAGAAGGAGTACTTTTAGGGCATGTAACTCTTCTATGACACAGATGATAATTCTGTGTTAGGAGGAGAAGGAATACTTTCAGGGAATGTATTACTTTTGTGACATAGTAATAAAATATCATAGGCGTCATTAAATTTCCCAATCACAGGATCCAAATTCCGGCTTCCCCTCTTGTTTTCTACAATGATCATTACTTTCATATATATAGAGTGTTGGCTGAGTTTATTCATTCATTTTAGTTTTTCATGTGGTTGTTTCTCTGTTAGATTTATTTTGTGATTTCCAACAAACCCAAATGGAGAGATTGTTGGAACCAGGGATGTTCTATGCATGAATTGGAGTCTGGTTTGTATATTTTGTCAATCCTCATTGGATGTTCAGAATTTTTCTTAGTAAAATGATCATACAATTTTAAGCAGACAACAATATTGAATGTGGTGCTGTTTCCCAGTGTTTACCATATTTTTCGGCCTGAAAATCAAAAAATGAATTCATGGGTTGTTGGAAAAAGGAGGTGCGCACAAAAAGGAAGTGGTGCGCGAAATAACTGAGTTGTTTGTGAAATAGTTGGGTTGTGTGGGAAGAAGAGTGTGGAGAAAGAAATAGTGGATCGAGGATTTTCGTGCAAGAAGTGTTTCAGAATCAGAACGTCGAAAAATGCCAAAGGCATGGGCTGCACAAAAACAATGCAAATGTGTGCAAAAAATGGTTCTTGTGAAAAATTTATTTCACGCCGAATGAGATATTTTCGCACCACTATGGGTTCTTCATGCTTGGGTCGCTGATGCCTATAAATAATGGATGACCCTCCACATTCTTTACGACTGAAGACTTTGAGAAGATCTGGGTGTTGATGCATGTAAAAGGTTCACCTAAAGGGAGTTGGTGAAAAATTCATAGTTGTGCGAAAAAGTCTGACTTTCATGAAAAAGGAGACGGCGTGCGAAAAAAAAATGGAAGGTGTACGAAAAATGTGGAGTAGTGCGTCAAAGGTGATACTACAGGTAAAAGTTCCAATTGTGTGAAAAGGGTGTTTTTGCGTGAAATATTTTTCCATTTGAAAAGAAAATATTGTGCGCAAAAGTGAGGTATTTCCCCTGAAGGGTTTGATTTGTGCACAATTTTCAGTGAAACCGTTTTGCACCTTCTGATTATTTGGTTCAGTGGTTCAGTGCGTTCAAGTGCATCAATTCCTAACATTGATGAAAGCATATTCTCATGCAATGAAGAGGCAAAGACTTCAATGAAAATCTATTGAAAAGACCTTCATGTCTATAAACTGATTGGGACTTCACCAAAGGCTAAAATCCATGGGGAGTCAACGGGGGTTACCCAAAGGACACAGTGAGCTATCTTGAACTTTTGTAAAGGCAGTGAGCCTGGCACAGAGTGACTGCGACTAAATCTTGTAATACATAAACTAGTGAAGATTAGTAGATGTTGGTACGACCGATACACTGTCGGAATATTCTCCTTGAACGAATACCTTTGTGGTGAACCAAGTAAAAGTGTTGTGTCAACTTATAGCATTCATTTTTTTGATAAATCTAACAAGTTCTTACCAATGTGGGAACAAGATCCATACCTTTTAAAAGAAAAATTTGACACCCAGATTCACCCCTCCCCTCTCAGGGTGTTCCGGGGTCCATAAATCATTTCATACAATGCTAAAAAGATATTTTGATCAATATATTACAGAAAACTATTTGTATTATGTAATATGAAACACCGATTTAATATTTCACTAAATTAAACACGGACATGTCTACCATTACATGAAAGAGTGACCTTACTCGATATCTTGCATTGCACGCAATACCAGCTTTCACTAAAAAACAATATATTATTATAATATTATATAAACAAGAATTTATGAATTAAATTAACTGAATTTTTAATTTTATATATCATTAAAATTCATCTTCTCTATTTTATAGAACACTTTATAAGAACAAATTCAATTTTTCGGATAAAAGATGTATTAAAAAAAGTAGTTTTTTCTACCTTTTGATGGAGGACCAATTTTAATTATAGATTTTAACAATTTTTTATATTCTAATAGAAAAAATAAACATATTTTTTTGAAGAGGGACATAAAAATATGTCTTTTTTGACATTTTGGTGTTTTTTATGATAAAATTCATATTTTGATAAATAGTAAAAAATACATCAATTTAATTGAAAAATACATTTTGTTCTAATTTATTTGTATAGTAAGATTATATTTTTAATTGGTTTTAAAGGTAAATTGGATTATTTTTTATCATTTAATCCAATTTTGTTAATTATAATTAATTAAACATTTAAATTGGATATAAATACATGAGAATCGTTTGATATATATTTACTTCTTAAAAACCAGCTTTTTTGTTTTGACAAAGGAAATTAAATTTAAATTAATTTCTATCAATTATGTGTTTTGAATTATGAAAAATGGATTCCATATTTGAAATCAGTGGGTCCAAATTATGTTTATAGGATAATTTTATTTTGTTGGATTACGAATAATAACAACGGTGTTTTTATTTACCAAAGGTAAAGGTAAATCGACTAAATTAGGGTAACTTCCAATATCATAATGAAAATATATTTACCCTAAATCCTAAAAAAATCCTATTGGATTAATTATAGTTACCAATTTCACCTATGGGTTGGAATTTATTCAATTAATGGTCTTTATTTACATGTTTTCTGTATTTATTATTTAATCAAAAGAAGGTGACAACATCTCACAGTCATATATCTTGTATGTATAATAATTTTAATAAAGTGATAAATAAGATAAAACATAAAAAATAAATTCTCTATAAATATAATTAAATTATCTACATCATGTGAATTTAATTATAATTTTGATATATTAAATATTTACCATTAATGATGAAACAATATTGATGTAGGAATTATATTATAGATATAAATATCAAATAAATGTTTTCTATAATATTAAAATAAATGGAATAAAAACAATTTTAAGCAGTCCACAAATTTTCTAGGTGACTATGACATGTTAAGAGTTTATTAAATATATATTTTAATTTATCTTTTGTGTGTATTTTATTTAATGTCAAAAAATTGAATAGTGTAAAAATTGACACAATTGATATTTTATAAAAATAACATATTATACAAATATTCAAAAATCATAATAATATTTACAAATTACAAAGTGAAAATTATATGGACTAACATTTCATAAAGTATATAATTATGGAAAATTGACAACACCTAAGTAAAAATTTAGAACTATTTAATATTTAGAATATTATTACAATTAATAAAAATAAATAGATTAAATAATGATAAATAAAAATGATAAGGCTTCAAATAAAATCAAAACAAATATAAATTTTATGGGATTAGATTATTTAGTCCCATAATCATATTATCTTAATAAAAAATGACTTTTGGAGAATTAAAATATGAAAATAATTTATAATAAATTAATATTTCAAGACATTTCAAAGGTAGTTATTCTCTCTCTTATAAAAGGGAACCTCTCCATCACTTTTAATCACACATACAAAGCCCTTTGGATTGGAAAATCCTGGCCCAAATATCCTCCAAAATTCCCTAATTTTATCATATAGGCATCAATTTTTTCGTAAGTCCTTCTTATGGAGACCTTTTGGACATACCAAAATGAGATACCCAAAAAAGTGGTAATTGTTTTATCACCTCTATCAAAATTCATTTCCTTTTCTACTTACACTTCTTCAGTTTGTTACATATTAAAGTAATAAATATATTATGTTTTACATGATTATTTGTTATTATAATTATGGTACAAATTTACACCTCCTTTTATTCATCCTACGAATTACAATATCACCATGTGTGCGTACATACGGCTTACTGTATCCATGTCGTGGTGTATATGTTATTCAATGATGCATAATTTGGATGGGTATAATTAAAAGTATAATTTATTTAAATAATGAATATACCATAATAATTATTCTTAAAAATTCACATACCATCCAATTACATACTATTTAACCATCAAATAAATGATATCGTCGCACGTGCGTACGTACAACTTACTGTCTCAACGACGCGATGATTTTCAATCTCCACGTTAACCATTCAAGAATGATTATAACGCATATCTAATAAATAAAAATGAAATATATGCCAAAATAATGATACTAGATTTATGTATATATATATATATCATTTAATTTCTATCATTTAATTCAATAAGGAAACAGAAACAACATTCATGGTGAACGTACTACCTTCCATCTCCATGAACGATGTATTCCATTTCATTTATCTATCTATTATATATATTTTATACAGAATATATAGGACATAAAAATTATTTTTTACACTATGGAAGTATTTAAATGACGATCTACATAATAATATCTAGAATAACATGTCAAAACATGTATGGTAAATTACACGATTATGACCCAAAACATTCCTTTAAGATGGAATTGATAAATGAATTGGTAATATAAATTAATAAGTGAATAATATTTGATATCATGAATATTATTATCGTTCTATTAAAAGTTAAAAAAAAATTTTATTCCACTATATAGGTGTTTCAGACACATATAGAAGAAATCGGACCTAAGGTAAGGGATAATTTTACATTCTCCTTTTCTTTGGAGATTATTTATACATAAGTATTTACTGTGGAAATATTTATCATCCATGTCCATGTATTCTAAAAGTCCATAAAATTTTTATTATTCTTATATGTATTTTTAAATTCATATTTACCCATTTTTTACTTTTTATACATTGTATAGAAGGAATCATTCTTTTATTTACCATACGAGGCACTTTTTTACTTTTCCTCAAAAAGTATGAGATAAATGTTTTTCTAACATATAAAAAATTTATGGATTTTTATATTTTCATAATGAATTATGTCCATGATGATTATTAGTACCCCCACTTTGAGGTATGTAGCTTTCTTAATGCCTTTTTTGTGTTTAAAGTTTATGAGATGAGTTATGAAGAGGTTTGGAGAGTTTGGAATGGTTTTGGATGAGTTTGGAGGCTATTCTATTGGTGCACGGTTTTAGCACGGTAAGTGGAAACCGTAAGGATTCTCCAGGAAAACGTGCTGGGGGAGGAAGTAGGCTTCGCATGGCCTGCACACGGTTTTCCAAACCGTGCAAGGAAACCGTGTGGACCCTTGCTCTCGAGGCAGAAGCAAGCACATATTTATTGCACGGTTTGTCAAACTGTGCGGCTATATAAAGTTGGGGTTTTTAATTCTGGGCTCCCTCTGGCATAACCTAAATCACTCCAATATTCCTCACACTCAATCCTCACTCGGGATTTTGGGTTCTCATGGCTTTAGGGTTCTCTCCCATACATTTTAGAAGCAAATTGAGGGGTTTTCAAGGTGGTTTGAAGGTGATTTCTCCCATGTAAGTCATCTCTCATGGTTCCTTTTGGTTTTCTCTAGATCATTTCTTATATCGTTCTTGGTTTTCTAGATATACACTTGTTTTGTGTAGATCTAGGTTTGGGGTTGCCTTGGATGATGATTTTTAGGGGTATGAACGCTAGGGAAAGGGATCTAGAGAGGTTTCGATGGTGCGTTCGTTAGATTTGGGGCACGATTGCTAGTGGGTTGATTCCTTAGGAACGATAAAGGTAGGTGGATACTCTCTCAATTCCACATGGTTAGAACTAGTGGTTCTTTATTACAATTAATTGTTGTGCTAAATTTTAATTGGGATTTGTTATCTAAAATCTCTTGGAAATCCATTTGGGAATTTTTTGGGAAAAATTGGGGTTTCAGGGTGAAATAAAATTGTTGTGGATTTTAAAATGGAGATTTTAAAAAGGGTTTTTGAGATTGATTTTGGAAAATGGTTGATGAAAATTGGTTTTCAATAAAGATGTTGTTTTTATTGAAATGTGGTTTGTCATGGAAAATGGTTTTCAATAAATGGGAGATTTAATGAAGTGGATTGGTATGCAATAGAATTGGTTGATTGCATGTGGTTGTGACACTGGTGGGTTATATGCATGGTTGTGATTGGTATAAATATTGTGTGGAAGTGGGCGGGATGTCTCACTATAAAAGGTGGTGGATAGTGGTTAGAAGAACCACTATGTGGGTAGTGGTCGGGAAGTACCTCTAGTTGTGAATGGGTGAATGGGTTGGGTGGAAGTCCCACCATTTTTGTTGTTTTGGTGTGAATGGGTTGACGGGTTGGGAGGAAGTCCCACCGTTTTGGTTGTTTATTGTGGATTTCTTTTCAAGATGTAAGTTTTTGTGCTAATGTGTAAATGATGAAATGGTTTCTGGCATGTTTGATTTGGCATTCCCTTGTTTTCTTGGTTTGGGTGTGATGGCTTGGTAAGGGCATGTTTGGCTTATGTAAATGGTTGTACTTGTGATTATTTAATATAAATTGTTTTATATAAATGTGCTAACTGTTTTATCTTTGTGTGGTGTTTAGGGAAGTCATTTGGTGAAAACCTACTGAGTTTTCGTACTCAACCACCGATTTGGAACTGTGGTGTCTTTGCAGATATCGTGTACCGTGAGGTGGGAAAAGGTAAGGCATCTCCCTCCTTTAGTGGAGAATTTTGATGTCATTGTGGAGCTTGGAGCTTGGAGATTAGTGTAGAGATGTGGTAGTGTCATGGATTTTGGTGTTTGGTAGTTTAGTTTTTTCATTGTACACTGATGTTGTTTGGACATGTCTAGTTGTATTGGTTTCGGGATGTATTGTGGAACAACATGGCTGTCCTTTGAGAATACATGCTTGAATGTTTTATTAACATGCATCGTATAGTGATTATTAGTGGATTGTTTGGTTGGTTTTTTCTTAGGGGAAAATTGTTCCCCAATTTGTTCTCAGAGCCCTCGGCATTTATTTCCAGCCTTTGGTGCCTTGGGAACGTCTCTTAAGGCCATGTAACCATAATCGTCTCCTCAAGCCAATGAGATAGGGGCGGGGTGTTACAAGTGTTATCAGCTTGTTTGTTCCTTTGGAGTTGATTCTCGGATGTGGAAATTACATTCATTTTGGTATATTCCTCGAGTTGGAATGGTAGGAAGGCGTAGGAATGTCGGAACATGGAATGTATAGCTTAAAAGAATGTAGCTAACCCTTTTATATTGAACTTAAAGTTACCAAGGAATGGGGTACATAATTGTTTTGGAGACACTTATAGGCATTTGATATCTCATTGTTGTGGGTTTAGCCAATGAGATGAGCATGACATGCATGGTAGAAATGACTTCCCACTTGGATGCATATTTCATTGAGGTATAACGATTTATGATGTGATATGAATGTGTGAAATTGTAATGTGAATAAATTTTGTATTTTGAAAATGGTTTGTTTTTCAAAATGGTGAAACATGGAACATGTGGAAAATGTGGAAATCCTTGTTGTTATAGTGTGTTGTAATGTTATTTGAAATGGGAAATATTGATTTCTATGGAAGTGAGACTCATTGTTGATTGTTTTCTGTTTATAGGAATGGCACAAGGTAGGCATCGTAGAGACCAACCGAATGAGGCTGCTGAGAATGTGGTAGCACCTGAGCCTTAGGTGAACCAGCAGCTAGTTCAATGAATAGTGCAAGTTTTCCAAGGTGTGGAAAGTGGAAATAAAATGGATGAACCAAGTTGTGTGGATCATGCGGTTTAGTTTAAAAAGTAGAATCCACCCATCTTCATGGGTGATTTAGAGCCAGAAAGGGCAGAAGCATGGTTGAATTGAATGAACAAGATCTTCGAGTTCTTGGTAACACTGGTAGAGTTAAAAGTAAATTTGAACATGTATATGTTGGAAGATCTTACCCTTCAATGGTGGGAGTTGGCAGTTCAAGCTGGAACAGACGAGGGTATGATGTGGGAAGGCTTTGAGGAATTGTTTAATAAAAAATTCCACCAAAATACATTCAGAATTCAGTGCATGACTGATTTCTTCAGTCTGAAGCAAGAACATATGTCTGTTATAGATTATTCGGCAAAGTTTATTAACTTAGTGAGGTTTTCACCCGAGGTGGCAGGTTGCATGTCATTGAAGGATAGGATCATTGAAGCAGGGTTAAGGCACGAAATCTGTTCAAAGATAGTATTACTGTGTATAGATGATTACACAGAGACGGTGAATAGAGCATCGGGGGCTGAGCAAGATTTTTTGGGCGCTCTGGGAGGAGGAAGCATGGTGGTACCCATGGGGAATAGTGGGAACTCTAACACTAGGTTCAAGAGAAGGAGGGACACTTATTCTCAAGGAAGAAATATGGCATATAATCCAACAGATGGATGGGTGAATCATCCTCAGAAGACCTAGAGAAAGGTGTGATATTTTCAGTGTGGTTCAACAAACCACATCAAGTGGGATTGTACATCACAACCTTGATCATGTCATAATTGTAAAAAGATGGGGCATCTGCAGCGTTATTGTTAGAATTCTCCAATGTCGCGTGCCTGTGACACTCCTCAGGGATTTCTGACTTCCTATGCTTCGATGGGATGGGTGCAGCAGCATACCCCTCGACAGTATAGTAAAGTGGGTCATGATGATTCTCGGAATACTATGACGCCTTAGCAGGGCCATAAATGGAAGAGTTTGACAAGAAAACATGTGTTTGGATCGGAGCAGGTTGTGGTGGATGATCAGTTGGGACAATCCACAGTGTGAGGTATTATTCTTTTTAATTCTAAAATGATGAAAGTGTTGTTTGATACGGGTTCTTCACACTTTTTTATTGCTACACGTTTGGTTGAGTTGCTGGGTTTAAGGGTATAAATGATGGCCCTGTCTTTGAAACATCAAACTATTCTTGGTAGAAGATAGTGTTTAGCCTCCCTGTGTAAAGAATGTTGTATCATTGGGGGCGAGGAGAAGCTAGTGTGGAATTTCTCAAAGCTTTAGCTGGATGGTTATGATGTAATCATGGGAATGGATTGGCTGGTGGCAGTTAAGGCCCAAATTGATTGTGATGTGAGAAAAGTGGATTTTATGACACACGATGCCATTAGACATCTCTTTAGATGAGAGAGGCCTGAAAGGCAGGGTGCAATGGGTTTTTTGGCATCAAAAGTGGGTACGTTAACGTATCAGTATGCAGTTTTGTCATTGGAATCGGTAGACGGTGTTGAGAAGAGTGTTCTTCCATTAGTGGTGGATCGGTTCATGGATGTTTTTCCTGAAAAATTCTCTGGGTAACCTCCACTAAGAGATGTTGAGTTTATGATATATCTCCTTCTAGGGACTAGTCCAATCTCACTTCCATCTTACCGGATGGCAGCTACTAAATTGTGAGAATTGAAAGTCCAATTGGAATATTTATAAAACAAAGGGTTTATCTGGTCTAGAACATCTTTGTGGGTAGTGCCGGTGTTGTTTGTTAAAAATGCGGATGGAACTTTGGGGATCTATGTTGATTATTATAGAAATAACCAAGTTACGATAATGAATAGATATGCACTTCCATGAAATGATGATTTATTCGACTAGTTGAGGGGAGCCCAGTGGTCCTCAAATATCGACCTGAGGTTGGGATGTCATCAATTGCGGGTGAGGAAGGATGATATTCCTAAAAAAACATTCAGAAGTAGATATGGCCATTATGAATATGTGGTTATGCCCCTTCGTCTAACGAATACACCATTGGTGTTTATGGCATTGATGAATTTGATATTTCATAGATATATTGATTCATTTGTGGTGGTGTTTGTAGACGATATTCTGGTGTATTCATAGACAAGGGTGGATCATGAGAAGCACTTGGAGATAGTGTAGGAATATTGAGGTATCATCGGTTGTATGCCAAATTTTCAAAGTGTGACTTTTGGATACATGAATTTCGTTTTCTTGGCTAAGTGATTTCTGAAAAAGTTATTTCAGTGGATCTGGAAAAGGTAGAGGTTGTTATCTCATGGAAACCGCCAAAGAATGTGTTTGAGATCCAGTGTTTTCATGGTCTTGCTATGTATTATTGGAATTTTGATTGTGATTTTCCAAGTTTGGCTTCACCGATGAGAGCTTTGACAGGAATGAATGTTCCATTTTAGTGGAATTAACAATGTCAGCAGTGTTTCAAAGAGATATAGAGTCACCTTACATCAGCACCAATATTGGTTTTTCCAAAACCAGGAAAATTGTAACTGTTGTATTGTGATGCATTGGGATCAGGGATGGGGTGTGTTCTCATGCAAGAGAATCATGTGGTTGCGTATGGATCACGGAAGGTTAAGGTACATGATAAGAACTACCCAACTCACGATTTGGAGTTGGAAGCTGTGGTCCATTCTTTGAAGGTGTGGCATAATTATCTCTTTGGTGAGAAATTCACAGTATATACAGATCATATGGGCTTGAAGAACATTTTCTCACAATGGGATTTTAACTTGAGGCAAAGGATATGTAGGGAATATGTCCAGATGTTTGATTTTGACATGATGTACACACCAGGTAAGGGAAATTCGGTAGTGGATGTTTTATGTAGAAAATCATATGATCAGATGGTGAAACAAACAGTGGACCAGTGGAAGTTGATGTCGGTTATAGCTTATCTGCGGTTGGAATGTGAAGACCAGGGTGATAGAGAGGTCTTCTTTATGGTTTTGTTGATTCCTGACTTGGTTTTCCTGGTTAAAGAGGCACAGATATCTGATTCTGAGTGCGTGACCATGGGGTTGGGACTCAATTGTGGGGAGATCATTGAGGGTTAGAAACTGAATGGAGAATCAGTTTTGTGTTTTTGGAAGTGGATGGTTGAACCAGTTTCTTGCCAGGAGGATCTTCTTAGGGCATATCATCATTGCAGGTGGGTTGTTCATCCTGGAATTCAGAAAATGTATAAAGCATTGAAATCACGGTTTTGGTTGGCTGGTATGAAAAGAATTGTGGCTGAGTTTGTTTCGAGATGCTTGACTTGTCCGCAGGTCAAGGCAGAGCATCAGAGGCCATCAGGAATGCTGCAGTCTTTACCAATCCCTATTTGGAAGTGGGAACAAATAGCGATGGATTTTGTCACAGGTCTCACCAGAATGGTCCGAAAGAATGATGCCATTTGGGTGATAGTGAATCGGATAATGAAGTCGGCCCATTTCATCCAGATTCTTGAATCTCATACGGTGGAGGATCTTTCCAAAATCTATATCCGAGAGATGGTAAAGAGGCATGGTATGACAGTTTCGATCGTATCTGATAGAGATCTGAGGTTTACATCTCATTTCTAGAAATCCTTATAGCATGCCCTTGGAACTATGTTGACCATGAGTACGGCATATCAGCCTCAAACAGATGTTCAACCCGAGAGGACGATACCAAATCTGGTGGATATGTTGTGGGCTTGTGTCATAAATTTTGGTGGCTCGTTGGAGGAACACTTGTCGTTGGTTGAGTTCTCGTAGAATAACAGTTATCAGGAATCCATATATATGGCTCCGTTTGAAGCGTTGTATGGGTATTCATGTCGTTCTCCACTTTTTTGGGTCGAAATGGGTGAGTCCTCTATGGTTGAACCAACCCTTATCCAGTAGACTACGGAGAAGACCAAGTTGATCAGGAAGAGAATGGAGATAGCTTAGAGTCATCATAAATCATATGCAGGTCATCATCGATGGTCTATTTCATTTGAGGTGAGTGATTATGTTTTCTTCAGGATATCTCCTTGGTTGGGACCTCATCGGTTTGGAAAGCAGGGAAAGTTATCTCTGAGGTATATTGGACCTTTTGAGATTCTCGAGAAGGTTAGTGAGGTGGCTTATCATTTGGCTTTTCCACCTAGGTTCAGTGTAGTGCACAATGTGTTTCATGTGTCATAGTTGAAAAAGTATCCGTCAGATCGTGACCATGTGATTCGATGGGATCATGTTGAGCTAGAACCGGATGCTTCGTTGGTGCACATGCCAGTACGGGCTGTGGATATGCAATAGAATGTCTTTCATGGTAAAAGCATCGGTTTAGTTTGTGTTTTTTCGCAACATGGTCAGATTAAGGAGGATACATGGGAGCGGGAGAAAGAGATGGTCGAGTAGTGGCCCGAGCTCTTTCGGAAAAGGGCGGGTTCACTACTTTCCAATGACAGAATGTCCATTGGTGGGGAGAATTTTGTACCCCGGTTTGAGGTATGTAGCCTTTTTTATGCCTTTTTATGTGTTTAAAGTTCATGAGATGAGTTGGGAAGAGTTTGTAAGAGTATGGAATAGTTTTGGATGCGTTTGGAGGCTTTTCTATGGGTACACGGTTTGAGCACGGTTAGTGGAAACTATGCGGATTCTCTAGGAAATCGTGCAGGGGGAGACAGTAGGCTTCACACGGCCTGCGCATGGTTTTCCAAACCATGTGATGCAACCGTACAGACCCTTTCTCTCAAGGAAGTATCATGCGCATGGTTAGCGCACGGTTTTTCAAGCCATGATGCTACTTAAAGTTGGGGGTTTTAAGTCTGGGATCCCTCTGGATTGACCTAAATCAATCCAATCTTCCTCCCACTCGTGCCTCACTCGGGATTTTGGGTTCTCATGGGTTGAGGGTTCTCTCCCACACTTTTTGGAAGCAAATCGAAGTGTTTTCAAGGTGGTTTGAAGGCGATTTCTCCTGGGTAAGTCTTCTCTCATGGTTACTTTTGGTTTTCTCTATATCTTTTCTTATATCTTTCTTGGTTTTCAAGATCTACACTTTTCATGTGTAGATCAAGGCTGGTGGTTGCCTTGGATGATGATTTTGAGGCTTATGGATGCTAGGAAAATGGATATAGGGAGGTTTCAGTGGTGCGTTTTCCGGATATGGGGCACGGTTGCTTCAGGGTCGATTCCTCAAGAACCCTAAAGGTAGGTGTATTCTCTCTCAACTCTAATTGGTTAAAACTAGTGGTTCTTTGTTACAATTAATTGTTCTTGCGAATTTTAATTGTGATTTGGTGTGTGAAATCGGATGGAAATCCATTTGATGATTTTTGGGGAAAAGGGGGGTTTCAAGGTGAAATGATATTGTTGTGGATATTAAAATAGAGATTTTAAAATGGGTTGTTGAGATTAATTTGGGAAATAGTTGATAAAAAATGGTTTTCAATAAAGTTGTTGTTTTTATTGAAATGTGGTTTGGCATGGAAAATGGTTTTCAATAAATGGATGATTTATTGAAGTAGATTGGTATGAAATGGAATTGGTTGATTGCATGTTTTTGTGACATTGATGGGTTATATGCTTGGTTGTGATTGGTTGAAATGTTGTGTGGAAGTGGTTGGGAAGTCTCACTACAAAAGGTGATGGATAGTGGTCGGAAGAACCACTATATCGGTTGTGGTCGAGAAGTACCGCTAGTTATGAATGGGTGAATGGGTTGGGCGGAAGTCCCACCATTTTGGTTGTTTTGGTGTGAATGGGTGAACGAGATGGGTGGAAGTCCCACCATTTTGGTTGTTTGTTGTGCATTTCATTTCAAGATGGAAGTTGTTTTGATAACGTGTAAATGATGAAATGTTTTTTGGCATGATTGCTTTGGTTTTCCATTCTTTTCTTGGTTTGGGTGTGATGGCTAGGTAAGGGCATGTTTCGCATATGGAAATGGTTGTACTTATGATTATTTTATATAAATTGTTATACAAAAATTTTCTAACGGTTTTATCCTAGTGGCATGTGTAGGGAAGTCATTTGGGGAAAACCTACTGAGTTTGAGTACTCACCCCCTGCTTTGTCACTGTGGTGTCTTTGCAGATGTTGTGTACCATGACGTGGGAAAAGGTAAGTAATCTACCTCCTTTAGTGGATCATTGTAAATTTGGGGTGGAGAATGGATCTTGGAGTTTAGTGTGGAGTTGTGGTGGTGTCATGGCTTGAAGTGTTTGGTTTTTTAGTTTCCGTATTGTACTCTGATGTTGTTTGGACATGTATAGCTGTATTGGTTTTGGTATATATTGTGGAACAACTTGGTTTTCCTTTGAGAATACATGCTTGAATGTTTTATTGACATGTATCATATAGTTATTGTTTGGTTGGTTTTCACTTAAGGGAAAATCATTCCCCAATTTGTTCTCGGAGCCCTCGGCATTTATTTCCAGCCTTTGGAGCCTTGGGAATGTCTCTTAAGACCAAGTAAACCTCACGGCCTCTTAAATCCAATGAGGTAGGGGAGGGGTGTTACCAGATTCCTCTAAAAAATTTCATTTTTATTTTCAACCAAATAATTTACTTTTAAAATGGCACGACATTTTGAGAAAAGAAATCATTTGTTTCAAAAAAGAAAGGATATTTTCCTAAGTAATTAATTTTGTGTGTTTTATAAAAATTATTTACCTTATAAGATAACATAGGGTTACGTTTATATCCCTATTATTTCTATAAATTTATTGTTTTAACTATGGATTTATGTTTTATATGGATTGTGTTATGATGGATTTATTTTTAAAAAATCCATTTTATTTTTTGGGTTGTATAATGATGAATGATTTATGTTTTTGTGGAACATATAAGAATGATTTCATTATGAGATTGGGGAGACCGATATCTACCTCAAATGAATTGGTTAATTATCTATATATAATTATATATACATTAATGGAACTTAAAGTAAATCTGGTTCGGTAATATAGGGTAGGAACGACAAGTAAATCTGGTTCAGTAATACATGGATGAACGACATCAAAACTTGGTCACTAAAGTACTTTTCCCACAATGATAGTCTTGGAAGAAATGACATTTCTACTATGTAAATCATATTTAATTCTTATATGTTTGAGAAAATTCCATGTTTTTTCCTTTGCTATTTTTTCATGGCTACTGTTCCTTTATGATCTATGCCTTATGTACTGCAAACATTTATTTCCGGACTCACAATTTTTGTAATTAAAATTCTGTTCATTTTTTCACATTCTTGTGTTTATGTTATGTTTATTGTTCTTCAGGATTAAACTTTTGGAGATTTGAGGTCACACTTTTTAAATTTTATTTTCCCTAGGATATAAACAGTGGTTTGAGATAGGAAAACTAAAGTGGATGACCTTTATGGGAGATGTTGAAAATCTTTCACCATGTTAGAAGATTGTGTTCTATGCTTCTAATGATACTAGACTAATATGGGCATTGGGAATATATTTGTGTATGTATTATGTATTCATAAAAATAAATGCAATGTCCATTTATGTCATGCATTGGTCTCTATATATGTTATCAGTTAAAAGGATTAGTTAACCTTTGGACACTAGGGTGCAAAAGAATTAGTGAGATCCCTAGAGATATTTCAATGGTATGTCCAGGGACGTCCCTAAGGGTAACTCTATCTATATGATACAGTCCTATAAGTTTGGAAACGTCATGGAAAAACTAGGATTAATCCTAATATTTTACAGATTGAATGTACTCCTCCTTGATTATATTGTTTTCCTAGTATGATTTTTTCCTCTCATTATATTATTTTTGGGTTTTACAAAATGGATTGAACTTGAATGAACCATGTTAATGTTCAACGAACTAGGAAAGGATACTATTTTCCTAATGATAAACCCAATTTAATGGGATATGGAATGAAATATATAATTTTTATACCTACAAAAGCTATGAATAATTTTGGAATTCCAAAAGATAAGAGAAGATAACAACATTCTATTGGATCTTTCATGTGGCGACATCCACCATATTTCAGTGGGTATTCTGATACACTTTTTACTGAACAATGTATTGGTACCATTAAGAATTTATTTTCCATACTTCAATGTTAATAACATGAAAAATTCATTTTGTAATTTTATCATTTAGAAGGTGAAATAGACAAGTGGTGGACTCTAATTGAGAATAGAACGCAGTAAGATAAAATTAAATCCTAGTAATGGGATGATTTCAAGAACATTTTTTCAGTAGGTACATCCCTCGTATTCTTCGAACAATGATGGAAAATTAGTTCCTTGAGATTAATTAAAAGGATGATATATCCACTGGTAAATATAAGGAAAATTTTACAAGACATGCAAGGTATGCCTCTGGCTTTATCGTCAGACATGAATGTAAATGTGATCGATTCTTCAGGGGCTTAAAACCTATCCCATTAAGGGAATTAGATAAAAGCGAATTTAGTATCTATGAATAGATTTTGAATTTCACTATCAAGGGAGAACTAGAATTTGGTGTTACATATCAATTTCATGGTTTTAAAAATTAATGAAAGATGGTTTTCAAGGGAAAATCTCAAAATAGTGGTGAAAAGAATATGAATGTTTCATTATGCTCAATGACTGGAAAGTAGCATGGTGGAGATTGTCCAAAAGGGATTAGAAAATTTTTTAAGTGTTTAATAGAAGTTCATTGAGCAGTTGAGTGTCAATGTAGTGGAAAAAACATTCTAATGATGTGAATAGAGAAAATATTATAGAGAACGCACCACGAACACCTAAACACTACAAGTGAAAGTAAATGGGGCATTATGCCTACCAATGCCCTAATCCAAGGCATATTGTTGGTCGACATCAGCATCCTCTTAAGTATAAAGACAAAGGTAAGACACATTAATTCACTATTGGTGATGTTGAGTATGCAAACGAAGTGGTGGAGTGATTAAGTTTTTAATTAATTCGATTCCCAAATAGAGTTGTGGAATATCATTTATATAATTATAGAATATTGGAATATCTATGTAGTAGTCCATTTTGGTTTTCAATAATTATATGGTTCAAGTATCCATGGAAAGTTTTTTAAATATATTCGGAAAGCACATGATATGCACATAATTAAGGGATAAAGAGATAATGAGATATTGGATAGTATTAATGATATCATGACTGATATATGGACAAAGCTTTAACATCATTTGAGTATAAGTGATTATTGGTATTTTTGGTGTGTGTAATGAGTATATTTTGACAGAATGCATATCTTCACTATGGTTCGATGTTAATTCATGTTATTACCATGTTTCGGGAGAATGTATGATTAAGGTATTCACAAGTTTGGAATGTGACAACCAAGAACTACCTTATGAGATATCAGAGATAAATAATAAGTCATATTAGTTCACATTTTTTTGATGTTTTATATTTTTATCATTTTAAAGGATTTTAATGTTAAAAATTTATGGATTGTATAAGTTATATTTAAGTTTCATTTTGATAGATTAATGTATTATCTCACTATAGGTCGAATTATACATATTTTAATACTTTTTCTAACCTTTTGTTGAGATATATTGAATGACCTATCAATCTATTAAATTATCTACTAAAGCATCATGAATGATAAATTCAACTTCATTTCATTAAATAAATGATGAAATAGACATTTTTCAAGGCATGAAAAATGGTGATATTGTACCAATATCATGGTAGTCTTATACTTATGATAAAATTTTCAGCTTTAGGGAAGGTATATTGAAAAATATGTTATCTTAGTACCTTATTATGAATTGAATTAGATGTCCCATTAAATCATTGTATATTTATGGTTGTCTGGTTGTTAAATTTCTCCAACATTGTTCTCTATCACTCTCAATAAGACCTTGATGGTTAAATTTATTTCAACCATATATGGGTTCTCACATCCCACCTATGTTATATTATGTGGAATCCCATTGATGATTTAAATTGGGTAACCATTATGTTTCTAAAATTCCTTTTTAAAATGTATTTTTTATATTCCTTTTTATGATGTGGGTTTCTATTAAAGAAACATTCAATTAGTAAACCTTTTATAACCTCAATTAATTTCGAGGGAGAAATTCTTTTTAAGGGGGGGGGGGGGGGTATCATGTAACACCCAAAGATTTTATGAGATATATTATTTTAGTTTTCTTGTATGTCTTACTTTATTGGATACACCAGGATTTTCTTGCACTATACACAACACCATATTACCTTGCAGTACACCCAACACTATACATGTCTTGTGTTACACCCAATTTTATGTTCATTTGATATAATACATTTAATGAAACAATGATTATATATTTTTATCAATTTATGAACTAAAAATATTATGATTATGTTATACATAACACCAATGTAAGCATGAACTTAACACAACACTGACTTGGCTTTCATTGCATGCAAGAGAAACCTTCCTTGATAGATGGCATTGTGCCCAATACCAAGATTCACTAAATAACAATATATTTTAAAAATATTATATAAACTAGCCATTATGAATAGTATTAACTTAATTTTTGATTTTTAATTACATTAAAATTCACCTAATATATTTTCTATAACATGATGTAGGAAGAAATTCAATTTTGTGGATAAAAGAATTATTTTTCAAAAAATACATTTCTTTCATCCATTTAATGGAACACCAATTTTAAATATTGTTTTTAAAAGTTTTATATAATCTATTTTACAAAATAAAAATCTTATATGGAATAGGGAAATAAAAATTTAACATGGATAAATATATTTATTTTTCAGTTGAAATTCATATTTTGATTAATAGTGAAAAATACTGCATTTTAATTCAAAACTACCTTTTTATCTAACTTATTTATAAAGATAGATTATTTTTTAATATGTTTCAAAGGGTAATTGGATTATTTTTTAATTCTATAATAATATTATTTTAAGTGGAAGTAATATGAAATTTAAATTTGGAATAAAAACATGATAATCTCTTGATAAGTTTTTACTTCCTAAAAACTCATTTTTTGGTTTCGACAACAGGGATTAATATTAAATCAATTTTTGTCCATTATGGGTATTGAATTATGAAAAATTGACTCTATATTTTAAGCTAATGGGTCCAAATTATGTTAATGGGATACTTATATTTATTTTTTCATATTATTAATAGAGAGTAAAAATCTTTTATTTACCATAGATAAAGGTAAATAATATAAATTATGGTCATGAGAAATATGATTAAGATAATGATATTACACTAAAACCAACCAAAATCATATTGGATGAATTAATTTTGACCAAAATCACCTATGGGTCAGAACAGATTCATTTAATGGAATATTTTACATTGAATGTGACGTAATTTTAAATAAAACATAAGAAGGTTAAAACATGTCACTCGCATATATCTTATTGGTATAATAATTTTAATATAATGATAAACATAATAAAACATCGAAAATAATAATTTCTAGAAAGATAATGAAATTATATACATCATGTGTATTTATTTAGAATGTTTAGAGATTAAATAGTTACCATTAATGGTGACATAATAGTGAAGTAGATATTATTTTATTGATAGAAATATCAAATAAATTGTTTTAAAAATATTAAAATAAATATCATATGACCTATTTAATGTTCTCCACAAATTTTATAGGTGAATATGACAAGTTAAGAGTGTATTAAACATTTTGTTTTGAATATATATTCTATGTGGATTTTATTTAAATTCAAATAAATGAATAGTTTCAAAAATTGACGGTAATGACATTTTATAAAAATAACATATTATTAAATTATTTAAAAATCACAATAATAATTAAAAATTACAAAGTGAAATTTAGATGGTTTAAAATGCGATAAAGTATCCAATTATGGAAAATTAACAGAAGATATGTAAATAGTTTTACCATTTAATATTTAGAACATTATTTCCATAAATAAAATGAAATAGATTAAATAAAGATAAATCAAAATGATAAGGTATAAGATAAAATTAAAACAAGTTTAAATTTTATTTCATTATATAATTTTAACCTATAATTATCAAATCTTCTAAATAAATGAGTTTGGGATTATTATAAGCTGAAAATGAATTTATAATAAATTAATATTTCAAGACATTCCAAAGGTGCCCCTCCCCTCTTCTATAATTGGGATCCTCTTTTTCTTTTTTAATCACACCTCCCAAGACCTTTGGATATGCCAACACCTTCCAAAACCTCCTACGCGATTCCCTTGTATAATCCTTGAGGACACCCTTTGGGATGAAATCCATCTTAAGGAGTCATTTTGTTCACAAAAAAAGGAGATACTGGAAAAAGAGGTAATGGTTTTATCAACTTTTCAAAAACGAATTCCACTAATAATTCCTCTTATTATGTGGTTTACATAATAATATAATGAATATATTATATTATACATTATGATATTTTATTACAATTATGTGACAACCTTATACCTCTTTTTATCCATCATATAAATAACAATATCACTATGCATATATATGTACGACTTACCGTCTCCACATCGTGGTGTAATTTGTATTAAAAAATACATTATTTTTAAGGATATAATGATGAGTATAATAGATTTAAATAATGAATATATCATAATAATTATTTTATAATAATATTACACCATCCAATTCTATACTATTTAACCTTCAAGGGAATTATATCGTCACGCGTGTACGTACGGGTTACCGTCTCCACGTTGCGATGAGATTCATTTACCATGTTAACCATTCAAGAATTATTATAAGGTATATATAATAAATAAGAATAAAATATTTGAAATAATATTGATATTGGATTTATTTATATATATTTATTTTTCATTTACTTTCTTTCATTCAATTCAATATGGAAACAAAATCAGCGTTCATGTGTACGTATGACAACTTCTCCATTAATGGTGTATTTCATTTCATTTATCTATCTATAATATATATTTATATATAAAAAATATATTATATATAAATCATTTTTTACATTCTGGATGTATGTAAATCAGGATCTACGTAATAATATCAAGAATAACAAGTCAAAACACGTACGATAAATAAACCTATTATTACCCCGAACGTTGCTTTAGAAAGGAATTGATAAATGAACGAGTAATAAAAATCCATAAGTGAATCATATACTATTTCATAAATATTATTATGGAAAATAATATTTTTAAACCAACTATACAAGTGTTTTGGACACCTTTAGAAGAAATCGGACATAAGGTAAGGGAAAATATTGCGCTCTCATTTTTATCTGAGATTGTTTATACATAAGAATTTATGGGGGATATATTTATCATTCATGTAAATGTTTTCTAAAAAATTTATAATTTTATTATTATTATTATATATATTTTAAAGTCATATTTATCCAATTTTTATACAGCATTGTATGGAAGGAATCATTATTTTGTTAACCATACGAGGTACTTTTTTACTTTTCTGACAAAAGTATGGGGAGAATTTTTTCATCTTTTATGGCATGAATGGATTTTCATTATGGGTTCATGACACCTTATTTATATGATTATTAATCTACATTAAATCATTTTTATTTTTATTGAAATACTTTTATTTTAAAATTTCATGTCATTTTGATAAAATAAATTTTTTTTGAAAAAGAAATGTTATTTTCCTCAAGAATTAAGTTTGCGTATTTTACCAAAATTATTTACCCTCTAAGATAACAATGGGTAATGTTTATATCTTTATTATTGATATGTTTTTATTATTTTAATGATGGAATTAAATTATATATGGATTATTTTATGAGTGAATAATTTTTAAGAAACCCATTTTATTTCTTGGGTTATGCTATGAAAAATGATTTATATTTCTGTGGAACATGTAATAATTATTTCATTATAAGATGAGTGGGACCTATATCTCCCTCTAATGAACTGGGAAATTATTTAAATCTCATGAGATTGAAATTACTAAAATGGCAATAAAATATGGTTCAGTAATACATGGCAGGAACAAAAACTAAATCTAGTTCAGTAATACATGGCTGGAACGACTTGTAATCGCAGTTAAATAATTGTATTTTTCCACTATTATGGCCATGGAACCAATGAATTGGATACTATGGAATTCATATTATATGCTTATTGTTTTGCAAAAAAATTTATTTTATGCCAATTATATTTAATCTTTTTTATTTTTCTTTTATGATTATGCCTTACATACTGCGATGTTTTATTTCCTGACTCATGATTTTGAAATTCAAAATTTATGTTCAAGCTTTCACAATCTTATGTTTATGTTATGTTTTTTGTTCTTCATGTTTACCCATAATTATATTTTAGGCTCTCACATTTTATGTTTTCTTTTCCCCAAAATATAATGAAGGGTTTTAGGTATGAAAAGTAAAGGGCATGTTATTTATAGGAGATGTTGAAAAAATTTCACTAAGATGGAAGATTATGTTTCATGTTTCTAATGAACATAAAGTAATATGATAATTGAACATAAATTTGTGTAATGTAATAATTATTCCACAAAAGAAATGTAATTTCCATATATACCATTCTTTGGTCTCTATATATAACAACAACCAATAAATATTCCCATTCACTCTAAACCAAATACTAGTTTACTTGTAATCCTAGTGAAATAATGTTCTATGTTTCTCACTTTCATTTATTTATTTTTCTCTTTACTATTAAAATTTTATTTCTATAAAGGATTTCAAAAAATAAAAATTTATCAACTTTCATTGTTCATCATTTAACAGTTATACTTTATATATTAAAAATATATTCTCCATTCCATAAAATCAAAATAAAATAACCATGTAACGGTGCAGAAATACTGGTAACTCCTTATACTAAATCATGATATACTATACCAATTGGTAAAACCCTCGATGATGAGTTTGAAACATAACTATAAGTACCCTAGAACACGTTTTTACCCAAAAACACCTTGGTAAAATTATTTTTAGAAAAAAAAGATAACATTATCTTTTTAAGATATAAATTCCTTATTCTGACATTTCTATCTCCTTTTTATGAACCCAATCCATTGACCGAAAAAGACTGATATCATATTTTACATCCCACCCCGATACATTGGCTTGATAAGATCAAGAATGACACTAAGCATCAGTTAGTTCCTTAAACACCATTGGATTAAAAAAATTCTTACGGTTTTAAAAAAAGAAAAAAAGAGAATACTTTACCCATTAATAAACAAACACACGTACACACAAAAAAAATATACAAATAAATAAACTAAATACATCTATGAAAATGAATCATGAATTAAATCTGAATCATAATAAAAATTTCCAATCCATAAATAAACTATAAAAGTGTCCAAAATATCAGAGTTACAAAAGAATACTACAGTGTAGAAACTAAATATACAATATAGTAAATGAAAAATTTACCATAATGACACCACATATGAAAAAAACTAACCATCATTATGATTCAACTCTTCCAAATATTAAATTAACATCAAGGTTCAATGCTTGAAAATTAAGAAACTAGAAAATTTCCTATCCAATGGAAAAAACATATTCAAACCCATCAAAGTTCACATGTATAGAGATATTAATAATACCCCATATGAAACCTCCCAAAATATTCCCATGTTCCAATTGGCCAAAAACAGGACAACTAAAAAGATATAACACTAGAATACCAAATTTCAAAAATGTATACTATTTCCAAAATAAATAATATCTCATATGAATAGGTTTTCCAAAATTATTCTAAGTAATAATTATTTTTCTCTTAAACAATAATTCCTAGTTCATAATTCCCATTTTGGAATAATCTTTTGGGTTCTCACACACACACATGGTTTCTAAAAAGACACCCCAATACTCATCAGTAGTGGTACATCCTTCACCAAGCTATCTCATGGTGGTACACTTCCCATTATTCTGTTCCAGTCAAAAAAGAATGCCAATTATATTATAATAATCTCTCATACAATGAAATAATGAACACACACTAACTCATGCCTTTCCATATGGTACTCACAAACCATTATTCCAAGAACATGTTTCTAAACAATCTTAGTTTTATGAGAATACATTTAATAAATTCAAAAATCTATTATGGGAGACACTAAAAATAAAATTTCAGTCCAAATGGTAATATAATTATTAGAATTTTTTAAATAGGGAAAACAACTGAAAAAAGGTTAATTTTTTTATACACCTAATAATCTTTCATGTTCTAATAATAGTGGGTTGATGGAAAAACTGACTATATCAATTCAATTAGAATGATAGATCAAGGATGATTCCCTCATCCAGACCTCTTCCTTCCATTCCACTATCAAAACCTAATATGTTCTCATAAAAAATTGAACCCAAATAAATATGTATTATAAAACCAATATATGGATTAATATGAGGAAACCTAAGGAGATCTATGACAAGAAGGTGGAACAATACCCTAACCTTTTATCATCCAAATTTTAACTCCAATGGATTCAATTGAATCAAATTCTAGACATTGAAGGTCACCATAAATCACCTATGGTATCCATGAATTTCAATAGAAATTAATAGGAACCAAATGAGTAGTTAGAAATGGGTATTGGGTAAAAACTGACAGGGCCCAAATGAATTTACAGAGTAAGTCCAGAATTTAAATCATAAATTCCTCATGTTGTGACTTTTTTTAATAAATACACCACATATAAAATAAATTTTAAATTTTAAATTTTAAATTTAAATTTGTTTCATTTCATAAATTTACTATGATAAAACAACAACCTCATGACATTTAGATCATAAAATCCTGATTTACAACATAAATTGTTCATGCAGATTTTTAAATGTGTTTTTTCAAACAACATCCTCTTTATTCTGATGAATTATTGCAATAAGGTATTTCCGTGAATTCAAATATAAAAAATTTCATAAAACAATGACATACCTCAAACTGGGGGTGCTATAATCGTCCCAATAAGGATCCATTGAGATGTGTATGGCATACTCCTTTTTGTAATAACATTAGGATGTTGTGGATATTTTTGGTACTTTAACTGTCTTATCAATGATGTTTATATGAAATGTTATATATTTTTAATAATATTTTTTATATTGTTACAATAAAAAAGATGGTATATTCTCTCCATAGTATCTAATAAACCATCATCTATGGTTGAAAACCATCGGGATACAGGGAGACACTCTTTAGGTAATGTGGATACAATTGTTCCAACATCGATTAGTGGCCTACAATGGTAGGACATTAAAAAATGGTATCAATGAATTATTTTTTACTATTTTGTATAGGTAGATTAGAAAATAAGATGTGTTGGATCATCTAATTGTGATTTTTTCTGGGTGTGATCAACCCATGCATGGGGGAAAACAAAATTCCATTGGGGATGAGACTTATAGTTATGGTAGTTCACTTGTAAGAATTGTATTTAATTTTCTCCCTGAGTGATCCACTTTTTCTGTTATGATATTAGATCAGGGTAATTTTACTCTTACCCTGGTATGAAATTAAAAGGGGTTTGTGTGTGTTCAAGGATCATTTTATAAACATATGGATTCACAAGACATGCATCATTAAAGAGGAATAATATTTAGATTTAGAATACATGTGTCAGGGGAATTATATCAACTTGTGATTATTTTTTGTAAATGGTATATCAACCTTGGGTTCTGGAATCTTATTGGTAGAATGGGGTTTTGTTATTTAATGTGTAAGAAATGTCTTATATGGTGTTTTACCATATAAGGCTATGTTGGAATCTAACTTATCCAATTCTATTGAGGATATATTTAGGTAAAGGTAGATGTAAATGGATTATTAAATATTGGTATTGGTTAAATAGTTCACTAGAAAAAACCTTTATGATTTTTTCCTTTATATATTATAAATATTATTCATTTTTATCAATCCTTAGAGAAGTTTTTGTCTTGGTAACACATGATTTTTTTGAAATGTGAATACTAAGAGATTTAAGAATATAAAAGTGTGGTTATTATAATGTTGTTGCTTTTATAACCCTATGAAAATTATATGATTTAAAATATGAGTTTTTAGAAGGAAATGTAAATGGGGATAATAATGGGGTTTATGGTACTATGATCATGAGAAATAACATGTAAAAATAAATTAGTGTGTGAAACCAATGATTAGGGTTTTTGTAAGTCTTGTTTAAATGGATTAACCTTTTTTAAGGGGTTTTTGGGGTTACATAGAGTTCCAAAGTATAGAGTTCTTATAAATTTTGTTGAGGTGGACCCTTTGGGGTGGTGATCCTTGGGTATATATAATTTTGAACAAATTTTTAGAATGAATGTGAACTAGAAATAGAGTCCATTTTGTAAATTGCTCCTTAATTTGTAGTGTGTTATATAGAGATACTAGGCCTATCACATTTTCTAATTCAACTAGGACCATTCAGGTTTGTGATATGTTTTGATGAGTATTGTCATAATTTCTTGCTTTGTGGATTATAACATACCCATGAGTGGGTATGATATATTTGACTTAGTATTATGTTTGAGGACCCTAGAGTGGTGTCTTGGCATGTAGATTCTAACTAACCATGACAAGTGATTGAGTGTTATGCTATGTGTTGGGCTTCAGTAATACTTTTGTTGATGGACTGGGTGGGAAGAACTTGAGACATTTCATATGTGAATTGTGACGTTTTCAATTATATTTACTTGAGATACCCAAGGGTGACCTAGTAGAGTGTTATTTTTTTTATGTTAATGACTTTACTAATTTTAAGAAAGGTGGATGCATTGTCTTATAAGATCAGTACATGTTTAGTACTTCTGATTCATGATGTTGTTGGGGTTAAGAACATGTAGTACTAGTTTCTTGTACCAAGTTTAGTTCTAAGTGGTAGGATCACTAGGATTCTTGTCCTCAGTATTTGTGGATTATCCATTGATACATAAAAACATATTATATAATAGATTTATTTATTTGGAATGATTCATGGGGTGAGAGGTGATTTTACACATATCCATGATATATAAAATATGTCAGGCATTGTATACGGATGCATATAGTTTGTCTAGGGTTAGTTAAAGTGACATTCCAAAAAGGATTTTTATTTCTTTATTAGGAATGAGTGCATGGGAATATTGATGCACGACTTACAGGTTAAGATTCATGATCTTTATGTTTGTCACAACTGGGTGTGGGGACCCTATGATTCAATGATATCAGTAAGTATGAGAAAGAATCCACATCTTTTAGATGGAATCGAGGTGGTATGATTAGGTTATAGATCACTGCACGAATGGTGATATTGGGTATACAATATAGGTGTGGTCCTGCCTTGGAAGGATCTAAACATGGAATCACATGGTGTAATAGTACTAAAAGTCATATTTGGGATGCACTACCAGTAACATGGGGAGTGTAGGGATAACACATGTAGTTTAAAAATTACACCAGTTTGTGGGTGAGTCAGCGATGAACCATGGCATGCAAGAAGTGATTGGTTTTATAGAATTGAATAGTGGTTATTACATGTTATGTAAGGTTAACGTTTTTGTGACAATGGTTATAGGTTATAGAGGGAAATCCTTGTTAGGGAACAATTTAAGTCATTTTAGAATGAGTTTGCATACATGCCCAGGTGGTATTGGAGTGTGCATCCATTATGATTCTACGAATTAATGTAGTCATCACCCATACACCTGGTGCATACACAATTTTAGATTTTTATAGTGTGCATGTATGATATGAGTGCTTGTAACCATAATGAGGCATTGTTGGAATGGTTTCCCTTGGATTGGTAGGAATGGAAAAAAGGAAATCAGGTGAGAGGGGAAACATTGTTTAGTCCCAAATATGGTTACAAGGTAAATCAATGAAATTGATATTAGTTAGGTGTTGATAGGGAAATGGGTTTTGATTAGGAATTTCAAAGAACATGTGTTGATGTGAGAAACCATTGGATTAAATGCTCGGGAAATAGTGCAATGAAATATAAAATGTCGAGAGACCACCATAATACAATGGAATAAGCAACCCTTTATTTATATAAGTTTTAATGAGTTCCGGGGAAGGTATTTCATGATGTGAAAAGGGAAAATGTTTACTTTTTAGAGTGGAAACATGGTTTATGTTAGTTGGGAACTTTTGGCCATTATATTTAGTGATGGGAAACACATAGTCCACTTAGTTTGTGGTTTTGACCAGATGGAGTAGTGATAAGGATTCTCCAATTGTGGAAAGTGTCATGTTATTCATAGTGTATACCCCTCATGATTAGAAGGGACAATGATTATATTAACCATTTGTTAGAATGATCATTAAACATTCATGATGGAATTGGAATCCAATTCACATGTGGTTTGACATAATCAAGAGTACTCATGAAAATATAGATTTTAATCCCTATGTGATTCTATATGGAGTTCAGGTGGTTCTTTTGAGCTTAGGATAAAAGACTAGACCCAAGAATGTTTTGTTTTTGTGGAAACCTGATGCTTAGTTGGGGGAATTGTGAATAGTTCAAGTGGATGGTCTCTTAACTACAATATCAAACTATATTTTAGGTATAGAACTCTGTATTCTAGGATAATAATGGGATTCCTTTAATTATCAACGCATGTTGCTCTTGTAATTTAAAGGAATATCAGTCGGTAAATTTGAACATTCAGGAGATGGGTAGGCTTTAGGTGGTCCAACCAGCTATCTTGTGTATAATTCAATGTGGTGGGTTAATAAAATGATCTTAATACTTATTGGATACGATATGTATGTTTTGGTTTTGTCTATGATTTCATATAAATCCATTTTGTTCTAAATTTAACTAAGATGACAGGACATGGCTATTTTAGCGGGAAAACAAGGATGGAGTTACCAACTAGAATTTGACTCATTTATGGTGTTAGATTAAGTGTGGTTTGTTTGGAAATGAAATAAGTGAATCCTTAGAATGTATTATTTTAATGGAAAACATGCGAATTATGATAGTTGGAGTCAATGAGATTCAAAATTAGCCTCATAAGAAAGGTCCTATGGTGGTGAGCACCATAGTCTATATAATCAACTGGATGGTGAAACAAGGGTGTATTAAGGTGTAAAGGTTACTAGGAGTACCATATTAGTGTTTCATGATAAATACATGTGTTGGATTCTGTTCAACCATTTTTCAGTCACATGTATAGAGTCATTATTGAAAATTATGTTGGGAATTCTGAAATGGAGCATAAACATTTGACCTGTAATCAACAATCAGGATAGATCAATATGATCATTTGGATTGACATAGGGAATTAGTACGAATTAGAGTTGTTTAAGTTGGGATTTTATAATAATATTTGATTAAGGATGAGATTTAATTTCGAGGGGAAATTGAAATTTTTTGTGTGGTTAAGTAATATTATGAACTGTGGTTTAGAAAGGTATTTTAAAAGTCTAGAAACATAAAATGGGTTATTTTATATGGAATCAAGTGTATGTGGTGGGTAAAACTATATAAAGGAACCAATGGAGGATTTAGGGAAATAATATGCTATTATATCTCCACTGACTAGATGGTATAGGGCCACCAAATATCTAATGGAAATGGATGTATATTTGTATGGGTCCTAGTTTCACTAAAAAACTAGTGAACCCTAGGTAGGTTGATGATGGTTCACCAGCTAGCCGGTGGAGACTACCATCATTCGAATAGAATCCTATGAAATCTTAAAATGTGATACCTTTTTTAGTTTCACCATGACCGCCCCTATTTTCTTTTACAAGGGATATTTTTCCCCCACCTAGATAATATATCGTCTACCATGACTTTTCTTCATTGATATATTTTTTAAATGATATCCTTTGATATTTTTCCATTTTAAGTGTCTAATATTATGATTCATAACAAAATATAATTCTATATTTCTATTGTATCCATTTTCCATTTTTCACTATCTATTTTCTCACTTACTATGGTTTTTCTGATATGCCCTTTCTTCGAGGAGTTTACTTGGTTTACTAATTTCTTTTATTTTAGGTTGAAACTCAATGTATGATATTTTCTAAGAATGAGGTATGTGGTCGTTAAATTTTATCACATAGATATATTTATATTTAGGATTCACGTGTTGGTCATTCTCAGCAGTTTTTCATGCGATGATCACAAAAAAAACTAAATGTTTTAAATTGGGGGGGGGGGTCCTTGATTAGAATGTCACTGATTTTATAGAGTTGGCCTTATTTTACATATGATTTCTAAAAAAAATTTATCCAAGATTCAATTATTATATATTACATGTTATTCTTTTGAAATGATGACTATGAAATGGATTTTTATAATCACTGTTTTAATAAAAAGGATTTTAATATTGAATTGATATTTTTTAAATGGTAATGTGGTTTTTATAATTATATTTTTTAAATAAATTTTAATAAATGATATGGAAAAAATTAACCTTATTTATTAATTAGTTTTGGAACTTCTAAAATGGTGTTTTGATTTTATGAAAATAAAATGCTTTATTTAAAAAGATAATGTGGCTTAATAAATTATTATGGAATATAAGAATTGTTTATAATGGGTTTTGTTATGTGTAATGGGGAGTCATATTTTATGAAAAGGATATGAACATAATTGAATGGAATTATTCGAATGTACTGTTGATAGAAATTGGTTTTTGAAATATAATTTTTTTTGTGAATTGGATAAAAAAATGTTGCTTGTTCTAATTATATGATGAATGTGTTTTTTCATGGAAGTGGAAAATTTTACATGGTTTTTGAAATATAAATGCAGAATGGATTTGATTCCATTTATTTATTTTTTTTAAATATTATTCAGAATTGGTATTTTTAGGATGAGAATTTTAATTTATCCTTTATCCATTATAAATGATTATTTTTGTGATATAAAAATGATGTTATTTATGTGTTCTACTTTTAAATTAAAATAATTTATATTGGTTTTTTTAATGAACCTTGGGATAATCGGGCTCTTGAGTTGATTTTAGTTGTGCTATATGAACTAGATGTGAATTTTATATAGGTTAGTTTGGTATTTCATGATGGATAAATGGTCAATAAAACCTCTAGGTGGACAATATGGGCTTATAGGATTGGTTTATTACCCAAAAGTGTGGGTTTTCTACCCACAAATGTTTATTTTACCCATGATGGGAGGGGAGTAGATATGGTCATTATAATAATATTAAAGACTCCTTAAATTTGAAAAATAATGTATACACAATTATGGAGTGTCATCATAGATCCCATGTTGGAAATTTTTTATACATTTATATTTAAAAGCATGAATTGTTTTTTTAGCTTGAAAATTATTACAGGAACATGGTATATGGACTGGTTATTTTAGGGGAACTATTGGTGGTGGACTAATAAGATGTACTCACAAATTTCATTGGGTGATATGGGACTTGTTTCACATGTTTAGATATCATCATTTGGACACATGTTATAGGATTAGGGAAACATCTCACTAGATGATGTTTTTCTTGTTCTGGTAGAGTGGTGTATGGGTGACAATGTTAGATCAGACTCAGGACATGTTTGAGATGTTTTTTAGTACCAATTTATGTTTAATTATTTTATTATTCTTATTCATTATGAACCAATTATGAATTACATGATTCATGTGGGGCATACTCTTCTTATTATAGAATTTTTTGTTGTTCTTATTTTTGGAACATTCTGTGTCTTATATGTGATATTCAACTGGGTTGATATATTTATTATCTATTACTTTTCTATCAATTTATACTTAAATTACTCGTTATAGTATCTCCAATATTATCTTATGGACCCTCTAAAATAGTAATAATACTATATAATATAGGGATGTGTGCTTGAGGTGATTTGGTGAACAGCGGTCTTACACTGATTAGTCTTCTGGGGAAACATGACTTTTCATGTTCCAAGGCCCATGAATGAATGATTTTTTAGTTATAAATCAGATTTTTAGAATATGTTAATTGTGAATGCTGTAAAGGATAGAAATAATGATGTTTTTTTTCAAAAACATATTCAGAAATTAATGGTGTTTATTTTTATAAAATCCTTTTCAAGTTACAATACCTGAATCCATTGGTATTTTTCTCAGTATTGTAGCATATATATCATTTAGGTTTTTACAAATGAATAAAAAATAATAATTTATGAATGGATATCCAAATAAATAATTTTACATAGAATAAAACAAATAATTTATGATTGACTATAATGGAAAAAATGTGTGTATGCTAAATAAGGTCCTCTATAGTTTGAATCAAGCTCCCATAATATGGTATTTTATGTTTTATGAATATATTAGGATAAATTAATTAATGAATGGAGATATGGTCAACATAATATATATATGATTAGAATAAAATAAATATAGTAATCATTTTGGTTACTTATTTTGATGAAATTATTTTTGTTAGAAATGAAGAGATATTTTGTGAATAAGTTTTTATGCATACAAAAAATAGTTCTGTGATTTCTTTATATGGTGAAATGAACTTTTCTTGGTGTTATAGTTTACTCACATTGTTTTTTACATCATCATTTAATAATAAATGTGTAATAAATAGATATAAAAAGGATTTAGATGAATTATTATATTTTTATATACTCCAATTCAAGTAATCATAAATATTTTCAAGGATGAAGAAGGGAATGATATTAATAAAAGGAAATTAAACAATATTAATTAGTATTGTTTATACAAAATTGATTCAAAACCTAATATTATATTTATAGTTACTCTTCGTTTCAGGTATCAATAAAATCCATGTTAGTCAAAACAATCATATTCTACAATAATACAGAGATAAAACACCAATACATTCAATTATGGGTTGATGTTCAAGAAGGAAAGTGATAAAACATCAGTTGGATTTCAAAATTCATAGTAAATAGGTTGATATTATGATAGGAATTAAATGTATAATGTAACATTTTTATTTTATTATAAAGAATAAAATATTATTTTCAATAATCCCTAAAATAGTGGAGTATATGAGTACTTCACAACTAGTTACAAAAATTATCATGATGAATACAAATCATGATTATTTAGAGGTCATTTATGAATATACTATTTTCATTTTATGTAGTAGTAAACGTGAAATAAACCTTTGTAAGAACCATGTGAAACATTATAAGTCCAAATATATCGATATTAAATATCATATTATAAAATAAATTTTTTCAATAACTATTCATAAATTTACATTTATTCCATCAATAGAAAAAGTAATTGATATCCTCACTAAGAACCATATAGAAATTTCATTTGAAAAGATGAGGTTGTAGATGGGATTACAGCAAGCTTATAAACATTATGGTATGTTATTGTTTGATATTACTCCTCCAGTTCCTTATATTTAATTGTTAGTATGAAGAGGACATGTAATCTGAATGGGTAGAAAACTATTCATCTATTTTGATCGATTTTAGTGGATTTTTTAGTGACTGTGGGAAAATGATTATGAAAACATGTTTTTCATTTTTTGAATGAATAGTATGGGTTGGTATCTATTATTTAATTAATAAAATCCTTGATGACCTTGTGAATTAATATTGTATTTTACAATGAGCATGATTTTTGTATACATTGTCTTGTCTCATTCATGAATTTTTAATTTGAATATGTTGATATTATTTTCATCAAATTTCATATGGATTTCTTGTATAAAATAGTGATAAAATATGGAGAATTTTGTCCAAAAATACAAAGGGATATATATTTAAACAATATTAGGATCATATTGTATTATTTATCAATACTTTTAATCAATTACTATTTAATTAGAATATATTGAGCACTAATGAAACCGATTTGGATTTAGATATTATGTAATCCGACCAAAATAGATATTTAGGAACCATTATTGTGGAATAAAATATAATTGAGGTGAAGAAGAACAGTATATAAGGAATAAAATATATAAATTAGGGGTTGGATGATGAAAAAGATCATCTTTATAGGATTTTAATATAATTTTAATTCTTTGATAAATATATATATTTATTTCAGTTGAGTTGGAAAAATGATGAATATATTAATTATGGTTTTTTTGTAAAATTACCATCATTCATATGGTTATGTCACATACTTCATAAGGATAACTCAATGATATTTATAAATTTACTCAAGGTAGAAGTTTGAATATTGGAAAAGGAAAATTTTCGCATGGATTATATATGACCATTATATGGTTCATTCTTGAGGTTATTTGTAAGGAATATACATAACACTATAATGTTAAAAATATATTGTAAGGGTTTCCATATTCTCATGGTTCAATAAGTTGTGAGAAATCAAGAAAAAATATAATAAGCTTGATAATAAAAATATGATACAGTTTATTGGATTAATACGATTTCCAACATTGTATGGATGATCATTAATTTATGAAAAATAAATTTTATGGTTTAGAAAATAATTTATGTTTTATTAAAAACTTTTTTAAGGTTCATATTTTTTTATAAAATTAATAGTTCATAACCTTGAAGTTATATTTATTAATAAAGTACTTCAATGGATCATAAATTTGGATAATGTTACAATATTTTTTTTCATGAAAACAATCTCAATAAAAAATGATCTAGATAATTTCAAAAGAGATAATCAATGAATGGTTTGGTTTTTGATATCTATCCAAACCATAAGAATAAATTCCATTGTAACTCATCATTACACCATTCCCATGTCACCAGAAATTAAGAAACCAAGTAGTTGTATATTTTAAGTATTTTTAAAATAAGGATATATCATGAATTTTTTAGATATTTAAATAATGATTTTGATTTGGTTTGAAATTAGAAAGTACCCCTATAATAATTGTCAACACTTAAAAGAATTAAAATAAATATTCTTAGGATATGTTTTTATGGTTAATTTGAATTCAAATTTTAGAATGAGAAAAGTGGCAGGGGAAGAACATGACTATCTAAATTCAACTTATCATTGAAAATTTTTATACTATTTATGATATCCGAAGGATGTTATTATAATAGGTAGGCTATGAAGATCTGAATCCTATTATCTTGTTTAAAGAATCATGTTTTCAATTGTGATCAATTTTAATTGAGATTAATTATATTCTACTATTGAATATATTAAATGGGTTGATGAAATAAGTTGTACTGGTTTAATGTAATAGCCTTTCCAGATCTTATTATTTATAATAAAAGAATTATTTTTTTGCATGTTATACCCCCTTCCCCATACCCATGACATAGTCATCCTTTATAGAGGAAATCCTCTTTAAAAATTTTATATATTTATTAGTTCTTATATCATTGTGTTATTTTTATAGGATATGTTTTATCTATAATGTGGTAAATTAAGTAATTATGAATTTATAAACACCGATTCACCCCCAATAATTTTTAATCACACACCATGTAATTATATCAATATAATTTTTTTATTTGTAATCATTGATGTGTGTAAAAACATCCTTTCTATGTTTGGGTTCAGTATGAGTCACATGTTCTTCAAAAATATAATAAAGATAATACATATATATAATGCATCATTATTTTCCACAGAGGATATCTCCCAATGATTCTAATAGTATACTGATTAGTTTTTTATTATCTCCCAATAGTTTAATAATGTTTCCCCCTAACAGAACTAATTAATATGATCCTTAGTGAGCACCATGATTACATAATTCCAACGTTAGAATATTTTATTCCAGAAATTTGGTTCTTTTATATCCAGTATATGTACAGCTATATAAATAAAAAAATTTACTATTTCCTCTCTACATTATAAAGATAAAATCATGTATAAGGTATGAACAACCAATTTAACATTATCCACAATTTTTCTTTCCATATTATAATATTCAATATCAAAATCTATTACTTATTTTTTATTCTTGATGTATGGTGTCTTCAACAATAGTATAATAAAAGTTTTTTCTCTCTCACTCTTATTCTTCTCCTTTATTTAAAGTAATATTTTTTAGTAGTTTATCTAACTCCTAGTAAATTTCTTTCTTTTATTTTATTTTCCATGAACTCTATTAAATATGAATCTCTTGATTTGTTCTACCATATTCTTCAAATATTTAATACTTCCATAAAATCCACAATCATTTATATTTCATATTTTCATAATCATTCATATAAAAACCTTATGGTGTGAAGCGTACACTAAAAAAATTAATTTTATTCATAATATAATAGCTTGATCAATGGATATAATCACCCAAAATAATTATTTTTATCCAATAATAATTATTTTAATCATTTTTTGATATTATTCATTAATATTATTTCATTCTCATGATTATTTGATTTCATATATTATATTATATTACTTACGTATCACTAGGGAATGATAAAATATCTTACGCATTCTAAAAAATATCATCTTTAAATAAAAAAATATTTTCTGTATTTTTATAAAAATCTATGAAAATATTGAAGACCATTTGTGAGGTGTTACACGTCACCCTGTAAATCATCAATATGCATTGAGTTTCCATAGGTATCACATTGAAAAATGAAATTTTTTGTATTTAGTTTGAACTAATTATTTCACTTCCATAAGCACTTTGATATATTATATATTCTTAGATACATATTAATTATCATCTAAAATATATTATCTATAACCCTATAACTACAATGGTTTATTACTTATCCTCTAGAAAATTTTATGTATCTTATCGAGTTCTATTATTTTTCTAATAATCTGGTCTAAAAGATCTTATACATTCCATTTTTAATTCATCATGAGATGAATAAAGCATGACATAATTACATAATAAATCATTATATATGAATATCTATTAATTATCACAATAAATAAAACCCCAGAACCTATAGGTTTATAGTGTTTGGATATTATCTATATAATCTTCTTATCTTACAATGATTCATCAATATCCCCTTGAAAATTCTCTTGTCAAGATATCCTTGTAGACATAATACATATAACACTCCTCATCATTACGTAAGGATTAAAAATATATAAAAAAGGTGTGATCAGATTATCAATATGGTTAAACATAACTATTACTAGTTAAAGATCATAAGAAGGAACATGATAAACATGTGAGTATGAGAACATAATCATTTTATGTGAACATATTATAATCAAATTGTCCTAATAAAGCATGGTACATAAATCATGAATAATAAAATACGCCATTTAAAAGAAATAAATAATTGTGTCAAAGGACTCTGGAAACATGAGTTAATAATCCTGAGACAAGAAGAATATCAAAGGAGTGTCGCACCACATAGAAATGTGTCCTAAATATAACCATAAAAAATATTTTCCTATATTATGTCTTACTGGCATGACTATCATCACATAGTAGTTTGAGTCCCACAACACAGTTTATTAAGGTCACTCCCCATTTCCATAAATAATGTTGATTGGGTTCACTCACAAGTACCTTACATTTAAACTCATGAAATATAAATATTTTCTTAATTATTTAGAGGGTTATATAATTCCACGACCACCCATCTCTCAATGAAAACCAAATATATGTTTTCTAATTGATCATAATCACATTTATAAATCAATTATGTTTTAAATAACCCTTGATAAAGAAATGATTCCCTTATATTTACACTAATCATAAATAAAAAATCTAGAGAAATAAAGTGGATGATTGCATTTAAAAACTCCCCTATTTAACATTAATAATAATTAAAGTATATTTTCATAGAATAAACCCAATTTCACAAAACATTAGCACTTTTTTTGGAAATTTAGAAGAAATATATTATATATTTTTTATAACATTTATTTTAAAAATAATTAATTCATTAATTATAATATTTAGTCGAATATTTATAAATTAAATAAAGCATACTTTTTATAACCCCAAAGAATTATAAATGAATAATTTTAATGATAATAGAAGTAAAATTTATGAGAAAGTAATAGTGTGAAAATATTTAAATATGATAGTAGAAATGATTCTTTTAACAATTATTGTAATTAATTAAAAATAAATGAAATATTACCAACATAATTTACACCATATGAGATAATTATATCAAAATAATAATATTAAAATATTGGGCATGAAATATAAATATTCCTAGTTGAAAATAAGTGATAGGGTCGATCCAATTTACAATAATCATTCTGGATGAATTATCAGACAATGATATTGTAAATGGTAATAAGACATGTAAAATAATATATAACTCAAGTAGAAGAATATATATGGTGTTTTAGAGAGAAATAATTTACAACTTGATGTATCCAGCCCTGGATTCCAATCATTAGTTTATAATGGTGATGGGTTATAAGACCTCAAGCATTCCTCCCTGAATTCTAGAGGTAGCTGACTAGTAGCGAGGATCTAGGGTGTGTCCATGGGGATACTATACTCTAATTGATCCTAGTGTGGCACAAAAATATTCAAGGAATATTAAACAGTATAATAAGACACTATATGAAAAAATCAGTAACCTACCATAGTGGAAGTTTTAGTAACAAGAAGATTGCAACTGAACAACAATAAACAGTAAAAAATGATAATAAACAACTAGTGGAAGATGAATAATCAATAAAAAATACAAAAAATATAATAATTATATATCATGATTCACCAAAAATGAGTAAATGGGGAATTTGGGATACATTCATACACCACATAGTATAAAAAATAAAACAGGAAAAATTGGTGCTACTGCTAGAATCACAAGCATAGGCTTCTTCACTTACTCCCGTACTCTATCCTAGGAAATTCAGTCAAGCATCCGAAGTTGGTCGCTTCCACATTTCCATTCCAGTAGTCATGAAGTCCTCTTGGGTACCAATGTGGTACCAATCATGTTGTGATATACAATCCTAGTATCCACCAACAACAATGTCTAGATCAATAAAGTTCATGATTTATAAAATTAATAGTGTAACATCAAGATTACATGCAATGATATAAATAAATAAATAAATAAATAACCCTCAGTTTGGGTCCCTCGGTGGATGCCATACCAATTCTACCTGCTTATTCTTAATATTGACTTATAAAACAAGTAAAACTAGAAAAGTAATAAATATTGTATTTGGTTCACTAAAATTAATAAAATTTATAGATTGAAGCCAATTATGTGATTTTCGTGGTGGATGCTTCCCTAGAATATCAATCGTACAGTCTAATAATGTAATAATTTCATCACATATAAAGAAGGAAAAGAAATTTGTTAAATCCGGTAATAGAATTTTGAGACTTTCCAAGGTGATCTATAATGGAATCTTAAGGGTTTTATAAGATCCTTTTATATAACTAATACCATAAGGTCTGTCTAAGGAAACCCATAACAGCATCCCTCTAATCACTCTTGTCATGTTCACCTTAATGATTATCTGATGTATATAACAAAGGGGACCATATTTCACCAAAGGCATGGTATAAACATCTCTCCATTGAGCTCATCCACTATTCACCCTAGGGAACCAGTGTCACTCAAGAGTGTACGAAATCCACTCGGATATCCCATACATGGAAATCCAAGTGTCACTCCTGACATTTCAAGTTACTCCATTGCCAAAGATGGTGAGTCAATCCATGGTGTCCTTAAATATGGAGCCTTGTTCGATGCCGAATCATAAATAAATAAGTCATAGAATTTACCATCACACGTAATCATCAAGGAATTTCAATATCATATTCCAAAAAGGTTAGCCATGATTTTTATTCAATCCAAAAAATCGGGGCATAATGAATTAATCATGAGGCACTATTAATTAATTTTATGGTCTAAGGAACAATTAAAGGTATAAGTAATAACAATGATCATTGATTAAATTAGAATGAGAATAAGTAAAATGATGTAACAAAGTCCTTAAGAACAAGGCATCACACTCAATGGCCTAAATATAAAGCATAATGTGTAATGTGTAATTAAAGAGGCACAATTCATAAGAACTAAAATATAAATCATAAGTAATCACACTCCATGTCATAAATTAGGCCCTAAATTCATCCCAATTCATTTTATAGATTTAATGCATTAAAAAAGGCAGATAGAACCAAAAGGGTGTTAAAACAATTTAATTTCAAGTTCATTAGTCCTCAAAGGTAGAACCACACCCATCGAAGACAAAAAGTCAATATAGTAAACCAACATGTTTATTTTCCTCTCAAATGTTTCATACCAGACATGGTAATATGATCTATTTAATTTATTTAAAAAATTATAGGTATTACATAATGATTTTGGCATACGGCACAATGAAACACCATTTAAAATGAAACCAAACTTAGGGAATGGTGTGGGGACACCAATATTTGGTCCATATCATACCACTCATCAGTTATCTTCCCTTGAATCGAGTATGACTAATAGTTTTAGAATAATTAGAACAACTCCATGAATATATGGGGAAATTTTTTTCTCCCAAATAGAGAAATAGATTTGATAATTAATGAAGAAAGGAAGGAATATAAGTGTAGATATTAACTGAATCCATCTGATGCTTCTAATGGTCAGGGATTTAGAAGAAGGTGAGGAAGATACCTTGATCCATAGATTTTGGATGAGGAGAGTTATATGAGAGTGGAAGAGGAGACACCAAATAAGGAATAAATTGGGAGATTAAAGAGGTGAGGTAAAACATTCATTATGGGAAATAAGGAAATTCACCCACACATACAAGAATGAATTAGTTGGCTCTACGATGGGCCAAACCATGCACCAACCATACACCATTCCATTTTATAAGGAGGTCCCTCATATGGTTGAGGCACATGGTTTGATTAACCATGCTTAAAAAAATGAGAAAAATAAACTATGAATGATGTTTACAACCACACATGGTAATGCGCTTCAGGTCACACCATAGCATCAAACCATGTGTCAACCCACACACGACTATATCACACTACAATGTTTAGGGAAGCCTTGTGGGATGGGATACACTATTTCTCCGAACTGTATGACCCAATCTTCTCTTTCAAATATCAGGACTCCATGCATCAAAAACACCCCAAAACCCCCCAAGACTTATATAACTAAATTAATTGACAATTAAAGGTCAAAACAAGGAATTAATTGCAAATACGAATGGTTCATATAATTTATAAAAGTTGGGTCATTGCAACCATCCCACATGAATATAATTCGACCGTGAGATTCCCTTTCGAGGGTGGTAAAAGGTAAAACTAGAAATGGTCTGTCCACTGCAAACGTACATTGTCCACCCACTCCCAGATCATTTCCTATACATGAATATTCAACTATAGAACATGGACTAAAGGAAATGAACTACCACGGAGATCCCTTATGCAATGATAAATGATATGTATTGAATTATCCATGAAGGATGCATCTTCCTCAAAATAAACATCTTTAGGGTCAAATGAATGAGACCACTTTGGTTGATACCCTCAAAGTTGTGATATGTTTTTGGCATCGTGCATGGAGTGATGCGTATAAGATTACTACAAATGATATGCCACCATCCAGACTCTATCAAAAATCGTGAAAGGCCTAACATAACGAGGTGAAAGTATTACCTATCTTAGAATTCACTTATAACCCAATATTGGTGATACCTACAGAATGACTTGATATTCCACCTCAACTATAGAGATCAATAGCAAATATCGTCATAAGCCTTCTTTCTAGATTAATCTGTATCCATACGCTTCTGTATCAGCTATATTTACTCTGTTGTCTCCTGAATGAGATTAGGACTCAATAACGATGCCTCACCTTCCTCTAACCATCATAGAGTTGAACAGAATTTCCAATAATAAAGAGAATAATATGGATCCATATGAATAATTTATTGGAAGCTATTTTTTAGGATAACTGAACAAGAGTTATATGTTTTTTTTCATGAAACTCCAAAATAATGGATACTTTCTCAGAGCTTATACTCCCACGCCTTTATCATCCACCGAAACTACCCATCACTCTATAGGATATTTGATGTGATTCCCTGACCCTAATTCACATGTAATAATATTATATAATGGTTTTATTTTGTTTAATTTTCCATTCTATCCAAACAATGTTTTCAAAATAAAAACAAGGCTTGTTTTATTTAATTAAACACTAAAATGATTACATTTCTTCATGGCTTAGATAATCCAACTATCCAAAAATACCTACTAACAGACACATTATAATTATAGGTAGACCCCCCCCCCAATACTACAAAAGCCCGCGAATATAGTGGAGGTCCTTCAGATTCTTCATAAAGGAAATCCGTATAGCTAGAACCACAACAACTATTCAACGAATCAGAGGAATGATGATCACCATATTCTTTGTCTCAACATTTGAAATTCGAACAGCCTAATTCATATTTATATAAGACCCTAAATATAATCATATTGTTGCCTCCATGAGGTGACTTTTGAGTGTCTAACGGCTATAAGACCATTTATCCATTGGCTATTATGGTGCTTTAATTTAAAATATCTTGGTATAATGAGTTTTCCATGTGTTTAATGTGTTATTTGAAGTTATATTTATGAACATGTTTCTAATAAACTCTCATTATATAATATAGAAGGATAATGATTTAATGTTTAAAATGGGTTTGAATAATAACCCTTATGTTTTAAAAGAAGTACTAGGATTATAACACTATTGATATTACTTGGTTTTGGTATAATGAATCATATTTTTAGGATTGAAAGAATACCGTGGAAAAATGAAATAAATATCTATTAGTGTATTTAATATTTTATCCATACATAATGAATTAGATATTTTATTATTTCATATTTTTTATAAAGTTTTCATGAAATTCTTTTTCATCCTTAGATGTATAAAAACAATGATTTAAATAAAATAATTTTTTTATTTTAAATTTAATACTAGTTGATATTTATTTTATGATACATTAACCTTAATGTTTTGAAACATAAATGTTTATAAACTAATAAAATGTTTTGTTTACGGGTTTTTTAATAATTATAGGAAAATTATATTCTTTTTTTACAAACATATTAAATTTATAATCTTAATTTTCTATAAAATTGGAGATTAACCCAACTATCTGGGGGAAACCTAGTAGACCAAGGCACTCAATGACTTGGTGGGCATCTCACAGAACCCCCTAACAAATGGCCTAGGGATATGCAGGCATAATACATGCTAAATCATGTGCACATGCATGCATATTATTTACTATGAGATCATGGTCATGCATGTGAAAGGGTTCTAGAGCATTCCACCGTGCAGGGTAGCATGACGGCATGGGTGGGCATAGAAGCGCACCCATAAAAACTAGGTACGAGATGGTACATGGGAGGGGGGAGGGGGAATTCTAAGCCTAAAGAAAAGATCTTCAGGATTATCAATCCGAAGTTTAGGTCACTTCATTTCGATGTGGGATGTCATTTTTCTGCACAAAATGGATCTGGACTGTTCGATCTCACTACATGAGATCAGAGCTGTCTGATCGGTTCGGTCCTCAATTACCAGTAGCCGTGTATTCTCCATCGCATTTTTTTCATCCATTCGATCTCATCTGATCTAATCCTTACCGTACATTTTTTAAACAACGCATCGCTCCCTAGTCGTCTGATCGAGTCGAGAATTAATCTCAACAGATCATCTATTTTAAAAACTCATAGATTCACCCCATCCACTGGTTTGTTTTTCGGTTTATTCATGACAATTCAACCATTTTTAAATCTTCAAATCTCTCTCAACAGCTCGATCACATCTTAGATGATTTGAGATATTCATTCTTTTCCACATGTTCTCCACGTCATGTTCTTCTTCTTCTTTATCCAACATCGTGTCGCACCAGTAGCTCTCACTACTTTCTTTAGTTTCCCACACCAGTGACACCAGGTGGCCCTCTTTTCCTCTCATTTTCTACAAGACCACGCACATTTGGTATTGTTTTAAACCAAGCTTCCTCGGTTTGAAATACAAGTTGATTTAAAAATATATTATATAAGATTTATATATATATATATTGTTTTCGCACACAAACCTTATAGATTTTCTTCCTTCCAGCGCCTACATCAAGATCCTCTCGACCGCCACTCCATCTTCAAACCAGGTGAGTGTTTAGTTTTGTCTTGATTTTTTTGTTTTATGGTTTTTATATACTCATATATATCCATATACATATATATATACATATATATATATGGTTGATCTTATAATCCTACTAAATTTGTCAAAGAATCATTTAAAAAATGAACTACAGTTTTTGAAAAATGATTTTTTTTCATGTGCGTCCCAATAGGGTTTTATGCATTCACCTTAAATAAGGTTTATTAAAAATAGATACACATATCTATATATGTTTTCTTAGTAAAACCATATCGATTTCATTATTTAAAAGGACTCCACCTCTAAATGGAATTCGTAATGAATAGAAACCGTGTTAGGTTTAGAGGTGTATTAAGTAGATGAAATTATAAATGTATCATTTCCTTTATTTATTTATTTATGAAGAAATACCTTCAGTGTTTAAATTATTATTTTATTATATTGAATTTGGTTTAAATTATGTTACTGTTATACATGAATTATTTATTGGGATTACTAGGTTTTTAATGAATAACCCTTTAAAACATATGGTTTTATATATACACACACACACATACATATATAGATTCTTTAATACTAATGTTAACATATTTTTACAATATGGGATCACAAAATATTGATAAATAACTATAAAGATAGTTTTCACGTGTGATAATTTTCCATGAATTATTTTGGAATTTGATTTAGTAATACAACCATTAATAATCACTTTGTATGTCTATGGATTTGACACTTCTTTTGATAAGTATAATCATTTTGGTTATATTGGTATGTTATGTTATTTTAAATTTATTACATTTTTTGTAAATAATTGAGAGTACATATGTGGTATGTTTATACATAAATATTCAAGTGATGGATGTTCAGACAACTAGGTGTTTAATACCACACATGAAATATTTTGATTACTTTTAAATTAATTATGAATAATATCTAGGGGGAATTTCTATTAAGAATTTTATAATATCAAATTTTTACTTCTACAATATGTATTTTGGAATTTAATGTTTTTGATTTTATGTGACAAAACATATATTTTATGTGCATTAGTTATCATTACTTTTTATATGATCTATCTACCATATTTGTCATTAATTAAATTTCCATAACCATGCATTTATTTGTTTTTTTATTGGCACATAATGCATGACACAATATATATATGTAAATGCTAAATAATGTAATTAAAACTATTATATAATTTTATGTAGTTAAGAACTAAATTATTCAAAGTCATATGAGACTCATTGAATTGTATGAAATGAAATGTTAAACGTTCAATGTGGTTTGGGAAACTTTGAATATATGACCATACATGGCATATGAGGAATGTATTAGACTATGTATATGATGGGATGGGGACTACTTAATGAAATCCCTACGAGATGGGGATTGGTTAATGAAATCCCTTTGATGAATTAGTAGTTCTCATGAGACCAATTAGGTAATGGCACAAGGCATTGACACAGTCCCACCCTATGCATTCCCTTGTTATTTTTATGATATTTAGTTAACCATGTGAATATTCAACTTGTATAATATACTTGGTTAAGAGAATGTACTTATGAGTATCTGAAGAAGTAAATGCTTATGGAATAATTTTAATTCAGTACTAATAAATTTATCATCCTGTTTATGATTTACAGTTATTAAAGAAATAAATTGTAGTTATAATATTGTGTGCAACTCTGATCATGTAATCACTATACTTGCACATTCTCATGTCACACTTATTATAGTTCGAATAAATCATGTATTATATTATGCACACCATATATTTTTTATAAGCATTTTTATATTTGGAACTCGTTTCATTTTAACTCTTAATGTATTCCTTGACTTGTTCACTATAATTTTTTGACAAAACATTATTATATGCACCATGTACTTCAGCATTCCATAAGAAAATATTATATGAATGATTTTAAAGTAATTTCTTAAAAAGTATTCAATTTATGTATTATATTATTCTTAAACCCCCTAATTGGTCATTTTTATGCTCACCCTATGTTTTCACACTATTTTTGCAGGTTTAGTTGATCTGAGTTACACTGATTTGGTGGCATCCTTGTGGATATTCTTTCCTCTTTCCTTTTTGGGGATTTGTAATATGTATATTTTTTTTTCAAGAATCTAAACCAAAAATATCCTCTTTAGTTGAACATAATGTGAAATTTATCAGAATATATTTTTATAAGAAATATTACACAAAATGTTTTATTGAAACTACACTGGCTCCATGTTAGTATGGGTTCGGTTCGTCATAGTTGGTATTAGAGGATTGTTATAGAAAACCCTAAAAAATTAGAACAAAATTAAAAAACATGACAATGTCTTACTAAGTAGACTTTTCCTTGAAATTTTTACATGGAACATGAATAAATCCTTCTGTCTCTTCCAATGAAAGTATTAGAAACTATAGTGGGAAAAGCATGTTTATAAGGCTATGAGATTTTCTGAAAAAAAATCATTTCTAATCAAAACACCTCTACTGTGCATCCAATTCACTTTGTGTAATCCAACTTCACTAAGTAGGAGGCTTCAACTATTTTATTATTATGAATGCTTAATTTTAGTTCTATGCATGGAAGGTATAATACATTGAGGTTTCATTTAAATGCTTTAACCTTGGAGAGAATGCTTCAACTCTATAGGACATCCAAGAGGCTGCCCAAGAGGGTGACGTTTGAGAAGCATACCTATGTCAAAACTTGAGCTATGGTCTTCGTGGTAAAGTTATAGACTTTGAAATTTTTTTGGATGAGTCTTTCTGTTAATTTTATGGACGGAATGTTCATACAGATGTTTCTCACCTTGATACTTGTCATGTTTCTCTAACACTGAACATTATATATCCACATGCGGTTGATTCTAGTTTCTCGCATTGCATCTATACCCATGAGAATGAAGAATTTAGAACATATTTGAGGATCTTCTTAATTGGAAACAGGGGAAATATCCAACACCGGTGAAACCGGTGAAGATTCATCTTGGAGGATGTTAAGAAATCCTTACTAGTAAGTCATGACAGAGAGAAAATGGTTATTTAACACCTTTGGTTTTATGAAGATTGTATAAATGGATAATGTTATATTTTATGTTTTAATATTTTAATATGATTTTCCAAAGAACATCTATATTTTAATATGGTTATGTCTTAATTTGTAAAACATGTCTCTTGAAAAAAAAATCAGATGGAAGAGGTGAATTCACCAACCAACATCTTATCACTCCCCACTGAATTACTAGAATGCAAAATTGTAATGTCATTTTAAGAAGACTATGACCCATTCTCAATCCTATTTATGATATTCAAACAACTATATAGAGAATCCCTAAGCTCAAATATCCTCTGTTAATACAATGGAGGGAGATAAATCTATAACTGTATCGAAAATGAACAATTTTCAGAGTACAGACATAGAGTGAAGTACCTCGAAGGTATCTTCCTTTGTATCACCTTGTCCGAGAACTATCAGGCCTTGGGAAAAGTTCATGAAGATGCTTTGGAGGGTGACACTTGGGTGAACTACGTGTTCCAAGTCCTATGTTGTAGTATATATGGGATTGTTTACGACTTCGAAGTCTTCAATCACGATGTAGTTTGAAGGATTTATAGGGAACTAGCCCACTCTCAAATCTCCAACCTCCACACTTCTTATGCCTCTCTTTGGATGACTGAATGTTTTATGCATGGGTTTAACCCTGACTACTCATGGTTTATATGGGACAAAAAGGTAGAGGAATATAAAACTAATCGGGGATCCACTTGGAGTCATTAGTCGATTATCCGAAGTGGTGGTATTGGAGGAGGGGACCTTGGTTGTGATGTCTATATGATTTTTATGTTGTTTGTGTACATGTGTTTTAGAATTGTGGGGATGCAATTCTTTTATGGGGGGAGAATGTGATGCCCCAAACCTACTTCACATGTAATAATAAATATATTATGGTTTTATTTTGTTTAATTTTCCATGTTATCCAAACAATGCTTTCAAAATAATATCAAGGCTTGTTTTATTTAATTAACACTAAAATGATTACTTTGCTTCAAGGATAAGGGAATCCATCTAAAAAAAATACCTAATACGTAACCTATATTAAATATAGGGAGACCACCCAATAAAAAGAAAAGAACAAGAAAGCAGTGGGGTTCATTCGGATATGTCCAAATGAACATCAGCATAGCCAGTACCACAACAATGGTGCTAAACATTTGTGTAATGATGATAACTATATACTTTGCATCGGATTTTGAAATTAGGACACCCTAATTAATGTTTATATACAATCTTAAAGTTAATCTGACGGTTTCCTCCTTGGGGTGATCGTTTAGTGTCTAACGGCTATAAGGCCTTATAGACTTTGGGTATTCTGGTGGTTTAATATAAAATATCTAGGTATAATGATTTTTTAAAGTGTTTAAAGAATAAATTGATGTCATAAATATGGAAATTTTTATAATAAACACTTTTTATATATATTATAGTGATAATGATTTAATGTTTAAAACCAGTTTGAATTATAACCCTTGTGTTTTAAAAGAATTACTAGGAGAAGCACACTTTTGATACTATATGGTTTTGGTACAAAGAAGCATAATTTTGAGTTTGAAAGAATACGTTGGGAAAAATGAAACTAATGATGTTTGTATTATTTAATATTTACTCTATACATAGTAAATTAGGTATTTTATTTTTTGAAATGTTTTAAAATGCTACCATGAAATTCTTTTCATCCTTATATGAATAAAAACCATATTTTAATTAAAATTATGCTTAGATTTTAAATATAATAGTAGTTGGGATTTCTTTTATGATACATTAACGTTAATTTTTTGAAATAAAAATGTTTATAAACTAATGAAAATTTTGGTTTAAGGATTTTCTTTAATCATTATAGGGAAATTATATTCTTTCATTATAAACATAGTAAATTTATAATCTTACTTTTCTAAAAAATGGGTGATTACTACACCTAGACGAGGGAAACTAAGTAGGACAACCACTTAAGGCCTTAATGTGAATCTCATATAACACCCTAAAAAGTATCCTAGGTATATGCATGCATAGTGCATGAAATGTATCATTCACATTCATGCAGAGTAGGACCTTTTCACAGAAGGGCATGCATGTGAAAGGGTGCCAGAGCACGCCACTGTGTGGGGCGGGACGATGATAGTGGTGGGCATAGAAGTGGGCCCACCAAAACTCAGTATGGGGCGGTGCTAGGGATAGGGTATGGGGAATTCTAATCCTTATTACAAGAGCTCCAGTCTTATAGAACTAGAGTTTAAGTCTCTTCTTTTTTATGTGGGACGATGTTTTTCAGTGGAAAATGGATATGGACCGTCTGATCTCACCGCATGAGATCTGATCCGTCCGATCAGATCAACCCTCGATTCCTAGTATCCATGGTTTCTCAACAGGTTTTTATAATCTTCTTGATCCCATAGGATCTAATACTGAAAGTACATTTTTTTAACCAATTTTTTGTGTCATAGCCATCTGATCGAGTCAAGAAGTAATCTCAACCAATCATCTATTTTAAAAACCCATGGATTAACCTTATCTGCTAAATCGATTTTTCGGTTCAATCACAACCGTTCATCAGTTTTTAAATCTTTGAATATCTCTATCCATCTGATCATTTCTCGGCTGATTAGATCCATTCATTCATTTCAAAACCTTCTCTGCATAACCTTCTTCTTCTCCTTTCTCCATCTTCACCTCACTCCAATAGCTCTTGCTACATTCTTCAGTTTTCCACACCAGTGACACCAGGTAGCCCTCCTTTCCTTTGGTTTTCCACAATACTGAAAAACCATGGTATTATTTTAATCCAATGTGCCTCAATTTTCAATGAAAGTTTATTTAAAATTATATTATATATGATTTATATATATAACATGTTTTTGCACTCAAAACCTATAGATTTTCTTCCTTCCATTTCCTCAATCAATATCCTCTCAACCTATTCTCCTTCTTTGAACCAAGTGAGGGTCTAGGTTTGTCTTTATTTTTGTGTTTAATGGTGTATATATATATACATTGTTGTTATTATAATCCTACTAAATTCAATTAATGATCTTATAAAAAATGAACTACTATTTTAAAAATTGATTTTTGTCATTTGAGCCCCAATAGGGTTTTATGTAGGCACCTAAAATAGGTTTCATTACATATATACACATATGTATATATGTGTTCTTAATAACACCATATCTATTTTATTATTTAAAACAAGGAATCCTCTTCTAAATGGAATTCATAATGAATAATAACCATGTAAAGTTTAGAGGTGTATTATGTTGATGAAATTATAAATCTATTCTTATCTTTATGTATTTATTTATGACACAATACCCTTGGTTTTTATATTATGATTTTCATATAATTATTTTGGTTTAAATTATGTTACTTTTATACATAGATTATTCATTGGGATTCCTAGGTTTTTAATAAATAACACTTTAAAACATATAGTTATATTTATATACATATATATAGATGACATAATATTAATATTAATATAGTTTCACAGTATGGGTTCAAAAAATATTGATAAAGAACTATAACGAGTTTTTTGAAGTGTGAACAGTTTTTAAGAATTAATTTGGAATTTGATTTAGTAGTAATACCCTTTATAATAACTTTTTATGTATACATATTTCAAACTTAATTTCATAAGTCTCATGGTTTTGGTTATGTTGTAAAGCTGTGCGATTTTCAATTTATATCATTATGTGGAAATAATTGGTAGTACTCCTATGGTATGATTATGCATTAACATGGAAATGATGGATGTTCAGAAAACTATGGGATTAATACCACACATGAAATATTTTGTTTACCTTTAAATTAATTAAGGATTCAATCCATGGTGAGTATTCATTATGCATTTTAGAATATAAAAATTTTACTTTCAAAATAAATATTTTTGAATTTCATGGTTACCATTTTATGTGACAAAAACATTATTCTATGGGAAATAGATATCATTACACATGATATGATCTGTAAACCATACATCTCATTTATTACATTTCCATAACCTTGTAGTTGTTAGTTTTTCTATTGACACTTAATGCATGACTCAGAATGTATATATATATGCTAAAGAATGTAATTAAAACTCTTATGAACTTTTATGAAGTTAAGAACTAAATTATTCAATGTGTAATGTGACACTTTGAATAGTATGAAATGAGAAAATAAATGTTCAAAGTGGAATGGGACACTTTGAAAATAGGATGTTACTTGGCACACAAGGAATGTATTGGACTCAGTATATGACGGGTTGGGAACATGTTAATGAAATACCTACAGGTTCGGAACTAGTTAATGAAAGACTAATGGGTTGGGGACCAGTTAATGAAAGCCCTATGGGTTGGGGAGTAGTTAATGAAATACCTTCAATGCATTGGTAGTTCTCATGAGACAAATTAGGTCATGGAATGAGGCCTTGAAACAATACCACATTATACATTATCTCTCTATGTTTATGATATTTAATTAACCAATTGAATATTCGACTAGTAGAACATATATTTTTAGGTGCATGTACATGTGTATCAGAAGAATTAAATGCTTACAACATAATATTAGTTTATCACTCAGAGAATTATCAACCAATTAATGATTTATAGTTAGTAAGGAAATAAATTGCAGTTATGATTTTGTGCACAACTCTGATCTTGTAAATTGTGTACTTCCACTTTCGCATATCTCACTTATTATAGGTGGAATAAATCGTTCTTTATATCTTTCACACCATATATTTTGTATAAGAATGTTTATGTTTGGAACTCATTTCATTTTAACTCTATAAGTATTCTTTGAGTGTATGACTTGTAATTTTTGGACAAAACATTATGATATGAACCATGTATTTCATCTTTTATTAAGGAAATTTTTTAGGAATTATTTCAAAGTAAATTTAAAAAAAAATTAAATAGAAGTTTTTTTAAAACCCCCTTACTGTTCATTTGAATTCTCACCCAACATTTTCAAACTGTTTTTATAGGTTTAGTAGATTTCAGTTACACTAATTTAGTGGATGCCTTTTGGAGATTCTTTTTTATTTCAGTTTTTGAGGAATTGTAAACTTGTATCTGGTTTTTCATAATATAAACCAAAAATATCCTCTATTGTGGAACATAATGTTTAATTTATAAAAAATTCTTTTTATAAGAAAAATTACACAACATGTTTTATTAAAACTGCAATGGCTCCAGGGTAGTTTGGGGTTAGGGCGTCACATATGCTGTACTCGAGAACACCCTTGAAACCAGTGCCTTATGTAGCCCATGCTAGAACTATGAATTAATGAGGGATTCTGAGTTTGAAATAACAGAAAAAGGAACCCAATGATGGTGGAATATATCCTAGATGTATAGCCTCCCATTCTAAACCAATGAGAAGGATTCCAAAATAGGTAGGAAGTTTGTGACCTTGGTAAACCTATCAAATATCACCCATACTATATTACTACATCGAGTGGATCTCAAAATTTCTTTGTAAAGTCCATGGTAACATCATTACATTTTCATTAAAGAATGGATAAAGGATGTAGGAGCCCATAAATTCATTGGTTTTATACCTTCAACATCTGAGTGTTGGAGCACTGAGTACTAGAAAATTCTCTCTACCTATTAATACATGGTCACCAATACTAATGATATATGTATCTATATATATTGGTAATCCAAGGATGAACAACCCAAATAGAGGCATGCTATTATTCCATCAATTCATCTGGTATATCATCAATCTTCCAAACACGCCCAGGGTAGAGTAGTGTCTCATTATCATCAAAAACCCAACTAGATTGTGTGTTCTCACTAGTGACACTCTCCCTCAAGATGAGGCCCTAAAAAATAGATATATACCACATCCAGACCATATCCAAAATTGATAATGCCACCAGGAGTGTTTCTAAAATAGGAATCTCATGTTGGTCCAAAACCTATAGATGCAACTCAGAAAATGGATCCATTTGCTACTACTCACTATTTTCCTATAGGATAGACATGGTGAGAGTTTTCTATATCATGATGTTATCCACAGTGTTACCCTTTAGGGTGTATAATAAAGCTAAAATTCGAATGATTATAGGTATTCAACCAACCTACACTATTGAATATTCACTTCTCCCTGTGTAGAGATGCATTTGAGACCATTACGACCCTCATATAAAATTAACTACTCTACCATAAGGTAATAAATCCAAGAGAAAAGATCATGAACCACAACCGCTAACTTGAGGTCATACATAAGTTAATTATGCTCATTAGGCCTCATCTGGAAGGATGCATATTCTAAAATCCAGTGACACTGTATCAGTATAGATCCTAGACGAGTTCTTAAAGCATCATAGTAAATAGTATCGATTCATCCTAAACCCAGTGACATATGAAATGACACTGATGTCAATCAACCCATTAGCTCCAAAAAATAAATATCATATACTTTAGACCAGAGGAACTTCACACTATTTTTCATCAGTCCCTTTAAGATGTTTTTCTAATAGGGATATTTACATGATGAATCATCGTTAATATCAAACCATCAAACCCCTAGAAACTACATATGTCAAACACATTATTTGGATGCTCCCAAGAAAACCTGGTGATCACCTTCATTGGGTCAATAGGTACACCTTCCAATGAAATGATATCACCCATGAAGTGAACCTTACTGATCCAAAAGTGGAATATACTAAACATTATATAATGATGATTCTCTCTTAATTTACTCTACATAATCTCATGATTGGTGGCATGGTGTTGTCTGGTGCAAGAATACACTAATAAGTTCACTAAAACACTACAAATAATAAATAAACTTACATGTGAAAAACCCAATTCATCAGGGTCATAAAGACTGTCAGTGCATTAATCAGACTTAACGTAATAACCAAATACTCATAAAAGATGTACCATCAATAGAATTATATATTTGGTATCTCTGATGGTCTCACACACACCTGATGGTAGACCGACCACATTTTGATATTGATGAAAACTATAGTTACTCGGAGCTAGTTAAAGAGGTCGTCTATATGAGGCAATGGATACTGGTTCTTCACCATAATCATGTTTTATTGGAAGTAACCCATTCAAAATATATGGGTACAATCCAAATTCATGGAGAAAAGTATAAGTAAACCATAAGGTCATGTGTTGGGTCAGATAAAACCATTCACTTTTATATCTTGAATCTCCTTCTTGAGTTCATGGATCTCTGTTGATTCCATATGATACAGAGCAGTGGATACTAGTACGACACCTAGAACTAAATCTACAGTTAACTAAACCCCTCTCTTAGTAGGTAATCTAGATAAATCATCAGGGAAGACATCCATGAAATGATCCACCATATGAGGAAATTCCACATGTTTCATCAGATGATAGGAATATGGAGACTATCCATCTCGGTTGTCACTCCACATAGACTAATATGCTTGGTTCGAGTGTGACATTCATGGATATGCCAATCATTATTATGGATATACGTGTTTCCCTTGGGTGAAGTGAGCTACACTCAAATTTGATAGCTATCCATTTGGGCTCGATAAGGAACAAGCCATCCCATATTGAGAAAGACGCTCAAGTCTAAAATCATGAGGTCAAAGAGAATAAAAACGAAATGACACCAACCTATCACAAGGGTTACTCCTGGAACTATAATATTCCTACATATCTGACCCTAAATGAAGTGTTGAGAGACACAACTCAATAAAAGTGTTCAATTAAAATTATCGGACTTCAAAAAGTTGAAGAAAATATTATATTGTTTGATTCACAAGTAAAATAAATGTAAATAAACTAAACTAGAGGACACCAGAATAGTACCTATGACCATATATTTCCCTAGACTCTATTCCTTTGGTGTAGCCTACAATTCAATGATATGGTCTAATCTTTAACCCTGAGATTATTCATAACTATCCCGTGTAGGTGCTCTATACTTATAAAAAACATTATAAGCCAGAATACGTCAGCCACAGATACAACCAACTTGTCCTGATCATCCATTGGAAGACAACTCCCATCATGATGTGGAGTCATAGATCATATACGTCATAATGTTGTTGGTACAGATCTTATCTGACTAGATGATAGGGGAATGGATTAGTAGAAACACTAAAGGTGACCCATATTTTTACAAATTCAGTACTCGATCAGATTTCTTGTGTACTAATGATTCTAATTGAATAACATTCCAACTAGTGGAACACCACCTGAATGTCAATATGTGTCACCTAGATGGTACAACCCCAATGTTCAATATAAAAATGGAACTTCCTGCTTATAGATAAACTTTGAACCTACCTCAGAACTAAACTTCCATGGATCACATTTCTTGACTCTTTAATGTTTTATTCTGTAATAAGGTTTTGGTTCACTATCTCTGTAATGGTATTAAACATGAATATGAGTACCTATGATCATAAGTGTACAAAATACCTTAGTCAAATCACATTGTAGTCATAAACTCACCAAAGGGCAGAGATGGAGTGAAACTATGGAGCTCAGTGGAGTTAGTATAATACTTAATTATGGTCATAATTCCCTACTAAATAGGAATGAAATCCATAGATTACTCTTCTCATATAGTTTAGGGAAATAATTCATCATTGAAGGATGTATAGAGGTATACCTTTTCCATACCCCAATGATTCTCATTGAAAGAGATGATGTCCCCATGCATTTTGGGTAAACATGTACCATGTTATTAGAGATCTTGAACCACCAATATAAGGGTATCTCATGATTATATAAGAACAACACCATGGTTTCTAACCATAAATCAGTAACATGTAGTTTTCAAACCCCTAGTCGGTAGGAGGATGCTACATATATAAATCTTGAGTGACATTTTCAATAGTTGGGGAAGGTTTGGGAGAACACATAACATACTACATACACTCAAAAAAACTATAATGTAATTGAGAATTATCACATAGTGGAAGATCAGAAGGAGGTGCCTCATGTGGAAATACAAGAGGTCATATTGGTGGATTAGGCACCACCAACTCTAGAGTAATCTCAATGAAAAATTCACGGAATACATCATGAGAATGTTGTGGTGAAATATATCTATAATTTCCATGCACAATCCTTAGGTAAGAGTTAAAATAAAAAGGTAAAGTGACACTGAATGGATAGATACAATGGAATTTGACCAAAAAATAGACCCCTAAACCTGATCCTAAATGTAGGTCTAGGTGGGAAGAAAATGTGATAGAAATATTGTAACTTCAGGACCCCAGTTTCCTAGATTTAGTGCAATATTTTATTATGTTGTCATGTTCATAAGAAATCATACCCTGAAAGACCAATTATTTTAGTTACCTTGGAAATACTAGATACAATCATAATAATTACATTACATAATAAAACAGCATATTATCCCCTATGAAAACTCGCATATCCCTTAGACTATCCTTGTAGGTCAATCATAATATACTTGTTCTCATCATAGGAAAAATGAAACAAAAGAAATAGGCGAGGTCAGATGCTCTATAAGGATAAAAAATATATAGAAAGTTATCATAAGTAAGAATAAATTTTTATGGAATGTCTTAAAAGATAAACAAATGTCGTTAAAACATAATATACAAGAAAATTATGGAATGAAATAATCAAAAAATTCGATTTAAACAATAACATAGATATTCTACTAGTCAAATAATCCCATGGATTATTAATCACATAATAAAGAAATGCATAATGTCGAACATTATAAAAATATCATCAACTCCTTGTGTGAAGACCATAAATAACCATAGCATCATGGCCTCATGCCAAGACACTCAATTGACTAATAAAACCTACCAATTCATCGAGGGTATATTCTAGGCGCCACCCTTCATATACTATGTCCAATGCATTACTCAAATGAAGAAGGGGGAAACATAACAAAAATATTCTTATTAAATATACCATAAGAAATGTTAATACCTTAACTGAAACCCATGAATGGAATAAAATTAGCATATATACAGTCAAAGATTTTATAAAACTATTAATACAATATGGAATATTGTATGACAATAAATCCTCCAAAATCAAGCATAAAATCCCACAATGGATGTTGACATAGAAGATAATAATTTAATAAATTCATTAAAACTCTTAGATAAAAATATCTATTTTTTACATTGAAATTATTTAAAACATGAAAATTTATAGAAGAAAAAAATTCTTATGAAAATAACCATATAAGAATTTATGGGATGATTCAAAACACTATGGCGTTATAACAGCAGAAAATAACTGCTCCATCGATTTATGATAAAGAAAAAAAATCCATAATTTTTATGAAAAGCTCATAAAGAACATAATTTGGAAAATGATAAAAGGTTTTATATAAAAATATTTAATAAAAAATCATAAATGGGTAATAATGACATTATAAAATTTTCAATAATATATTGAAATACATTTTATGAAACATTGACATGGAGGATAGAAATATCCATGTATATATTTACGTATAAACAATCGTGGATAATAAAGAGGTTTTGAATACATTCCATTATTTAATAGTGTGCTAACGTCCTATATAAATATTAGTGCATGTTAATAATTTAAACTGGACCATATCCATATTTATGATATCATATATGATCCCGTTGCACCTTATTGTTAATAGTATTTCAATATTCCAATTATTTCAGGTGTTACCTAATTTATTTTCCTATTATTTCTTTGCGGTGTAATTAATTTTTTTTATGAAAAGGATATATTTTATTCATATAAATAATGACATTATGTTCATAATAATTATTTTTACACATCATGTAAATTTTATAATAATTCATTAATAGTTAATGTGGATAATGAATATCACCAGGTTGGGGAGACGGTAGGTTGTACATACGCACGAGTGACGATATCATTCCCATAATGGATAAATGGTATGGAGTTAGAATGTATTTTTATTATAATGAATATTTATTATGTTATATTAATTATTTATATTGATTATAAATATCATTATACCAATCCAAATAATGTAGTGTTGAATAACAAATTAAACCACATCGTGGAGGTGGTAAGTTGCACGTATACATTCATGGTGATATTGTTATTAGTAGGATATATAAATTAAGTAATATTGTTGTTAAATAATTATAATAGCATCTCATAATGTATATGATAATGTATTTGTTACATTGTTATGGAAAAAATAGAAAAATATGATGTAGAAGAGGAAAATAATTTGAATGGAATTTGTATAAAAATTATCTCTTCTTTTATTTTCACAAAAGGACTCTATAATATGACTTCATTCCCAATTTATGTCCTCCTAGATATTTTTAGAAGATTTAGGAGTTGAATTGCGAAGGTTTTTAGGAGAAAAATAGATATATTTGTGTGGCTAAAAGCGAAGGATAGGTGACCTTTTATAATATAAGGGAGGTGTACATTTGGAAAATCCAAAAAAATTAAATTATTATAAATTTATTTTCTTTTTAAAATAATTCCAAAATGATTTATTTATAGAATAATATTAGGATGGATTTATATCCTAGAATAAAAGTATTTATAAACCTGTTCAGGTTAGAAATGTAACCTTATCTTTTGGGTTTAACCCTTTGTTAAATAGTTTAACTATTACAGTGTCAACATTTCTTTTTATACTATAGGGTCAATATAACTAAAATAATATTAAAAAAGAACCCCAATTGGATAATTAATGATATATTTAATAATATACTAGTTTTTTTTCTTAAATTGTGTTTTTTATTAATTTTATCACATTTAATAAAATATTATTTATTTTGCATCATTTCGGTCAATTTTGATACTATTCGATATTTTCATTTCTAAAAATATACAAACATCATTATAACATAGAAATATTACTTAAAATAGATCACTAACATGTCTATGATGTATATTAAATTATTAGACCACAATAATTAGGTAATATTATTTAGACATTAATATTTTCAATATTTTTTATTGGATATTTCTATTAATAATATAATTTCTGCATCATTATTGTGTCATCATTAATGGTAATTATTTAATCTATAAAAATTATAAATATATTTATATGATGTTGGGAATAATTTTACCATTTCATAGATTAGTTATAATGTTTGTTATATCTTTGATATCTCCATATTAAAATTATAATACTTATAAGAAATGAGAGTGTGACATTTTGACACATTCATTAAATTTAATAATATTCATGTCATTTTCATGGTCCAGGGAAAATTGAATGAATATTTTTAAAAAATATATGATAAGGGTCTATTTTTTTCATCAAATAGTATTTTTAAAGGATATAGGATAATTTTACAATATTGTTTTTCATTTAATTACTTGATTTAACATTAACCGGTGTAATGTTTTTTCAAATGTTACTATCCCTAATATCCAAAAAATAAAATCATCCAATTATCATAATATTTTCCCTCTTATTAAAAATATGGAATCAATTTTTAAAAATTTAAAACACAAATGTTCTTGTAATTAATTTAAAATTAATCTTTATTGACAAAATGAGAAAAACGTTTTTCAAAAGAAAAACCCATCAAACGATGGGCATGGGTTTATATCTGGTTTTAATGGGAAAATAATTCAAATGAATAAAATTATATTAAGTGATAAAATCATAATTTTATTATAATTTAAAACCAATTAAAATGATAATATTACAATTTTAATAAATTCTATGAAAAAGAAATTTTGAATTAAAATGAATTATTTTTCACTATTTATTAAAATTTGAATGTTACCTGAAAAAAAACAATATTCAATACTAAATATTTATTTCCATCTCCTAAAAAATGTTTATTTTTGTTCAATTTAAATTATAAAAGTGTCATATATTAGATATAAGAAGTTTTTTCTATTAAAAGGAGGTAAAACTATGTTTTTTAAAATAAAAATTTTATTTGAAAAATTACATTTGTTCTTTTATCTTGTCTAAGTAAGACATGAGATAAATATTAAAATTATATGTAATATATAAAATTAAATTTTTTTAATATTATTCATAACTTCTTTTTAAACGGCTATTCGTGGGGCACTCTAACTCTGTGTTGCGTGCAATACAGACTATTGAATTATTTAAAAAGAAGCTTATAGTCGAAGAATAGTGTGTTTAAATAATACTTAATTTAAATAATTACATCCTTAAAATTTATATATTATAACATAATTAAAATAATCTTGTTTTTTTTCCAAAAAATATTCTTTATTTTACCAAGTCACGTGTTCCATTTTATGGTTTCTCCAATACGTTTTTAGTAGAATATCCATTCTTTTTCACAACACTTGTTATCTATTGTCAAGAATATTGAGAGGAACATCTGATTAATATAATAAAAGTTCAAGGCATATTTATTCATTGGTGAGTACATGCATTTGTTCTGGTATTTTTTTCCTTAACAATGATATGTGGAACACATCATGAACATTAGTGGTAGTTGGAATAATTTCTAAATGGTAATATAAAACTCAAATTTGTTCAATAATTTCAAAATGTGTGATGTACCCATGAAATAATTTAGTCTTATTAACAAATTGTATAACACCATTCCATGGAGATACATTCATGAAAACATGATCTCCCACTTGAAATTCAAAATCATTCCTACAGTTATCAGAATGGCTCTTTTTTCCTACATTGTTTTTTTTGATATGGGTCTGAATAGTATTTACCTTTTTCATCATTCCCTCAAATGTTTCTTGGGAGAAGAGTTTTTATTCACCACCATCATCCCAAAAAGATGGTGTATGATATCTATTTCCATATAATGCTTCATAGGTTTCCATCTGAATAATTGAATGGATGCTATTCTTATAGAAAGATTTTAATGGAGATAAATACTAAACCCGTAAACATCGAAAGTCACATGATCATGATCTAAACAACTCTTATATGGTTTGAATTAATCATCATGACTGGACTTCAGTTTGAGGTTGGTACGAAGTTCTCAAATAAACCTTAGTATTTAGGGATTTATGAAGACTTTTCCATAATTATGATGTAAAATGGGGATCATGATTATAAAAATCAATAGGGGTACACCTTAAAATCTTATAACATCATTAATATATAGTCTTAGTAAAAGTTCACATATTGAATCTTCTCTAATTGAATGAAATGTGTTAAATAGGTAAGATAATAGACAATAACCCATATTGAATAATTTCTTATGGGAGTCTTTGGTAGCCCCTTGATAAAGTCCAACATAATATCATTCAATTTCTGCAAAGGTATAAGAAGAGGTTTCATGACACATCATGGATGTTTTCTTCCACCCTCCCATATAAAAAAACCAATCATCTCAACACATAATCTGCAATCTCCATCTTCATGTTGTCCCACCATAAACTTTCCTCCAAATCTCTATATTTCTTTGTGACACCATGGTGTATAAGGAAATTAAATCTATAAGAATCATCCAATAATTCCCTTTTTTTATTAGGTATAACATGAACACAAATCCTCTTCCCAAATTTCACAATCCCATCTTCATAAATGAAGTTAATCAATCTCACATCAAACACAGTTTTAATTTTCTTTTGAAAATATATATCATTAGACTGAGAACTTTTTTACTTTCCTGTAAAGATTGTTTGTAAACTATTTTAAAAAGTACTTATGTTTCACCTACCATGCTAATTATCATGTACATATTTACCATAACCATGAATATAGGATCCTTTTTAACTCTCATTTTGTTTATAAATCCTTGGGTGTTTCTCCTTATAGCATCCACCACCTTATTTTTCTTCCCTGGGTAGTAGTGTATTAGGAAATCATAATCCATGAGTAGGTCAAGACACATTCTTTGTATCATGTTGATTTATCTATATTAGAAAATATATATCATACTCTTTTGATCTATATATATCTCACATCTTTCACTGTAGATATAGTTTCTCTATAACATCTGATCAAGGATTACTACTTCTAATATAAGATCCTGAGATTGGTAGTTTTTTTCATGGATTTGTAATTTCCTTGATGCATAATCAATAAATATATCATTATCCATAAGGATAGAACAAATTAATTTCCATTATGTGACACTATAAATAACTATCATGTCATTTCTAGATGGTAATGTCAAGATACTATCATTGAATAATATTATATTCAATTATTAAAAAAAGTATTCACACTCTTTTTTTCGATTTAATTTAACCCCTTTAAATTTGAGATTGATTATTGGGTTTTCCAATGGGAAAAAATTCTGGATGAAATGATAATATTAACCTACTAAACCAATAAAACAGTTTATATTTGTTATACATATTGATGTTTCCAATTCTTGTATTTCCTTAGTCTTTTCAAGAGCAACATAGATTCCTTCCATTGAGACAATATGTCCATGAAAAGAAATTTCCCAAATCCAGAATTCATACATGCTAAAAATGCCATATAGTTCATTTATTCAAAGAGTATTCAGAACAATACACAAGTGGTTCTCATGTTCTTCATATCATTTAGAGTATTCTAAGATATGATCAATAATTACTATGAAAAATTAATCATGATGTTCCCTGAACACTCATTCCCTTAGATCGATGAAAATTAAGGGTTCATTAGTCAGTTTGAATAGTATTACTGTAAAATCATAATCCCCATACCAAGTTCAGAATATTATCTTCAGAATATATTGCTTTTTTACAAAAAAATTGATGATATCTAGAATGAAGGTCAACCTTTGAAAAATATTTATCTCCATGAATTTGATCAAAAAACCATCAATTCAAGCCAAATGATACTTGTTCTTCATAATAATAGCATTGATTTCTCTATAGTCCATGCATAGACTCATTGATCCCTCATTATTCTTAACAAAATGTACTAGGGATCCCCTTGGAGTAACACTAGGGTGAATAAATCCATTATCAATCAAATCCACCAGTGGTTTTTCCATATCTACTAATTCCACAATGGAAATTCCATAGGGAGTTTTTTATATTGAAAATGCATTAGAGATTAAATCAATACTAAACTCAACATTCCTACCTATAGGGTGTATATGTAAATACTCTATAAATAAATCAATATATTCTTGTTTAATAGTAATTTTTTCAATTTAAATATTTCTTTCTTCATCACTAGATGTTACATCCTCCTCCACCCCATGATGATTGTTAAGTATAGCTACAGAGGGTGGGCTTTGATAGGAATCATGTGATGATGTTTCTGTAATAAAGATAATGGATTCTATATGTTCCTCAAATATCAAAACATTCTTCTTCTTGAATTAAATTTTTACATCAAAATATGATATACTGTCCATAAATAGGATTGTATCAATGTCAACCATATGTATAATGATAAATATTGTAGATAAGGCATGTGTATATTCCATAACTGGAACATTCTGAGACCTCCTTGTTGAAATGAGACATCTCGTAGGTATATTTACAAACAACTCACCTGATAGATTAATTATATATATCTAATTTTAATTAAAACTAGGAATATATAATGGAATCTGAGTATCCAGAATAAAATAATGATTTTTCTAAATTTGAAGAATCGATTAAAAAACATGTGACCAAATCATTTGTAACATCATACTCATGTGTTATGATCCCAAAATCATGGCCTTTCTCCCTTGGCCTTTTCTAATAAATGTTTCCTTGAATATTAAGAATATAATATTCAAAATATCCCATCTTTTACAATTTTAGAATTGAAAGTTTGTAGCTTCTTTATTCCCAATGCAATAACTAGCTTGGTGGTCATTTTCTCAACACTTGTAACAAACTCCAATCCCCTTTAGGAAATTACTGGTGTGTTTCTTCCCATAATTACAACATGGTGGAAATTAAAATTCCACCTTTTTCACCTTAAATTATGTTGTATAGTGTTCAGAGATCTTCTAATTCTTATACTTTACTTTAAATTTATATTACTTAGAGAATTACTTTTATGCATTGATAGCACATGAGACTATATCATTGTATTGTGAGAAATATTGTGAGACCAATGACCATCATGGGAATGGTTTTATCCCATCATAGAATGAATTAATATAACATATTGGGTTCCATATATAGTCTGCAGTATTCATTTGTAACCTTGTGATGTTAGATCATACATTAAAACATTCTCATCATCCTTTTTCCTTCGAATAAAAAATTTCATCTATATATCTTCTCATAGATTATGATGAATGTATTTTCCAAGGAAGTCTTCCTTAAATTACCTTCATTCCATTTTTTTAGTCTTCATACTCCTTCATTTTTTTAATTAGTGAACACCATTGATATGTATCTCCTGATAGATGAATGGCTACCATGAACTTTTTTTCCATTTCATTACCAACCCAAAGAAAGAAATATTTTCTCTATGGAACATGTACATTAATTAAATAAAACATCTTTATAGTACCATTGAATATTGGAGGTTGTTCTCTCATTAAGAGATATAACATTCATCATCCACATTGTGGATCATAGTTCTCTATAGGGGTAAGGTTATTATTCATAACTTGAGTCAACTTTCCCAGTATAGTTATAAGATATTCAGTTCTAGTTGTATCACCATTACCACTATAATTATCTTAAATAGGAGGGAAATACCTAAATGGAATATGTGCATTGATACGGTTTTCGTTCCTTCCACTAGGAACCATTTATAAACAATGGGATACACTACATTAGGTTATGAATCATAAAACATAATTCAAAACTAGTAAAATATATAACATAAATTTAAACATTTATGCATATCTATTCCATAATCATAAAAATAGATTCATTAGGGACATGTTTACTCATAAATCATTCTTAATGGGTTTTAAAGAAAATGTGAAATATCCTAAGCATATCCCATAAGTGTGTCAAACCAAGTTCACAATAAGGCTCGTTGTTGTGTATCAGTTTACCCCAAGTCAAGCCTGGAACACCATGTCAAAGTTGATACTCTTATGTACATCTATTCCAAAACCACATCCACTTGTAGTATCCATTCATGGATTTATTTTCTAGAAATAATAAAAATATATCTACATTACCAATTTTTTATAATAATCTTTCATACGTATCCTCAAAGTCTATATTTTCTTAGTGTCTCCATATTAGATTATTTTCAAAACATAGTTTCCATGGTTTTTAAAAATCATCTTATAAAACCAACTACAAAGAATTTAACATAGTTTACTGAGTCAGTTCATTATTTTATAACATTTTTATGTTCACAAGAAATCAAATCTTGAAGTATTGACCATTTTAGTAGCCTTGATAATAGTAGATGCAAACATATGTTTTACATTTCATCTTGAAACAATATATTATCCCATTTGAAAACTCTCATATCCATTATAATCCTCTAGGACAATCATAATATACTTTTTTGGAGACATTGGTAAAAATGAAACATAATAAAGGGGTGACATCATATGCTCAGTAAGGATAAACAATATAGTGGAAGCTAAAATAAATAAGAAAATACTTTTAAGTTAAGGTATAAAAATGAAATAAATGCCTTTTAAACATAATCTTCAGCATAATATGAAGCTAATAAATCAAATAATTCCATTTTAACATTCAAATTGATATTATATTAGGGTAATAATCAGGATTAATATTATTCACATAATGAGGAAGTGCATAATGTCAAAAATCATAACTATACTAGCAAGGCCTCGTTCCAAGACCATAAATAATTATATCATCAAAGCCTCATGCACAGATACTATTTTTTCTCATTTGACCTACCAATTCATCGAGGTGTTATAGCGAGCCCTATGTGTCACTTACTATGTCCAATGCAGTACTCATATGAAAAGGGTGAAACAAAACATAATCATTCGTATTAAAACCAAAATTAAAAATGTTGATAAATTAACTATAATCCATGAATGGTATAAGAAAAGAACATCTGAATTCAAACATATCATGAAAAATGAAATAAAAAATGCAAGATTGTATCATAAAAACAATCATCATTTATGTATAAAATCCAACAAAGGATGTTGACATAGATGAAAATATTCTAATAAAATAATTAATAACCCTTTAGAGAAATATCCCTTTTAAACATTGAATTTACATAATAAATTATAAATTATAATAGAAATAAATTCTTATGAAAAATAAATTTTATGTTTATAAGAAGGTTTCTAAATTTTTAGGCATTATAATGGTGGAAAAAATACACTATCTCTATATAATTTGTAAAAAAAATTCTTTCCTAAATTTCATAGAAAAGGTCATAAAGTATCTCATTTTGAAAGTGAAGATTGATTCCTTTCAAAAAGTTTTATAAAAATAAAAACATGGGTTAAAATGAAATTAAAAAATATAAGATAGTATTCTTAAATACGTTTTTAAAAAATACCATGGATGATAATGATTTCACAATAGATACTTACTTGTAAACAATATCATAAAATAAAGAGATTGTGAGATTAACCCCTACTTTGTACTTTCTTTTAGTAGAGGGTGTGTTAAACTCATATATAATTGTTACAAGTGTTATAACATTATAACAAGACCATGTCCATATTTATGATATCATATATGATCCTTATATATAATTTTGTTAATAGTATTTAGGTACTAGCATTATTTCAAGTGTTAAGTTCTTCCTTTTCCCATTCCCGTTCTGCTGTGTAAATAATTTTTTTTATTAATAGGATTTATTTTATTCATATCCATAATGATATTATGTTCATAATAAATATTCTTAATAATCAAAAAAAATTATTATAAATATTTAATGATAACCGTGGAGAATAAATCTCACCGCATTTTGGAGATAGTAGACTGTACGTACGCACGAGCGATGATATAATTCACTCAATGGTTAAATAGTATGGAATTATATGATATATTAATTATATAGAATAATTATCATATTATATTAACTATTTTTTATCCATTATAGTCATCATTACACCCATTCAAATAACATAGTTTTGAATAAAAAATTACACCATGGCATGGAGATGATAAGTCGTATGAACACACACATGGTGTTATTATTATTCTTAGGATACATAAATAGAGGAATATGGTTGTTCCATAATTATAATAACATATATTAATGTATATTATACTTTATTCATTATTTTTTTATGGAATAAATATTTTAAGAGGAATTATGAGAGTAAAATCAATTTAATGGAATTGGTAAAACAATTACATCTTATTTGATTGTCTCCTTTTGATTTTCACAAAAGGAATCCTTGGGATGGATTTATTCCCAATGCATGGATGATAGGATTAAGTGCGGAAAATTATGAGGATAAATGGGTATGGATTGGTAGAGAAAAATAGATTTAGATGTGTGAATAAAATAGAAGGATATGTGCCCTTTTATAAAAGAGGGGAGGGGTAATTTTGTAATCTGCAAAAATATTAATTTATTCTAAATTGATTTTCGATTTTGAATAACTCCAAAGTGTGTTATTTATACAGAATGATGATTCTAGGTATATATCCATAGAACCAATTATTTTTAGACATGATTAGGTCACAAAAGAAACCATATCTTTTGGGTTTAATCATTATTAAATAGTTTAACTCTTACTATGTCAACATGTTTTCTTATAAAATATTGTTAATATTGGTACAATAAAAAAAAGTGAACCCAAATAGGATCATTAATTACATATTTAACACTATCCTTGCTATGTGTCCAATCCTGATATTTTTTATTGAATTGTATATCATTTAATAATATATTATTTTTTAATGTATCATTCATGTCAATTTTGATACAATTCGATATTTTGAATTTTCAAAATATCAATCCATCATGATAACAAAGAACCAAATCATAAAATATGCAACTAAAATGTCTATTTATCTATAAAATTCCCGTATTTAATTAATTATGTCAAATTATAATTATTTTAATGCAATTTATTTTATATTTCTATTAATAAAATAATTTCTTCACCATTATTTTGTCATCATTAATTGTAATTATTTATTATCAAAATTTTATAAATAAATTTCTATGATATAGGAAATTCATTTATATTTCAAGAGACTATTAATAATCTATGTGATCTCCTAGATATCATTATATTAAAATTATTATTCTTATAAGAATTGATTGTGTGTCATTTTTTCACATTCATTAATTTTAACAATATTCATGTCATATTCATGGAAAAGGGTTCATTGAATGTTTTTTATTCAAAAAAAAGAAGAAAAGGTTCAAATTTATTCATCTAATAGAATTTTTTAGGTGTTAGGTTAATTTTATAATATTATTTTTACCTTTAATTTCACGGTCTACCCTTAACCATTTAAATAAAAAACTACTAAAATAACTATTCATAATATACAAAAAATAAACATAACCTATTAATATATTTTGGACCCACTGATTCCCTATATGGTATAAATTTTTCAAAATTTGAGACATATAAGTTTTAGTAATTAATTTTGAATTTCCCCCCATTGACAAAATGAGAAAATGAGTTTTTCAAAAGTAAAAACAATCAAAAGATTTGCATGTGACTATATCAAATTTTAATGTGAAAGTAATTCCAATGACCTAAATTATATTAAATGATAACAACTTAACATAATTATACTTGAAAAAAAATAAAAATGATAACATATAAATATAAATAAATTAGATGAAAAACAAATTTTGAATTAATAAGCTGTATATTTAATAACTAATTAAAATATGAAAGTTATCTGAAAAACACAAAAAACATTACAAATAAATTTTTGTGTACCAATTATAAATAAAAAATTATTTTTTGAAAAGTATTATAATAATGTTTGAAATATTGGATGTCAAAAGGGTTATCCCTTAAAAGGAAGTGAAATAGTAATTTCTGAAAGATAGTTCTTTTATTCAAAAAATTAGATTAGTTTTTATAACAAGTAGAAGAGAAACATTAAATGAATATTAAAATTTTATGTAATATATAATTGTCATAATTTGGTTAATAAATTTCTTAATCACTTTTTAAATGTATTGTTTTGGTGCACTCGAAGTGTGTGTTGCACGCATCGCATGCCACTAAATTATTTAAATTTAAGCACACCATGGAAGATTGGGGAATTACAAGGATCGTAATAGACATGAACTACTTCAAACAACTATGGTAAGGTCATATTAATTGTCATTTTTCATGTATACGATGACCACTTCATTTTAAATATTATATTAATTTTATATTTTTATTCATTTATTTATTTCAAACCTCTTTAAATGGATGAATTAGACGGATAACCAATTCTAATTTATAAGGGCCCGTACACCTAAAAAATTAAAATGTGTTGTCCCTTTAATCAGAACAATAACATGTACCAGACCATTTGAACAATGGTCCATGACTGAATCTTCTATAACTAACGACATAAATGAGTCTGATTTAACATATTGAGGAAAATACTTTTAGGTTACGGCAGCCACATTAAGTGTCAATTATGTTTTTGTTTCCATAAAGGAATAAGAAATAAGTCACAAAAAAATACATGAAATACTGGAAATGAAAGTAGAAAAAAAGATATGGCATTACATAATTCATGGAATTTTAATCCTATGTCCCCTTGTATGATGCATGTTTTTTTTCAATATGGCCTCATACCATCTAGATAGGTAAATAAACACACTACATAAGTAATATTATACACAATAATAATGTCACAAACCTAGTGAATCACCCAATAGTGAAATCCATGAACCTATAATAGGAATATGTAATAACAAAATTTACCCATCCCATATAATTTTGGTTTCCCCTCTATGTGGGTCAGCTACACACATTCAAAGGATCGTTATAAATTTAATTAGTCTTAGTCTTCTTTCTAAACTCAAATAGTAATACAGAAGGAAAATGATTATCTAAAACAACTTTGTATTGTCCCTCTATGGACTCCACTAACTAGTGTCATCAAACAGTGGGCCTAAAGACCATATGTGCACCTCCCTGAATTCCAGAAGATTCTGACTAGAAGTGATGGCTATGGTTTTTTTGTGGGGAGATTATGACCTCATTAATAAAATTGTGGTCTAGAAATATAAAATGAGTAATAAAAAATATAAGTAGAATGAATATTAGAAGACCCATAACCGAGTATAGTGAAATCAGTAGTAACAAGTAGTTAGTAACTTAATAGTAATAATCATTCATGAATGATAATAAAAACTAGAAGTAACTGAATAAACTTTAATAAATTCAAAAATATGAAAACGATGGGCCACGTATCTATACCACAATGACTTAATGGGCCACAAGGAATATATTCATATACCACATTCTATATAAAACATAAAAAGGGTGAAAGTGTAGCTACTACTGGAATAACAAGTAGATGCTTGGTCCCTTTATCCTGTAATCCATCCTAGAATTTTTAATCAATCATCAAAATAAAGTCATTTCCCTTAGTCCATTCCTAAAATCATGAAATCATATAGGGTATCGAAGGGTGTACAAGTAGGGTGTGTGATACAGTCTTAGTAGGACACCACCAATAGTGCATATATCAATAAATTTCCTGAATATAAAATGAACAATTTTCCCAGAAGGGATAATTCCAATAAATAAACATGTAAAACTCATTTCTGCTACCTTAATGGATTCCCGATTGATTCTATCTGCTTCGGAAAAATATGGATGTTTTAATGAATGGAAACTATCCATGTAATAAAGTGTGTATATAGATCATCAAAAATTACATAATATGTATAGAAAAACTCAAAGATTGTGATATTTTTGGGGGATGTGTCCCTAGAATATAATACAAACATAACTATCATTTATTAAAAGAATCACATATAAAACATGTAAGGAAATATATTAAATCCAATAACATCTTCCTGATCTCATCCATGGAGAACCACAATAGAATCCCAAGGGTCACTATAGAAGCCTATTATATAAACAATACCATAGAATCTATACAAGGTGACCCAAAATAGAAAACCTCGTATCACTCTTGACATGGTTACCTCTAATCCCATCCAAAGTATCGCATGTATGGGACCGAGTAAAACCTAAGGCATTGTATAACCTTATTTTTGATGTGATCATACAAGGTTTCTCTCCAATATAACTAGTGTCACTTAAGTGTATAAGTAATTTGAATGGATATTTTATATAAAGTAATCCAAGAGTCTCTCCTGGCGCGTCTAGTAGTTACATTGCCATGTATGGTGATTTAATGCATGAAATCCTTATATTGTGACTTGTTTATACTCCCAATGCATAAGTCGATAAGTCACAGAATTTATATTCACGCATCGTCATCACAAAATTTCAATATCACATACCAAATATGCTAGCCACGCACTTTATTCAAGCCTAACAGTCATGGATTAATGCATTAAGTAAAGGCACTATAAAATAATTTTAAAGTATATATCACATGAAAAGGCATAATAAATAATCATGAAAATTGAGGAAATAATAATGAGAATAAGGAAAAATATGTAATCAATTAATAAAGAACAAAGAACATGGTATCAGACTAATCAGAAAACATAAGACATTAAATTTTTTTAATTCATCCAATTTAATCCAATTCATTTAATTCATGGAGATCAACCATGTATTGAATCATAAGGAATAATTCATAAGAAAAGTGTCACCATGCATAAGATATGAAAAATAAATCATAAGGAATCAGGATCAAAGGCTTCTCTCATGGCTTATAAGTGATCCCCAATCATTTTATATATTTAAGAAATTTAATAATAGTGAATCACACTATAAATCATGTTAAAACAATATATATTCAACAGAATTAGGCCACAAAGGAGGAACAATGCCCATCAAAGAGGCAAAATTCAAGATGATAAACCAATAGGTGGATTTTCTACATAGTAGGGTCATACTGGCCATGGTAATGGGTTCAAATTTATTTTTTTGACATATTAGAGGCATCAATGGATGAGTCTGGTGCATGACACAATGATGCACTATAAAAAATGCAACTAGTCTTAATAAAATAAGTTATTACACCTACCATTGGGGAGTATAATAACAATCATCCATTATCAGTCATTGAATCGATCATGAACAAGAGTTATCATTAAAATAGATTAATTCCTTCAAAATAAGAAAAAATAGGTCGCACATAAATAGTGTGATAGATTTAATAAGAAAATAAGAATAAATGGAAGAGGAATGTAGATCACACCTATATATTTTTAATGATTTTGATGGTGAATGATTTGGACAACGAATGAGGGAGATATATTGATCCATTGATATGGGAGGGAGAGAGTTCTACGATAGAGGAGGAGACACCAAAAAGAGAAAATCGAGGGTTAAGAGAGGGGTGAGGTAAAAAATTCATTGAGGGAAAATGTAAAATAAACCCATGTAGATGGGGGTGCGGGTTTTGGATGCACATTTGGACAAACTATTCACCAACTATATGACATGCCGCTACCTAAGGGGACCCTCACATGGATGAGGCACATAGTTTGACTAACCTTTCACAAATCGTGGAAAATACACTATCCAAGATGTCTTCAAAAATTCACAGGCATGCGCCTTGGGTCACACGGTTATAGGAAAGTTGTGAAGCCCCCTGAACCCCACTACCATAAGTTTCATGGTTTGGGATACCTTTCAATCTGTGTTCACAGTTTCTCCCAACCATGTGGCCTAGTCTGTTTCATCAAATTTCAAGGCTCCGGGCTCTAAACAATCCTATGAAACCCCCAAGACCTCCATAAATTCATTTTTCAAAATTAAATGCCCATATCAAGGATATAAAGAAGAAAACTACTAGAAAATAGCACTATACCCACAGTTTTGGAAAACCGCGGGTATAGAGATAGTATGGGAACCGATACCCATGGTTTTAAAAAAATGTGGGTATAGGTCACCTATACCCACGGTTTTACCCAGAACCGTGGGTATATGTTTTTTGGATGACCTATTCTCACGGTTTTGGCCAAACCATAGGTATAGGGTTTTTTTCAAAGCCCTATACCCACGGTTTTAAAATTGTAGGTATAGCTTTCCCGCGGTAAAAAAAAATCCGAGGGACACAAAAAAAAATTAGCGGGAAAACCTATACCCATGGTTTATTTTAATATATTTATGCGGATACAAATTAATAACTCTAAAAGCTACGTAGGTGAGTTGGAGAAGAGCTCTGGGTTATTTAAGGAAGAAGCGAGTTCGAAACTCGCTGCTGTATTTTTACCGAAACTCACTGCCCTATTTTATCCAATTCATACATATATAATATATTCATAAAAATATATATATAAGCAAGCATGAGTGACATAGTTGAAGTGGCGAAAATGCTGCGCCTTATATGTGCAGGACACTGGATGTTGCGGGTTCAAAACTTGCAGACGTTTTTTTAAAAAAATTATCCCTACGGTTTTAGAACTTTGGGAATAACTATTTGACAGTGTGGATAGGGTTTGACAGTGTTGAAAAAAATCTATCCCCACATTTTGGTAATATTTCGGTATCGGTCTAGGACATATACCGACACCACTCCAGCCCACGATTCCCAAAACCGTGGATATAGCTTATACCCATGATTTTTGAGGCTATACCCATGGTTTTGAACCGTGTGTATAGGCCATTTTTCTAGTAGTTTGAGAATATATGGGGTGATACATTATTTCCCCTAATAAATTTTTTGACATAAACTATCTTGATTTTAAAGTGATATTGAAAGACAAAACCTTTTCCTTACTCTATAAATACATAATAATACCTAACCACCCTATATAATAAACATAACCAAATTAATAACATATTTTAAAACATTATTCTTGTATATATAGTATTATAAACATCCATTTTTCTCATTTACTATCCTGATATTAATTAGTTATTATTTATTATTGTCATCAAATGTTAGTAATTTTGATGATTTCAAACAATTTACATAATGATGATGTACTTCCAAGATATTTAATAAAAAATTTATTATTCATATATTAATTAGATTTTATGAATATTTATTTTTCACTGATTAAAATATTTCCAAGGTAATTTTATGAATGGTTTTATTATGGTTTGCGAGAACGCAATCCACAACAATCATGTTTGGGGTAATTTATAGATAGGAACACGATAAATTTTAATGACTATTAATTTTTGAGTCACTCTTCTAGAATAAAATTCATAACATAAATTACTCTTTAATATAATATATTACCATTTAAAAGATCTATACACCCATTCAAGTTGGAATCAGTGGAGATGTTATAGAATCATTCTTGTGGTGGTGGATTCAAATCCAAAAAGAACATGCTATACTACAAAATAAGTAAGATTATAGAGATATATTATTGAAATATTTATTTTGTAAAAGAATAATTATGTTTTCCTAACAAATTTATTTTTCCTAATGTCATTTATAAAAAGAGTATATGAGAATGTAATTGATAATGGGTGTGAAAAACTAGATAACATAATGAATTGTCTCTCTCTCAAATGTGTTTCATTTTTAATGAAATACATATGCCTCATTATAATGGATCAATCTACTATAGTCTATTAATAATTGAAAATCAAGGGTTTGAAGTGTTCTAGGAGGTCATGGTGACATTTTCAACACTTTGTAATGTTTTCTAGTTTTTAAGGTTCCCCAAAGGTAGGTCATGATGGTGATTCATGTCAGTGTGTCCGGACTGGTGAGTCATGATGGTGAGTTGTGATCATGAGTGAGGATTGTTAGGTGGATTAAGTTACATCATAATGGTGACTCATGACAGCGCATCATGATGGTGAGTCGCGATGGTGGGTCTCACCAGTGAATCAAACCGGTGACTCAAACTCGTAGATCACACTGATATCTCACACTGGTGACTCGCACCGGTAGCTAGCACTGGTTAATCACTCCAGAAGCTAAAACTAGTGAAACACACTAGTATCTCACACTAGTGACTCCCAACATTGACTCAGAGTGTTGATTCACTTAAATCTAATTCATCTTCGATAGTTTATCAAAATTTTATAATTCTTCCAATTTTTCAATTTCACCACTTTGATATTTTCTATGACATAATGTATGTTTATTTACATATTTATGATGTTTTTGAGCCATTTCATGGGCTATGACTCATAATTTAAATTTTCCTAAAATCTGGAGGCTTTTAATTTTTCAAACTGTATAGTTTTGATGAGATCTAGATGTAATGGAAATTAAAAAACCATGTCTTTTATATCACTATTGGATACAATATTTCTAAGCTAGGGACCTTCCCTTCCTTCATTAAATATACTTTCTCTAGTTATGAGGTACCTAGAATCCTTTTAACCAAAAGATTCATGAGTTCTGTTGTAGTCTTTTGATCGATTTTTCCCACATGGAGTATTTTTATGGCATGTGTTCCCCCTATCTTGGTGAAATCATGAAGTTTTTATGCTTCATTTTTCATATAGGTTTCCTTCTTCCCTATTAATTGGGTATCATACAGGGTGATAGTATTGATACTTCCTTGTGAAAATATATATAAATCCAAATTAAATAAATATAATTGAATCAATTTAATATAATTAAACATGGGTTGGGGAAAATTAAAATATAATCTTCTTGTTATTTGGTTTTGGTTGTTATAGAAATTATATAGGATATATGCCTTTTTAAAATTAAGGACTTTGGTGTTTCTTGATGGTGAACCAAGTAATGATTTTTAAATTCATGATTTTTGGTTTTATATAGAATAAGTTTAATGAAATTGGTTAACCCCATACATTTGGATATTAAATAGATGCCCCATGATCAATTTTTTTTATAACCCCTAAATTAACAAGAAGAATTTGAGTAATGAATTCCTTTCTAAATATGAATATGCCTTGACTTGGTTCCTTTGGTGGTGTGTTGTTTATTTTATTGTTATAAACTCTGATGAAGTTGGGTTTTAGGCATGGTTGTGTGATGTGGGGTGGTTTATATGATGTGTTTGAATCTCATGTTGAGAGAGTGATTAATTGTAGAATGGATATGAAGTGTGGTCCTATATGGATATGATTAGGATGTACGAAGATGTGTTTCTAGGTGTGGCTATGAATTAGTACTTTTCTCTATTGAGAAGATTATTTGAGTTGAAAGTCATGGAAGAAATATTACAGAAGTGGTTGGTATGAGTGTCAAATGAAGAGGAAATGTAAAGAGGGTTAATTTAAAATGGATTCCCATTATTTTTGTGACGTTTTTGTGCTTATTTTTAGGGTCTATGTTACTTAGATTCCTGGGTAGTGATGGGGAAAATAAATAGAAAATAATTTTGAGATGGAATGAATTGGTTTGGTTAATAGAAATGTGTTTTTCAATGAAAAGTTAAATAATTGTTTCCACGATTGACTCTGAATAAAGCTAAACAATTAAATCAGTGGGTTTTAAGAAAGTAGGATTTGTGAATTATCTTTAATTTATCATCATTTTAAGTGACTGTTGCTGATTATAATAGATTCATATAGATGTACCTGTTTTTTGAATCCCAACGATTGGTCATTAATGATTTAAACTATATATAAATACTTCTTATATTCTTGTTAATTCGATACACAACCCACCAGAGTTGAGCCCCATGTTCCAAACCCAGCCATTGCCATAGGGGTGGGTGTCTTTCCAAAACATAATTGTGGTAGGATAGATGGATGGCCACCCACTTTACCCTACTCCCTATTCCAGGTGATGATAACCCAAGATTCTTGGTGCAAGTTGTTGTTTGAGGGGCCTTGGTGTGTAAGGACGAGTTGTATTTTCTAGGTATATTCAAGATGATATGTGTTGTGCTTCATAGGTGTCTTCAAGGTGATGTTTGGTTGTGTCCTATGTGCCTGATGGGTTATTTTTTGTGATTGTGTCTCAGCTTTCTATGGGAGGGATGTGATGTAGTTGTGAGGACCTGGAGTGTGGGGGTAGGATGTGTATTGATATGTTCGGAAGAGATGGGTGAACCATGGAGTTTTCCATTATGGTGTGAGCAAGGCTAAACATTAAGAACATAGTCTGGGGTACCTTATACTCGACATTCCATATAATATACTACATGAATTGAATTATTTGGTGATTTTTCCTTGGTGAGATTTGGGTGGTTATTATAACTGATTAGGTGCAATTTGTGGTCTTTTGTTTTCCCATATAAGCATTAGAATATTTCCATGACATATACATGAGAAAATTAACTTTTTCCTTCAGAGTATATTTTAATTCTAATTCTATGTATGTAAAACGGCTTTTCGGTTTCTAGGAGGACCATGGGGACCATGTTGGGTGTTACAAGCTATACATTGCGATAGTTGTTTTTTCGTAGCCTTGCTTTACTTTTAGTACTTTATTTGGAGTTTTATTGTATTTGTAACAGTTTTATTTTATACATTCATGTGGAATAGATTTTGGATTTCATTTATATATATGTGTATATATATATATATATCTTGTATTTTTTGGGGTGGAACATCTTATTTCTAGATCCTGTTTCTTTTAAAAAGGAAATTCTTCTCATTATGTGAGAATGTATACCCTTGGTGTGCGTTTCCACCCTAGACCCTATTGGGGGTGGGACTCGGGGGGTCATTACCTATCTTCTACATTGCCAGCTCAGAAGGGGAATCTTTGGAGGGAGGGGGACATGAATGAATTTTATTAAAGGTGATGGTTGAAAGATATGATAATATTTTCAGTTAGGAAGAATTATTATTTAATGGGTTCATAGGGAAATAGTGTCATGAGATCGTAGCTCTTAACATAACCATGAGAAGACCGGATAGGAAATGGTATTTTAACCCCCCCCCCCTGTGATCTGATACAAGGACTCTGATCTTATAGAACGACCATGTGAGGCTACACCATTTGTAGGTTAGAGACCCTATGATAGGTGCATGCAACATCATTCCTTGTTTTCTTGTTTAGTTTTTTTGTTTTTTTGAATTTTAAATGGATAATAAAATGATTTAATATGAATCTTAAATAAAATATCACACAAACCGAGCATTGGGATTTCTTGTTAACCATTTTATTTATGGAACTTAGTCATCATCCATGTGTGGATTGGGAATTTGAGGATCAAAAGGATGATCCAGTTGACAGTAGAGTTTTGATCTAGTGGTGGACAATAATCAGTGGTAGTGAAAATTAAATTATTTATTGTCTTAGGCCTTGTGAAAGTACTAGGGAAGTGCTTTAGACATGGAGATAGAGAGATGACTTGAGGAGAATTAGAACACCTTTAGTTTGATCACGGATCTAACATAGTACTACATTCATTTTCTAGTGAACCAGATGTGTGGAGCTATGTGTTAGTGGTAGACACTCTAACTATTGGATAAATGGAGTCTGACATTTTGTTGGTCGACTTTGAGAAAGAGTTCCGAGCATAATTACATTAATCGACCATGAAGGCTGATAAAAGTGAGTAGTTACTCTTCCTTTAGTATGGGAGTATGTTGGTATGGAATATGGGGATTAAGTTCAACGATATCCTTTTTCCCAGGATAAATTTATGAATGAGGAGTCTCTTGCTAGACGTCTAGAGGAGGACCTTCATCCTTCTATCCAGCACGTGGTTACCCCCTTTACATTGCTGATGTACATAGAAGTATATAATTTTAAGGAAGTTATTGAGATGATAGCCTAAAAAGGATTTATACCAAAAAAGTGGATCCATCTTGGTTGTTTGTGAGGTAGGTTTACCAAAATTAGGTCTCATGTTCCATGCCCTTCAAGGTTTTGACCAACGGGGAGTCGACCTCAGTAGTTTATGTTTCAAAATTCTAGTAATCATTCTTTTCTTTTGGGCTTGGGGATGATGTTTTTATAATGTAGGGTTCATGTCCATATCCATAATCAGGGTTCATTGATCGTTAGTTCTTAGTATGATTGATGTGGATAGGTTATGTTCCATCCTAAGCAGCATTTTCCATTTTTTCTCCACAGCACGGACAACATTATCATGCTCCACCAAGGGGTGATGGAGTAGGTGGAGGATGATCTCATCGAGTTCTTTAGGGACATAAACATAGGTTTGGTAGTGGGGCGGTCATTATTAGAGCATTAGTGGAGATATATGTGGTCAATTGCACACTGTAGAGGAAGAATTTCTAGTAGGTTCATAGATCATTAGAAGTATGATCAGTTTGTTTAGTACTATTCTTGCACTTTTTTTTATTCTGGAGAATTGCACTCCTTTATTTCAACAACTCCAGACCATGATATGGGACTTGATGTAGAGATTTCTCCCATTCCCATGGTGATGATTCTGCAAGTAGGATTCCCTAATAGCTTGTTTGATGTCTTCCATGGATGTAGACTGATTATGGGACCACATAATTCCTTCGGTGATGTCTTATTGCTACATATGCAACCATATGATGTCATTATCGACAACAATTGGTTGTATTCCATGAACACTATTATTCATTTCTCGAATATAAGAGTTTTTTTTTCATATGTGGATAGAAAGAATGTGGTGTACATTGGTGAGCAGAGTTATCAGGTTGGTAGTCGGCATGTAGAGATCCTTCTATCATTCTTGGATGAGCGATCAGTGGAATCCATTGATGCTGAGGATGTGGAATTCCCTAGAGTTTTTGTGAAGTTCCTATATGTTTTCTCAAAGTGGTTTTAAATATACTCATTAGATGTGTTATCAAATTCGAGATAGGATTACAAGTTGTTTCTTGTTTGATTTAGATGGATCCATATTGGATGGAAACTCTTGAGTTATGGGAGTTTAGGATTCAGATTGATTACCTAATTAATAAGGGTTTTATCCCACCAATTGTGTCACCAAGGGGTGTTCCAATTTTATTCTTATACAAGGATGATGGTGGTATCAGATTTTTTGTACACTACAGGAGGCTGAATTAGGTGACGATCAAGAACCTTTACCCCCTTACAAGGATAGACAATCTTTTTGAAATGATAATATGGGAGAGTTGGTTTTCTATGATTGATATATGATCTAGATATCACCAGTTTATAGTGAGGGGGGGATATCCTAAAGAAATCTTTCAGATGTTGGTATGTACACATCAAGTTCATATTCATGCCTCCTGGTGTTACGAATGAAAAATCTATATTCATGGGAATCTTGTTATTTATATTTATTCAGTTCATGGATCAGTTTATCTTCATATTCATCGATAATATCTTGATTTACATGATGTCAGAGGAGGATCATGCTAAGAATCTCATAACCATCCTAAAATTTCATCGACGCCACCAATACTATGGAAGGATTTCCATCGGCATGTTTAGGACACCATAGGTGAATTTCCTTAGACATGGGGTGTCTCATCAAGGTGTAGAAGTTGACCCATTAAAGGATGAAGTAGTTTTTCTTGGGAAGAAACCTATAATGCAGCAAATATTTGATGATTCTTTATCATTAGGGGTATTACATTAGGTTTGTACACAATTTCTATAATGTTGTGGCTCCATTTGTCTATTTGATAAGATAAGACCAAAATTTTGTGTGGAGGGAGTAATTCCAAGTAGCATTCAACTATCTGGTTGGAAATTTGGTCAGTTCTCTAGTGCTCCAGTTTCTAGGGGAAGGGGTGATGTTCAAGATGTTTTTTGAGGATTCATCTCTTTAGTTGGTATGTATCTTGATGCAGAGACAGGTAGTGATGTCTTATAGGTCTATTAAGTTATTTCCATAAGAATGTATCTATGCATCCCATGGTGTTGAGATAGATGTGTCATGTTTGAGCTAATGGTGTGGCATCATTACCTAATTTTTAATTTATTTGTGTGATTCAAATATCAGAAGAGTTTGAGGTATATCTTTTCCCATCAATATATGAACATGCAATATCGAAGGTGGATGGAGTTTCTTTTGGACTGTGATTTTGAGATCCCCTAAACCCACGGAAAGGGTAATATCATGGCTGCTGCTTTGAGTAGGAATTAATAGAAGGGGATGTTTGGGAACCTACAAATGCTTGTAATGCAATGGAAGAGTTGTAAGCCTTGAACAAAGATGAAAGTGTGAACATTGGTTGTGGTTGGTTGATTCTAATGATACTAAAGTCTCCTCTTATATATCATGTAAAAGAGTCTCATTAGATAGACTTGTAAGAGGAGGTGATGTAGAATCTCATTGACCATAGTAATCCTCCATAAGGATGGTCATAGGATGGTCGGTACAATATGGGGTTTCCTGTAAATTTTTTTTCCCAAAGGAGATGCATAGGGGAGTCCTCAAAGATTTTCACAGATCACCTTTATAAATACACCCTAGAGATTCCAAGATATATCCTGGATCAGAGATGTAGTATTGGTGACCTCAGATCAAACATACAGTTGTAGAGTTTGAGGAAGAATTCATGGTCTTCCAGCAGGTGAAGGTCAGGCACCATGTTCATGGTGGTTTGTTGAAACCCTGGGATCTACCCAAGTGGATGTGGGATAAAATATCAATGTATTTAATCATAGGGTCCCCTAGGTATTAGGAAAGCTAAGATGCAATTTGGTTATTGGTGGATTGGATGACAAAATTGACTCACATCTTAGAAATAAATGAATCTAGAACAGTGGATTCCATGGAAATGAGTTATGTGTAAAAGGTGGTACGACTTCATGAAGATCCAAGATCCATTGTCTCTGATTGGGACACGCATTTTATCTATTGAGTCTAGAGGGGATTACAACATGATTTTTGAAGTCAGTTACACTTAAGAACATCCTTCCACCCTCAGATAGATGGTAAGATAGAACAGACTATCCAGATACAAGACGATAAGCTACGAGCATGCATCTTGGACTTTATATGATCTTGAGTGTGACACTTACCATTGGTTTAGTTTACTTATAATAACAACAATCACTCTACATTAGAATGAATCTATTTGAAGATCTGTATGGGATAAAATTTAATTTACCATTGTACTAGATAGATGTTAGGGATATAGTGGTTATTTGTCCTGAGGTAGTGCATAACATGAAATAGATGGTTTTGCGTGTTCGTGAGAGAATGAAAGAACAACATGAATAGTAGGAGTTGAATCGTGATCGTAGGAGGAGGCACTTTGAGATTGAGGATGGGGACCACGTGTTCTTGAAAGATTTCCCTTGATGTGGCTAGCATAGGTTTATTAGGGTGTGGGGGAGGGGGTAATCTTTTTTCCAGTTTCATCATAACCTTGGAGGTGTTGGGGCAAGATGGCGAGTTAGTATTCTAACAGGATCTTTCACCACAGTTGTAGAGTATCCATGATGTCTTTCACGTCTCTTAAATAATTTTGTATCTTCACAACGATTCCCATGTAATTTATTATAGAGAGTTGGATATCATAGATGATGAAAAAATCACAGAACAATTGATAAATATCCAGGATCATCAAGATAATGTGTTGCGTGAATGGGTCATTCCTTTGGTTCGCATATTGTGGAGGTATGGTAGCCTGGAGGGGAGTAGTTGGGGGTGATGTATGCAAATTCATGCCTAGTACCCAGAGTTTTTTTTGAGTTTTTCTAGTTCCATTTTTTTGGAAATCTAATGTTTGAACCTTGTTTTATGAAATGAGTTATTTCTCCTTGTATTGAGTTTTGTGTGGTGAAATGTGTGATAGAGTCATGACATGGGAATAGGGGATTGCTATATTCCGAATCGGTCTGCATTAACTATGGTGCAATTAGACCCTTTCTGGCGATTCAATGTCACCCATAGTAGATAATATATTGACATGGAGGATGGGATTCTATGATTCGTGTCTTGGAGTCATCATATTCGTTTTCGTTGTATAGTGTGTTTCATTATCACATTGATTTGAAGATATTGGAGGAGGTATTTTTTATCGGGTGGTTTCTACCCAACCATTCAAACAACATAGGGTGGTTTATCATTGAATTTTGTTTTTTGTTGTCGTTATCAATTCTTCAAGTTTTTGTAGATCCGTGAGATGTATATCGTGGGGTGGTTGTTTAAACCACTGCACTATTTCCTCCCATGTTGGTTTTGAATTATTGGGGGGAGAATAGTTTTAGAGGTATTTCATGTAATGGGATAGAACACTATGGGCCATTAAATTGTGTAAATATGGGGCTTGAAGTCCTTTGGGAGGTTAAGGTGATTTTTCAACACAATGTAATGTTTTTATTTATTTTAGGATCTCCAACCATAGGTCACGATTGTGAATCAGACTAGTGAATTAAGGCGGATGGGTCATGATGGTCAGTCATGACAATCATTCATGATGAAGAGACATGATAGTTAGTCATGATGGTGGGTCATACTGGTAAATCTCATTGGTGACTCATACCATTTTCTCCCACTAGGGACATGCAATGGTAACTCACTAACAGTGAGTCATTTTCAATAATGTTTCAAAACACCAAAATTCTTCCAGGTTTTCCTGTTTTTACCTTTTAATGTTTTTTTGATTAAATATCTTTTATTACCATATTTAAGTTGTTTTAGAGGCATTACAAGTTTTATGAGTCATATCATTAATTTCAAAAAATTCCTGATGCTTTAAATTGGTTAAAATGTGTGGGTTTGTTAAGATACATCATTAATAGAAATTCCAAACTGTTTCTTTTCCCTTAGCCTCAAATCTAATCCCTTTAATCTGGGGGCCTTCCTTTCATTAATTCCTTCTCTATTCTCCTTATACAAGGAACCCATAACCTTTCTTCCCTAATGATTCATTATTTATGTTGTTGTGATTGGACTGGGTCCCCCCCCCACCATGGAGTTTTTCTGCTTCATGTGCGCTGCATGTCTTGGTGAAATCAGGAAATATAGATCGCTTATATTTCCAGGTAGCATTCCTCCATCCCTCTTAATTGGTTATCATTTAGGGTGGCTGTATGGATGTTTCAATGTGAAAATATAGTTTAATCCAAATTAAATAAATATAGTGGAATTAGTATAAGATCAATATACAGGGGATGGTTAAATGTGATATATGATTCTCTTATTATTCGTTTTTGGTTGTTAAGGAAATTGTATATGTTATATGCCTATTAGAAGTCAAGTTCATTGATGGTCCTTGCTTGTGCACTGAGTAATGATTCCCGAATGCATGATTTATTCTTTTTTATTGAAAAATTGTTATGAAATTATTTAACAACACACCCTCAAATTATAAATAGACACCATAGGATAAAGCAATGTTTTTGATAACGCCAGAATTAACAAGAGGAATTTGAGTAATGAATACCTTGTTAACTCTAAATATTCCTTGCCTTGGTTTGTGCAGTGGTGTGTTGTGTGTGGGTTTGTTCTTACTTCTTTTATAGTTGGGTTTTGTCAAAGGTTTTGTGATGTGGGGTGGTTAGGACGGTGTCATGGAGTTTTTAGTTGAGAGATATTTTAAGTGTGGAGCGGATGGAATGTGTTGTCAAGTAGTTCTATGATCGGGTTGTTCGGTGATGTGTTTCTAGGTGAACCCGTGAATTGGGTGTTTAATCTATTAACACGATGGTTTTAGTGGAATTTCATAGTATAATGATTATGGTAGTGGTTCTTGTGGGTGTTAAATGAAGACATATATAGAGTGGGTTAATTTACTATGTTTCCACTTCCTTTGTTTTACTTTCATCATGCTTCTTCTTTTGGTCTATGTAAATTAGTGTCTTTGGTTGTGATTGAGAAAATAAATACGTAATAGTTTTGAGAAGGCGTGTGTTGTTTTGGTAAATAGGAAGTATTTTTTTCAATGAATGTTGGAATGACAGTTTTAACAGTTTAATATAGATAGTGATAAACAAGGAAATGAATGGGTGTTATGAGAGAGAGCTTTGTGAAGAAACATTAATTTATCATCTACTAAAGTGAATGTTCCTGATAATAATAAATTCATATAAAGGTACGAATTATTGAGAATAATATAAGTTGGGATTCATTACTTGATAATATATATTTATAGACTAAATGTTCTTTTTATTTCTTTATGCACCCCACCCTAGTTGGTCACCATGTCCCGAACACCACCATTGTCACGTGATATGGTATCATTCCCAAACAGCCCTACATGAGGATGGATGGATAGCCACCTGTTCTTCCCTTATCCCTCTTCCAAGTGGTTATTTCTTTATATTCATTTGGCATGTTGTGGTTCATGGGTCCTAGGTTTTGTGGGAGAGTTTTTTTTTCGGGTTGCTTTGAGATGTGATGTGTTGTTCTTCCTAGGTGACTTCGAGATGAGGTGTGGTTGTAGCCTAGGTGTATGCATGAAGGATGTGTTCTGGGTTTGGCCTAGGTGTCTATGGGAAAGATTCTTTTTGGTTCTGATTCCCATGTGTGTTCAGGAAAGACTTGGTTTGATATATTTAGAAGTGTAGGGAGATAAATGATGTATTTCTATAAGGTGTGAGGGAAGATAATCATTGGGAAACTATTGTGGTGTACCTTATCATTGATGTGCTTTATATTTTACTACATTACATGAGTTAGTTGGTGACAATTACTTTGTGTGGTTGGGGGGCTTAATATATTGACCTAGGTTTTTTGGGCTTTTCAATTTTCTCATAGGAGAATTAGTAAGCGTCTTCTACATGTGCACAAGAGTCCTAGGTTTTTACTATTGAGTATACTTATAAGCTCATCCAATTTTTGTTAATTTCAGGTTTCTAGGAGGAAAATGGGAACCGTGATGGGTGTTACTAGCTCAGACATTGGGACATTTTTTGTGTCACTGCTTAGCATTACTTTTGGTACTTACTTTGGTGTTTTTTGTTCATTTGTAATAGTATTATATTAAACATGCATGTGGGGTGTATTTTTACTTTCTTTCATATATATATATATATATATATATATCCTACTATTTTTGGGGTGAGACATATTATATTATGATCAATTTTCTTTATAAAGGTAAATGTATCCCATTTTTTTATATTGTATACCTTGGTGTAGTTTGCCACCTGAGGGACTAATGGAGGCAGGACTCATGGGAAATTATCTCTCATTCTTCATTTCATAATCTATAGGGGAATATTTGGAGGGAGGGGTCATGACATTTCTTACTGAGGAAAAGGCTAAATCATGTGTAAGGATTATTTAGTATATGGAATTTGTGATCTTATTAAGTTTATAATTGACGGAAAATTGTGGTTATAGGTGTCTAATGGATGGGTCCTGTAACGCCCCGACCCTAGTTACCCAGAGTCGGTGCATTATTACATAACATTGGCATGATTACAAGAAAGATCAAATCTCGAAAGACCAATTGGTTTAGTAGCCTTGGAAACACTAGATATATTCATAAGTCTTACATTACATCATAAAATGAAAAACTTCTACAACAACATATTGTCTCCATAAACCACACTCATATCCCCACATAATATCCCTACAGGTCATTCATAATTTACTTCTTCACTTCCTGGGAAAAATAAAACATAGAAAAGGGGTGAGCTCAAATGCCCAGTAAGGATAACAATATACCGGAAAAATTCATAAATAAGAATAGACATTTAAGGCTATGTATAACTAAAACAAAAGCCTTTTAAATTTGAACTTAAACATAGTATGCAAAAGTAAAATGAAATAATTCCATTTACTTGTTCACATGGATATTCTACTAATCGAATAATCACATGCAATATCAATAACCACTTTCATAATGTTGGAATGCATAATTCCAGACTATCATAACCACATAGCCAAGGCCTTGTGCCAAGACTACAAATAAGATTTTTCCAAGGCCTTGTGCCAAGACACTAGTTTGTCTCATGAGACCTACCGATGCATCGAAGAGTTATAGCAGGCTCCACCCATCACATATTAAGTCCAATGAATTCCCATATGAAAAGGTTTAAACATAACATAAACATTCGTATTAAAACTAGCATACGAAATGTCAATACTTTCACCGTAAACTATGAATGGTATAAAAAATAGCACATCCACAGTCAAACATATCACAAAACCTTCAATACAATATATAAGTTTTGTATCACAAGAAATAAACTTCATATAATCATAAAATCCATCAAATGATGTTGACATAGATGAAATCAAAACTATTTGAGAGAAATATCTCTTTTTTTTAAAATCATTTAAAAGTCACACATTTATAAAGGAAGTAATTAAAAGAGATTATTGAATCAAAGTGTCCCATACCACTTCGAAACTTTTGAAAGGAATTAATATTTTAAAAACATTCATGTTCATATAAATAAATCCTTAAAAACCATTTTTAAGACATGGACATTTATTAAAAAGATTTAGAATGATAAATCTTTAAAACATTTAAAATTCTGATTTTGATAAAGAGAACCTTTCCGAAATTCTTAAAATATTCATTGGGAAATCATTTAAAAGTCACATAATTATAAAATAAAACAATGTCCTTGAAAATATTCTTATAATCTTGTAATTGAAAATTTGACGATTTTATAACGGCCGTAAATAGCTTCACCCTCCGTTTAAGTTAAAAAAACATTCTTACCTTAATTCTGTCGAAAAGGTTAAAAAGCACCCTGTTTGGAAAATGATGGAAAGATTCCTTTATAAACCCATAAGGGTATAAATGAATTTAACTCATATTCTTTTTAAATAGTAAAAATGTTTTGAAATACATTTCGAAGAAACATGGATGTGGATGATAAAGAAATCCCTGTAGATAATTACGTATAAACAACCTCGGATAATGAAAAAATTGCGAAAATAACCCTTACCAATTTGGTAACTTATGAAACATACAACCCATGAAAGAGGTATCATACAATGAATATGTAAATACACATAAATTAGAGTGTATTACACAACGAATATAATTATGGGCAGTACATACACCACACAAAAGGTGATGGTGGCAATATGGCATGAATCTCACGGGAATAAAGAGTGAGATGAAAACCCCTTAACTTGTACTTTTCCTTGGTTGGGGTAGTTTAACCTCCTTTATAATGGTGAAATACATGTTATTAAATTATTCAAGAATCATATATATTAATATGATATCATATATGATCTTTTAATATTGATTTGATAATAATATCTTAGTATTATCATTGTTTCGGGTGTTAACTTACTTGTTTTCTTTTATATGTTTTGTTACGTAAGACATGTTTGTAAAGGATAGGTTGTATATTATTCATATCCATAATGATATCAAGTCCTTAAACATAATTTTTTAAATCATCAAATGATAAATATACTTGAATGGATACGATGGAGAATGAATCTCATCGCATTCGTGGAGACGGTAGCCCGTACGTACGCACGAGCGACAATATCATTCTTTTGATATTAAAATAATATATAAATGGATGGTATATCATATATAATGAATCATTAACATGTTATATTTTTTATTTACATGAGTTACACATCATTATTATACCCATCCAAATAATATTATATTGAATAACAATTACACCATGACGTGGAGACGGTAAGCCGTACGTACGCACGTATGGTGACATGTTATTCAAAGGGTGTATAGAATACTGAATATGGTTGTACCATATTTATAATAACATCACAGTATATATATGATACTGGAGTTATTATTTTATAATGGTAACAAAAAAGGAATAAGAAGTGGAAGAAGAAATGAACTTGGAAAAGGGTGGTGAAATCATTACCTCTTCTTCGGGTTCTTCCTTTTGGTTTGATCAAAAGGGATCCATAGGTTGGCTTTCTGATCAAACTAAGGCCTCTAGGATGTAGTGAGGGAAGTTTAGAGAGTATTGGGTCAGAGTTTGGCCGAACAAAAAGGCTTTTAAGGTGTTAAGAAATGAGAAGGATGAGTGCCCTTTTATAAGAGGGGTGAGGGGCACCTTTGGAAAAGCTAGAAATATTAATTTATAATAAATTCATATTCGGTTTCTAATGGCACCAAAGTTGACTATTCAAAGGTTAAGGTGGGGATGGGTCGAAAACAACTCATCCAATAGAATTTATACAGGTTTGGGTACTTATATTAACCTTATATTTAAGTATTAACTCTAAGTTAATTAGTTTCACTTTTACAATGTCTCTTTGTATTTTTATATAATATGGTTAATAAACTTACTATATACATCCAAGCGACCCCCAAGTGGTCCATTAATGATGAAACTATCATGATATAAGTCTCTTGTCCGAACCTTAGATTTTTAGGAATTTAATATCTTTTTATAATATAATATTTGTTTTAAGAACTCTTTTATGTCAATTTTGACACTATTCAATAGTTGATTTTTTTGAAACTCATAACAGATTTATTACTTCGAATAAAGTAAATTAAATCAATCCTAATATATTACATTATCCTTGAAAATTAGTTTAATTCATTAAAAGTTTCATATTATAATTATTTGGGTATTTATAATATCAATTATTTTAATTTTTCACTATTTTAGTAATTACTGCATCATCATTGTGTCATAAATAAAATAAATTATTTAATGTCCAAAAATTATAAATAAAATATCATTATGTAGGAAATATTTGTGTCTTTCTAATTAATATTTATAATCTAAAATCCAACATATATAACCTTATGTAATAATTGTTTTTCTAAAAGATATATGCTTGTGTCATTTTTGTATTCATTTTAACTTAATTAAAATAAAGTGTCCCTATCACCTACAAGTGGCACCATGGGGTCCCCAAATAGACCCAAAGATGCCTATGGTCGAACATGTATCAACCAATAAGTCTAGGACACGTTTTAGGGTAATTTAGTATTATTATAATATTATTTTTAACCCTTATTTACCAGATTTACCCTTAACCATGGTAAATAAAATATTTACCGCAGTAATTATTCAAAATGTCTAAAAAATAAAAGATACCTATTTAAACAACTTGAACATCCTGATTCAAAATATGGAATCCATTTTTCTAAATTCAAAACACAGAAGTGGCAGAAATTAATTTAAAATTAATTCCCGCTGTCAAAACAAAAAGCGTGTTTTTAAGAGATAATAACTATCAAAAGATTGACACTTGTTTATGTTCGGTTTAATTGTAAAATTATGTCCAATGACCAAAATTATATTAAATTGTCAAAATATATTCTAAATATACTTTAAAACAACTAAAATTCATAATTTATCACTATTAATTATTTTGATTACAAAAATTGTTTTTAATTAAAATTTAGTAATTTTCACTATTCATCAAAATATTAAAGTTATCCGAAAAGTACCAAAATTTCACCTTAGGCTAAATTCGATATTCCGAATCCAAAAATGAAGTCCATTTTGAAATATAAAATATATATAATTTCAAAAATTAGGTATTACTATTCATAACGGCTAGTTTGATCGGTTGTGGTGTGTGTTAAAACTCGAAGTTGCGTACAACACACGCTACTGTTTTATTCAAAGGAAAGCGTATCGTGTAAGCTTGGGATGTTTCATTTTAAATTTTTTGATGTCTCCATTTAGTCAAAAAGTTTAAAATATTGTATTTAAAAAGGTTTCACTAATAAAAGTTGATAAAAGTGCAATACTGAAAATGAATCTGTTCTGGCATTATGACTAAGAAACTCATAATATGGATTCTAAAATTATAAGGATTATATAAAGTTAAAAATGTAGTTAATTCTATTCATGACCTCTTTTAATGGCTTTTTTTTTTAATTCATGGTGTGATTGAACTCGGTGTTGTGTGTAGTGCAAGTTATTGAATTATTTTGAAGAAATAACACACTATGAAATCTTGGGGTGTTACATTCTCCCCTCCTTCAATAAATTGCATCCTCGCAATTTGAAATTGTTCTTCGAAAATAAAAGGTTGAAAATAGAAAATATATTTGTGGGAAAACCCACATCGGAAATAGGGTTACTAAAATTTAGTCTTAATATGAGGAAAAGAGAAATGAAAGGGTCACCACCAAATTATGATCTCGATTAGGAGAACATTGGTGGAAATTAGCGACATATAATTTGAGGAAAAACGTAAATATTTATAGGTAGTGATTGAGGTCATCAATCACAAACAAGTATAAAATTTAGGTCCTTAAACTCATCAATCTATGATGATTTGAAATACCATCGGTCCAACAAAACATAGGGTATTGGGATAACACATTTTTGACGTTTCAAAATATCTTAGTTGAAATCCCACATCGAAAAATGAATTAATGAGGCCTCTATTTAAAACAAAGAGTGGAAGGTATGAAGATTACCAAAAATAACACATACTAGGGTTCCATGTAGGAAAATATGGATATGGAAGAGAAATCTAACCATCAATTATCTGATTGACAGTGGTAGAGAACATGGCTATGAAAAAGGCCAACAATCCCAAAGCCATAAATTAGTGATGATTTAAGGTACCATCTAGGACAACATTTTTGTTCTAAGTTCCTTTTATTAATGTTGAGGAATTTATTTATGAGATTGGCTAAGATCATAAGGAGATATACTTACATTATAATTAGAGTTTTATCCATTAATAAATTTCTACCGCAAACTCATCTTTCACTCTAAAAGATAATAGAACGTAAAAAAAATTTCTATTTATTCTATTCGTACAGGGTTCCAAAATAAATGAATTTATAATTCATCTACCAAATCTTTTAAAAAAAACTACATTATTTAATCCAGGACATCTCATGGGCCAGTGGTAGGGGATACACCCTTGTCGCCCTTCGGTTGCGGGTTCAAGTCTCGCAGCCTTGCCGGACGCGACGGGTTGCCACCCGACCTCCGGGTTGTCCTTTTATGGCAATCCAAAATAATCCAAACTAGAACTATCCAAAATACTTCTGCCCAAACTCACAGTCCAACATTTATAAGGAAGGTAAACATAATGTAGATCCTTTTTACCCCGTAATAGCATATGAATACCTTCATCATGTATTCTTTTAATACAATGAAACATCCTGAATTACCATATTCCTTATTGATTACATTCATGCTCCCTTATTCCATATAGAATGCTGGATATACTTCATTAATCCAAAAATGTTTTAAACCCCAACAATGATGGAATATAAAAATCATTAATCAGTTCTAAGGTAGTCAAGAATATCCAATATAATTTATCCAAAACAATCATGTATTATTCCAAAATCACTACCTCGGTATGAGAACTATATTATGGTTTATCATTCTCTCAACCATATATTTTCCAAAAATTTCTCCTGCTATTGAATCAATTTTCTTTGTTCCACACAATCTCAAGTCCTTAATGAAATAGTACTGCAGTACAATCCTTATATACTCCCTAAGTATTATAACAAGTACATTGTTGATACAACACTCAATAGATATAATCAACATAAGAACTCTAATCATTCCTCTTCATCTGTGGTAGTATCATAACTTGATTATTATCCAATAGCATCATTTTCAGCATAGTTTGATGAATGGGACATAGGTTCGCGTAGTGTCCAAACTCCTTGAAAATGAAGCATTGTACATTTGAAACCATTTTCTTACCCTTTCAGTCATGTTCTTTGTGTCCTTTTCCTCCACACTTATAACAAACTCCCGTTCCTTTCAGGAAAGTTCCAGGGTGTTTCTTTCCATAGTTACCACATATGGGAAAATTCTTCTTTTCCCTCTTCCCTTTATCCATCTTTCTCTCTTCCATACTTTTCTTCTCTTGATTCCCTTCAAAGCCATAGGACTCAGTAAACTCTTTACTTATCTTATCAACACATGATATTATTTCTCCATATGATGATAATACATGGGAGACTATTTCTCTTATAAATTCTATCTTAAGACCATGAAAGATATGGTCCTTCCTTCTCTTTGGGTCATGTGTATTTCTGGAGTTCTCATTCCTTCTACTGGGCGCCATTTCTAAACAATGGCATACATTATATTAGTTTATGAATAACAATACCTAATCCCAAACTTGTAAAACACATAACATAAATTAAATAGATTATGGATATAATCCATAATCATAAAAATGTCTCCTTTGAGGAATTATATACTCATAAACCCTTCATAATGATTTGTAAGGAAAATGAGAGTTATCCTAAGCATATCCCCCGGGAGTTTCGTAACCAAGAGTGCAGCAAGGCCCGTTGTCGTGCACCAGTTCCGGTTCGAGTCTAGCTCAAAGCGGTGTTTTTAGGTTTTACCCCTAGGTACATCTGTGCCAGAGCCGCCTCTACCTGCTCGTATCCAGATAGGGATGTATTGCTCGGAAAACTCACAAAATATCTACAATACCAAAATTCTAGGAAGTTCTTATATACTAATCCTCATAGTTCATCTTAGGTCTACGTGCTCTAATCAGAGTTTATCTAAATCTAGCTTCCAAGGTTTGTACTAAGCTTCCTCTGATACCAACTGTAACGCCCCGACCCTAGTTACCCAGAGTCAGTGCATTATTACATAACATTGGCATGATCACAAGAAAGATCAAATCTCGAAATACCGATTGGTTTAGTAGCCTTGGAAACACTAGATATATTCATAAGTCTTACATTACATTATAAAATGAAAAACTACTAAAACAACATATTGTCTCCATAAACCACACTCATATCCCCACATAATATCCCTGCAGTTCATTCATAATTTACTTTTTCACTTCCTGGGAATAATAAAACATAGAAAAGGGGTGAGCTCAAATGCCCAGTAAGGATAACAATATACCGGAAACATTCATAAAGAAGAATAAACATTTAAGGCTATGTATAACTAAAACAAAAGCCTTTTAAACTTGAACTTCAACATAGTATGCAAAAGTAAAATGAAATAATTCCATTTACTTGTTCACATGGATATTCTACTAATCAAATAATCACATGCAATATCAATAACCAATTTCATGATGTTGGAATGCGTAATTATAGACTATCATAACCACATAGCCAAGGCCTCGTGCCAAGACTACAAATAAGATTTTGCCAAGGCCTTGTGCCAAGACACTAGTTTGTCTCATGAGACCTACCGATGCATCGAGGAGCTATAGCGGGCTCCACCCGTCACATATTAAGTCCAATGCATTCCCATATGAAAAGGTTTAAACATAACATAAACATTCGTATTAAAACTAGCATACGAAATGTCAATACTTTCACCATAAACGATGAATGGTTTAAAAAATAGCACATCCACAGTCAAACATATCACAAAACCTTCAATACAATATAGAAGTTTTGTATCACAATAAATCAACTTCATATAATCATAAAATCCATCAAAGGATGTTGACATAGATGAAATCAAAACTATTTGAGAGAAATTTCTCTTTTTTTTGAAATCATTTAAAAGTCACACATTTATAAAGGAAGTAATTAAAAGAGATTTTTGAATCAAAGTGTCCCATACAACTTCGAAACTTTTGAAAGGAATTAACATTTTAAAAACATTCATGTTCATATAAATAAATCCTTAAAAACCATTTTGAAGACATGGACATTTATTAAAAAGATTTAGAAAGATAAATCATTAAAACATTTAAAATTCTGATTTTGATAAAGAGAACCTTTCCTAAATTCTTAAAATATTCATTTCGAAATCATTTAAAAGTCACATAATTATAAAATAAAACATTGTCTTTGAAAATATTCTTATAATCTTGTAAGTGAAGATTTGACGATTTTATGATGGCGGTAAATAGCCGCACCCTCCGTATAAGTTAAAAAAACACACTTACCTTAATTCTGTCGAAAAGGTTAAAAAGCACCCTGTTTGGAAAATGACGGAAAGATTTCTTTATAAAACCATAAGGGTATAAATTAATTTAACTCATATTCTTTTTAAATAGTAAAAAAAATTTGAAATACATTTCGAAGAAACATGGAAGTGGATGATAAAGAAATCCCAGTAGATAATTACGTATAAACAACCTCGGATAATGAAGAGATTGCGAAAATAACCCTTACCAATTTGGTAACTTATGAAACATACAACCCATGAAAGATATATCATACAATGAATATGTAAATACACATAAATTAGAGTGTATTACACAACGTATATAATTATGGGCAGTACATACACCACACAAAAGGTGATGGTGGCAATATGGCATGAATCTCACGGGAATAAGGAGTGAGATGAAAACCCCTTACCTTGTACTTTTCCTTGGTTGGGGTAGTTTAACCTCCTGTATAATGATGAAATACATGTTATTAAATTATTCAAGAATCATATATATTAATATGATATCATATATGATCTTTTAATATTGATTTGATAATAATATCTTAGTATTATCATTGTTTTGGGTGTTAACTTACTTGTTTTCTTTTATATGTTTTGTTATGTAAGAAATGTTTGTAAAGGATAGGTTGTATATTATTCATATCAATAATTATATCAAGTCCTTAAACATCATTTTTTAAATCATCAAATGATAATTATACTTGAATGGATACGATGGAGAATGAATCTCATCGCATTCGTGGAGACGATAGTCCGTACGTACGCACGAGCGACAATATCATTCTTTTGATATTAAAATAATATATAAATGGATGGTATATCATATATACTGAATCATTAACATGTTATATTTATTATTTACATGAGTTACACATCATTATTATACCCATCCAAATAATATTATATTGAATAACAATTACACCACGACGTGGAGACGGTAAGCCGTACGTACGCACGTATGGTGACATGTTATTCAAAGGGTGGATAGAATACTGAATATGGTTGTACCATATTTATAATAACATCACAGTATATATATGATACTGTAGTTATTATTTTATAATGGTAAAAACAAAGGAATAAGAAGTGGAAGAAGAAATGAACTTGGAAAAGGGTGGTGAAATCATTACCTCTTCTTCGGGTTATTCCTTTTGATTTGATCAAAAGGGATCCTTAGGTTGGCTTTCTAATCAAACTAAGGCATCTAGGTTGTAGTGAGGGAAGTTTAGAGATTATTTGGTCAGATTTTGGCCGAACCAAAAGGCTTTGAAGGTGTTAAGAAATGAGAAGGATGAGTGCCCTTTTATAAGAGGGGTGAGGGGCACCTTTGGAAAAGCTAGAAATATTAATTTATAATAAATTCATATTCGGTTTCTAATGGCTCCAAAGTTTACTATTCAAAGGTTAAGGTGGGGATGGGTCGAAAACAACTCATACAATAGAATTTAGACAGGTTTGGGTACTTATATTAACCTTATCTTTAAGTATTAACTCTATGTTAATTAGTTTGACTTTTACAATGTCTCTTTGTATTTTTATATAATATGGTTAATAAACATACTATATACATCCAAGAGACCCCCAAGTGGTCCATTAATGATGAACCTATCATGATATAAGTCTCTTGGCCGAACCTTAGATTTTTATGAATTTAATATCTTTTTATAATATAATATTTGTTTTAAGAACTCTTTTATGTCAATTTTGACACTATTCAATAGTTGATTTTTTTGAAACTCATAACAGATTTATTACTTCGAATAAAGTAAATTAAATCAATCCTAATATATTACATTATCCTTGAAAATTAGTTTAATTCATTAAAAGTTTCATATTATAATTATTTGGGTATTTATAATATCAATTATTTTAATTTTTCACTATTTTAGTAATTACTGCATCATCATTGTGTCATAAATAAAATAAATTATTTAATGTACAAAAATTATAAATAAAATATCATTATGTAGGAAATATTTGTGTCTTTCTAATTAATATTTATAATCTAAAATCCAACATATATAACCTTATGTAATAATTGTTTTTCTAAAAGATATATGCTTGAGTCATTTTTGTATTCATTTTAACTTAATTAAAATAAAGTGTCCCTATCACCTACAAGTGGCACCATGGGGTCCCCAAATAGACCCAAATATGACTATGGTCGAACATGTATCAACCAATAAGTCTAGGACACGTTTTAGGGTAATTTAGTATTATTATAATATTATTTTGTAACCCTTATTTACCAGATTTACCCTTAACCATGGTAAATAAAATATTTACCGCAGTAATTATTCAAAATGTCTAAAAAATAAAAGATACCTATTTAAACAATTTGAACATCCTGATTCAAAATATGGAATCCATTTTTCTAAATTCAAAACACAGAAGTGGCAGAAATTAATTTAAAATTAATTCCCGCTGTCAAAACAAAAAACGTGTTTTTAAGAGATAATAACTATCAAAAGATTGACACTTGTTTATGTTCGGTTTAATTGTAAAATTATGTCCAATGACCAAAATTATATTAAATTGTAAAAATATATTCTAAATATACTTTAAAACCACTCAAATTCATAATTTATCACTATTAATTATTTTGATTAAAAAAATTATTTTTAATTAAAATTTAGTAATTTTCACTATTCATCAAAATATTAAAGTTATCCGAAAAGTACCAAAATTTCACCTTAGGCTAAATTCGATATTCCGAATCCAAAAATGAAGTCCATTTTGAAATATAAAATATATATAATTTCAAAAATTAGGTATTACTATTCATAACGGCTAGTTTGATCGGTTGTGGTGTGTGTTAAAACTCGAAGTTGCGTACAACACACGCTACTGTTTTATTCAAAGGAAAGCGTATCGTGTAAGCATGGGATGTTTCATTTTAAATTTTTTGATGTCTCCATTTAGTCAAAAAGTTTAAAATATTGTATTTAAAAAGGTTTCACTATTAAAAGTTGATAAAAGTGCAATACTGAAAATGAATCTGTTCTTGCATTATGACTAAGAAACTCATAATATGGATTCTAAAATTATAAGGATTATATAAAGTTTAAAATGTAGTTAATGCTATTCATGACCTCTTTTAATGGCTTTTTTTTGTAAGTCATGGTGTGATTGAACTCGGTGTTGTGTGTAGTGCAAGTTATTGAATTATTTTGAAGAAATAACACACTATGAAATCTTGGGGTGTTACATTCTCCCCTCCTTCAATAAATTGCATCCTCGCAATTTGAAATTGTTCTTTGAAAATAAAAGGTCGAAAATAGAAAATATATTTGTGGGAAAACCCACATCGGAAATAGGGTTACTAAAATTTAGTCTTAATATGAGGAAAAGAGAAATGAAAGGGTCACCACCAAATTATGATCTCGATTAGGAGAACATTGGTGGAAATTAGAGACATATAATTTGAGGAAAAACGTAAATATTTATAGGTAGTGATTGAGGTCATAAATCACAAACAAGTATAAAATTGAGGTCCTTAAACTCATCAATCTATGATTATTTGAAATACCATCGGTCCAACAAAACATAGGGTATTGGGATAACACATTTTTGACGTTTCAAAATATCTTAGTTGAAATCCCACATCGAAAAATGAATTAATGATGCCTCTATTTAAAACAAAGAGTGGAAGGTATGAAGATTACCAAAAATAACACATACTAGGGTTCCATGTAGGAAAATATGGATATGGAAGAGAAATCTAACCATCAATTATCTGGTTGAGAGTGGTAGAGAACATGACTATGAAAAAGGCCAACAATCCCAAAGCCATAAATTAGTGATGATTTAAGGTACCATCTAGGACAACATTTTTGTTCTAAGTTCCTTTTATTAATGTTGAGGAATTTATTTATGAGATTGGCTAAGATCATAAGGAGATATACTTACATTATAATTAGAGTTTTATCCATTAATAAATTTCTACCGCAAACTCATCTTTCACTCTAAAAGATAATAGAACGTAAAAAAAATTTCTATTTATACTATTCGTACAGGGTTCCAAAATAAATGAATTTATAATTCATCTACCAAATCTTTAAAAAAAACTATATTATTTAATCCAGGACATCTCATGGGCCAGTGGTAGGTGATACACCCTTGTCGCCCTTCGGTTGCGGGTTCAAGTCTCGCAGCCTTGCCGGACGCGACGGGTTGCCACCCGACCTCCGGGTTGTCCTTTTATGGCAATCCAAAATAATCCAAACTAGAACTATCCAAAATACTTCTGTCCAAACTCACAGTCCCACATTTATAAGGAAGGTAAACATAATGTAGATCCTTTTTACCCCATAATAGCATATGAATACCTTCATCATGTATTCTTTTAATACAATGAAACATCCTGAATTACCATATTCCTTATTGATTACATTCATGCTCCCTTATTCCATATAGAATGCTGGATATACTTCATTAATCCAAAAATGTTTTAAACCCCAACAATGATGGAATATAAAAATCATTAATCAGTTCTAAGGTAGTCAAGAATATCCAATATAATTTATCCAAAACAATCATGTATTATTCCAAAATCACTACCTCGGTATCAGAACTATATTATGGTTTATCATTCTCTCAACCATATATTTTCCAAAAATTTCTCCTGCTATTGAGTCACTTTTCTTTGTTCCACACAATCCCAAGTCCTTAATGAAATAGTACTGCAGTACAATCCTTATATACTCCCTAAGTATTATAACAAGTACATTGTTGATACAACACTCAATTGATATAATCAACATAAGAACTCTAATCATTCCTCTTCATCTGTGGTAGTATCATAACTTGATTATTATCCAATAGCATCATTTTCGGCATAGTTTGATGACTGGGACATAGGTTCGCGTAGTGTCCAAACTCCTTGCAAATGAAGCATTGTACATTTGAAACCATTTTCTTACCCTTGCAGTCATGTTCTTTGTGTCCTTTTCCTCCACACTTATAACAAACTCCCATTCCTTTCAGGAAAGTTCCAGGGTGTTTCTTTCCATAGTTACCACATATGGGAAAATTCTTCTTTTCCCTCTTCTCTTTATCCATCTTTCTCTCTTCCATCCTCTTCTTCTCTTGCTTCCCTTCAAAGCCATAGGACTCAGTAAACTCTTTACTTATCTTATCAACACATGATATTATTTCTCCATATGATGATAATACATGGGAGACTATTTCTCTTATAAATTCTATCTTAAGACCATGAAAGATATGATCCATCCTTCTCTTTGAGTCATGTGCATTTCTGGAGTTCTCATTCCTTCTACTGGGCGCCATTTCTAAACAATGGCATACATTATATTAGTTTATGAATAACAATACCTAATCCCAAACTTGTAAAACACATAACATAAATTAAATAGTTTATGGATATAATCCATAATCATAAAAATGTCTCCTTTGAGGAATTATATACTCATAAACCCTTCATAATGATTTGTAAGGAAAATGAAAGTTATCCTAAGCATATCCCCCGGGAGTTTCGTAACCAAGAGTGCAGCAAGGCTCGTTGTCGTGCACCAGTTCCGGTTCGAGTCTAGCTCAAAGCGGTGTTTTTAGGTTTTACCCCTAGGTACATCTGTGCCAGAGCCGCCTCTACCTGCTCATATCCAGACAGGGATGTATTGCTCGGAAAACTCACAAAATCTCTACAATACCAAAATTCTAGGAAGTTCTTCTATACTAATCCTCAAAGTTCATCTTAGGTCTACGTGCTCTAATCAGAGTTTATCTAAATCTAGATTCCAAGGTTTGTACTAAACTTCCTCTGATACCAACTGTAACACCCCGACCCTAGTTACCCAGAGTCAGTGCATTGTTACATAACATTGGCATGATCACAAGAAAGATCAAATCTTGAAATACCGATTGGTTTAGTAGCCTTGGAAACACTAGATATATTCATAAGTCTTACATTACATTATAAAATGAAAAACTACTAAAACAACATATTGTCTCCATAAACCACACTCATATCCCCACATAATATCCCTGCAGGTCATTCATAATTTACTTCTCCACTTCCTGGGAAAAATAAAACATAGAAAAGGGGTGAGCTCAAATGCCCAGTAAGGATAACTATATACCGGAAACATTCATAAAGAAGAATAAACATTTAAGGCTATGTATAACTAAAACAAAAGCCTTTTAAACTTGAACTTCAACATAGTATGCAAAAGTAAAATGAAATAATGCCATTTACTTGTTCACATGGATATTCTACTAATCGAATAATCACATGCAATATCAATAACCACTTTCATAATGTTGGAATGCGTAATTCCAGACTATCATAACCACATAGCCAAGGCCTCGTGCCAAGACTACAAATAAGATTTTTCCAAGGCCTTGTGCCAAGACACTAGTTTGTCTCATGAGACCTACCGATGCATCGAGGAGCTATAGCAGGCTCCACCCGTCACATATTAAGTCCAATGCATTCCCATATGAAAAGGTTTAAACATAACATAAACATTCGTATTAAAACTAGCATACGAAATGTCAATACTTTCACCATAAACGATGAATGGTATAAAAAATAGCACATCCACAGTCAAACATATCACAAAACCTTCAATACAATATAGAAGTTTTGTATCACAATAAATCAACTTCATATAATCATAAAATCCATCAAAGGATGTTTACATAGATGAAATCAAAACTATTTGAGAGAAATTTCACTTTTTTTTTGAAATCATTTAAAAGTCACACATTTATAAAGGAAGTAATTAAAAGAGATTTTTGAATCAAAGTGTCCCATACAACTTTGAAACTTTTGAAAGGAATTAACATTTTAAAAACATTCATGTTCATATAAATAAATCCTTAAAAACCATTTGGAAGACATGGACATTTATTAAAAAGATTTAGAAAGATAAATCATTAAAACATTTAAAATTCTGATTTTGATAAAGAGTACCTTTCCGAAATTCTTAAAATATTCATTTCGAAATCATTTAAAAGTCACATAATTATAAAATAAAACATTGTCTTTGAAAATATTCTTATAATCTTGTAGTTGAAGATTTGAAGATTTTATGATGGTGGTAAATAGCCTCACCCTCCGTATAAGTTTAAAAAAACACACTTACCTTAATTCTGTCGAAACGGTTAAAAAGCACCCTGTTTGGAAAATGACGGAAAGATTTCTTTATAAACCCATAATGGTATAAATGACTTTAACTCATATTCTTTGTAAATAGTAAAAATGTTTTGAAATACATTTCGAAGAAACATGGAAGTGGATGATAAAGAAATCCCAGTAGATAATTACGTATAAACAACCTCGGATAATGAAGAGATTGCGAAAATAACCCTTACCAATTTGGTAACATATGAAGCATACAACCCATTAAAGAGATATCATACAATGAATATGTAAATACACATAAATTAGAGTGTATTACACAACGTATATAATTATGGGCAGTACATACACCACACAAAAGGTGATGGTGGCAATATGGCATGAATCTCACGGGAATAAGGAGTGAGATGAAAACCCCTTACCTTGTACTTTTCCTTGGTTGGGGTAGTTTAAACTCTTGTATAATGATGAAATACATGTTATTAAATTATTCAAGAATCATATATATTAATATGATATCATATATGATCTTTTAATATTGATTTGATAATAATATCTTAGTATTATCATTGTTTTGGGTGTTAACTTACTTGTTTTCTTTTATATGTTTTGTTACGTAAGACATGTTTGTAAAGGATAGGTTGTATATTATTCATATCCATAATTATTTCAAGTCCTTAAACATCATTTTTTAAATCATCAAATGATAATTATACTTGAATGGATTCGATGGAGAATGAATCTCATCGCATTCATGGAGACGGTAGTCCGTACGTACGCACGAGCGACAATATCATTCTTTTGATATTAAAATAATATATAAATGGATGGTATATCATATATACTGAATCATTAACAAGTTATATTTATTATTTACATGAGTTACACATAATTATTATACCCATCCAAATAATATTATATTGAATAACAATTACACCACGACGTGGAGACGGTAAGCCGTACGTACGCACGTATGGTGACATGTTATTCAAAGGGTGGATAGAATACTGAATATGGTTGTACCATATTTATAATAACATCACAGTATATATATGATACTGGAGTTATTATTTTAGAATGGTAACAACAAAGGAATAAGAAGTGGAAGAAGAAATGAAATGGAAAAGGGTGGTGAAATCATTACCTCTTCTTCGGGTTCTTCCTTTTGATTTGATCAAAAGGGATCCATAGGTTGGATTTATGATCCAAATAAGGCCTCTAGGTTGTAGTGAGGGACGTTGGGAGAGTATTGGGGCAGAGTTTGGCCGAACCAAAAGGCTTTTAAGGTTTGAAGAAATGAGAAGGAGGAGTGCCCTTTTATAAGAGGGGTGAGGGGCACCTTTGGAAAAGCTAGAAATATTAATTTATAATAAATTCATATTCGGTTTCTAATGGCTCCAAAGTTGACTATTCAAAGTTTACGGTGGGGATGGGTCGAAAACAACTCATCCAATAGAATTTAGACAGGTTTGGGTACTTATATTAACCTTATCTTTAAGTATTAACTCTAAGTTAATTAGTTTCACTTTTACAATGTCTCTTTGTATTTTTATATAATATGGTTAATAAACTTACTATATACATCCAAGAGACCCCCAAGTGGTCCACTAATTATGAACTTATCATGATATAAGTCTCTTGGCCGAACCTTAGATTTTTAGGAATTTAATATCAATTTATAATATAATATTTGTTTTAAGAACTCCTTTTTGTCAATTTTGACACTATTCAATAGTTGATTTTTTTGAAACTCATAACAGATTAATTACTTCGAAAAAAGTAAATTAAATCAATCCTAATATATTATATTATCCTTGAAAATTATTTTAATTCATTAAAAGTTTCATATAATAATTATTTGGGTATTTATAATATCCATTATTTTAATTTTTCACTATTTTAGTAATTACTGCATCATCATTGTGTCATAAATAAAATAAATTATTTAATGTCCAAAAATTATAAATAAAATATCATTATGTAGGAAATCGTTTTATCTTTCTAATTAATATTTATAATCTAAAATCCAACATATATAACCTTATGTAATAATTGTTGTTCTAAAAGATATATGTTTGTGTCATTTTTGTATTCATTTTAACTTAATTAAAATAAAGTCTCCCTATCACCTACATGTGGCACCATGGGGTTCCTAAATAGACCCAAAGATGCCTATGGTCGAACATGTATCAACCAATAAGGCTAAGACACGTTTTAGGGTAATTTAGTATTATTATAATATTATTTTTTAACCCTTATTTACCAGATTTACCCTTAACCATGGTAAATAAAATATTTACCGCAGTAATTATTCAAAATGTCTAAAAAATAAAAGTTACCTATTTACACAATTTGAACATCCTGATTCCAAATATGGAATCCATTTTTCTAAATTCAAAACACAGAAGTGGCAGAAATTAATTTAAAATTAATTCCCGCTGTCAAAACAAAAAGCGTGTTTTTAAGAGATAATAACTATCAAAAGATTGACACTTGTTTATGTTCGGTTTAATTGTAAAATTATGTCCAATTACCAACATTATATTAAATTGTAAAAATATATTCTAAATATAATTTAAAACCACTCAAATTCATAATTTATCACTATTAATTATTTTGATTAAAAAAATTGTTTTTAATTAAAATTTAGTAATTTTCACTATTCATCAAAATATTAAAGTTATCCGAAAATTTCCAAAATTTCACCTTAGGCTAAATTCGATATTCCAAATCCAAAAATGAAGTCCATTTTGAAATATAAAATATATATAATTTCAAAAATTAGGTATTACTATTCATAACGGCTAGTTTGATCGGTTGTGGTGTGTGTTAAAACTCGAAGTTGCGTACAACACACGCTACTGTTTTATTCAAAGGAAAGCATACCGTGTAAGGTTGGGATGTATCATTTTAAATTTTTTGATATCCCCATTTAGTCAAAAAGTTTAAAATATTGTATTTAAAATGGTTTCACTATTAAAAGTTGATAAAAGTGCAATACTGAAAATGAATCTGTTCTTGCATTATGACTAAGAAACTCATAATACGGATTCTAAAATTATAAGGATTATATAAAGTTTAAAATGTAGTTAATGCTATTCATGACCTCTTTTAGTGGATTTTTTTTTGTAAGTCATGGTGTGATTGAACTCGGTGTTGCGTGTAGTGCAAGTTATTGATTTATTTTGAAGAAATAACACACTATGAAATCTTGGGGTGTTACAGGTCCTTTTAGAGGTATGATTGAGTGTCTTTTCTCTAAGTATGCATTTTTAATGTGTAAATAATATTTTTTTAACATGGAATATGGATCTAAAGAGAAAATATATTTGATATGAATCATTATTGAAATAATAAAAACAACTTAAGGATATTTTCAGAGTTATCCTAGTAATTTACCACTTAATTTAAAACATTTTACGTCATTTTACCCTTATCATGGTAGAGAATTTTTTACCTTGTTACCTTCTATGTTTTCCAAAAAATACATTGAAACTCTTATATAATTTAAATTCCATGATTATAAATATATAATCCATTTTATTTAATTCAATTTATTTAACAACATAAATTTAATTTTAAATATGATATGAAAACACATAAAAATTTTTCAAAAAACGTTATTTAAGGATTAAAAGTGAAATTATTATTATTCCATAACAAGTAAAAATATTTTGATTAATGGTAATTATATAGTTTGAATATTTAAAAATAATATTTCATTATATTTTATTCAGAAAAATTGATAAACATAACTTTTAAATAATGAAATAAAATATATATCAAAATTAATATTTTTCAACAAAAAATTTCTCATTTAATTTGAGTCATTAAATTATTTTTATTTAAAATTATGTATAATAGTTTTATTGTTTAATTTTTTTTATTTATATACATTATCAATTATTACTTAATTTTTTTAATATATTTTATTAACATTATATTGATAATATAAAAAAATTTAATTTAAAATAAAATATGCACTAAAAACGTTCCTTTAACTAATAAATATTTTAAAAATAAATCTTTATCTTTTTATATTATTCCAAAATTATTAATTTGAATATCACGTTAAATATTTTATGTGTAATAAATTATTAAATTATAACTAAAAATTAATCAATATAATTATTGGATAAATATATACCCATTGACCACACATCCATTGAATATATATACAAAGCCCTTATATCCAATTTCCATAGATTCAATGATCATACGTATGAACAATACATATAAAATTTTTATTAGATTTTGATATATAAAGATAAATTATTAACTAAAAATTATTTATCAGATTAATTTAATTCTATCTCAAACTACATATTTTATTTTTAATGTGTTTCCTTCATTCTATTGTAATCATCAACAGTATGATCAGAATGGAAGACAATGAGGATAAATATTTCACAATGGTGGTATTTGTATTTAATTTTTGTTATATTTAATTGTAAATTTCAATAATTTTGTTTCATTTCCCCTTAATTTTACAAACTAATATTCATCTTATATATTAATATTTTCTTTTGGTAAAATATATCATTGTTAATTTTAGTTCATTTTTACGTGTGAAACAAAATATTAATCATGGTAAAAGGATAATTATGTGGTATTTTTTATTAAACAACCCATAATATAAATTCATACCATAAAATTTTATTATTTATATAAAAAATATAGTAATTATACCTCATTACATCTTCAGATTCTCATATTTCATCGATAAGATGTTAATTCCACTAGTGATCTTTAACCAACAGGGTAGTCTTGTTTTGAAACACTTTGTCTCTATTATCCAATAAATATATATGTTTTTTCTCATAAGTGAACTCATGTACTATTTGTGAAACCTCTTATTTTGGTTCATGTGATGGATATGGTATATAATTCCTTAAAATTAATACATTAACACATCATGAACTTGTGATAGTTTTAGTAGAAGTGAAAGTTGATGAGCAATTTTCCCCACATGATCATGGATTTTGAAAAGGCCAATGTCTATTGGTAAATAATTTCCCTTCTACAAAAAAAAACACAACCATCTTCCAATATTATATACAATGGAAGACTTTATCATAAACCACAGAATATCATCTTATCAATGAACATCAACATAGCTCTTCAATAAATTCTTCAATTCATTGATATCTCTAAAAATTGTTAGAATATTTTATTGTATTACATAATTAATATTTTATCCAATCTTCATTCTATATTCAATTTCATCCTAATAGTTTTAGGTTCTACACCTCCTCCCATATAGAGCCTCATATGGTGATATTTGAATGCTCAACTTGAATCTTTTGATTTATAAGAACTACACCAGTGGAATATGTTGATAAAAATATCCATTGAAATCCATTGAATGATATATTTTAAAGTATTAGTTGTACATTAATATTTACTGTTAGTTTATGGATGATAATTATTGAAAAATATCAACCCTGTATTTAATTAATATTGAATACTTCTCTAGAAGATTAATGTAATCCACATATCTCTAACAGAAATAATGGGAAGTCATACTCCATTAAGCATTAAAACATCCATTATATATATCTCATAAATTATACTAAGTGACAAATCCTATCAAATAGAAATAACATGTGATAAATTGTATTGGTGATAAACTATAACCAAGATGAAATTATGGTCCATAGTTGTCTTAGTAATAAGAAAAATGGAATCAATGGTAATACTCCCCCCCCATTTTATTATAGGTATTGGTAATGGTATCATAGTCCCCGAAGACTTTTGACGTTTTACCTCAACTTTTTAACATACAAATAGAGTTGAATTATTTAAATATTTGTTTTCTACATCATTTTAATTAAAAAAAATTGGTTTTTATTTTCAAATCTACTCTAATATATAAATAATATAATTTTAATAATTTTGGATGAAAATTATAATTTCTTCAATATTTTCATAGAAATAATAATTTTTACTACTTAATTTTTTAAATGGTCTTATTTTTATATTCACATATTTTTTTTAAAAAAGTCTATAGTTATTTCCTGTGAAATTACAATTTGGATACTATTTTTTAATTTTTCTTTTAATATTGGTTGAGTCTTTGAATTAATACATTCGATGTTATGTTTTATTTAATTTTATGGTATCTTATTAAAAAAACAGAATATGTCATCTCTTCATGTTTATGATTCTGTGATATATCTAGTAATAAGTTTTCTTGAGTTTGAATTCATTTAAATGAATATATTGTCACTAGTTTTATTATTTTAGTTTTACAAATCACATAAGGGTAATATTGTGCATTAGAATAATTATTTTTGTTTTAGTCTCAATTTTGGATTGGTATTTACCATATAAAAGGTATAAAATTTACATTCATTGTAATAGTGCTTTTACACTTTATAAATGTCCTGAACCACTCTTGTTGGGACCGTGATGTGAATCCCCTATCCCATATCCAATAGGCCAGGGGATTGTGACTAGAACTGAGAATAAATATCACAGGCATGGGAGGCATTAGCCTAAGTACCAGAACACACACACACACACACACATTTCCAAGCCTATACAATAGAAAAATGTAAAAACAAATTAAAAAATATGCATGAATACATCAAAATCCCACAACTAGAGTTCGATAGAAAGTAAACAAGAACAAATACAAGACCAACACCAAATTATGTAACACATGTCTAACCCAAATGTAAATGACTATTGCCTAAAAGCCATATGATCACACGAAGGTCTGTTGAGTCCCACTAAGAATCATCTAGTCATGGTCTTTCTATGAATCTATGAAAATATCGATCATCTTCACAAGACACAACTTGTAGAGGAAAATCCCTTGAGTGATGTGCGTAAAAATACACAATTGGAATCCAAGAGACCATAAGGAATAAAAAAAGAAATATAGCCATCTCTGCATAGGTATATGTCTATATGACAGATAATAAGAATATCCATATATAGTCGACTAAGATAGAATGTCTAAATATAAGTCACAATCTCTATATACCCACCCTAGGATTATAGCTCAAATGATCCATGTAACATTTTCACTGGAGAACACACTCTTGTGACTGATATCACTGATGAGGTCCTTTTCGGAGGTGCTACTCATCAGGTCACTCCATTATAAGTCCACACTGATAGTCTATAATAAATATGATGCACATATGAAGATCACTACCAAATCCATGGGGAGATACCAACAAATCAATATAGATTTTCTGTCTTAGTATAGGATTGATGGCTACATACTATTGGTCACAAAGATACCTAAAACTCTACATAGGGAATTAATATGAATAAATGATCTCAATTTATACCGCACAAAGGGATTCCAATGAATCTATCTAATAAGTCTTGCTGAAGGGATCATAGTCCAAGGAGTAGGAGATGATATCATACTAAACATTATGGAAAAGGATAATGGGAACACACCCTAACAAATCATGTCCAAGTTATTGAAGACAATAAGTTCAGTCCATGTATAAAATAGTACACAACATGTAGTAGGAGTCGCACACTATGTCTCGTGACCCCATGCCTTTCCCATGTAAATGGTCCATGTCATCATACCATGTTGGAATAATGGTCCACACCCTTTAAGAATCGCATGTACTCTATATATGGTTAATAAAATGGTGCAACCCGTGTACATGGTCTAACCTATGACCATGTAGGGGGTTACATGCCATGTAGGTGGTCCATATACTCCATCCCATGTTTGTGTACCCATTGGGGTACACTCTGAGTTCATTCGGGTGGGACAACACAATGTGTAGGCCTAGCCACACGTCCTGTAATAATTTTATCCTACCTGAATCCCTATCAACCACTCAAGGGGCACCACTTTCTCTATAATACTATAGTATATGTTGTGTTAATCCACTATTTCAAGATACATGTGTTATTACTTCTATGCATAAGCTCACTACTTCCATCTAAAATATCAGCTTCAATCGCATTGTTGATCATGGATATTCCTTTTCCAATCCTTACCGTTGATGAGAAATGCACTCCCTTTGTTGAATCTATTCATAAAATGGAATCATCCTTCATTCATCATTGTACACAGAAGAACATGAATAGAAATTATCTAAGTCATCTAAATCACTTACACAACCATTGTTTCACCTCTATCACATTGTTTTTTATCATGGATCTATGATTTCAGATCCTTGCACTACGAAATAGGATCATAAAGATCAATTATTTTAAGTTAAACATTGAACGGTTGTCCAACAAGGAATACCCATGATGAATGGTGAATCAGGGTAGAAATTAATGTAATCAATCAAGATGAATGGACCTTGATTAATGTTCATGTCGATCTCAACTCAATTTCATTAGAATTACAATTGAAGAATGAACAATTTAATAATGAAGAATATTATCCTGAACCCTGATAATTATAATCCTTCCCACAAGATGATCGAACCATGGATCAACTTGTTCATTGATTGATTTTCAATTTTCATAGAAATTTTGAATGGGTATGAATAAAATCAAAACACATTTCATGCCCCGATTCAGATTGATCAATGATGAAGAAAGAGCATGTGTCATTTTTATTGGATAGATCATTCGATTTTGTTGATTGTAGATCAATGATACAGTCATAGTTCATCTAATAGATATCCTATGATGATTTTCTAGTAGTTACATAGTTATATGGATAACCATGGATTTCAAACATAACAAATCTATTTATATATTGTTAATCACTGTGTCAATCATCATGAAATAAAATAATTTATTTTTATTATTTTTATTCATTTCCACTCCCATGATTATGTTCCCATAGAAGAACCCCATAGACTATGGTTAAGAAATTACTAGGGTAAATTCATCATTATGAATTAAATAGTACAATCATATTTATGATCTGATCCTCCATTTAGAATTTATTCTACTTTTCTCGGAAAATTGTTCGTGTGTTCTATTTCATATATTTAATATATTTAAAACATTTAATCTCGGCACACCAGGCCTTAGTATAAAACACCATCTCAGCACCTGGGCTCGAAAATAATCCATAAGATATCCAAAAAATATACATAGAAAATATGAGGCATTAAATTATCCCCACCATGGTTATTTACATCCTTGAAATGCCAAAAAAGGGATTCTCAATTATATATGGGTACTGAGCACGATTATTGGTCTCTCAATTCCATGTGCTATTCTAAATATTGTCATGTTTCCACTGAACATGCACTTAAGGGATCGATCATCCATGGAGGCTCCTCTGATTTCAATCCTTAATATCTATTGGGTACTCAGTAAAGATAGATCCATCCTTGATGTCCATCTCCCCCAGTTGATAATGTGAGATTATTAATGCATGTACCTCTTCATTTTCGAGATATGGAAGACATCGTAAACCTGGTAAAACTGTTGAGGATGAGATAAGAGTTATTCTACAATTACAACTCTTCATAATATCTAGAAAGGGTAAATGAATCCTAGAGATAGCTTGAAAATTCAACCAAATTTGTATAATCCAAGTTGAGGTGAAACCCATGAGAACACATTGGCTCCTTCCTCAATCACCAAATTCATTTTTCATCTATCTGTATAAGACTTATGTAGGGTCTCTATAGTCTTCATCCACTCCTAGGTGGTCTGTACATTCTCAGAAGTTCCTCACACCATCTCTGGGACCATGAGTGCACACTCTCATGATTCAATCCAGCAAAGTGGTGACATGCAGGGTCTCCCATACAGAGCCTCAAATGGTTCCATATCTGTAGAGGCATGGTACCTATTTTTGAATGAAAACTCCTCTAGTTTTAGGTGATCCTCACAACTATGGACAAAGTACAAAATGCCATCTCACAACATGTACTCCAGAACATGGATGGTCCTCTTAGTCTAGCTGTCAGTTTTGGGGGAGAAACATTGTGCTCAAGAATACCGGAGTCCCAAAATCCTCTTGTAATACCATCCACAACCGGTATGTCATGAGAGCATCTAAATCAGTAATGATCTTTGAAGTAACTCTATGGAGTGAAAATATCTCCGACATGTAGAGGCATCCCATGATCTCCACAGAAATCTTCCCCTGAACTATTATGAAGTAGTATGACTTGATGAGTCAATTTATGAACACCCCGATAGAATCGTGTCCCCTAGGCATATGTGATTATCCCATCATGATGTCCATGGATATCCCATCCCACATACACTCTATAACCTAAAGGGGCTGATTCAAACTTTCTAGAACATGGTTCTCTTCTTTCACTTCTTGAAATTTAAGGCATAGAAAGGCAAAATCTGTAACTCTATTCTTCATCATAGGCTACCAAAAATTAGGTTTGATATCCTACTTCATATTTTCCACAACTGTATGTACCACCAAGAAATAATTTTTAAACTCTCTCAGAACCACATATCCCAATGACATTGGTACAACTGTGCATTCTCTTAAAAGAACGACAAGCTCCCACCCTTCATAATATTCATTAGAATCATGTCTAGTTCATATCTATGCACATATGGCCACACAGTTAGTATCACCTAGTTGTAACTCCATGAATTTTTAAAAAATTGTAGGGGTAATAACTGATGACTAGAGGTAAGCTCCTCAATATCCATACACCAAGGATAACCATAATGAGTCCATCTTCTCTGATGCCTCATTTGGTTACTATGATCAAGATATTATACTAAGAGAATCTTGTACCACGTTACGTTTCTTATGATTAAATACAATCTCAATGTCATAATCCTTGAGGTAACCTGGCCATATCCTCTAACTTGTGTTAAGATCTCTCTGTGAGATAATGTACCTGAAACTCTTGTGATTAAGATAGATGATAAATTGCTCACCCATGTGGTAGTTTCTCTACATATTCAAAGTGATGACTACCACTGCTAACTAATTATTGTGGGTCACATAGCTATTCACATGTAGCCTTTACTGAGGTAAACCATAGGAAATCACCACCTACCTCTGTATCTGAACAAAACCAAGCCCAGTTCTTCATGCATCATTGAACACTATATACTCAACACCCTCCTATATAAACTTCAAGATTATTGTGCCTATAAAACACTTCATCAACAATTGAAAAACCAGTAAGCACTTCTATGTATAGATGAATGGTGGCCCTAAATGAGTCAAATCATTAATGGGTGCTGATATCATAGGGAAATAAAATATGAATCTTAAGTTATAGCCAACCAAACTGAGGATGCTCAGAACCTCCATCTAGCTCCTAGGTAGCTCCCAATCGAACACTTCCTCGACCATGGTAAGTCCACTGCCACTCCATCCACTGACATAACATGCCTTAGAATGTGGACCGTCTGTATCTAGAACTTCCAAATTGAGATAATTCTATAAATATGGTACTCTCATGGTAAGTCCAGTACCATCATCAAATTTATCACATGGTTCCCCTCAAACACCAAGTACACAAGGATACCATCGATGAATACTACAATGATTTGGTGTATGAAAAGAATAAATATATAGTTTGAAAGTCCTATGAATAGTACTAGGGAGTTTTTCAATCCAAAGGGTGCCACCATGTACTCATAGGGATCGTAGAAACATTTTAATGTCTTCTTTGGTATATACTCTTCCTATAATCACAATCGGAGATAGAGTAGCCTGATTCAACATTCAAGAACCATCAAACCCCTCTCAACTAATCAAAGAGGTCATAAATTCTATTTAGTGGATAAGTTTTTTTCATTGACAACTGATTCAAGTTTTGATAAACCAAAAACAACCTCGATATCATGTTTTCCTTTTTGGAAAACAAAATTAAGGCCACCCAAGGTGAAACACCAGGTCTAACAAATCCCTTCTTCTGAAGTCCCTAAACCTATACTTGTAGCTCACGAAGATCATTTGGGGTCATTGGATATGATTGTGTAGATATCGATGTCTTCCTATGGTGTAGATCAATGAAAAATTCCATTTCTCAGTGGGGATGTAATCCTGGAACATCCTCAGAGAATACATATTTGTACTCTGACACAATTTCAGGAATGTATATTCTCATAATCTTTGACACACCAAGGGTTAGTCTTTCCAATTGAGGAGAAATTGGTTGCATGCTCCTATGAAAGAGTCCATCCTGTCCTACATGGGTTTCCATTTCATTCACATAGGAAAACATGGTCCATCACTACCGACACACTACACCCATTGCCTAAAAAATTTAATATGGGCATGAACTGTAGAGAACCATTCAATATCGAGGATGATGTCATATGGCCTAGATGATGCAAAAAAAGATCCGAACAAAAACTCTCACCTCCAAGATACAAGTCAAAATATCAACACATGTGCATGATCACTAATTCGTATACTGTAGGAGTCTCCAAGCATAATGTTCAATCCACTGTCTCAACTAGAATCTCTAATTCTCAAAAAATATATATGGAAATAAATTATTTAAAAACATGTATATCTCAAAATAGTGTTTCTACGATCAAAAAACATAGATCATACATCAAATTATTCTAGAAGCCTCTGGGTTATAAGATTAGAGGAAATGTATCTATCCCCTTCCCTATTCTTCTATTCCCTGAGTCTTGTGCGGACCACCTGACAGTGCTGGCGATAACATGTCAAATCGTCGATTGCCTCATGATGCTCTCCCAAATTATCTACCATGTATTCCACCCTTTTTCCTTGCTAGATCCTACTTCTACCTCTACCTAGATGGCTCATCCATAGTATACTAATAAACAATATAGAGGGTCTAATAATCTCGAGGAATATGTTCCCTTCAATCACATCAGTACAAAAACCTATCTCTAGGTTGAATTGACTCATTATATGATCCATGAACCATTGATTCTATATCCTGAGACCTCCCCATTACATGATTCTCAAATCATATTCCCTATGACGTACGCCAGCTCCCTGCTGCCTAGGTCTCTTCTCCTTCTTTCCCACCGATGAAAAGTGCCAGCTATAACTGCTCACCCATGAAACTCTAAACCACCAAAGATCACTCTAGAACCCTAGAAACGTAGGAATGTATTGAGGTATTACACTGTATTTAATTTCAATATGCTTACCTCACTCGAGGGGCTGATCCCTAAAGAATCAATCCTAAACCATATCCGTCGAGTACATATAGAGGCGGGTAATCCTCGATGAATTAAATGATACATTCAATCTACCATTCTCAAGTTATAGAAAATCATGAATACATACATACCTAAATGTATATATAAAGAAATCCAGTCTAATGAGATGATCAAACACTATCGACACACAAGTCACCTCAACATAAGACTTGGTAACTAAATCCCACCATCGCTATACCGAAATTTGAAGAAGGATTTTCTCCAGGACCACTTTGTATTCTGATAGTGTCCTGAACTGATGTGAAACATGGGTCACCACCTCAAGAGTGTCCTCATCCACATGTGGTTGAGGCTCCTATTAGATCATGAGGGGTATCATTATCTGAAACCCATGATATATACTCAGCCTATCCACCTCATTCGTCGGTAATATAGGTACCACACACTACTCTATAGGTGGTATGGATAGTAATCCACCTAAACATAACATCTCAAGTACCGGTCCATGTATCAATGCCTCATCATTGAGGGGATCAACAAAATGATAAAAATGTTGAATGCTAGTTGGTATACATCACAGAGGCATCCTGAATGTAAAAAAGATGTTCCATTGTTAATGAATTTATCTAGATATCTAACTCAAGAAGGACATAAAAAGTAAAACAAATTTTTATATGATTCATGGAAAATTGTTTTCCCTGTGTATAGTAGTCTCATGTACTGATTCAAAGAGCAGGTGATCAGAGTACTGCATTATGGATATGTTGGTCTCCCCTATAATGCTTGAGTCAATGTCCAAAAAGTTGAACTTGAAACACTTAACCTTGTTACCCCAAAACAATCTCATAGACTCTCAATAAAAAGGTAAAACAGACCATCTCTGATTCCACTATGTCACCATCCATCATAGTGGAGGGCCTACCACAACTCCCTAAGCTCGCTTCCAATAGGCTAGGGTCTAGAAACTATCTCTGGTAAGGAATATAACTAACATACGTGGCTTTATCCAAAGTACATGTACACACAAACACATCTACAAGACTGTATAATACCTAAATTTACAAACAACATAACAACCATGCATTTATATATTAAAATCCCACCATAGGAGTTTGAGATGTAGTACAAAGGTCTAAACACAAGCCTTCCACAAATGTCTTCAACATAAGTAAATCCCGAATGTAAATTTACCATTGTCTAGAATACATAGGAACACACATTGGTATGTCTGGTCTCAATAAGAACTATCTAGATCTGGTCTATCTAGGACTCTGTAAAATGGTCTATCATCTGTAAAAGACATAACATGTGTGGGATAAGACATTGTAGGGGTGAGTATTAATATACTCTTTAGGACACCACAAACAAAAAAAAAATTATCTAAAAAATAAAATAGAGCCTTCTCTACACTGATATATGTCATTAATATATATAAAAATAATATCTAAATATTCTCAAAAAAGGACCATAGTGTAAAAGTATTTCATAAAATCAGAATACCAGCACTAGGATTCAAGCTCACTAGATCCATGATGCATTTGTCATGGAGAAGACAATCATGAGTATGATAGCACTGATGATGTCTGTCTGGGAGGTGCTTCTCATCGGGTCTCACCATTATAATTCCACTCTAATGATCCAAAAACAAATATGATACACAGATGAGGATCACATCCAAGGTCATGGGGTGACACTAATAACTCAATCTGGATTATCCTGCTTAGGTGAAGATCAACGCCTATGTACCATTTTCTGTGATTATACCTAGAAATCAACATAGGTAACAAAGATATTTCCAGGATATCACATTGGGCCTCAGGGAGGGACTTGATGGACTCTATCCATGAAATCCTATTGAATGGGTCATAGTTCTAGGTGTATGAGATGATACTGTACAAACCACTAGGGAAAAGGATAAGGGGAACGTACCAAAATGAAACAAATACAAGTCACTAATTAAAAGAAGTTAAAGAAATTTATAATAGATTAAACAACATGTACTAGGGTTAGATGTTGTGTAACATAACCATGAGTATTTCCCATGTAAACAAATTATTTCATCAATCCCTTTTAGTGATGTAATACATGTCGTGTAGGCATCCTGTGTACTCTTCCTGTGTGATAGTACACAGAACTGGCCATGTACTTGGTCTAATACATGTCCATGTAGGGGAGTACACACCGTGTAGGTGGACAATGTACTCCACCCCAGGTTCGTGTACCCTTTGATGTATATGCAGAGTTCCCCCAGGAGGGAACACATGTCATGCCAGCCTTTCCACACAGCATGGGATACATTTCTCTTACCCAAAACCCTAGCCACCAACAAGGGGGCCTAATTGTCGTGAAATCCAAGATTACACACCGGGTTGATTTTGATTTTCCAAAAACCCCCACTCTCCCTTCTCCAAGAACTCACATCATCACATCCTCAAAGCATGTCTCCAATAACACCAATAAACATTGATCTACCTTAATTGACCGTTTTGATGAATGAGTAATGTACTACGTCTGTCGAATATTCTCAAAAAATGAATTATTTTTCCAAATTAATTATGCACCAGAGGATAGAAATATTAGGTAACTACATCATTTGATCAACATCCATAACTAGCGTCACACCTCTTCTGCATTGTGTTCGACCGCGGATCATTTATTTCTAATCCTTCCACCAAGAAACATGTGTTAAACGATCATTTGTTTAGTAAAACATTAAACCATGGTCCAACAAATAATTTCCATGATAAATAGTTATTCAAAGGTTAATAGAATAGAATAAATCTATAGGAATAGACATTGATAAACATTAGTGTCAATCTCTATTCATTTCCATTTGAATGAATATCTAAAAATCAACACTTTAATCACAAAAAAATTATCCCAAACCCAGATATTTCTAACCCAACCCATAGGTAGATCAAACCACAGATCAATATAATCATATATTGATTCATGTTCAACATAGAAATACGGAATTGTGTCAATCAAATCAAAATACACACACTACCTCGATTTGGATGGATCAATGACGATTAATGAGCATGCATCAATTTCATTTGTAAGATCCTTTTATTTCATTGAGAATTGGACATAGATATATTATCCGGTCACAATTTCATCTATGAGAAATTCTTTGATGCTCTCTCTAATTGTATTCAAATGGTTCTTGGGTTATACGGCTGACCGGGTATTTCCAACCTAAAAATATATTTACTGAATTTTAATTGATGCGTCAACCACCATGATGTAAAATAATTTATTTTTATTATTTTTATTCATTTCTACCCCTACGATGACTTTTCCACAGAAAAAACATTCTGACGATGTATATTTAATGCATAATTTAAAAACATGATTTTTAATTCAATGGTTCCCTCATATTTCTGACATTAGCTTCCATTCATTAGTTGTTCAACTTTTTCATCAAAATTATCACATTCTATTTAATAAATTTTATATATTCTATGAATTTTTTCTTAGCACTATGAGCCTCATAATCACACTCTTCTTCATGACATGTTCTTAAAAATAATCTATAAATTATAAAAAAAATTAACACACTAAAAATACAAGACATTAAAATAAATGTAGTGCATAGTCCGGATGATATGTTTTTACCACTTATAATGTGTAATCTGCCATCGCGATGGAGTGAATTTATTTTTGGAAGAGTAATATCTCATGTTAAAGAGAATACAATGCTGAGGAACTAGAGGAAAATCAAGACTAAAGATCCTATACATTGATGTGATGTTTAATGCCTCCCCATCCGGAATACGTATTCCAAACTCGAAAAATTTCAGTACTGAACTAGAAATGAGGTGGGATGAACCCCTGAGCCATAATGGGGTAGATGACTAGTCTTTGGAAAGTCTCCAAATATTAGTAAAATATTAAAGGATATTGATTCGAGATTCTCATGGATTAATCGAGCTTAAAATAAACAGGATATTATTGAATTTGAAGGACAAAAAATGACGTGTTATAGAAATTTATATTCACTAAATATAGAATAAGATTCACTAAGATTGAATAAGATGAATGTATTTTGATGGCCTAATGATGATGAATGTCAAGAGATGTTTTAGATATTCTGTTCACTATATATTTCATAGTTTTTAGGATCCAACTGTTGAAAATATTGAGTAATTTACTATTCCAAATTACGTGGATGGTAGGTTGATGACAAATAAATACCATCAAATAGATGATGTTTTTAATGAGTTCTAACAAAATAAATGTTTAAATGAGTGAGGATATAGTGATAGATATTCAATTGATAATTTTCTGAAAAAATCAAGTCTGACATGGGGAATGATTATTAATACTAAAGGTGTTGAGATTTGAGTTAAATATTACGATAAGTAGGTGATTTTTTATAATTTCAAGTCATTATAGAAATTGGGAATATATTTATTATGAGTTTTTTAGATACATGGTTAATTATGGGATCATTCATGGTGATTGATTAATAGTATTAATGATAATGGTTGATTCAGACACTTTATAATATTTAATGCTGAGAATAAAGTTATTGAGCATGTTCATGTTCAATAAAAGATGTAGTACTACCCATTTACTCAATATTTTTATATTAATAGTAATACTGGGCATTTTTGAAGTGATAATTAATTCACCTAATCAAGGTGGTTCAATCTTAGTATCATATCCATATATGTTTATTGGGATGTTGGAATTAGGGTGATGAATGTGAAATAAGAAACAAGAATTACAGAGAATGCCCTTAATTTTTTCTCTTTATTATTTGTCTTTTTATTATTATTGTGACGATTTTATTATATATATGTACTATTGTTATGAACATGTGTAGTTAAAATTCATTATGTGATCATATTGAACTTGATTATATAAATTATTACTCTTTATCAATGATTTCATTATTTTATGTTGTTACTCTAGGTTTTTCTCCCACTTCCAATATACTTCTTTTATCTAATGATGAATTTATATATGTAAATTAGTATCATGAAATTCTTCTTATTGTGGAAACATAATTCAATCATCACAAAAAATTGGTAAATTGAGGTGGGTTTTTATACATTAGAAGTGTTCACATTTTACTCAATTGTTTCATATTCATTATTTGTGAGCATCCTTTTTAACACAACTATAGGTACATAAGGGTGATGATAGTGTACCTTATACCAAAAAGAATCAACTTAAGTACAAAATCATAAAATATTGATGTTTTAATTCTTCATGAAAAAGATATAAATTCATTAAGTTATGTAGATAGATCGGTATTTAGAGAGAGTTAATGGGGTTTTTTATATCATTGAGACATCGATTGAATAAACACTATTTCTTCACATAAACGTTTACATTTGTGATAAATTTTAATATAATAATAAATTCCTTTTAATCAATACAGACTACTCCAATATTTTTAACTAATCAATTATTCACCCGTTTCATTCCTCCTATTAAGTTAATTTTTCATTAATTATTCATTTCATTTTTTGTTCCATCACTTCATTATGACATTATAATTTTTCCATGTATTATTGTTAATATTGATTTTTAATTTTATTAAACAAACTATATTTTCTTCTCTTTGTATTGACCATAATATTAAATATATTATAATTAGTTTGTTAATAAATAAATTACTTTATAGTTCAATGACTTAGAAAATTTTAGTTCCATTTTTGGAGTGAGTGACATGTGTCTAAAAAACCGATCTATATAGAAAATATTCCTCTATAAAAGAAATATTTTTTATAGTTAATGATCATTAAAAATTTCTAATTGTAAAATATACTTATAACTAGAATAGTCAAAAGTGGGGTTAAACATAATAGAAGAAAATATTTTATGAAATCCCAAAAAAACAAAAACTGAGTAGTTGAATAATGGATAGATTGAATGTTGCAAAAGAAATAATAAATGATATGTGTGAAATTGTTGAATGGTGTGAATGAAAATAGTTTTTGGAGGATGAAAATATTGTACAAGTGGTGAGTTATGGGGACCAGAATGGGTTGATTAGATAAATGTTTTCTGTAATTGCTATGAAATTAATCAAAATTATGAAAAAAAATCCATGATTTAAGATAGTTTAATCTCCCCACTATCATTTGGTTTTCCATATTTCTCTATTAACTATCCATATTAAATTATTTATCAACCAAAAAAACAGAATTGATAATTCTATAATAAAGAATATAAATATCATCATTTTCTAATTTAAAAAATTTAGTTAATGTTATTTTGGGAAATGGTGCTACTATAGAAAATAACAGATGATTAATTTTTGGGTTTGTTTATTGAAAATGAAGTAGAAGGAATAACCAATGTGACCTATGTAGTTTTTTGAAGCATTTTCTTAAATTATGGAAGAGGTTTGTATCATCCCTATTATGGTTTGAAGGAATTCAATAAAATATTGTAGTACTTGTAGTTGTGAATTTTGGATATGTCTAGATTACAATGGTATCATCGTGTCTTAAATATAAATAACTACAAGGTTCTGTAAACATCATTTAATTCAATCTGTATGAATCATCCAATGATGTGTAAGGATGAAACAACATTGTTTACATAATATCTTGGATCTATATAAGCATAATTTTACTTGTGTAAATAATAATCCAATCTAGAAACCATAATATTAGACCTTTACAAACAAGAAGGATCTACATAATCATAAATATTCAATGTGTTAATTTTATTTATTTTTAATTAACATGAATCATGGAACATGATGGTTCATATATTTGAAAATAATTGAGTATTAGAATAAATAACAGGGGATTTCATAAGGATTATTCCAAGAAACATAACCAATATACCATAGTGAATTTTCTTAAGGATTCAATATGTATCATTTAATATTAATTTTTTTTATTATAAAAATAGAAAACTATGTATGTAGATTCTTTTAGGGAGAAAATAAAGTTGTTATTAAAGGGAATAATTATTCTATAATTTTTATATTATTGCAATATATTTTTTAGAGTGATCGTGTGGGTTATTTCTTTGAATCGAGCCTCACATTTAAAATGATACTAGATCCATTATAGACTGTGACGTAGTGCCAAGATATTTTTTTTTCTAAATACACTTTTCAAAATATTTTTTGGGTCATTTTTTTTGATAAATTCACTAAATAAAAATAATGTTTATGTTTTTGGGATACATACAAAGTGACCCTGAAAAATTTGTTGGTGGATTAAACTTTTCCAAAATGATATTTCATTTAAAATGGATATGTTATAGTTAAGATAAATTTGAAGATAAGTAATTATCCTTAAAATTGGAAGGTAAAAACTATTATGATAATAAGTGAAGATAGAATGATGATATAATTAGTGGAAGGCATATGATGTTATAAAATGAGATGTAATATATAATAGAGAATAGTAGAAAATATGTGGGATTTTGGATTTCACACTTAAAATATGTTGAGGTAGAAGAAGAGTTACTATAGGTGTTCATTTACTGAAAAGGGTTCTGTAAGTTCTTTAAATTGTATTAAGTGGGGATTTTTTGATAAAAAATCCATAGTATTGTTTTCATCATTTACCATAGAAGAAGAAAATACATGATGATTAGTGAGTTCCACAATATGAGGAGAATTGTGATATATTTTTTTGGGAATGGTTGTAAACTAGAATGTTTTATTCATCCACCCAAAAATCGTAATAATAAAGTGGAGAGAATTAGTATCATTGGTTAAAATGTACAATGTCATGCATACTATGTGGATTATCCTATTTGGTTGACCCATGTATAATTACTTGTTTCTGATATTTTTACTATATTTCAGCTATTAAGATTTGAGAGGGAATTGTGATTAATAAATATAGAATAAGATCATTGAATATGGGACATTTAAATTAAAACAAACTCTTTCAAACCCACCATAATGCTGTAAGAATTATTTGGGACTAATAAGTCATATCAAAGATAATGTTTTTATGTAGACTTATATTCCATTTAGTTTTGATGGTGATAGTAGTGAATATTAAGGGAATAATTATTTTTTATTATTACAACATCTATATATGAAAAAATCCGATTTAAAATTATTTTTTCACTAGGAGTAGATATAAATTGGTTATAAAGTATCAAATATCTATAAGTATTGATAGTGGATCATTGGAATACAAAGATCAAAAAAAGATAGATAGAGATGTCAAGGGAATAAATGCTTTAGGGGGAGCTTTGTACAACTCCATCTACACAAATGTGATTTCATGAAATGAATCATATTGAATGTGGGAGAAGAATATAATTATTTTTGACGGTGATTCAAAACATTGGGAAACAATCCAGAATGTCTTTTCAAATAAATATGACTATTTAAGTATGGGGATAAATGAGATAGTTTATTCCTTTTTTGATCTAAAAAAAATTCATATAAAAGATTGAAAGGTAGTGGGTAAATAATTTATAATATCCTAAAAAATAAAGGTATGACTCTTTTTTAACATATTAGGGGTGAAATTAATTGAATTGATTCATGTAAGGGGTGCTTGGAGAATGAAATGGATCAAAGGCCTGAAATTTTGTTTAATGAGTGGTTTTCACTGTGTACAAATATTCACAATGTGAATGTATTCTAAGGAGAATCAATGAATCAAAATTCAGGATACGAAAAAAAATTAATTATATTAATGTATAATTTATTATGTGAATGGGGTTTGGGGAATTTAATGCCAATGTGATTCATTTGGTAGTGTATCGACCAATCAAAAAGTTCACAATGTGAATCATTAATTAGCAACAGGAATTTAGTATACCCCAACAGATTTTAGGCTTTGATTACTCAATTATTTTATAATTTTTATCCCTCTATATGAATTGCAACCCATGGACATATCCATGTGATTTTTGACTCTCATATCCCCTTCCATCTATTATATTTGATTCACAAACACCCTTTCGATCATGTGCATCTAGTCTGTTATGTTCTTATCTGATCATGATCAATTATCTCATATTATAATTGGTTGAAATAAATTACATAACTAATTAATTGGTCATATATAAGGGTTATGAAATCATATAATTATTTATTTAATTGATCATTGATATTATCGTCGTCTAGATTCAAGGATTTGGATTCTAAATAATGCTTTGATCAAGACTGTAGTTGAAACAAATCTTCTGTGTTAAGTTGATCATGTATTAACCTTTTTTAGTGTGGTTTCTATTTTATCTCAATTATAGGTTTATAATCTTGTAAAATTTGGAATGGATCTAGGACTCAATGTATCATTTGGACATAGATGGTGATTATTTCCATGTCTTTCATTATTTCATGTGAGATAGGAATACATTAACATTATTCCAAATTTTATATGGGTTACTGACATGATTATTGACATTTGTGTATAGCCCTAGGGACCAATGTTTGATGCTTTATCACTTGTGGGGTTCATAAATAGCCCTAGAAAACATATTATTTTGTTTCTTGCATTTTTATTATTTATGTTATGATTCTTGTTTATTTGACATGATTTGTGATCTATCATTTCTATATTGTATAATATTTCAAAATTATTATGTATTTTAGATAATCTTATAGGTTGACCCTCATAGAAAATTCCCTCAAGGTGAATGTATCAAACATTTTTTTGGAAGTATTTTTGTTATCTCTTCATGGGGGATATGTTAGTATTGTTTTTAGACAATCCCCTCGAGGGGTATGTGTCTGGTAGAAAATCATTATGCCATCCCACATAGAGTCGAAGTAGGTCTATAGGGTCTATGAGGACCCAATATATGTTTTTTTCTTGTATGATATATCGTTATCATATGTGTATCATGTTTAATTCATGGAAAGAAATTATATATCCTTTTGAAATTCTGTTAAGGGATCTTGGAGGTTTCTTACATAGTCTTGTGCCCACAGCCTACACAAGAAAATAGAGGTGATTTTATATTTCATGATTATGGATATGGTGATGGGAAGGGGCATGATAATGGGCGGTTGAGCAGGTTAGAATAATGACACAAATGATACTAGATAGAAGTCAAAGAAGATGTTATTACCTCTATTTTTTTCTTATCCATATTTTGGATACTTTTTTTCATTTTACTTTATTTTACATGACATTTAATACTACTACAACGTGGGATGGTTTATATATTTATTTTATTTTATATTGACTGTTATTCATTATTATTTATTTATTTTTTTAAATTTCATCACATCATTTATCGTACTCTTATGTTACCTCATACTGAGGTTATAGTCTCCCCACTCTATTCCATAAGCCCTTGATTCTAGTTGGTAACCTCTTGTGTATAAAGAAGCATGTATAACTTCTTGTCCCACCCCCATATCAAACATGGTTATTTTATTTATGTGGTTACAAAATCAATTTAAAGGACTGTGTTCACTAATTTGTTTTTAATCTTTGACTTGATTTGCAATTGGGTGAATAAGATACATGGTGTCTGAGACATGATAAGTGGAACTACGTCAGTTCCTGGTCAAAACGATGTAGTGGACATTCGAGTTCTCATAATGATGTACTTTTTTGTAATCACAGTTTGATGTTACAATTGATTAAATTAACATTGGTTGATTCACATGATATTGATATGTTTTTATGGTAATTAGTGGTTCCTCATGTATCAAGTTAGTAACATAGGTTCACATTTCATATACACCCATTTCTTATATTAGATATAGATCAAATAATTAAATTCATGTTGAACGTACGATATGTTCTTTGGTGCATTATTTATTTATTTATTTATTTGATCATGTTGTATTCTATGAATTAGGGTATATATGTGGTAGCAACTATCATGAAGGTATTAAGGTTTTGTATTGAGTTTCGGGTTATAATATGGGGTGATGCCTTGTACTTACGGGTGTCCTCTTGGGTGGGATTTTTTTATAAACCCTACTGTATTCAGGTTAACTTTTAATGGTCTTATTGTTCTAGAACATTTTTTTAAGATATTGGATTTTATTTTGATTTGTTTTATAATTTAAGAAATAAAACACTTATAAACATCTCACACTTCTAGTTGAATGAAAATTGGAGGAGTAAAAATAATTTGAGCATGCTCCCTTGATTTATCCAGTGGGTTACAAAATAGAACAAGTCTAACAAGGACTTCTATAGAATGTACATTTCGGCATAGATAATACCAGAGGTGTAGGATAATGATGATCAAATTTGTTTGTTAAATTCTGGTCCCATACCCCCATCCTTCTTGGACACTAGATCCACCCAGGATTCGGAGAAATGGATATGATTTATAGAGTGGATTTTCAGTTTGGTGGAGACCCCAATTGATTAGAAGGTTATTATTATAATTTTTATGCTTCTAGGTGTAGTTTAATAATGATGTTATTCCATAATATAGTCTAGTAGATGGGAATGGATGACAATGGAAACTATTACGGGACTCTTCATCAAGGGGTTCTTCAATAATGAACTGACGATGGACCATGATCAATATTTTATTTAACTCCATTAGGGATCAATGATGGTGTCTTACTATTTATCACACTTCACTATGTTTATCAAACTTATACCACTTCAATAAGGAAACAAGGTGAAAAATTATAATGTTTGAGATTGGAAATTACCCAAAGCTAATATGATAATTCTTGAAATTTGATCTGATGACTTATGGTACTGTGCTTTATAGGAAACTAATGATTGGGAAGGGAATTTAGGAGAAAAGTTCTACTGGTCTTCGTCCTAATATATGTGTACTGATGGGTTCCTTCTTCAGTGTAGTCCTTATTTATCATTTTGGTAGCAAGGATTGGAAGTTATATAATAGATTCCAGGGATGTTTTCAGTTGTGATAATAGATTCACGATTCTTAGACACCTTCTATGGCCATAAAATCTCCTAATTTCTATAATCATGGGATGAAAAGACACTTTTATATGGATTTTTTTGATTCTCTCATGAATCTTCACTAGTGTGCCATGTGTGGTAAACTATATAATTTATTTTCCAAGGCTTCATGATTCCACCTGTTATAGTAGGTCATGGTGTTGATATGAGACCTCAATAGAATGTTCAGATCCCATAGGGATTTGTGAACCAAGTGACTCATAACCCACCTAGATATCAATGAGTGGTGTATAAGAGAAATTTTTGGGTCGAAAAATCATTGGATAATGATTGAGAGGGACCTTACAAAGTTTTAGGTGCAGCCCTAATATATTCTTCTTTATCCATTTCGTTGATTGACATAAGACAATATCATTCATTCATATCTACTCAGGTGGTTGTTGGGTTATATTCACCTATAAAATTTTCTTCTGAACAAATTTCTATAGATTCTCATCTTGGTAATAAAGTGAATTTTATTCATTTATCTCTATAATGTCTGATGGTTGTTACTAACTTTGACCATGTTTGAAGATTCAAAATTTTGATGATAAAATGTTTTTTTGTGAAACTTGGAATGGACTGGTAGATGATTTTACATGAACACATCGATTGTGAATACTTAAACTTAAAAATTTCAGATCATAAAAGGTGGAAGTTCATTATAACCATTGAATCAGACATTGACATAGCTAGAGTTAGACCATACCCTCATGAGAAATAAATACTTCTAGTGTTGGGGGATGTCATTCTTCTTATTTCAGATTTAATAGTGACACCTTCCTCTTTTTCAGCAATGGTTGTACAATGTTGAGATGTCATTCAAAACGATTTACCATTTTTTTCAATACACATTGGAGTGTAATTTGATACCAAGGATATTAATAATGTATTCTTGATATATATTCATCCGTACTACATGGAACCATCCATGTTGAAATGGGATAAGGTGAATCTTGATGAACTGGAAGTTAAATTCATCATCATACCAAACACTTCCCCTTAAGGTGCTCTAGTTGGTTTCACATTGATGTAAGATGATCGTCTTCATCTTTTTGTATCCTACCCTGTGTTGAATCAGATCACTGTGAGGAATATGTGCATGTTTCTAAGAATAGATATATGAATTGTTTGATCGTTTGATATTATCCAAGTTTTTTTCAATGGTTGATATGAAATATAGCTACCATCATTTTTGGTCAAGAGATAAAGTCTTCCTAAAGATAGAATTTAGGTCTAGGTATGGATTTAATGAATATCTTGTTATTCCCTATGGAGTGATTAATTCTATAGAAGATCCCATGGATCTTATGAACATGATCAGCACATGTACATGGATTTCCTTTACTATTGTGTTCATTTATGAAATCATAATATATTATAAGATGTCTAAAAACATTCTAGAAACCTTGATATCATGGTAATTAAACGTTAGGAACATAATTTTTACACCAGTTATGTGAAGTGTCACTTATGAATATAGGAGGTGTGATTTCACGGGAATGTGGTTTCATAATTAGGGACATCTATTGGTTCAGAGTATGTTGATGCAGTTATTTCATGGTAATCACTGAAGAATGAATTCAACATTAATTGTTTTCTCATATTGGATTTTTATCAAATAATATTCATTCAGTAATTATCTATCACAGTTGTTCCCATGACAACACTTAATAAGAATTTATTTATGTTCAAATAGATAGACCAACATGATGAATATTTTTTAGAGCTAAAGTGATGGTTGTTTTTATCTCCCATATCAATCATTCCCATTCCTTGATTTGGATATGTAGTGTATTTTGAAAAATCTATAATTTTATTGGCAGGTTTTCTATTTTGGCATGAGAAGGTAGTAACTTATGGTAATTGTCATAAACATACCAATAAGAATAAATACACTAATCATGTATTGGAGTTTTTGGTTCTGGTACATGCATTGAAATGTGAGTGACACTACTTGTTTTGAAATATATTTTTTGAATACATGGAATATAAGTGTCTATGGTATTTTTCCCCAATATTTCCTGAATCTTCCTTCGAGCAATTTGGAATATTACTTGTAGATATTATATTTCATGATTGACTATGTTCTATGAAATGATATTGGTGTTATAAATGAATTAATATGAAAAACTTTTGTGGGATAAATGATGTCAAAACCTGGATTGAAGATAGGGGATTTATTGGAATCCAGGTAGGTCGGTGTAGCTAAGGATCAATTGCAAACTCTTTGTGCACCCATAGTAAAAACATCATCATTGGTAGAATGAGTGAATACTAGTTAGAATCTTGATCGACAGTGTATCACCATTTGTGAGAGGATGGAAGAAAGAATCTCTACTTCAGGATGGTATTTTGATGGAAAACAAACTTTGGGTTTTGGTTATGGTCATGGTTTCATATTCCAAGATAGAGGAGCTAATGAGATCCTCTCATGCTTTATAGTGGATAGTTTAACTAGGGCCTACCAAGTTGTATCATGATTTCAAGCGGTAGATTTCATGTCCTAGCATCACTAAAAACCACAAAGGCTTGGTTTCACATTGTTTTACTTTTCCAAAAAAATATAGACAATCTTCAAAGACATATAGGGTTACTCTAGACACCTCTATTGACTATTGTTATGTTGTATGATTTGATGTTAGGATTCATGAGTGGGTTTCCCATGACCCTGAGAGCCCGATACATTGTCGGGTGGTTGTAGATCAGTTGAATATTGTGTATCACGTCATACTGATATGGGAGATTAAATCTAAGAATGATCAAGAAATGATCTATGGTCAACAGATCTTTAAATTTTCTTGAGCAACTTCATGTGTTTTATCTTACAAAGATTCTCAATTTACCTCATTATTTTGGAATGTGTTACTGTAGGTGATGGGTACCCAATTGAAGCTAAGTAGAAAATTTCATCCTCTTACCAAACAGTAATAATAATGGATGATATATACCATAGAAGAAATTAATTGAGTGTATTATATATTTTATAGGTTCTTTGGATAATCAATTGGATTTGATAGAGTTCACCTATAATAACAACATTCTATCTTCAATTCTAACAAACAAGTTTGGTGATTTCTATGGGTGTCCTTTTACCTCACCTCTATTTAGGTAAGAATTAGACAAGTATTTAATTTTTCAGATATTTATGGTATATGTGACTCTTGAGTGGATGCAGTTGATTTAGAAATAGTTTTTTATAGCTCAGAACTTGAAGCAATATTTTCAAGACCAATGAAGACTATCATTGTAGTTAACTATAGTTGAAAATTTTTTGTTATAGGTTTCCATTAAGATAGGTCATTTGAGGAAAAAATTAATCATCATTTTAGTAATTTGGATCATGCAATATCATCAAATTCATCACTATGGTAACCTATACGTCAGTTCTTCCTACATGATATCGAGGTATGCACAATATATTCCATGTTTCTCAAAATTAAAAGTACGACCTCGAACGTACATATTTTATCAATGATAAAGTTTTTTATATGGTAGTGGATGTATATTTTGATGGGATACCTATTTTGATAGTAGATGAAGGTTTTTGGTGTGGTGTGGAAGTATTTTTTCTCTACTCATGGTCTTATAGTACTACATATGGGTGCGGGAAGATATGTGAGAGACAAAAGAAGACATTTGGGTGGAGTGGCTCAAATTGTTCAATAAAATATCTAAGAAAAATAATTCATGTTGAGAGTTCAATATTCAGGGATTTGTTATATCCTAAATCTCAATGTATTCATATTTATAAGTTTTTTATCCTTTTATGTGAGTAAAAATATTATTTGAGGCATTTTAGGGGTGTTTGGAGAAGGAAATTACATAAATGATGTAAATATCGTTGTGGGAGTGGTTCACACCATAAATGGATATTCATGAAATGAATAGATTATTGGTAGGATCTATGAATATTCATTCTAAATGTGAAACACATTCAATATTTCAATGTGTAATTAATGAAATTAATGGTTTTTTTGGTATTTTAATCCTAGGTGAATTTTTTCATCTTATTATCTAATATGAATGTTCACAGAGGGAATCATTAATTTAAGGCATTAATGTAGTTTATCCCAACAAATTTAGTTTCGTAATTACTTAATTCTTTTCTAATTAATATCCTTTACTACTACATAAAACCCTATGTTAACTCTATTTGATTTTTGACTCTCTTATCTCCTTCCAACTCCTCCATTTGATGTATAAACACCCGTTCGGTCATTCACATCCAATATGGTATGATATTTTATATAAATTAATTATTTACTCTTCTATATGGTTGAAATCAATTGGACCATTAATGTCAAAGTGAAATACATGATTATATTATGATCTAATGAGGATTCAAATGATCATTTATACAATCAGCATCTACATTCATGGATTTGGATTATGCACTATGCTCAGTCTAATACCATTATTGACATCATATATTCCATTGATATTTGATCATGTCATATCATTTTGGTTGTGTTTACTCTTCATCCTCAATCACAGAGTTTTAATATTTCCATCCCTGAATGTTTTTCGGATACAATGGTTCTTCATGACATGGTTGGGGACCCTTTATTTAAATGATTTTGTTGCACCTATGGTTAAAATCCATTGGCTATTTTCAATGTTTTATATAGGTTATTAGAATGATTTTTTTGTGTGCATGTGTATCCCTAGAGACATATTTTTGATGATTCATTATATGTGGTTCATGTTTTTATCCCTAGGAGACTTATTCAGGTGTTTCCTTAATGTTAATTGTTCACATTATGATTTATTTTTTAATGTTAGGTTTAAATTATCATTTATATCTTGAATCATATAGTTCTGTCCTTTTTTATTGTATTTGAGAATTTAGGATGAGCCTCATAAACGTTTCCCTAAAGGGGGATGTTTGGAAACATTGTTGGAACAGTTTGGGTATCCCAGGAAGAGGGATATGGCTATCATGTTTTTGGACCATCCTATCAAGGGGAATTTTTCAAGTGTACATGAAATGTTCATTATAGAGTGGTGGTGAATATGTTAGATTCATCCTCTGAGGACCAACCATATGTTTTGTGCTTTTTTAATATATCATTGTTATAATAGTGCCCTATTTACATTATTTCATATTCTTATACATCTCTATGTGGTGATGCTAAGGGTCAATGGTGGGTTCCATCAGAGTCTTGTACCCACACCCTACTCCAAAATTTTCGTGTTCTTGTATATTTCATGATTAGAAATCCAAAAAAAGGAATGGGTCTATTGATGCATCTTTAAGTTGGATAGAAGAAGGATGAAGGTGATGTTGGTTGGACATCAAGTTGAATGTAGCTGTATTTATTTTTTCATACCCTTATTAAAGGTCCTTTGGTTTTTTTTGTTCATTTTACCCAACGTGGAATACTACTTCTAATTAGAATATTTTTTATTTTTTATTTACTTCTATTATGATGGTTATTACTTATTTCTCATTTATTTCCATATTTTTTATTTCATCATTTTCTATACTCAGTTGTTACATGATATTAACGGAATTTTTTCCCCACACTATTCTATGGGCCTTATACACCAGTAGATAGGGGTGGTGCAAATGATGCCATGTGGCTCCCATATCTGGAACCCAATGTTTTTGTTTGGGGTGTTACATCCTATAAGATGTGAAAATTATTAAAATAATTTTTCTGATATTTCGCCTAATGTTCAGTCCAATGTTTTCACAACTTGATGATAAATTCCAAAAGGAATTGATGTTGGAAAACATGCATGGTGCTCTTTCTTCTTATGAGATGAAAAATCAAAACAATGGATATTATTCAATGTAATACTTTCAAGAGATGATATTCAATGATATAAATAAAATTTTAGTCCAAGAAGACATGATGATGAAGAGGATAATTGGTTAATTTCATTTCCATCCTCTAGTCTCAATAGACGAAAATGGATGTTCAATGTTAAACTAAAACTATAATTTTTTATATGTGGAAAAGTAGGGAATCGTTCGTATAGGTGTCTAATGAAATTTATGGATGATGATGAGGGAAAAAACCCAAAATGAATTCATTAAAAATATAATTGTGAAGCAGAGAAAAAATTATCATCAAGAAGAACTTTCTATCTAGAGATGATGAGAAATGATAGGAAACATAAGTTGAAGAGGTTGAGGAATATAGAATCCTCAATGAATAATTCTTCCAGGATATTTTAGGAAAGAGGTGACAGGAGAAAACTAATGAAAAAATTGTTGAAATCAAGTGAAGATTTGATCATAAATCTAAGATGGAAAATTTCCCTTGAATATATTGTAATCAAATGAGAAAAAATAAATATATTGCTTTTTTAAATGAATTAATGATTTATATTTAACAAAAAGAATTGGAGAATTCATTATTAATAGTGTAATTTGAAAAACAATAATTTTGAAATTATAACAGATCAAAAACATTGTTTTAGTTTATGTTAAAGTTTGAAGAACATTCCAAAATAATTAATGAGATGAAAAATTATATAAAATAATGGTTCAATAGAATTTTGTTCTTGATAGAGAATTGTTGATTTTTTTATATAAGTGTGAAGGTTAATTATGAATCCTTACTCACGATACGATATCTAAGAGCACATGTATCTTCCCCAACTATGATTTTTATTAGTTTTACACTAAAGAAATTATTCTAATTACAAAAGTTTAGTTGTTTGGTAATAAAGTAAATTCAAATTTTGTTATCTAAAAAATATGGTAGTGGATGTGAATTCAAAATCTCAGCCACCGACACCTCTGAAGAATATGGAGCTTCATGATACATTCAAAAACTATTTTATATTCTACATAGGATGAAAAGAATATAAATAATGTTATAATTTTTTGGGACACACCTAATATTGGTGATATACCACAAGATATTACATTAGTGAGGGAGAAAAATAATTAGAGTATAAAATTTTCATAATATGAAAATTATTCTGGTGGGTACTGCTATTGATATGACGGTTTTGGGAAAAGGGAAGTAAATTATCCATATAAATAAGGAAGAAATGTATCCAAAGAGGCATGAAGATGTGAAAAAAATATTTAAATGTTTCATTATGTAATCTAAGGTCTCAACCAATATTTCAGGTTTTGCAAGATGTTGATGAAAATGGGGATCTTGAGACAAAGTAACATCGAATTTCATCAATAAAATTAATCAAAATATCGTGGATCAATAAGGTATTAGTTTAAATTTCTAACATTACTGAAATATACTTAATATAAATGTAAGGGACCAGAATTTGGATTCTCTATAGTGGTTTCATAGTTCATATGGTAGGGAATGAAGACCTCATCACTAGTATAAAAAACAAAAAAAGAGAGAGTTGTCTGATTTAAAAATGATGAAGGGATATATATTATTGTTTTTAAAAAAACCAATATTGGTTGAGAATACATCAAAGATAAAAAAAATTCCCTTTTGAGTTTCTTCGTAAAAAAATTATAAGAAAAATAAACCTTTTTGGCTCGGGACAGGTGGTGTAATTCTATAAGAAGTTATGAATTCTTAAGGAAAGTGGTGGTTCAATTTTTTTCCTTATGGTATATCATAAAAGTGGGATAATTTATTTATTGGTGATGATAATTTTGGAATATTTTCTAACGAAGATTAAATGAGGATGTGTCATATGTATCTTTTACATTTGAGAAAAAAACTCTAAAAACGTTGGTGAAAAATGATTGTTCTTTATGCCTTCCCAAAATCACTTTTTATGATGATCCAACATGTGATTCAGGAAAATAGGAAATTATTTTTCAAAAAACTCTAAATGTTGAAAAACGTTAAATCATCAATGATAATCATGTTTCTATATGAATATTTTTTTGGACAATAAAACCTAAATAATCTCATAGAAAATGGTACATTGTATTATTTATTTCTGACATTAGCCTAATGAAATGGATTATGGTAATTGATTAAAAAAATTTGTATTAAAATGAATTTAGAAAAAACATTTAAAGTTACTTTACATAAATATTAAAAATATCAATAGTGAAAATGGTATGGCATTTACATAAAACTAGTTGAAAAAATACTATAAAATGCATTGTATTTGTAATTAGGTGTTAGTGGTGAGGAGTCCAAAAAACATAAATTCATCTAAAGGATCTCACTAATAGATAATGGGGATTTAGTGTTAAAAATATGACGTTGGTTTATAATATTCTGAAAAAAATTGTTTTTAGAATATATTTGGAATTGGTTTTCAATATAACCAATGCAAAAAAGAGATGTGTTTAGTTTTTTTGTCGGGTTTTTACAAAAAATCACCAAAATTTTTAAAGAAACCTTTTTTTCATCAATTTATTCAATAACCCAATTCAATATTAAAAACCAATCTTTGGGAACAATTTTAGTAAAAAAAATATGCCAAAAATATTTTAAAAAACACCAATGTATCGCTAAAACCTCATTTTCAGATATATAATACTTTTTGATATCTACTCATGACACCTCTAATGGCTATCCAAGGATCCAAAACATTAATATTTCTTGAGTTTGTTCAGTTTGAATTGTCATTTCACAATCATTGGAACTAATTATTTCTTCCATTATTTTTATTTGACCATGGACATCAATATTATTTATTTAAAAATACCTTTTGTATAATTTTTTCCCCTTTTCTTTGTTATTTTTCTTTTCTAATAACATTTTTGTTAAATATTGCAGGGTTTATTATGGAATAACATTTATGGTAAAAATTCGGATTTCAAATCAACATTTACATATTGAAATTAGATTTCGGTAAGTTATTTATTAAATTTTGAAGATAAATTATATATCATTTATTATTAATTTTTGGTTAATGATTTATCTATAGGTTTTCAATTTTTTATTAAATATAAATTTTTTTGTCGAAGTTAGTTTATTTTGATAAATTATTTATTTGGAAAAATTATCAAATTATTTTTCCCTAAAATGATATATACATATTAATATGTGTGAAGATATATATATATATATATCTATATGTGTGTGTGTGTTTATATATAACATTTAAAAATAGTATACCTATGATATCATTCATTATTTGTTAAAATAAAATTATGTACTTCTGGAGAATTATTACACACGTAACACAAATTAAATACCTTAATGGATTTGTTTATATTTTATTCATAATAATCATTGATATTTCCTATTTGATTACCAAACATATATATTGTATGTGTTTATGTTCAATTTTTATCTATATATATGTATATATATATTAATGTTTCTATGTTTAATATATTTATCAATTATATTTCCATATCAAGTATTGATTTGATCATAAATGGATATATTTACAAAGAACCACTAGTGAATATGAAAAAGGAGTTAATGATTTTTTTAAATTATCTAAATGAAATATTCCGAATATAGATTTTATTTTTTTTCCAAGTGTGAAGTCTTTGAATATGAGAAAGCTAAATCCCAATGATATCAAGGATCATCTAATTTTCTACTGTTTTAGCCTTAATTGTACACGTTGTATATAACATGGTGAAAGAACATAAAATTAAACATTTAATGTTGATGATAGTGTTCATAATGATGAAGAGGATTGTATTGAAGAATTAATTGATGATTTAGGTTTTTAGAATATTGAAAAAATAGAAATTGTTGACCGATTTTATGTAGATTCTAAAAAACCATTATTCCCAAGTTGTATAAAATACAAAACGTTGTCATATGTTTTTATATTGGTTAACATAAAAGCATGAAATTGTGGGAGTGATAAATTTTTCTCAAACATATTAATACTTTTAAAACAACTACTTCCATAAGGAAACATGATCATAGATTCCAATTATGAGGTGCATAAAATATTATGCCCAATGAGATTTTGGTATAAAAAGATACATGCTCGAGCCAATGATTTTCTGTAATATAGTAAAGAATATGAATTTTAATCAAAATTCCTCACATGTGGAACATCATACTATAAGATGGATGAAAAGTAAAATTAGATTCATTATTAGGTATTTACAACTAACCTCAGGCTAAATAAAATAATTCCTTCTAATAATACCATTATATAATTCCTAAAAAATAAATCTGATTAATTCTCAATTATCGACATCTAACACATATGATGTTTAATCTTATATATCAATGCATATTTTTGTATTAAATATAAGATATACAAAAAATAAAATAAAAGTGGTTGATTCTTGAGAATAAGAATAAATTTATTTCATGCTTTAAAGAGAAAATGATCACAGATATATCTGTATTAGTAATGATGAAATGGTTGGTATGGGGGAACATCACTTATTGTGATAACATGGTCTAGTTTTGATATTAATGGGTATAAATTTTCACAAAAAATATGGATGACAAGCGTACCTTTAAAAATTGTTGTCTGATGGTCATCATTGTAGCAGTGCATTTTTCATGTGAATAAGATAAAAACCCATTTTTTCATTATTGATATATTTTGGAGTTATTTAGGATATATTTGAAATTTATTATAAAAACTTTCATGTAATTGTGATTTAGTATAATTGGGTTGATAGTAATAGGGGTGTGAAACATCATGATTGTGGGTTTACACTAGTTGATTTAAAAATATTTAATTAAAATCAAGGAATATTTATCATGAAGGCATATACAAATCAGATATTTTATGTCATTGATCCATTTAATAATCATTAGTCCATCATTTTTCAAGGAAAAAGACACCATTTGGGTGATGTGGATGATGCTGAGGAAGTTATTTATTTACATGAGTCTTATTCATCTATTACATGAAATCTGGATGATTATAATGCTTTTAAGGCATACATAGTGTATATAGTATGTAGTGATCATGACGAACGGATATGGTAAATAATAAATTTGATTCCTCGTTATTCTGTTAATTATTTATATTTTGTTTCTTTTTTGAAAATTTCACGTGTAAAACTTCTATTTTTAATAGGTTAGCTTGCATATATTTTGGTTATAAGATTCATGAAATCAATTTTTTGATCCATTCAAATGTGTGCCTGTTTTTTCAACATACATAATTTTTCATCAAATTTTCTAAAAATTCCATTTTCTAATGTTATACTGGTACATAAAAGTTCATTACACTTTATTATGTCAATGTCAAAGACAAAGAGGGAAGAGAAGTTACCCAGGTATCACTATTTTTTTATGTTATTATATATTTAGAAATATACTTATTTAATGAATGAAACCTTTTAAATTATAAAAACAATATTTTTTATGACTAAAAATGCATATTCAGTAGAAGAGATTTATCCTTTTACTATAGATAAATCAGGTTATGTAGTCAATAATTGTGATATGAAACGTTTACATAAATTGTCACTTTCTCATGGATATAAAAGAGAACATATTTTTGATGATAATAATAATTCAACTAGAAAAAATACAATTCAGTTTATCTATTATATATCAATGTAGAGCCAATGTAGGATTATAATATTACATACAAATTGGATTCCATTGACATGATCAAGAAACATTAGCTTTGGGAGGACATGATGGTAAAATATCACAATTGTTTTATTTTATCTCATTTTAATAAAATTAAATATTTTAAATTATTAATACTTAATTTAATAATTTACAAATGACATTCAATTTTGTGGAAATGAAAACAATTAGGAAAATATATATCTCTTTAGCGGTGATTAGACTGAGATATTTTATAACAAAAATTGAACAAAAATTATTTTTTTCAAAATTAAAAGTATGAAACCCCATGTCTCAAGTATGAGTTTATAGATGCAGATACATGCAATATATTTGTTGATAGCTAACATGAAGAAAAATTACATGTATGATAATTATTTTATAGAGTAATTTTTTTTATATATTTAACTATTGATTTTAATTTTATTTTTAAATAAAAGACCTCTAAGAGATATCATCAATAAATTGAGTTGAAAAATGTATACCCTCATACATTATCATGTAGATGGTATCAGTTAATGGAGAAGATAATTATTGAAGAATAATGTTAATAATTATAAGATAGATTTAGTAGCGGTTCAGAAGAGATCTAGTTTAGTCCCCCATCTCCTACTACTCATTATAAAAAATGGCAATGAGCAACAAGATATAAAAATGAAATTTATTATACAGATAAAGCTATGGAAGTATCTGAAATAATTTTTAGTAAATATTTTTGTTATGTTCTCTTGATGTTTTTATTTTATTTAAAATTAAAATCATTGATATAAATATTTATTTTTATAGTTTAGGATGACCTTCAGGATAAAGAGATCTAATTCACTTTTATCATAGAGGGTATGATGGATATCCTTTCTACGACATTAGGATATATTGAATACCCAGGTCGAGTAAGAGGATATCATGTGGGTGTTATTATAGGGAATGATTTTTGGTAGACAATGTAAGCTGTTAAGAGATCCTGAAATTGATTACTTTAAACATGAGAAAAAATAAATGAATCAGTCCATGGGAGATGAAATTCAATGAGTTTAACAATCTATTTTTTGGAAATTAGTGAGACAATCACAGCATGACCATCCCACCCATCCTTCAAATTCTTCCCTGCATTTCCACTATTACCATACTTCCCAGTCAGATGCACAGCTTGAACAGACTGCCCAGCTAGCCCACCCTACCAAGCTAGCCAACTCAGTTCCTCCACCTCACCATTCAGACATGATATATTATTGTTAGTTTAATTCTGGAGATCACTATTTACCTATTGTATCATATAGAGTTGTACATATATTTTGGGATTTTGTACACCAATATCCTGTATAGTTGGGATATGTTAGCGTATCATTGCGTGATATTATTGACCTTAATTGTGCACTGCCATTGCATACTAAGAAGGTTTTCATATTTGAGGATTGTGTCCGTCAGTTTTTATGTTGTCCATATAACTTTCACCCAAATATTTCATATGGGGTATGAATTATTTATAAATATTTATTAAATTTTATTGATATTTACTTATTATTTTTTTTTAAATAATTTTCAAAGGATCATGTACAATCAAAAGAAATGATATAATGGAAAAAGTTGATTTTGAACCAACAGTTGTTGTTACTTATTTTTATAATAGGATAAATAGATTATCCCAATAAATTTATTTTTTTTGATAAAATATAGGAGTTTCGAATGAAAGATAAAATATGACGAACAAACTATCCATTGAGAATATTCAAAAAACATTTAACATGAATCTGCTAGAGTTTAATGATCTCATCATTCCTAGGTTATGGTTGTTTTCCATGTATGTAAATGTATTTTTGAGTTTTGAATTTTATTTAAATAATGATGATTTTATGTGACTTACTATTTTACATATTTAATTAGTTATCTATACATGCTTCTTATAGAATATGAGACCACTACTGTTTATGGTCTTTTGGATTCAAAATTCATTTCAACAGCTGTGCAATATGTAATGATTGATGATATAGTAAAATATATATATATCTGAGAGAATATCAAACATTGAGATAGGATGTTGGTTTATAATTTTCCATGATGGGTAAGAACACTAATGTAATTATGAATTAATTTTCATTATAATTTCATTAATTGTGATCATTTTTTATATTAGATGACATTAGATGTTAGGCATATTTTTCCCAAGTGCATTCACATTATACTGGTTTTTCACTTTATTAGGCACTGTTCGTAAAAAATAAGTACCTTTGTAAGATAATTATGTTCTCTTATTTTTTATAAATTCATTAATTTTAATTTTATTATTTATAAATGTTTTATTTGTTGATATATAATAAAAAAAATTTCATGGAAAATGTTTAACAAATGATGACTTGTCGATATAGACTCCAAATACAATCTAGTAAGTGAATGCAATATTAATTTTTCTATATTTGAAAAAATTTGGAATTTGGATATATATATATATATATATACATGAGTGTGTGTGTTAGTTATTAATATAATGTAAATGTTTTAAAACATAAGTTTCATTGTCTACTAGGAATCATAGAATGGAGTTATTATGTTTTACAATTCATGTATGAGATAATCAAAACTTGAGTAATGAATGATTTTCATAATGTGTTTTAATTATATGAACTTTTTTTTATATCATAACATTGTATTTTTAATAATCCAAAATTTAATGTTATTATAGACATTTGAAAAAACTAGGTTGTATACAGATGATGAACTTACCCATCTTCAATCCTTCTATACGAAGTAATTTTTAAGTATTTCTTGGATATAAATTAGAATTTACGGTTTGTATTTATAATATTATATTTTTCTAAAAATGAGTAAAAATCCAATACATTTATTTTAATAAGTTTTAATGTTAATATTATCAAATGAATGATTCAATAATAACTACAGATGATTATGATATTATTTATTAGGTATGTGTTTTTTAATTCTAGTTTAAAATATTAATATGTTAATATTTTTTAACTATGTTTTCAACTATATTTAAATATTTTTACTCCTATTAATGCATTTCTTTATATTTTGTTGAAAAAAATTTACACTATTTTTTTGGGATTTAATATTTGTAATTTTATTAAAAAAAAATCATTCAGCATCATGTTTAAAGGAAATTGACGCATAATACCGATCTTTTAGAGTCCTTAGGAATCAGTTTTAGGAAAAATTGATTCTGAATAAAATTTTCTCGGAGGTCCTCAGTGTCATTTTTTGTGAAAATAGATGTCGAAGACCTATTTTCCAGAGGTATTTGATTTCAGTTTCTGTACAATCTAACACTAAAGACCCATTTTTCAGATGTATTTAGGGAAAGTTCTTCTTTATAATTGAAACTATATATCTATTATTTTTTTATTTTCAATTTTATGAAATATTTTTTAATTTGATATCAAAAAACTGATGATAAAAATTTTATTTACAACATCGCCTTCATAAAAGTGTATTTTTAAGTGACATTAAAATTATGTAAAAAATGTCAACAAAGAAATGTTGGTGCACTATTAGAGGAACTTGGTCATAAATAATATGACTCAAAATATTATTATTGACAAGAACCTATAGAAGAAATATTGGAATGATGATGTGCTCACCTCGGTGTAAATCTCAAATATACCCTTGTTCTGTCTGAATGAATGCAACAGTCTTTAAATAATATGATATGGAAAGAATCCCACACTCATGTTATTTTGAATTTTTTTAAGTAAATTTTTTATTATAAACATGTAGAATAGAATAAAGTTTAATATCATGGTTATGAAGGTATTTTCCTTCGATATTCATACAAAAAGAATAGAATATAAGTTCCAAAACAAAAGTCATGGGAACTTTTTTGAAGGCCAAGATGCTAATTTTGTTGTAAATTAGAATAATTTTACAGTTGAGGAGAATATTTTCAAATAAAAATAGTTAAATTGGGTGATAATGTGATGGTTAATTTCGTGGCATAGATGAATTTGAGGGTCCTATAGAAGACACAGATGAGGGTACTGATGTTGAAGAAAAATCAGTTGAAATAACATTTCAGAACTAGAAATACAATAAGGATAAAATAAATAAATTAATAATATTGTTCGTTGGATAAAATCTATTTAAATAAGGATAATAGAGGCTCATAAATACTCTATTCATTCTCATGGGAGCTTAAAAAATCTTGGAGGAAGCTACATATAGTGGTTTTGTCAATGCTATGAATAAAGAATTAGGCCAAATTAAAAAGAACCAAACATGGGAAATTGTTTCATTACCTCAAGATATGATCATAATCAGAATTAAATAGGTTTTATTAAAAAAAACTCAATGAATAAAAATGTAATGGGGAAAAAATATTGACTAATGTGAAAGGGATACTCCCAAATAGAAGGCATTTTTAGGGATGAAACGTTTTCCCTAGTTGGACGGTTGGAAACAAAAAGATTATTCCCTGCTATGATAGTGAAAAATAGATTCAAATTCTATCAAATATATGTTATATTGTTATTATTGAATGGATTGCATTAATATGAGTTTATATTGTGAAACTAGATGGTTTTCTTATATATAATGCTAGAAATAATGTTTTTCAAATGAAGAATGCCTCTTAGTTCATAAAGTCATCATTCTGGGAATGGTACTCCATGATTGATAAATATATAAAGAATTCAAATTTTCAAAGAGGAGGAGTTTATCATAATATATAAAACAAGATGGAAAATAATAAAAAAAATTCAGTGCTTATATATATGGATGACTTACTTTTTAGATCATCAAATGAAGAAAATTGAATATAGTTTTAAGATTACATGAGATGTGAATTCAAGATATCTTTTATTGGTGAGATAACATTATTATGTGGAATATGTTAAGTTAATGTGAATAAAAATACCACCATTTATCAAATAAAATATTCTAACATGGGTTTCAAAAAAATAATGGTTGAGGCAAGCGAAATCTATAACAGAGACTTAGATGGAAATCTCAAATTATGTAGATGGAGAGGATCTTTATATGACCCATTATAGGAATATTATTGGTAGTTTTCTATATTTTAATGCCACTCAACCAAATATAATTTTTATACCATCCATGTTTCCCACCATTAATGTTTCCCCAAAACCATATTCAATCTGTAAGAATAATACCCCATTATATATGCAACAAGGTGGAGTTTGGGCTATTTTATTATAGTACATTGAAGTAGAAATAATTTGTTAATATATATGTGAATTGGTAATGACTTTTGGATAACTAAATATCATATTTATAGAGGTTTGTTCTATAATGTATGTTCATATATTTATTTTTAAAGAGAGAAGCAATATTTCAACACTTTTATCATGATAGTGGCTAATTATATGGAAGCAACTCAAGATTTTATACAGTTGATATGAATAAGAAAATAACTTATAGGCATTAGGAAATAAGTTACCTGTTATTTTCCCATCATTTGTTAAAACATGAGAACCATAAATAATACTACAAATCTCATTCATCATTTGAGGGTAAAAAAATATTGAGAGAAAATACCATTTTATAAACTAGAAGATGGTGCAATGAATTATGAAGTTGGAGTAGGCTTCTACTTAAGCTCATGTGGATAATATTATGACCCAATAACTACCCATGGACGATTTTGAAAGGAATCAGTTGGCTTGTGAATTAAAATTTAATTCTTATACTTATATGAGTTGGAATCGGGTTCCCCACTTCACTATGGAATTTTTCCCTCAAGAAATGAATGGTTTCTCTATTTTGTTTAATGTTTTAACTATACATACTAACATGTATTCATTCATAGTTACGACCTTTTCATTAAATGAAAAAGGGAATGAAATGTTCACTTAGTCATCGTTAAAGGTTTAAAGGTGCTTGTATGGGTTTTGGAATAGAGGGGGAGTGTATATTAGTGGTTCATCCTATAGAGAAGAGTTTGGAATTGAAGAGGCATTTCATGAAGCCTACAATATTTAATTTATGAGAATCTCATCAATTAAATCATGATTTTTACACTGAGAATATATCAAGTGTTCATAGAGTTGGTGATTAGTATACCATTGTCACACACCTTGAAGTAAGGAACTCTAGTTTTGTATTTTCAAGACATATATGGTTTTTTAAAATTTTGTTTTTATGAAAGAGTAGAATGAATGTTTTAATTGTTTTGGATTTTTTAGACAAACCAAATTAAAGATTATAAGAAAAATATCATGAATTTTTTTTTTCTGTTTTTTGACAATAAATTGGATGAAATACTCAAAATGGAGTACTTTATAAATTTCTAAAATAATTGAATTATTTGGGATTGGCTCTAGTGTGGTTGTGTTGAATTCTAGAAAATATAGGAAAACTTGAAGTTGTGAATTTTGGCTATGTCTTGATTGTATAGTGTCCATCCTATCTTATATAGAAATCCTCTCATGGTTGTGTTAACATTTTTTCTTCTTTTTTTAAGAATCTTCTTAGGATGTGTATGCATGAAACAACTCAGTGAAATTGTCTTATTGGATTTACATAAACAACATTAAACTAGAGTAAACATCAATTCACACTGTAAAAAATCATCTTTGAGTTTTGTAAACATGGAGACTCTGTGAAATCATCAATGGTCACTTCATATAAAAAACTTTTGTTATTTATAAATATAAATCATGTCACCATATAGGTGATGAATTTTAAAATATTGTGGAAATCAACACTAGAGAAGATCATAAAGTCCATTATATATAAAATAAAAATTATCCCTTATAGAATATTATAAAAGTGACGACCTGTAAAATTTTATGTTAATTTTATTTATAATGAAATATTATTAGTGTTCTTCGAGAAATATTCGATGTGCAATTTTAGGTGTGATTCAAGGTAATAATTATGGTTTTATGCTGGGACTATTTTACTCCATTTTTATGAGTTATTATGTGGTTTTTCACCTCCAAACACTCCTCACACTAAGGAATATATAAGATCCAACATGAATGGTGCTGCTTTGTTGATAAATGTATATTTTTTTTAAAGTCAAATTATTTTTGGATCCTGTATTTGGATAATTTCACATCATAACAATTATCATATCCAGATTTGGGAGACTTGCAGACCAAACATGAAAAACGTTTGGTTGACATATCCAGTTTTAAAATTATATTTTTTTCAAATGGTTTTTTAATGTTTTATAGAATTGTTAGAATATAAGAATTCCAAAAAATGATAAGGGATAATCCTTTAATAAAGTAAGTGAAATTTATTCTTGAAAAAATACATTTGAAGGTAAAGGAATTAGTAAATGTCAAAAGTTCTATAGAAAAGTCATAGTGGAGAGTACGATGGACTCATGTTTTGATGTCTTAAAGATGAAGTGGAAAACGAAGTGTTAATCCCGATGTTCACTCAGTGGAAAGGGTTTTGTGAATTGTTTAAAATAGTATTATATGGTTCTTAGTTAATACATCAAACTTGGTGTTGTTTTCATATTTTATTATTGAAGAATAAGACACCAAATTAGGAGTAGCGAGTTCCAATATGTTAGTATAGTAGTGTGTTATGCCATTTTATGCTATAGAAAAGCAGAAGGGTCAGCATGACCTATCCAAATATGCAGTCATCAATGCAGTGATAGTTGGTGTCTATAATGCCTGGAAATATTACCATGAATGCTCTGTATATTATCGCATAACCTTTTTATCCATTATTTCTCCTGCATTACAAAATATGAGGAATATAGAGGGAATAGTTCGTAATATATATTGAACAAGATCATTGAAAAGGTATAGTTTTAATAGTTGCACCCTAATTCACTCTTCTTTTGAGCTGTAAACCATTTTTTGGACCAATATTCACACTTTTTATCACCCATTGGTTCATATATCAGTGTAGAAATGATTCCCATGAATAACTGAATTTGGGAAAATAGAAAGAAATGATCAAACTCTAATCTTCCAAATTGAACCCACTCCAATTTTCCAATTTTTTGTGATGATTATTTACTACTATAAATATTGTTTTTTAATCTTACATCTATCAAAATATCCTTAACAAATATAAAAATATTACCAATAAGTGGTAACAAGTGGATAATAACAAAATATATTGAAAATCATTAGCAATAATAGTAAAAGAATTTAATATATATCAAAATTATTTCCCAAATAGAATTCTTTAAACATATTTGAAATAACACTAAAAAAACAAAAACCCCACATCAAAAGAGTACAAAAATTACAATAGAAAGAATGTGTCAAGAGTAATCTCTATTAATACCCTTTTTTATACAACTCTGTGTCCTTCTTAACTATTTTCCTCAAGCACTACACCATTTTCTTTGTCTTGTCCAAAAGTCAAATTTCAAGGGAATGAGTGAAAAATACCATGTTGAATCTTATTGACCCCCTTTTATAAATATTTTACAACCACTTCAATCCACACTCTCATGTTATAAAAAATTCCAAATTCAATTTAAACATATGTCACATCCATTCCTCTTGTAATAATTTCTCACATGTGCCATGTCATTAAAATTTTATCTAGGAAGAAAAATTAATGCATAATAAATGTGAATTCCATTTAATTACCATACAATAAAATTATCATCATCCAACGTTGTTTCATGTGGATTATTTTCAATGAGTAACCTTTTTTATCCAGCCAACATTATTAATATAGATCATCCAATTCATCCTTTTTAACCAAATTGAATTCAGTTCATCAACAAAAACCCTAACTCGTGATATGGATCATAGGAATTTAACTGAGTCACTGACTTCATTTGAACCATCAATGTCTTCTGATTTAGGTCTTAAACCGTTTTGAAAACTATATATAAGACTAATGGAAAATCTCTATAATGACGTCCTAATCCCTTGGCATGCCAACTTCCCATGGATGAACATGAAATAATATAAACGGAAAAGAAATCCAAATCTACACAATAAATACACCAATGATAAATATTTTCACAAATTAAAATCATTTATAAAAATTTATTAATCATCAAAAAAATCATCATCTCTTACTTGTCTTCATTAAAATTAAATTTACTTGAAAACACTATCTGAAAATTATTATAATAAACCGTTTAATCGAGATCACATAGATTCATTAAAATCCATTTGGTGTCAATTTCCATCAGCTTTAGAAATTTAATCCTAAAATCATATTTAATAGAAACAAATCAAAATATTGGATTGATCATATTCTCAATGATCAAAATAAATCAGTACATCAAAGATAATTTAATCAACTAATCATGGGATGATAATGTTTTATAGGTTTAATCTTACCATAGTTATTTTGGATTGGCTGGCCGTATCGTTTGTTCATCTTCAACACAAACACCCTGTTCAAACATGGTTGTAGATTCAATTTTAGTTATTTATTATTCAAAAAGTCTTAGATCATATTCACTATGATTTATTATGATATGGAAAATTATGGGTGAAACGAAGGGAAAAATAGATCATAGAAGAGAAAAAGGGAAAAAATTGATGAATGAGAACACATAGACTTTCACTGTTCAGGAATAATCCCTATATCCACTAATAGGAGGAATTTCATTTGTTTCGATATCACAATTTAGGGGGATTGTCTCAATTTTATCACATATAAATTATAGCAATAAATTGTTTATAAAATAAGGAAGGTGAACCAGTGATCCACCAACCACATATGATGTCCACATTGGAGAACCAGGGATGATTCGTGAAATTTCAATGATTTTTACATTGTGATTCCACTATTTCAACCCATGTTCTACCTCTCATCCTCTATTCATCAGTGGATACCAATAGAAACACAACAGTGCATCAACATCCATATTACCATCTATTTCTTTCTATATGTTGGAATAGTTTTTTGTTCCAAAAATCATTATCAATGTCAAAAACCCATCTTATATCAATCCTTTTAATGAAATGACACATCAACTGAATGTGCTTCATTCATTCCTGGGATAGCCATGTAACTTCTCACAACTCCCACTACATGAGTGATGTCAGGAAAAGTGTAGACCATGGAATATATCAAGCATCCAATATCTGATTCATATGGAACCTTTTCCATGTACTCATCCACTTTATCCATCTTCGGTGTTTCTCATTTGAGAGTTTGGAATGGATTTCTCATTTGAGAGTTTGAAATGGCCTGGCAGTGGAATATATACTTTCATTGCATCTGGAATAATGAATCTTCTCAAATTCTTCACAATGTAGTCCTATCGTGATAACATTATTGTTCCCTCCATACAATATATCTTGATTTTCATCCCCAAAATATTTATAGCTTATCCAAGATCATTTATTTCAATATCCTCAGTAATCTTCCTTTTCAACTAATCAATCCTACACATGCATGGTCTTACAATAATCATATCATCCACATATAGAAGTAATATAATATATTCATCACCAAATCAATTGATGTAGAAACATTGATACATAACACTTAGTTTTTATTCATTTGTAGTCATAAACAAATCAAACATTTTGTTCTAGTACCTCGATTCCTACTTCAATCCACATAATATCTTACGGAGTTTGTACAATAGGTATTCCTTACTAAACACAACAAATCCCACTCACTTTGACATGTATATTTACTCCTCCAGAACCCCATGAAGTAAAGTAGTCTTGATAGAAATCTACTCATGATGCATGTATTCTGATCCCACAATGCTGAGAAACACCTGGATGGTGGTAAGCTTCCTTACTGGTGATAATATTTCATTGAAATAAACTCTATCCATCTATTGGAAGCCTTCCTCCACTATCCTTTCCCTGAACCTCCTCTTTCGATCATGTTATTCTATGACCTAGTATACCCTTTATTCTATAATGCATTATTTTATCTTGGATGAGGTGTCAACTTCAATGTGTTGTTATCATGCAATGAGGAAATGTAATCCCTCATAGCCATCTCCCACTTTCTCAACTACTTCAATTATATTTCCTCTTAAATGAATTCAGGTTCCCCACCATCAATCAATAAAAATATGTAATGATGATGAATACCTCAAGATAGTCCTTCTAACCCCTGTTGATCTCCCCCACTCCACTAGAGTAGTAGGTTCCTTAAGTTTCAATGTATCATGCTCAGGTGAACCATCAAGCTCCACTTTCTCTTTGAACTCTCATTTTTTTCCAATTTTTATCTAAGAATTCATAATGATCATTCTAGATGACACCTTCATTGAATACTATGTCATATCTCCTTATTACTGTCTTTTTAAGAATATCCCAAAATCATAAACCCAACTCATCATCACCATATACAATAATGAAACATCCTTTTTACATATCATTAAGCATATCCACTATAGGAACATCAAAAAGTTCACTTTCCAGACAAACATAGACTCATAAATGTGAGAGTCATTCCATCTTACCAGTCCCGAGATCCACAGGTATACATTTTCTCATTGGCACAGATGGGCTTCTATTGATGAAATTTGCTTCCATGTCAACTCCATCATCCCAAATGTTCATGTGTAACCTTGAGTGTACCTTCATACACCTGGAAAATTTATTCAATGTGTTATTCATCCTCTATGATAAACAATTCTAATGTAGTGTACCTAGAACCGTCATCTCCCACCAAATTCCATTATCAAAATAGAATTTCTTGAACACCAAACTACCATACTATCCACCATTTTTAACACTAAAACATTTCTTAATTGATGCTGAATCATTCTATATGATGACCTTACACTTAAAAAACATCTTAAACACATCTGATTTTCTATTTTAGAATGAAAACACCTACCTTCCTTGTTGAGTTATCAATAAATGTCACATAATATTATTATACTCCTCGAGAATGTACTAGGGTAGGAAGACAAACATCAGTGTGCACCAGGGTCCGCTTTGTAGGATTCAGTGTTCTGTGTCCTTTTGAAAATGATAAATTATTCTTCTTTCTAAGGATAAAATTTTCACATAATCCAACATCCACCATCTTCTACTCTGGTAGTATCCCTTTTGTTTCAAACACATTCATCCCCTTCTCACCCATGTGGCTGAGTCTGTTGTGCTAGAGTTGTGAATCCCCCATATAATTTAATGATGCTTCCATGTTCAAGAATTTCGTTATAATGTTGGAGATATTACTATATTATTCTCCCCAAGGAATTACCATTGCTCCCTTGGTAATCTTCCCAACACCACCCGTAAACATGGTACTAAATCCTATATCATCATGTTTCCCAATGGAAATGATATTTATTCATAAATTAGTTATATGCCTCACGTTCTCAAGAAACATAATATTCAAACTATTGGTCTTGATCCATGAATCCCCATTCCCCAACATCTACCATGGATCATCATTGTCAAGATATACCTTGCCAAAATTTTATAAAAAAAATATTTCTGAAAACCCTTCTCTGATGTGGAATGGAAAGATTCTCTTGAGTCTAAAATACATGAATCTATAGGGATATCCATGAAAAACAGAATAAGTCATAGTTTCCTTTTACCATCATTTTTTCTCTACTAGTTTTATGTGCCTCCACTTTTTCTCTGCACGTCTTCTTGACATATCATTTATTCCCACATGTCAATCAGGTAGGACCAGCCACCATTTCCTGTCTCTACTTTTCCCTCTTCACTTTTATTTCCCTATATTATTGAATCATTGTGAGTATATTTCTCTTCTTTAAATGATTTTATTAGAACTAGATAATCTTAATCTTTCTCCTCTTCACACATCATCACTGAAAATTAGATCTCATACAAATTTCAAAGGCAACATTGTATTCCTCGAAGTACATCTCACAGCTATTAAAGGTGTTTCCCAACTGTTAGGTAATGATGATAGAAATACCAGCACACATACCTCATAACCAAGATCTATGGCCACTGATGTCATCTAACTTATGATGGTGTTGAATTCATTGAAGTTATCTATAACAATTCACCCTTCGACCATATTCGGGTTGAAAATTCACAACATCAAGTGTACATTTTTTCCGCAGAATGCTTCTCGTACCAATTCGTGAGATATTTCATTATTCTAATAATCAAACTCTGCTCTCTGATATTGAATTACACATTTTTCCCAACATAAGGAAAAAACCCCAGAACATTTCAATCAAGTAGCTCTCACTACTTCTTCTCTATGTATGTTGGCATTAAACCGAGAAGACGGAAATGCATTTTCTTCTGTTAAAGAAAGTATTTGATATAAATCCTATCATATATGATGTCACTCCCATCAATGCAGTCAATCCTCACCTATCTATCCTCTATAAATGTCATTTAGTTTGAGGAATCTGAACTCACCCCTGATACTAGGTGATACAAAAAGCTTCTGGTGCGTAGATGCAATAAAAAGATCAAAAAATAGTAAAAGGGAAAATAGAAGAATGATAACACAAATATTTTCATGGTTTGGGAATAACCCATATATCAATAGAGATATAAAATATCACTAGTATTGTAATAAAAAATTATAGGGGGTATCTCATGTTTCTCACATAGAAACTCTAGCCTAAAATGGGCTATAAAAGGAGGAAGATGATCCACTATTCCAACAACTACACATGAAGGCTACATAGATGCAATGAATGTTGTTCACCAGACTCAAAAGTGCAAAAATGGATGACAACATTAATTCCAAGGATATATAGTACTTTTGATTCCAAAAATAATCCAAATTGGATCATTCTAAACTAATCAAATGTCTTTAATCTTTGATTTAGTTATAGAGGGAAGTAGGACATTCTATTTAGTTATCAAATATCAACCCATCTCAACCTAGTAAACCCACATCCTCCACCTCATTAGAATTTCTCAATGGGAAATAACTTTCATTAAATTTCAGTAGATAAAGATTTTTTAGTTTAATGTTGATTGTACTAAAAATTTACTATTCCACATGCAGGGAGATTCATCATATTGGGACGAAAAACCCTCTTACGATGTTTGAAAATATTCAATTCTATAATGCATAAACATCATTTCAACTATTGTAAAATTATTTTGTTTCCTAATTATAGATAGATTACTAATAAATAATGTATTTAAAACATATTTAATAGATAAATTAGAATAAAATATTTTTTTTGAATAAAATGAATGGATAATGAAATATTTCTAAAATAGAGTCCTTGTTGAGTTTTCTTATTTTCAATAAATATATAACATACATATAATGAAATGATCGAACTTCAAAAAAATACTCACACACAACAGTTCTGAAAAAATATATATATTTCAATTAATATTTAGAAAAAAAACTATTAACATTTTTTATCTAAAAAATATAAGAAAATCAAACCTAGAATAATTTTAATTATTAATATATATATATATTTAAATTTCATTCAAATATTAAATGAATAATAATTTCCACTCAAAATGAATAAAATTAAATTATTTACCCCTAAAATATAAATATTTTACTAAAAAATTATAATTTATAAAGAAAATATTTGAAAAAACATGTATTGAAATGAAGGTAAATCAAAAAAATTCACACATAATGCATTGGTTGTGCTCAAGTAATCAGAAAATCATATTTAGTGTAACGAAATTCAACTGAAAAATAAAATTATTATAATACCAACTAAGATGTGATTTTCATAACATTTCCACCCATGTAATTTCCCCAGTATTTATGATTTGTATCTCAAAAATCAGGGTTTTTGGTAAAAATATGGTTCCCTTTTTAAAAAAAATGACAAAATTAGTATTTTTTAAATGGATTTAGGCCTAGGTAATTTTTCATTCAACTATTTTTACAAACATCTCCCTTCCTTCTCTCTGATAAAATCACATAATTTAGCACAAAACATTATAACACACCATTGATGGATAAGTTCATTTAATAATTAATAAAATATAATAATTTACTCATCCAATTGTTTTAACATAAAATTAAAAGTCTAACCCGAATTAGGAGTTCATTTTTATCAATTCCAAAACCCAATGTATTAATAAAGTACTTCATAAATGTAATATATAAATTTTAATTTAAAAAAATACAACCATGATATTTTTTCAAAACCTATAATAATATTATATGAAGAATATTTTAAAAATTAATCACCAAATATTTATATTTTCATGAAAATATTGACAGAATAATATTAATCACCCAAAATATTAAAGAATCAATTAATGCATATTTAGTCAGAAAAAACATCAAAATTTCATAAAGAAGATGTTATAAATAATACATTTAATAAATTCACATGAAATTACCTCACACATAAAGAGTTACATGTCCCAAAGTAATTAGTTTATCAAATTTAGTGAAAAATAAATGATCCAAAAAATGATAGATTTATGATTCCAATCATAGGTGATTTTTAAAAATGATTACCACCATGGAATCTGATAAATAAAAATAGATTATTTCACTCTCAAAAAAATGTTGCAGCCAAAATGAAGTATTTAGTTATATAAAGATCAATGAATTATAGTAATATGAAATTATTTTAAACCCAGATGATTTTTTTCAATTGGTCCTTCAAATTTATCATTTTCTCCATGGTGAACAAGCATATAGTGTTTAGAACACAGTATAATTTGACACCATAAATGGATGAGTGGGTCTACTAGTTAAAATGAAGGAATAATTCACTCATCCAAAATTTTTGACATAAAAATATAAATAATAACTATGATTATGAGTTCAATTTTAGTTAATGTGAATGAAATGTCTATTAATAAAGTTTTGATTAACATAATAACATATAATTACAATTTTAAAAATTAATCTAATGATTTGACCAAAAAATGTTTTAATGTGAGAAATGGAAAATTTTTAATGATTTGATTCTGTGGAGATACAGAATGGATTGACCACCTTAATGTGGAAAAGAAAACTCAATGTTTTTTAAAAAATTTATACCACGCAATATGAAAATCAATGCCGAAACATAGATAATTGGTAAAAAAAATATATGTTATCTTCACATAAACTTCAAGAAATATAGTTTAACCCAAAATGATGACCCTACCCAAAAAATAGGACTCAATATTATCCCCAATGATGATCCAAAATGTGGAAGAAAGATTTAAATAGTTTTTGTTTAAATAGAGTATGAAATTCATTCATTTAGAGAATGTTTTAGGGTGAAAAATATCTCAAAAAACATATTTTTTACACAACACTATCAATATAGACATTCGAATTATTTATAATGTTTTTTAAAAAAGTGAATACATTATCAATGAAATTTAAATATTTTTTACAAACAATCATGCATTAACTTGATGTTTAAAATTTATCAACAACGCACAAAAACTAGTAAACACCACCACTATATCAGCAAAAAATGACAACTAAGTGGTAGTAGAAACATACATAATGTTATTTTTTATTTAACCATGTATCTGAATTTTTCAAAATTATTTTCAGTCATTTAATTTATAAATTAAAAATGATTCTATATTAAAAAATGTCAAAAAAGATTAGGAAATTTTTTAGGTTAAAAATCAAGATATAATTTTTCATTCAAAATGATTTTCAACATAATAAATTTAATTATGAAAATATCCCAATGTTTTATATTTTATCCATCCAATACACTAAAAGTAATTTTTAGAGGTGGTTTATAAAACAACCACAAAAATAAAATCAAAATATTTTAGCTGCGTTTTTCAGAATTTGCAACTATTTCTTGAAGAAATTTTAAAAGACATTTTTCCTCCCTCCCCCAACCACCCAGCACCACCACCGCTGCTCCCATTTCCCCCTAATGATAACCTCTTCCCAAGAACTAATTAAGCAATCAATTCCCCTCCACAAATAGATCCCCAAACCCTTGACTCCCATCCCCGATCTATTGATACCCTCCCATCACCACTCCTTGATCCCACGATGCCCCTCCTGTCACCACTCCCACACACTCCTCTCATACTTTGAAGGGTATTGTGGATCTCCCTTAACCACGATCCATTTTTTCATTTTTTTTGTCTAATAATGACTCTAAGGCAGTATACAAGTCATATTTTACCCATTCTTCATTTATCTTGGTGGATAATTATCGCCTATAATTTTATTCTAATATTTAGTATTTTTATGGATTTTTTTATTATTTTTAGGCCGAATTGAAAGACGATATTGGGCGATCCCTCAAGCCCTCAATTAGGAGCCCACATAGCCAAGATACCAAGACTTCACAACCACTAATTATCCCATTCACTCAGCAATGTGGTCTCCATTTCTACCCCCCCTCCTCCTCGGCCCCCATCCCATGCTATCGCACCACTTCGTCATTTCCCTTGCTTGCTAATCCTAGGAGGTTTTCACAATCTCTCTATCCCAATTTAATATCGTTTAATTTTAATGTGTTTTGTGCATAATTATTATATAATTTTAATTCATTTTTGAAAAACTATAATAATGGGATATTCTGGTTGTTTTTTATATTATAGAATAATGTATAAAAATTGAAGGTAGGTTTTATCCCAAACTCATTTTATTTTATAATTGTAATTAAATGTGAATTGTAAAGTTGTTAAATTATTTGATAATTTTTTATCAACATATAGTCTTGTCCATTATATATTTGTAACTAATTAAACATACTTATAGATGAGATAAATTTTTTTGATGAATTATATAAATTATAATTAAAATAATAGAAAAATGATGTGGTTCATAAACGTAATAAAATTAATCTGCAAAAATTATTTTTCATATTGTTTATTTAGATTAAATTAATAATTTTTTTCTAAATGAAATAATATTTCTTTTGTGTATTAAATTTTTTTAATTATGTCTATGGGTTTTTTTTATATATCAATAATTCCAAGATCACATTACCGAGGAACACATCTTAGTACACTTACAGTTTGGTGGATTTTTTATATTTTTCAACGTCCAATTGATCTATTGATGATTCAATAAGATATATTTTCCATAAATGTAAATTTACATGAATTTTAAGTGGCAAAAAATTTTATGGAAACTTGATATTGAATTAATTATCAACTCAATATCTATGTCGTATTTTTCATAGAGAATTGATCATTAAGGAACGTATGATGAATTCTATTAGTAAACGGAATGAACACCCATCATCATCGAAAGTGAAAAATTAAAAGAAAAACCATTTCAAAAATCATTTTGAAATTATATTGAATCAAAATTTATATAAACTTATTTTAGGACTACCGGTTGAGGGTGCAACAAATAGTTACTTAAAATGTGGTTTTTGAAACTATTGGATAACCAGATTAAGATCGAATAATATAATTAGATCCTCGTAGTTATTCTATAAACAATTATTTAATATGTTAATTAATTGACCAGAAAATTTTGATTCATGAATTAGTTGAGGATATAAATCAAGAGTTGTATGGCCGATGTTTGAAATATTACAAAATTTCTTTTCTAATAATGTTTTACCATATTAATAGCCTATGTATAATTATCAATAATGCGATGACCATGATATTGGAATTATTGTGTGACACATTTTATAATTCTATGATCCCTGAGATCTTTTATGATTATTGGGTCCTGAAAAATCCATATATAAGAAGAAATTAATCCATGAATTTTAAAAATGGTAGAAATTATACCAGAAGTAGAATTTGAAGAAAAAATTCTAATGGGATGAAGCCACAATAGATGTTTTGTGTAAATATAGTAAAAAAATCTAGGTGTACCAACACCCTTCATAGTGTTCAAATACTTCTTGAAGCACCCCAAAAAGAGAATTGTTCATGGTATGAGGTTGTACCGTAATGTAACAACCCCGACCCCATTAACCAAGATTCAGTGGTCATTTTATATCAATGGAATAGACACAAGATATTGAATCAACATTGAATGACTAGTTTAGTAGTCCTAAATAACTAGATAAATATATGGAATCAATTTTAAATTAGGAAAGATAAATACACTATAATACATAATAAAATCTAATAAAATACATCCTATAAAACTCATTAAATGAGCTCCTCTTCATAACATGGGAAATGAAAAAAAATTGAGGGTGATATTAAAAAATCAATAATTTTCAATTATAGTGAGAGATAAATTGAGTCAATAATTATAATATTTATGGAGAGTTAAATAATTGATAAAAAACATGCTAATCAATAAACTGAGAATGAAAATGAATCCATAGATTCTTTCTTATTGAAACTTCTCCTGAAAATAATAATTGATTAGTAAATGAATAAAATGATTAATTATAGGATGTCATGTATCTGGAACATGAATCATTATACCATAATCGTGGTTAAATTCGTTGTGTATGAAATAATCTGATTCTTATTGAAAAAAACTTGTATGGTTTTTCGTGAACTGATTTCATCTCATGAGACTACAGATGTATCGAGAGTCTTGCGTTAACTGTTCCCTAACCCATCGTGTGTGCATTAAAATGTCCCCAAAACATATAATAAAAATTGAAATCATTGATCACATATATATTTAATTCAATAACATCATTCCATATCAAAATATCTATATTGAGTATAGGATATATATTCATTGATATTTTCCAAGTAAAAATATTTAAAATGAACATTGTACGTAATAATGGTATACGACATAGAAATTTATCAAATCCATGACAGAAGAAATATGGATATTTTATAAAAATAAAATGTACAGTGTAAAATTATTTAAATTTTTTTTAGATACACAACATAAAAATAATTATGTTAACAATACCAAGTAAATTACGATGAAATGGATATTATGAAAAAGTCCCTTACCACTTAGTAATAAATTGAATCTATGCACCATAAAACTAATAGGAATAAAATGAAATATTTTATATGATGAAGATAATCATATTAATGATATGATAATTTAAATGTATTTATACACACACCACACACAGTGAATAATTTGTGAATGAGGTATATCTCACTAAAGTAAAAGTGAGATGAGAGAACCCTTAAAAAGTTCATATCAATGAGGTGAGAATTATTCAATGGGGTGATAATGTGTAGAAAAATAATTTATAAAAATAATGAATTGGAAATACTATTTAAATAAATAATAAATGTATCCACAAATAATATTTGAAAAATATTATCAACAATGTAGAAATATAATAGAATGATTGAAAATTGAGTTAATAAATCCTTCACATTAATTCCCGTTTAATTTTTTCATGTTTCCACCACCTGAATAAAAAACATATGTTTACTAAAACAGTAATCTTTAATATAATTATATTATTTTTGTAATATATTTATCAATTATTATTATGGGATTAAATTTATTAATTTTCTCGATGAAATTGAATCTATTTAGTATCATTTTTGTCTTTAAAATTTCTCATTTTCCCTCGATTTATCTATATTGATAAATATAAATAATATATTAGTATAATTATGTCTAAAAGAAGAGAATAAATTAAATTACATAGTTATATATTTTATATAACTCATATAATACACCATTAACGTGATTATAATAATTGAATTGGAAATGTCTCCGTAGTTAGTTAACCGGTCATTAACAGTACGTTGTTGAAAGAGTAGGAAATAGCATTCAAAATTTATATAAGTCATACATATGCCACATGTTGTTGGATAAAATAATTAATATAATGTTAACATACAATGTAAATAAATTTATAGTATATGGTTTTTAATGAAATTTGGAAAAATAATAAGAAGAAGAATAAGTGAGGATAGACTTAATGAAGACATACACATTCATCAACTTGACTTCTTTTGTATGATAGTATAAATCCATTTAGTTTTAGAGGTAGAATACTCAATAACATTCTTATGGAATATAAATTCATTAGAGAGAATTTTTTTGAGATTTTTCTTTGGAATGGGTGGGATGAGTGGCTTTCAATGGTAATGGAGAGAGGTTAATAATTCTTGAGGATAGTATAATATTTTAGAATAAAATATTATAAGAAAGTTGATACTTGTAATAGTTAATATTAAAATATAAATCATACATTACTATAATATAATGGGTTTAATACTTTGAAAAACCTTGATGATTCAAAATCAATAATTTATTAAAATATAAATTGGAAAAAAAGAAAAATTGTTATTTTAAAGAATCACTTTTGACATTAGTTTTTGGAAAATACTTTTTAGGTTGGGATATTGAGTTTATTATATTTTTTTGAATAATTTTCAAATTAATTTTATAATATCTAGACATAATGTTATATAAAACTTTATTTCACTAATACATAATGAATGATATAATTTAAGTTTCAATGGTTGTGTGAAAAATGTATTGTTTCTATTCATCAAAAAATGACTTATTTTACAAAAAAAACAAGAAAACAAAAATTACAAAATTTTGGCATGCTAATTTGAAAAATAAACTCCAATTTATGAAAATAAATTTATAAATATGAAAAATTTTAATTTTAATTAAAACCATCATTCATTCAAAGAATATGAATTTTAAAGTTATAAAAGATTTTATGACACATTGAAAAATTAATTATGATATTATAAATATTTCTTATAATTAAAACAAATTATTAATAAATGTATATATTTTATTAATTTTATATTACATAATTATATTAACTATATTTTTGATTTGGCGGTGGGGAATTCGTGAAGGATAGGGGCATAAAAACACTATTCTTTTGGAGGTGCATGGTTCGATTCCTTAGATCTCATTCTTGGGAAAATTTCACCTTCCCTAGGATTGAATCATATTTATGGGCCACCTAGTTGTCGATTGGGTTGAGAGAAATTAGTCACAACCCACCTGTAATGACATATTTTTGTGTCAAAATATCATCATTTGGGTTTTCATCCTATGGGATGATCATCCATCTCAGCTGAAAATGGATCCTTCATGGCTGTGGATATCTCTTGAGTGGTCCCTTCTTGAGTAGGGGGTTCTCTTGAATTTAGAGTTCAATAAATCCACATGTTGGGATTACCATTCTAAAAAAATTGAATTATATTAATTATTATATTGTAAATAAACATTAACATTTAACAACAATACCAACACTTTATTTATCATTTTAAAAACATTTATCTTCTTATTTCATGAAATAAATATATCGTATTTTTTTATGAGTTAACTAATTTTTTTTTAATTTCATAGGATAGGTAATTATTCTAATGTTTACATTACTATTCCTAACAGTCACATTACTATGTTTAAATTCTTGTTAATATTTAATAGTATATCACTATTTGTTTAATCTAGGTGTTTGTGTGGAAGTTAATATATTTAATGAATAAAATTAATTTAAGAAGATATTTACTGTAAAATAATTGGATGTTACATTCTCCCCTCCGTCAATAAATTTTGTCCACATAATTTTAAAATTTCACTCTTAAAATAAAAGGATGATGCTCGAATATTCATTTATGGTAAATTCACATCTTAAATTGGGTTAATAATAAATTCTCCTAATATTAGGGAAATGGGATTGTCAATACAAAACTATATTTCCCTATAGGAGAACATTAGTGGGATTCTAAATCACAAGCATGGAATGAAAAATCTTACTATCCATTTATGATGGATATAGATAGATAACATGGTAATTAGAAAGATAACCATCAAAAAACCATTAATTATTGATGGGTTAAAATGACATTGATATATGGGAAATAAAAGTATATGTATGATGTCTTTTTCCAAATTTGTTTCTATATATCTTAGGGTTTCTTTTAACTCACAATTACGCACTTAAAAACATAATTGATTCTTTTTTGTTTCATAATCTCATCCTTTGGATGTTCTTCGATATATCTACATTTCATTTCTTAAATCTGGGGATGGATATTCAAGAAAAAAATTGATACATAAAGAAAATTTATGAATCCGAATATCCCCAAGTCCTTTTATGACCCCTTAAATGAATACTAATCCAAAATGGTTAACACATGTTATATAATATGATAAATCATTATTTAATATTATTTAATAATATCTATAAACCATCATATAGGTATATAACCTTAATACGCTTCTAAAATATGTCTACCTAAATTTCAAGACCACAAATTTAGAAAGAAGGTCAATAAATTTCCAAAAATCTAATTTCCCCAAATAATGTATCTCTTATTGTTACAAACCAAATATATGAATACCTTAATCTCCTTAAAACCTATATAAAAATATTCATGCATCCATGTTTAAAATATTAGCTTATTGAATATATTCCTTAAATCCAACCATCTAACAATTCCAGAATATCATAAACCATCAGATCACTAACCTCCTTCAAGGTCACCAATACTATCCCATAAACATCTATTTGTTATTATGTAAACATAATGCACATATATAGGGTTAGCTTTCCCAAATTCACATCTTTTAAACAATAATAACCTACAACAAAACCACTTATCTTAATTTCCAGTTCTATTCATCACAAGATTTCAATTACATATAGAAAAAGTACAATAGTAAAATCCTTATACATCTCATAATTCTTATAGCCATATAATTATTGATGAAATACTAAAATAATATAGTTCATTAACCCAAGCATGTGCTTATTGACCATTCCTCCTCATTTTTGGTAGTATAATAAGATTAACCATAATCTATTATACACATTTGGGATATATTACATTGATGCTTGAGACATTGATTTTCATATTGTCCCATATCCCTGCAGTTGAGTCATAATACATTAGCTAACTTTTTATTACATATAAAATCTTTATCATGGTCTCCTTTCTATCCACACATATATAAAACTCTAATTCCACTTAGCCATGTACCAGGGTGTTTCGTTCCACAATTACCACATATGGGAGAATACTTATTTCACATCATTACATTATAAAACTATTTCCTAGATATACTCTAGTTCTCATTCTTCCCTATGAATCCCAAATACATAGATAATTTCTTCTTTGTCTCACCAGGAGATGATACAATAACTTCATATAAAGATAATGTTTGGGAGACTTGTTCCCTTGAAATGATTGGAATAAGTCCATAAATGTTTTTATCCTCCTAACTCTTTAGATCATGTTCATTGGTGAAGTTCTCATTCCTTCTATAAGGACCCATTTCTAAATGATGAAAAATTCTCGATTATATCATATAATTGTGAATCATAAATTATAATCATAAAACTAGTAATATAATTATCATAGGGTGAAAATTTTATGCCGAGCTAATTTCATAAACATGGGTTTTTTGGTATTTTCATATATAGTTACCCTAAAATTACATAATAGGGTTATTTTACCTAAAATAGTATTATCTACATCAAGTTCACAATGTTTTTACTAAAAATTCATAGATAATAACAATAACAACCTTAACCCTAGTAGCCCAGAGTTGGAGGTTGTTTTAATAAAATGGCATTGTTACAAGATATTATATCACAAGGGATAGGTCATTTTAGAAGTATTGAAGAAATAAAAATATATCGAAAACCCATTTTACATTGGTAATGGAAAATAAATTTAATAAATAACCAAATATAATAAACTACATCCTTGAAAACTAATTAAATGAAATTTTCTTCATAACATAAGGAAGGAAAAAATAAAATAGTTCTCTCAAATTATTAATAAGGGATAGGTATAATGGAAGATAACTTCAATAAAAAAGTATAATAAATAAGGAAAGTTAAAGAACTAAAAAAACATTCCAATCAATAAACGAACAATGAAAATACATTCGTAGATTTTTTCATTGTGAATATCATCTGGATAAAAATAACTAATTACTGAATAAATGAAATTATTAATTATTGGACATCATGTATCTAGAACACAAAACATTATACTATCATGAAGTATTGTGTATATGGGTAGAAACATGTATAATTATTCTTGGAAATAAATTGGTGGGGTTTGTCACCAACTAATTTTGTCTCATGATACTACCAATTCATTGAGGGAATTTCATTAATTGGTCCCCAACCCATAGGGATTTCATTAAACGATACACAACTCGTTTCACAGTAGTAAAAATAATTCAACATACTTTAATTTAATTAAATAAAACAATGCCTTATAATAATATCTATATTGGGAATATGATGTATATTCATCAATATTTCTCCAATTAAAACAACATTCAAATAAAACATCGTATGTAAAAATGGTATACACCTGAAACAATAATCATTTCCAAGATACAATAAATATTTATATTTAAGAAAAGTATAATTTAAAAAGAAAAATTATATCAAATTGGATGTATATACTCTACATAAACATTATCAGGTGCACAATACAATGTAAGTGTCAATGAAATGGAAATTGAGATGAAGTCATGTGACACTTAATAATAAAGTGAATCATATTCCCCTAAAATTAATAGTCATAAAATGAAACATTCGATAAAATTAATATAAGTAGACTCATGATATGATAAATAAAAGGTCACTATACACACACCACACATAATGAATACGTGGAGAATATGGGATATCTCATATAAGTAAAAGTGAGATTAGAAAACCCTTAAAAATATTGTATCATTGAGGTGAGAACTAATCAATGGGGTGATTATATGTAACAAAATCATATCCAAAAAATAGAGAAGTAAAAATTAAACATAAATAAGTAAAAATTGTAAGTGCATGTATTCTTGGAATAATATAACCAATGATGTAGATGAATAACCCAATGAATGAAAATTTAGTTAAGAAATCCCTTACATTAATTCTCACATAATTTTTCCACATTTTCATCTCCTGGATAATATTATTGTGTCTATTAAAAAAATTATATAGAAGATAAATATATTAATTTATTCAAATATTTATCAATTATAATTAGTTTACTAAATCTCATTTTTTTTATTGAACTATTTTGATGTCATGTTTTTATTAAAAAATTCATATATTCCCTCTATTTCTATATTTTATTAGCTGTAAATAATACATTAGTAAAATTAATTTCATGAAAATAGAATAAATTTAATTAATAATTAATTTATTATATAAACTTCATAACTTCCTTGCATGAAGTTGCTTATATGAATTGACTTGGTAATGTCTTCGTAGGTGGTTAACCGAACATTAATCAATCATTTACAAAAGTATAGGAAAATTTATTGTGAAATATTTATATGTCGTATATATGACACCTATAGTAGTTTAATATCATTAATATAGAGTTAAATTTTTGAATAAATAGTTTTTTTAGTATACGTTATTTAATGAAATTGGTAAAAATAAGAAGGAGAAAAAGAAAATAGGGAAGAGAAAATGGAGACTTACTCTTTCCTCTGAGTGTCTTCTCTTGTTTGACACTTTAAATACTTTATTTTTTTGGAGTTGGATTACTACAAAATGTGCCAATGGATTATATGAGACTGCATAGAGAATATTTGGGCATATATTTGCCTTTAGAACTCGTGGTATGAGTGGTTTTCCATTGGACATGAGAGGGGTTATTTATACATAAGAAGAGAGGTATTTTTTAAAATAAAATATTAAATAAAATATTATATCAAAGGTGAATCTTTTAAAATTTAATTTTTTAAAATATAGACTGCATATAAATATAATATAATAGTTTAAGACATTAAAACACCTTTATATTTTGAATTCATTAGTTTATTAAAAAGAAAAGTCGGAAAAATTGTTATTATAAAGAATCACTTTTGACTTTTTGTTTTGGAAAATACTTTTTGTGATTGGAAAATTTGTTTTTTTATTTTATTGATTTATTTTCAAAAATAAATATATAATATCTGAACATGTAGTTCTTGAAATAATTACTTCCCAAAGCCACCATGAATGAGGTAATTTATGTTACACCAGTTATATGAAAACAATATTTTAACTATTGATCAGAAATTTGTATTATTTCAAAAAATATGAGAAATTAACCCTTAAACAATTTTTACATGATGATTTAAAAATTTTAATCTAATTTAATAAAATAATTTCCTATGTATGAGTAATTTAATTGTTAATTAAAATAATAATATATTTTAGAAATATTGATTTTAATGATAAAACTGATTTTACGACACATTGAAAAATTATTTAAATTCTAATTAAATAATATTATAATAAAATAAATTTTATTATATTAATATATTTTAGAAATTTTATATTAAATAATTTTACTAATTATAAATTTTTTAATAAACATTTAAATTTAAAAAAAATTACCAACAATTAATTTATCATTTTTAAAAATATCATTTATTTATTCCATGATATAAATGATTCAAATTTTAATTTTTGAAAATGTAAATTTTATTTATAATTTAATCATTGAGATTATTATTCTAATGGTCACATTATTATATCTAATGGTCACATTACTATTCATAATGGTCACATTACTATTTCAACAGTCATTGTAATATTTAATAGAATATCATTATTCCTTTAAGCTCTCTATTGTATGAAACATTTGATTTTGAATGGATTAAATGGACATAAGAAGATAAATTCTATAAAATATTTGGTTGTTACATACTAGCTCCCACAAATTAAACCAAGTCATTTGTGGTGCGTGGTGGTGCTTTCCCCGCCATGAAAAATTATCCCTCATGAATGAAATAATTCATAAGATGAGACGATACTTATGATGTCTGAAATTGAATCCAAGTCATTTTTAGGTCTAGATAATAATTTATGTCCCTGTAAATGACTCCCCCCCCCCACAAATGATATCGTTTATGGGATAGGACATCCTCCTCGGTCTCTTACAAAAGAAGCCATGCTACCCACTCCAGCTGACTGACCATACTAGTATCTATTCCCACAATTATTATATAAAATAAATATAAAGTGAACTATAAAGGGATAGGTAAAATGAAAAAAATATAAAAAAAGTGGAGGCAAGAAGACCAATTGGGAGAGTGTCATTGATTCTCAGCAGGTAGACCTACTGCATAGCATTAAGGTTGAAAAAAAATAATTTGGCCATTTGAAACAATATAATACCTTATTAGACACCATTCTAGGAGGTACAAATGGATGACACATTTTGGGACCATCACTCTGCATAGTAAAACACTATATTGAAGGAACCCTTCCCTGCATAGCAAAATTCAACATGGGTGGAACTTTTCCCACATAGGAAAATTCAATTCAGGCAGAACCTAGCCCTGGATAGCAAAATGCTACGTTGGCAGAACCTAGGTCCGTATATCACAATGATACATGGATAGTACCCTCACCAACATAGATAAATTATAATAGTAGAGAACCTCATCCATCATAAAAACATGCTCCGTGGAATGGGGAATCCTAGTGAATTCAACTATCAACATCCCATAACTTCATCTTATCACATCATCGTGATCTACATTATCGTCTGTCTGAACAAGTCTAATGGCATCAGGACAAGGCCTCTTCCAAATCCACCTAAATTGTATGATATGACCACTAGGAACATCAGTGTTTCCTCTCGAGTCTACATACTTGTGGTAAGTGGAGTCATGTTGGTGTCCTCCATGAAAAATGAAGACCCTATGAAGGACATCAAGCCTACAAATCTGGGTTAATTTGGGTTCTAACCTAGGAGGTGATCATGTGAAACTCACCATTATATGGATTGTGGGGAACCACAAGCCATTCCCTTCAATGAGGAATGGTCCAAGTCACACATATCTTCCCCTGGGACCAGTATGGAATTCCTCCCAAAGTAATCCCCGCCTTTCTAGTGGGAGGTGACACTCTTGATACTAATTTCTAGCTCAAGTCATAGATGGATAGATCACTATATGTTATTTTCATGGTTTCCAAAAAAAGGGGATCCATTCACACATAAATCCCCCCCCCCTCGATTTGGGCTACAACATCCATCCATAAAAAGACAACGTGGTTGGAGTGATTTTCATATCTAATACTTTCTACAGTTTCTCACACAAAGCATGACTCATGCGGTCTTAGAGGTTAATGGATATTATGACATCATCATGATCCAAAACCATTACATATTCCTTCTTCATATATGTAATCCACAACATCCATTTAAATGGGCCTCTTATATGGTTTATGTCCCAATAATATCCCATCCATTTGGTCCTCCTATATAGTATAAGCCTCGAATCCACAATTCAAAAATTAAAGGGACATATTCCCAAGGAAGAGAAACCCTATTGGCATCCTCAGAGGTGTAATCCCAAACTTAATGAACTATGTGGGATTTTATTCCACACATACCAGGATACATATGAATCCTTCCGAATGATGAAACCCAACACCAAAATTCCGCCTAATATTCTATGTGCTACATTTATGGAAGGGTCATATCCATATGGGAGATCATCTATATTCCTAGTTCTGTGGGTTGTGTCGGTATAAGTCCTACACCATCCTTTATCATCACCTTTTACCCAGAGGTCCATAACAGATGATGTTAAATAGAATGGTTGGGTCCTTATCACACTACCGTAAAAGGTGGCATGTACCATTAAGAGGTACTGAACTACATTGGATTCCATTCCTTTTTTGAGGATACATAAGAATCCAAATATATTGGTTCGATCCTGATATTAAATTAATTTGTGTCTCCCTAAAAAATAGTAAACTCCAGAGTGCCTCACCATGAGGATTAAATCAACCTTCATCCTAATTAATGACCAAATTATATTTAATCTATACATAAAAGGGTACCACTATTGCAGAACGTGAAATATATATAGATATCCCTATCATTGGATAACTTTATATACATATAAACGATTACAAAATGATGCATTTTCATGATTGATTGTGACTTTAGGGTCATGCGCAATATAAATAATTTGGAATAAACAATCAATTTATGAACGTATCTGAAAATAATATGAGAGTCCCAGAATAGGAAATAGTTCCCCCCAAAAGGGTGTGATAAGAATAAAATCCCATCCTATGATACAATGAGAGTTTATAATCATCATTGACCATGTTTCCCAAAAAAAGACTTCCTTTGGAGAGTAGTTTCCTGATTTATCATAGATATGAGAGTCGTTGGGTGTTTCCATATCCAAAAAACCCATTGGAGACCATTGGAAAGTTGAAAACATGATGTAAATGATTTTATAAAACCAATCCCCCTAAAATATACTGTTAGGTGCTTGAATTTTTTGAAAAATAAAATGGTGAACCTCACGTGAATCGTTAACCAAGGAGGTGGTGTTACCCAGCATAACCCCCCGTAAATATCCAAAATAGAAGAGGGAAAAATGAGACCATCAATTACCCATTTGGTCATGAGATGTTACTTTTATGAGGTTTTTTTGTCGATATTTGTCACATATATTATATGAACTTTTCACTAGAAGTCTCTTCAATCCAATGTCAACTAACTAGCATTTATAGACACATGAATCAACCACTATACATGTTGGGTTATCAATTAAACAGAGGACACAATCTACCACCCAACAGCCTCAAAAATGTTTTTCAAATGAAACGATCAAAAAGTACCACAATAATAGTACTATCCTAACCCTAGAGGAGGCTCGACAGGACCTATAGACCCTGAATCCCTGCTATCTGTCCACCCAATGTTATTCAGTTGTCTAGAAATAGATGATACCATCAGTCATCTGAATCCAGTTTGGGAACCTATCCCTAGATTATGATGATGAGTTCTTCCCTGACATTAGATAGGTTGAGGAAGTTTTCACCAAAAATGGTATCCCAACAGTATTGGGGTCTTGCCTGAAATCTTTATCTGCAATCATCACCGTCAACATCATGCAACCCAACATCCTTTACATTAAGAGGATATTGCCCTGTCTGTCCTAGAAAGAGTCAAATGGACTCTGGTCCCCAAAGCGTCCAATTCCTACAGAAGAATCCAACCAAGTAAATACCAAAGAAACCAACATGTAGATGTATCTTCTTGATCACTCTTATCAATACCATCAGTCAAATACAAATGAAAAACATGAGAAAATGAAAATTTGTGCTCATTCACATCTACCCCACCATGAAAATATCGTCAAAAACTATAAGCATATTCATATATATGGTATTGCACATGAATATCATCAGTCATATGTGACGAAAAAACCATGGGAAGATACATATTCCTACTCCTTAATATCAACCCCTCCATGAAATTATGGTATAAGACTGCTGATAAACACATATACCTCATAAGGTACATAAATCCATACGATTAAATAAGATGTAAAACCTTGATAATATGCAAATTATTACTTGTTCACAACAAACCCTCCATGTTTATAAGGGGTCAATACATAGAAAGACCCATATCTCTGCTAACGTACATAAATACCATCAATAATACATGATAGAAAACATTGTGTAGATAAATTTTCGAGGTCATTCACATCATACCCACTATGAAAATATTATGGAAAACAACTAGTACACATGTATCTCAGATAATACACATCAAGCTTGCTATGTAAATATACTAGTCACCAAATTTGAACATTTAAAAATTACTATGTATGCATATTAATATCGTCACTAAAATACAGTAGTGAATTGAGAATGTAGTTATCATATCACGTTTTATGAATCAAGGTCTAACTCACACCTCTGCCTCTATAAAGGAGGTCTATACGTACTTAATATAAGGATATAGAGGATCGAATCAGGCACATGTTCATTTTTTAGAAACCAAAATGGAAGTATATTCTCATTCTCACCAAGGAAATATCTTAACACATATTAAAAATGATAGAGGGTCAGATATCAATATCTACCCATATCCTACATACAATACAATATATAATCATGTCCTTGAAAATATTTAGGATAAATATCCACAACCCTGCCTCGTCATGTGGGGTGACTCATCCACATAATAGGGTGGTCACTCATGAGAATATATGAATCCCTTCCCCCATCTAGTAGTTTCATTAGAAATATTACATGATAAATGGAAAACATGATCAGGTATAAATACATGTTCCAACTAGGGGACACAGGTTCACTTCGATGGCTGATCTAGGGCAGGTATATATTCCTTCTAGAATTCTGGAAGCTTTCTAGCATATACTAGAATCATATTGAGATCAAATTGAATAGGAAACCATATATGAAGTCAATAAATTACAGTAAGGTCCCCAGTCACCCGCATCTGAGAGACCAAATATATATTTCAAAAATTATAATTAGAAAATGAATCCATATTCATAACCTTGCTCTATTGGAATTTGGAGTTTATAAGGCCATTAAACACCTATCACAGGTACCACATGTTCCTGAAAATCCATTAGAAAATTAAGGAAGTTGGATTAATAGTTATGAAGGTCCTCCATATAATATTATTACCTGCAGCTCTAAATGTACTCCCCATATCATCTACCATGAAGTCTTCATTTGTGTTCACAAGATGATCAATCACAAAATATTATCTCTGAATGTGAATTATAGTATTTGTAACCATGGCTTGGTGGTCAGACAAAAAGAGTGTCATACCCTTGATTTCTTCTTCACTGAAGGTCCTATATAGTTTTTATATTGTAAAAATTTTATCTACAGTTATATCTTGAGATATGATGGTATTCCTCTCCATGATAGCACCTATTGTGAATGTCATCCCCATATTAAAATTTCATTTTCTCAAGAAGGTCCTCCCCATTCAATGACAAATTTGAGAAATATATCATATTTTCAGGTGATTGGAAAGATGAGGAAAGAAATTTTAGATACCCTATCAAAGATAAGATACATCCTCTATAAACTTAAAGATGACTTGAGGAAACACAAATCCCCTGAGCCACACCTAGACCATTCCCATTATAAATGGGCCTCCAATATCCCTAATACTTATGATAAAACCATAAATAATTTACCATGTTGTTATGATCATGTAGATTAGTATCTCATAAAAAATTGATATTTAAGTCATGATAATAATATTAGCTAGGTATGACATACCCATCAGGTTTTGGCCATCAGTCACTCCTCAGTTCAACATTTCGATGCCATTTTCTAGAGAATGAATGAACAAAATACTTCCACATCTCTGGATAAATCTCCACCACAAAAAAGAAAAATTCATTCCAAAATAAATTTATGGAGTCCATGTAAAATTTCAGGAGAGCTTCATTGTTATATTGACATTAAAGCCCTTCCATATGATTGGCGACCATGATAATAAAAGTGATGAAAAGATGATCAATCATTAGACCTCAATGAATTACATGAGTTGTGCCATATAATTATTGTCAGAATACCTAATGTTTATTTATAGGTATGTGGGGGAACATGGATATTTTCATTTCACCACATGCCCCATTCAGAAGAAACCACTAGAAATAACATCTTATTGTGTCATTAATCCCAAGAGTCTATTAATAAAGTCTCCTATGTATTAATAACAACACAGTCAATAAATATTATCATTTAATAAGTTTTAAATTCATCATTCTTGAATAGAGAAAGCCACTAAAAACTCATATACCAGTAAATTGAGATGATTCAACGTGATTCTTACATAAGGGAATCCAATCATCAGGAAATGATAATTTTCTAAAAAATAATTAGTTTTCATTCAGACTCAATATCATATCCAGCTCACATTCAAACAAGGATGTGTGAGATAATTATGTATTTGAATCTAGAAGCAGACTTCGTAGTATGGTATCCTCCCCATCTTGTATGGTTGTGGGTATTTTTAACACAAATTCTCCTCAAATTCTGAACAAGTTGTCTGGAGAACCAATAATAAGTCAACTACACCCACCCTAGTCTGTAGGTATGGGGGTATTGTTACCTCAATCCTCCCATTAATGAAAATCATCCATTTCTTATTTATAAGGGAATACATGAAGTAACGTCTCCCAGAACATCCCATCTAGAAATACATTTCACACAGATGTTATGTAAATGAGAAGGATGCATAGAGGTTCCCTCTAGGTCACCCATTGACAAGAACCTTGAGCAGTATCTCGAAAGAGAAAATAGAGATCCAATAAAGTGAATGAAAAAATGATCTTATCGTTTGATAGCTGATACGATGCCTAAAATGCATTATTCATTGATATGCATCATGGGTGTCAACCCTGTGGATGCCACTAGAAATGATGAAAATGAAGAGAGGAAAGCAAATGACTTCTATATATAGAACATGGTCCACACTGAGGTAAATGATGAAGATGTTCATATATGGAACCAGATAATCACCACAAATTTTGGTGCACCCTCGATCAATATAGAACTTCTTCATCGTTGAATCTCTAAAAAGAATAAAGATAATTCAAAATAAAATGAACCTCATCCAATCTATGAATATGAGATACCTACATTCAAAAAGTATTTTCTCGGTAGGAAGATGAAACTGATGAGTTTTGGTGTTTCAAATATGGGTTTCTTTGAGGTAACATTCCTATAAAATATGCTCCCCGTGTAACACCCCGGGATTTTATGAGAATTATTCTTTTTAATTTCTTTGATGTCTTTTGTTGTACGCTACACCAAGATTATCTTGTGCTATACACAAAACCGTATTAGATGGTAGTATACACCACACTATTCTTGTCTTTCATTACACGCAAGAGCAACCTTCCTCGATATCTTGCGTCGTACGCAATACCGAGTTTCACTAAACAACGATATGTTAATAAAATATTATATAAACTAGCTGTTATGAATAGTAATGCCCACTTTTTGAAATTTTAAAAATTCTATCTTTCAAAGTGGAATTTATTTTTGGATTCTAAATATCGAAATTATCCAAGGGTGAATTTTTGGTATTTTTTTGAAAACATTCATTTTTTGATGAATAGTGAAAAACACAGAGTTATAGTTTAAAAATGAATTTTTATTTCAATAATTATTTTTTTATTTAAATTTAATTTAGGTAAAAATATATACATAAAACCTATATAAGTTCAATTTAATTCATTTGAGTCATTTTATAATAATTTTAGATATATAAAATATTTATTGAACTTTTCACCGTCTTTTACCCACCTTATAGGTGAATTTTCAAATTTTCATAAAACATAATTTTACCACATCTGTGAATATAATTTCAAAAATATGAGATACATGGTTAACATCATGGAGTAAAATTTGGTTCAATAAGATAAAACTAATTTTTGGTGAACAGTAACGTTTTACTTTTATTTACCACGGTTAAAAGGAAATAAGGTAATTAAGAGTAAAATTGATATTATTATTACCCTAAAACATGTCTTAATTCTATTGTATAAGTGTAATTAGACGAAAAACAAACTTAGGAATAAAAGATGAACCTATTTGGTCCACTAGGATTAGATTAGGACACTAATTATTACTTTATTTAAAGAAGAGTTAAAATAGTTAAAATCAAAGTTTAATAACTAAAACATTTTTAATATTGGGTTATAAATAAGATAAATTCCACTATAAATATTCATTAGAATGATAAAAATATTTCCTACATAATGTTATTTTATTTATATTTATTATACTTTAAATAATTTATTTTATTTATGACACAATTATGATGTAGTAATTAACATTTTAATGAAATATTAACATAATTGATATTACAAATTCCCGAATAAATGTATTTTGAGACTTTTTATGAATTAAACTAATTTTATAGGATATTATAACAAATTATGGTTGGTTATATGAATTGTTTTCGAGTTAATTGTCCTATTATGAATTTATAGAATATAAAATACCAAATAGTGTCAAAATTGACATAAAAGAGTTTTTAAAACAAAAATTATATTATTAATTGATATAATGGTACTAAAAATCTAATATTAGGCCAAAAGACTTATATAATAATATATATGACACTAATTAACCAATTGGGGTTTGATTGGTAGTTTATAATTATCTTATTAACCATATATTGTAAGAATACAAGAAGATACAGTAAAAGTTAAATTATTTAACAAAGAGTTAAATCTAAACGGTAAGGTTAAAATGGTAATCTAAACTTGTATAAAACCTATTGTTTGAGGGGGGTTTTACCCATACCCACCTTATCCTCGAAATAAGTCACTTTGGAGCCATTATAAACTAAATATGAATTTATTATAAAATAATATTTTATGTTTTTCCTCTTGTGCCCCTCTCCTCCCTTATAAAAGGGCACCTCCTCGCTCTCCTCCTTAAAAAATTTTGAGCCATCAAGCTTAGCTAGACCCTAAAAATTTATCTTCTCAACCTCTCTAGTTATATCATATAAGTTCTAGTCTTCTCAAAGGACCAACCCTGGTTCCCTAAGAGAATGTGTAAAAGAGGCATGTGGAAGAAGATGAGGTTCAGATACGTACAAAGTATATCGGACTTAAGGTAAGGGATAATTATTCCAATCTAGTTATTAATCGAGATTGTTTATTTGTAAGTATTTATCAGGGTTATATTTTTCATCCATGTCCATAAAAATTTTTTCATTAAGTTTTTAATATACTTCCATGTATGTTTACAGTCATTTTTACACCTTTTTGGCTTTTAATTTGTGTTATGGAAGTAATATGTCTTTTGTTTTCCATGTGAGGAAATTTTTGACATTTTCAGAAAAATTAGGAGGAGAATGTATTTTTTAACTTATACAGCATGAATGGATATTTACGGTTTTTTAAAACTTTATTTAAATGAAGAATCCTCTACATGAATTCATGATTATTTTCAACAAAACTCATTTTCTTTTAAAAGCGCATGGTATTTTGTGAAAAGAAAATGATTTTGAAGAAGAAAAGATATTTTCCTCAAGAATTCAGTTCAAGTGTTTTATCAAAACTATTTTCCATCTATGATTTCATTATTTAATATTTGTATGTTTCAATTATAATGTCTCTTTGATTTACATGGTTTCACTTTTCTTATGATGAAATGATATCCGTTTGTTTTATATGTATTATTTTATGAGGGGACGATGTTTATGAAACCTATTTTATTCTTTGGGTTATGATGAATGATTTATTGTTATGTTGTGGAACACGTAATAATGATTTCATTATGAGATGGGTGGGACCTATATCTCCCTTCAATGCATTGGGTAAAGATTTATATCTCATGAGATTGACATTGTTGGAATGGCAAGTTAATCTGGTTCAGTGATATAGGACTGGAATGATGAGTGAATTCGATTCAGTAAGGGACTTTGTCCACTAGGATGGTCTTGGTAGAAATGCCTTGGATGCTATGGAAATCATATCATGTGCTTAATGGTTTTCCACAATTACATGTTTTATCCTCATGCTGTTTTATCATGGTTAATGGTCCATTATGATCTATTCCTTACGCACTTCCAAGATTTGTGTCATTACTCATGATTTTGATATTTTATTTTCATGTTCTTACATTCAAATATTTAGGGTTTGTTTTGTGTTCTTCAGGATTACCCTTATTGAGCATTTGAGCTCACCCTTTTTATGTTTTCCTTTCCCAAGTATATAAAGAAAGATTTTAGGTAAGAAAACAAAAGGGGAAGATCTTTATGGGAGATGTTGAAGATCTTTCACCATGATTAGAAGATTATGTTCTGAGTTTCCAAAGACACTAAAATAATACGGTCTTTGGGCATCTGTTATTGTCATGTATTAAGTATTTTGAATAATTAATGTAATTTCCATATACGTCGTGTTTGGGTCTCTACATTTGGTATCAGAATGATGGTTTAGTCAACCTTTGGAAACTAGGATGCGAAAACATTATTGAGATCCCTAGAGATATTTCTAAGGTATGTCTAGGGATGTCCCTAAGGATAAGTATAAGTATAGGTTATAGTCCTTTAATTATAGTAACGATATTAGAATTAAAACTAATATGTTATATATTGTACATACTTATCCTTTATTATTTAGTTTACCTAGAATGATTTTGTCCTCTCACACTATTATTTTTGGGTTTTAGAAGATGGATGGAACCTGAAGGAACCGTGTTGATCAATATAATGGAAAATGCAATGATTGTACTCCTGAACAAACCAATGTTATGGGAGATGGAGTGAAAAATATTATTTCTATACTTACACAAGATATGAATCATTCTGGACTTCCAAATGAGTAGAGAAAGTTACAATATTCTATTGAGTCCTTCATGAGGCAACGTCCACCTTCATTCAATGGGTATTCTGATCTGCATAATGCTGAGAAATGGATCAGTAAAATTGAAAAGATATTTTCCATACTTTGATGTTTAGAACATGAAAAATTAATTTTAGCTCTTTACCATTTAGAAGGTGAAGCAGACCAGTGGTGGACTCTAATTAAGAATACAAGGCCCCAAGATGAAATTGAATCCATGTAATGGGATGAGTTCAATAACTTGTTTTTCAATAAGTTTTTACCTCTTATTCTTCGAACAAATATGGAAAAGGATTTCCTTGATCTTATTAAAAAGGATTATGAATCTGTTGGTATATACGAATCGAATTTTATAAGGCTTGCATGGTATGCATATTGCTTTATCATCTAACCTGAAAGTAAAGTTGTTCAATTTTTCAGTGGCTTAAAACCAAGTCTTCGAAGGGAATTAGCTATAAGAGACTTCAGTATCTATAAAGAAATTGTGTGTTGTGATATCAATGTAGAAATGGAAGTTGGTGTTACATATCCATCTCATGGTTTTTACATGAAATGAAAGATGGAGTTCAATGAAAAATCTCAAAATAATGATGAAAAGAAGACGAATGATTCTTTATGTTCAAACTGTGGAAAAAAGCATGGTGGATATTGCCTTAAAGGGACTAGAAAATGATTTATGTGTGAAAAAGAAGGACATCAAGAAACCTAGTGTTGAAGTAATGGGAAAAAGGTTTCTAATGATGTGAATAGAGAAAAGACTTCAGAGAACGCTCCACCAACACTTCAGTGCTACAAGTGCAAGGAAATGGGGCATTATGCTAACCAATTCCCTAATCCAATGGTGAATGATGATCGACATCAACAACCTATTAATGAAAAGGGAAAAGGGAAGTCACATGCAATCCCTATTGGAAATGTTGAGTATGACAACGATTTGGTGGAATGATTATGTTTTTATGTAATGGGATTCCAAAATAATGTTGTGGAATAAAATTTATAGTATTTTGGAATATTGGAATATCTATGTATTGGTTTATTGTGGTTTTCAATAATTATATGGTACCGATAACCATGAAAAGTGATTGAAATATTTTTGGAAAGCAGATGATATGAGCATAATGAAGGGATAAGGAGAAAATAATATGTTTGATGTTATTAATGAGCTCATTACTTATATAAGGACAAAGTGATATCATGGTTGGAGTATATATAATTTTTGGGATTTGGGTATGTGGAAAGAGTTAACTTTTGACAGCATTCATGTTTTCACTAAGTTATTATGGTAATCCGTGTTTCTAAAGAATACATGATTAAGGTATTCAAATGTTTGGAATGTGACCAACAAGATATATCTTATGATATATGGGGGATAAATGATGGTATTTGCGTGCTTGTTATGTGACCTTTCCAGTAATTGTTTTCTTTATACTATGATCTTGGACTGAAGTATTTTGGAAAAGCCTAAAGATTGGAATAAATTAAGTTAGACATAAAATAGTATAGTTGAAGGCTAGAACTTTTTTCGATATTATTTCTAGAATGTTATAATAATATAGTTTTAGAAAAAGGTACAAACTTAAAGACGAGAGAGAACCCATCATATTAGACAAGGTTGTAGGAATCAAACCCACAACCAAAGTGCGACAGGCCTTTATCGCCTACCACTCCCCTATAGGAAGTCCCTGGTTAGTAGAAACTAGTTTAATTTTATTATGAGTTATGATAGATAAATTATAAGTCCATTTTATGAACCATATACGATTAATCTCACCCTATATGGACTTATGTATATAACTTTTTCTAACCATATGTTTGAGACAGATGGAATGACCTATCATTCTATCGCATGATCTTCTAACACTTCATGGAGACAAATTCAACTTCATTTCATTAAGAGATGAAGTATAAATTGTTCAAGGCACAAACAACAGTCACATTGTACCAAAATCAAGTAAGTATTTCTTTTAATTCAAAAATTCATCAACATTAGGGAAATGATTTGAAAACCAAAAATTTTGTCCTAGTACTCTAATATCCAATGAATCAGATGGTGCCTTCGATCATAACAAATTTATGGTTGTGTGATTATTGGATTTTTCATATCCATGTTATCTACCACACTTCATCAAAACTTGATGGTTAAATTTCTCTTCCATATCCATACTTTCACCTATATTCTCCTATGTGGAAACCCAGTGATGAGTTACTTTGGGTATCCGTTATGTTTATAACAATCCTTTTTAAAATTATGATTTAATATTCCATTTTATGATGTGGGTTTCTATGAATGAAACATTCAAGTGGAAACCCATTTATAACCCCGACAAATTTCAATGGAGAAATTCATTTTAAGGGGGGTAGAATGTAACACCCTGATCTTTTATGAGAATTATTCATTTTAATTTCTTTGATGCCTTTTGATGTATGATACACCATGATTATCTTCCAATATACGCAACACGGTCTTATCTTTTAGAATACGCAACATTATTCTTGGATTGTATTACACACAAGAGCAACCTTCCTCGATAGCTTGCGTTGTACGCAATACTGAGTTTCACTAAACAACGATATGTTATTAAAATATTATATAAACTAGCCGTTATGAATATTAATACCCACTTTTTGAAATTTTATAAATTTTATATTTCAAAATGGACTTCATTTTTTGATTCGGAATATCGAAATTAGCCTAGGGTGAATTTTTGGTATTTTTCTGAAAACTTTAAATTTTTGATGAATAGTGAAAAACTGAGTTATAGTTTAAAACAAAATTTTAATTTCATTAATTATTTATTTTATTTAAATTTATTTTAGGTCAAAATAGATATATAATACCTATATAATTTCAATGTAATTCATTGGAGTCATTTAATAATAAATTTAGATATATAAAATTTTATTAAACTTTTCACCGTTTTTTACCCACCTCCTAGGAGAATTTGGAAATTTACATAAAACGTAATTTTACTGCTTCTATGAATGGAATTTAAAAAATCTGAGAGACATAATTAATTTAAATGAAAAAATGTGGTTCTATAAGATAAAAATAATTTTTGGTGATTAGTAACTTCTTACTTTTTTACCACTGTTAAAAGTAAATAGGGTAATTCCAGGTAAAAATGATATTATTATTACCCTAAAACTTGTCCTAATTCTATTGGATAAGTGTAATTAGACCAAAAACAACCATATAAATAAAATAGTAACCTCTTTGGTCCTTTTGGATTAGATTAGAAAACTTATTATTATTTTATTTAAACAAGAGGTAAAATAGGTAAAATCAAAGTTTAATAATTAAAAAAAATTTAATATAGGGTTATACATAAGATAAATTCGACTATAAATATTCATTAGAAAGATAAAATGATTTACTACTTAATGGTATTTTATTTATATTTTTTAGACATTAAATAATTTGATTTATTTGTGACACAATTATAATGCATTAATTACCTTATTAATGAAATATTAACATAATTGATATTATAATTACCAAAATAAATGTAATTTGAGACTTTTTATTAATTACACTAATATTCTAGGTTAATATAACATATTATAGTCAGTTATAATAATTTTTTTCGAAGTAAAAATGCTGTTATGAATTTAGAGAAAACAAAATACCAAATAGTGTCAAAATTGACATAAAAGAGTTTTTAGAAAAAATATTATATTATTAATTGATATAATGGTCCTAAATATCTATGGTTTGTCCAAATAAGTTATATAATAATATATATGACATTAATGAAACAATTGGGTTTATATTAGCAGTTTATAATACGTTTATTAACCATATTTTGTAAGAATACAATAAGACACGATAAAAGATAAATTATTTAACTTAGAGTTAAATCTAAACGATAAGGTTAAAATGGTAACATAAACTTGTCTAAAACCTATTAGTTGAGGGGATTTCGACCCATCCCTATCCTAGCCTTGAAATAAGTCACTTTGGAGCCATTATAAACCGAATATTATTTTATAAATAAATAATATTTTAAGTTTTTTCTAAGGTGCCCCTCTCCTCCCTTATAAAAGGGCACCTCCTCCCTCTCCTCTTTACACAATTTTGAGCCTTTAAGATCTGTCAAACCCTACCAATTTCTATTAAAAACTCTCTAGTTATATCATAAAGGTTCTAGTCTTCTCAAAAAACCATCCCTAGTTCCCTAATATGATGTTTAAAAGAGTCACATCGAAGAAGAGGAGGTTCGGATACGTACGAAGCATATCGGACCTAAGGTAAGGTATAATTATTCCAAACTCGTTCTTAACCAAGATTGTTTATTTGTAAGTATTTACTGGGGTTATATTTTTCATCCATGTCCATAAAATGTTTTTTATAAAGTGTTTAATATTCTTCAATGTATGTTTGAAGTCATTGTTACCCCTTTTTGGCTACTACTTTTTGTCATAGAAAGAATCTTTATTTTGTTTATCATATGAGGAACTTTTTGAATTTTTTGGGAAAAGTCTGAGGAGAATTTTTGTATCTTATATAGGATGAATGTATTTTTACGGTTTTATAACACCTTATTTATATGAATCTGCCTCTACAAGAATTCATGATTATTTTCAACAAAAGTCATTTTCTTTTAAAATTGCATGGTATTTTGTAGGAATTACCATTGGATCCTCCATTTAATCACATCCAAGGGTCACCGAATTCCCAATCCTATGCATTTGAAAATGCTTCCATAGATCTGGTTTATCAATTGAGTGATGAAATAGTCATCAACATTTCATAACTCAAGATGGTGTCACTATTCAATTATGTCATTGTGGAAGAAATCAATAAGATTATCGACATCCCTGAACCATATGGTTCTACCGCTGGCTTGATGACACCCATTGTGGACTATCATTAAAATGGAGAACTCCAATTTAACACACAAAAGGGAGATAAAATCTTATCAGGATAAATGATATTTTTTTTATCTAATGAAACAAATCATCAAATGTTAATCTATAATAACCTTGATGGGAACCTTCTCTGGTGAATTAATGGAGAAGAGGCCTATGTTGTCCTGAAGGTAGTACACACCTGAGCTTGTGGAACCCACCAGTTAGGATGAAATATTTTCAATCAAATCTAAAGGATTGGGTACTAGTCTCACAGTATAGCACAGGATTGGACTAAATTCAAAAAAATTTCTATTCCTAGTAGGTTCATGCCATCTTAATTAATCAACCCATGGATTTACTTCACACAACCAAATACTCCTAGACATTTTTTATATGGTAAATTGGGTCTATTTTACCATATTCACCCACTATGAACAAGATGATTAAATGAATCCGTAGTACATCCAAATTATTATCCATGTGGGCTAAAGCCACACCCTGTGAAATTAGTAAGGGAAATGAAAACTGTCCATTTAATGAGAGCCATCATCATAAACAGTTTTTGTATACCTTATTAAATAATGATGGACAACAACACCAATTTATATTCTCTATAATTGGAAAAACTATATCCGAATATTGATATGATTTCTAATATTTCATCCTCTTACCATGAACCGACTAACAAATAGAAAATGGAATTCAATAAAACCCGATAATATATACTCCATAAGTCGGTAAATAAGTATAATAAGTTTTGGTTAGAAAATATCCGACATGGATTGTGGGATTAATGGACTATGACCCACACTAACATATAGGGGACCCCATACTCATTAGTATATGGGACAGAGTAATTGTTTCTCACTGAATGTCAATTGACCTCAATCCACATTTCCATCATCGATTATTTATCCATTGATGAGGAATCCTAGAAAATATTGGATTAATTAGAGTGGTAAGATGAGAATAAATTGTACACCTTGCATCATTTTTATGTTCCCCAAAACTGGATTGCATGATCTTTTAATAAAAACAGTTATCCTCCTAGCATTCCTTGAAGGATGGATGGTGTTGTTTCCAGGAATCCAATGATACTCAGAAATAACCCTCAAATAATGGACCACAAGTGTGAGGGACCCAATTCCATAAACAAATTATACACCAATGTATCATATTTATTGATTTCAATAGACTGAGAGCTTACCACAACCCCCAAAAATTCAATGTTCTAGATGAAGTATTTGGGTAATCACAAGACACAATCATCCTAATCACATAACGTTAACATCATCTTACATCACCAATGTCTCGAGATAAAAAACTACACAACCCAAATATCCTAAATTTATGACATTAAACTACAAAACTCCATAATGTTTTCATTTGATGGGGCATCACCCTCATAATTGGTCATCTGCAATACCATTTTCCATAAATGTGTGTGGATTGATTTTTTTTTCACAAGATATGTAGTGATGCATATACCAATTTCGTAATGACCAATCAAAAATTCCCCTCCATTCATAAGATTATTTTCCTTCCATCCATTAGCCTAATGTCCTCTTTTAAAATTCGGATTATGTTTCTCGGTGGTCCAAAAAATAATCCAACCCATTAAAATAAGACACGATCATCCTAATCACATGATGTTAAATTGTATGGGACATCATAAATGTCAAAATAAAATATACTAAATGAAGAAAATAAACTCACAGTATGATGTTAAATGACACAACACCAAAATGTTCGTACCCAAGAAGATATCACCCTCAATATTGGTCGTCTACCATGCCAAATTGAATAACAATGTGTGGTTTGATTACAATACAAAAATGATATATAGAGACACATGGATTTTAAATCCTACTACAACCACCCAAAAGGTAAATAATTACCCTCCCTATAAATCATTCCATCATAAAATATATTTGGCTTGATTTATGACCAAATAAGATACATAATGGTTCTTAAATATTCATTTATGGGAAAATACAAGATTATTATTATATCATGCCGACTCACCCATCTTGTTACCAAAAAATATCAAACCAAACAACCAATGTCATTACCAAAAGACATTAAATTACCTATTTCCTCATGAAATACATGTGGCTTGATTCCATTAATAGTAGGATGCATAGTGGTTCCTACACCTCATTACATGGGCCCTTCCATGAAATACATGAAATACTCCCTCTCATGAATAAAATCTAAATTGATGTAGGGGACTCTAAAGAGGGTCCTATTTTTTCATCTAATTAATGTAAAACTCCCATTCCATGCATATGAGTCCGATATGTGAATGGAATAAAATTTAGAAATACGTCAATCTTGATTCATTTCAACACATGATATGTAGTGACTCCCGAGTCTCCAATCATGGGCCTAGATACCACAATTAAATAATCAATGAAAAAAATTCACCTCTATTTCTATAGATGAAACCAGTGTATAGATTTACCATTTAGAACTACATGTGGCTTGATTCCTTTCTTGAAAGTAAACATAGTAATGCGCAAATCTATGATCTCGTGTCCATATGCAATAATGGATAAAAATTCCCACCTCATTGTGAATGGGTCAAATATATATAGGAAGTTAGATGAAAAATTTGTATGTCTTGATTATCATTTTGACATAATATGTAGTGATGCATGAATTTTTCATCGTATTTCTACACCTGAAAATGAAAAATTCCCCTATCCTTGATTTTATCCCTATGTGTGGAGGAATAAAACATTTCCACCCCATATTTCTAACTCTGATCATATCTCACATGCGGTTAGTATTTTCAATAGGGGATTTTCTACATGATCAAGTTGTATCATTTCTCATTAGGGCCTCTATGGTAATGGTAGAATGACTATAAAAGGCACACCAAATGTTGTCACCACACAATGTTAAAATTCACAATCAATGATAGTTTAAGAACTACATATTACTTAATTCCTTCCATCATAGGATACATGGTGACACCTAGGTCTTTAATATATGGTTCTCCTGAAATATTTATTCTTCATGTTGGGTTACCTATATCCTTATAGTATGACATTAAACTACTTGGATGATGTCCAGAATGAATGACATTAAACTGTATAGTAACTCAAGAACTATGTGTGGATTGATTTTTGTTTTAATGATATACATAGTGATTCCTAGACCATGTGTCCTTGTCCCAACCACAAATAAAAAATTCCCCATATCCCATATACAAACCAAGATCTATGCCGTAGATAACATGTTTGGGATCCTCATTAAGGGATTGATCACGAAAACAGAAATGTACCACTACATATAATAAACATATATGTTTGGAATTTCACACTCTAGGGATAATTGTGGTATAAATATTTATTAGATACCTGAAATGTTTCCTTCAATTCATTATAATATATGTAGATGGAAATTTAATATAATCATAATCATCCCTCGGCCATTAGAAATGGTTGGTTAGTGTTCTGAGGATACCTTTGTTGGAATATGAATATTATTCCCTTGTTGTATCTGTATTAGATTCCCACACCAATGTCATGCCAACCAATGAAAAAAATTTCCCCATGATATGCCTCTTCTATCTCCATAATTCCCAATGGAGTTTTCTTATATAATTTAATCTAATCTGTGAATCCCCAGAATCATGGTTTCCACTTTATTTCCCCTCACTTCCAGGGTATTTTAGAACATCCTAGCCTAATAGCCCTACTATCACTCATTATTTCTTTCAAAAATAGTCCTATCAGTATGACCTAAAATTAGAATACCATTTTCAATCCTAATCACATGATGTTGAAATATATTGATGATATCCTACTTGCATGAAAAAAAATTTCCAGATGTTCAGAACTATGTGGATTGATTCATTCCATCGCATGATACATAGTGACACCCAAATATCTCATTTTAGGTTCAGAAGTAGAAAATAATAAAATTGACATTTTCTAGTTCACAATTCATACTTGCATAGAAATCCTAGTAAGAACTTCTTATGGACTAATTCTCTCTTTCAAGGAAAATGTATTGACACCCAGATTTTATATCTCGGTCCAGTCAAAATAAAAAAATTACCCTTATCTTCTATGCATGAGTTAGATCTCCATAAGTGGGTCCAATATGTGTCTCAACCCACTCATGAGCTCATATTCAAATTAAAATCCTCCTTCCCCTTACAATATATTGATAAATGCATGTGGAAAATCCAAATAACAAGGTATGAATTGATTATAATTTTGAATAGATACAAAGTGAAACTCAAACAATGTATATCAGACCCAACCATTTTGAAAAAAAAATCCTCTTACTTATGGTTTTGATCGGTGTTAGGGAAGAGTTTATACCCATTCCAATAAAATTTCAACAAGAAATACTACTACCATGTTCATGAACTCTCTTTTGACAAACCAATATCAATGTCTGGGGAAGTCTACATAATCATAAACCTCCAAGGAAATCGAAAGTGGTGGGTCAGTGTTCTATAGTAACCTTTTTTTTATTATTCAAAATATTCCTCAAATGGATCATCTTAAGTCACTAATAACAAAGGCCTATTAACCAACGAAAATTTCATCCCCAAGAGAGGATTTTCTAGTGTACTTACTCCCCATTGATTTTTTTCATCCACCACTACTCATTGGATTTATAACCCACTATATTGTAGCTTAAAACTTCTCATATTCATTCCTAATGATGATGGAATATTATTGGATTGATTGTTATGAAAAAAAATTATCCCTCAGTCCAATTTAGGTGACCCTAACTATAGCCCAAAAAAATTTTCATAATAAGACATTAAAATAAAAAATCCATGTAATATATGTGCCATATTAAATAGAATGATGCTCCAAATATCATTTTCACAAGGAAAATTCCTGTAGAAGTGGTTTCTCATTCATGGACAGTGCCGATTGGGACACCCTTTTCATTTTTAGACGTCATTACCATGGAAATACACATTTCGTGTTCTTGAGAAATATGAAATTTTACAAATCATTTTTTGATAAAAAAAAGTAGGGTTAGTGTTCTTCAAAAAAACATTTTTTAACTATCGAAAATATTCCATAGTTGGATCTTCATAAGTTTCCCAGACAAAAATTATGTCATCAAAGGAAAATTCACCCTAATAGAGGTTTCTCCGATCTCTGTACGCCAAAATAAACATCTTCATGGAAACTATTCTTATGGTTACTCTTCACGTAGTTTTCTCGTATCATGTCTCGGATTAATAAATAATAAAATAAGGGTAAAGTTTCTCCCAATTCGTGTTTGTAGAATATTGGGACATTTTTACCTAGTATTCTCTATTGTTGTCTTTACCCCATAATTCATGGTCAAATATTTTCAGCATAATACATTGTCTTCATTACACCATCTTTTAAGAACTAAATTGTCAAATTAGAAGATAAATGATACTATATAATATGAAAACTCACAAAGGGAACCCTTAGTAAAAGTTTATTACTGGCCCTCTAGGCTAATTATTTGCAGGGTTTAGGAAAAAATTGATAATGAAAAAAAATTATTAAAGGACCAAAATACTAGGTAAAAACCCCAAAGTTTATCCTATGAAAATTATATGTTACGCCTGTTAGGACCATACCATAATGGATCTTGGGAAAATTTTGGGTGGTAAAAGGAATGACACAATTATTTAAGTATTTCCCATGTAAACCTCACAACATTCAAAACCACACTTGTTGAGTCCCTCGACTTTGGAAAAAATCAGATTATTTCATGTTAATGTAAACTTGACTATCCTTGATTGTGATTGAGATTGATATCTAGTGATGAAACCACTCAAGTCCTCTAGGGGATTCACTTTCAAAACAGACTGAAAATTATGATTGATTTGGATTGCAAGATAAGATAAATGATAAGTGTGGGAGGTAAAACAAGTTATTATTTATTTATTTAATCATAATGGAATTGAATCCACATTTGGGCGTCTCTCCTAGAATTTCATAAACAAATATATAGAAAAAGGACCTAAACAGGCTACATTGATACAGTGAAGCTCAAATTCCTTTAGTCAACAAAGTGACTACTTCCTAACACAAGCCATCATGGGGCCATTCAAAACTAGTTCATTTCCCAGCATTGGTTTTATCTATTAGAAACATTTTCTAATGATGGACCTGATATATTGATCCATCTTTTTATTACTTCAAAACATACTTTTTGTGGATGAAAGTTTCACAATTAACCTAGCTATGTGAGCTTAACATTCTCAAAACATTGCAATTTGTGTGACCACATGATCCTAAGATCATTATTCTTCGACAATAATGTAATGTATCTTAGTTTTAGTATCCATTATGTATTCCACATTATTATTAGATTAATTAAATTTAATAAGTTCACATTCAAAAGAAGTTAAGACTTCTCGAGCAATGAGTATATGGTAGATATGAATATGTATGTTCCAGTAATCCAACCCACCAAAACATAAACCATGGAAAATTTAAAAAAGGCTATTTTCCCTGTTAGCTATTTCCATAAGGGGGGATTTGTGAATAGAATAAAAATTTGGTTCTATGTCCATTTTCATACAACGTGGTGTTTGATAGTAACCGATGGATCTAGACCCTATTCACTCACTAACATGAGTATGTAATCTAAATTGTAGTCATAGAAGAAATGTTTTTTTAAATAAATATTACTACAAAGTGGGGAAATATTTCATATCTACCTTCTTTCTAGTCTCGAGAACCATGCTGATAAGCCCAATATCAACTGGGTGTGTTCCCAAATCTGTTCCAATGCGGTCAGTGCTTGTAAAGATACAAGTAGTTCTAATTGAAAGAATCATATCTAAAAATCCTTCAATAAGGTTTGAGTTTTAATATGAGGCTCCCCTGAGGCACTTATAGAATCAGGATGCAATGTATTATCCCTTTGAAACTGAGTAGGAATGTGTGTCTGACACCAATTTGGGAGTGTGCAGTGGTTTATGAACATTTTAGTTTTTTTTCCATAAGGTCCTTTCAAGATAGTATTTTATGAACATTATTAAATAATCCCATGATAGGTTTATAAGAGCTTCTAAACAAGGAAAAATGAATTTTCATGCATGAATCATTACACATCATCATCTTCGATATCTAGAGAAGGATAACTAGTTGTGACCCTTAATCTAGAAAAGATTAAAAGAGGAAGCCCATTATATATATATATAAATATTCATGCCAATTTGTAAGGATTATAGAGTTCTCAAATGGTTATTCCATCCACCCATGTATCCATAGTTCCATCTCGCAATGATATTATGTATGAGAATTCCTCTGTAGTCACTTTACCATTATCGAGCACCATTCTTGAAGGTATAAGGTAGTTGATGAAAAAATAGGGGAAAAATAACTCAATTTTATTATAATGTCATCGTGGCCAGGGGATTTCATTCTAATTGCAGTGATATTAAGGTGTGAAGGGTTAAATAATTAATTAGGGATCCTCATGATATGATGATATTCATAACATCAATATTATTATATGTATAATTTTTGGAATCGGGGATGTTATTTCATTGAAATTTATTGTTTTTTGTGTTTGTTTTCTATACTCGCATGGATGATCAGAGAATAAAGATGGTCTTCTCTGTGATTGTGAGATTTTAGCCTCATAGTTGTTGATGGAAATCTCCTTAATGATGATGAGCACCATGAAGGGTTTTGATGAAGATCTCTTGGGATACGACAAGATTTGTGAATAGAGAATTTCAATATTGAATTATGAATGGAGGTGTGTCGCAAAGATGGTTTTGATGACCAATAAAACCCAATAAGAGGTTTTGGGGTTATGATAATGGTCGAGAATATAAATATAAGGTGATCCCTCTTCACTTGGAATAACTAATTCTAATGAAAATGTATAATAACTCAGATTTCATGATGCAAATGGAGCTGCAAGAAACTTACTATCCATCAGAGCACGAGAATAAGGAAAATTTATTTTATAGTCTCGATGGATGAGAATACTTTTGAGAAATGTGTGCTTTGTGATGATAGGGTTTACCAAATTTAATTTTTGAGCTTCTAAATGGAGTTTGTTCCACGAAGGTTGGGGTTCTTCCTGAAGGAGTTTGTTCTACAATGGAATGGGACCTTCGTGAAGGGATCTTCACGAAAGATATTCATGATGGTTCTTCCTGAAAGGAAGTTTTGAACATTTGGTTTTATACGAATAGTTTTTTCATTTGCATCAAATTAGGACTTCGATGGAAGTAGTGTCTCATGCTTGACAGAGGTAAAGACATCAATACTGTAACGCCCCGACCCCAGTAACCTAGAGTCGGTGCATTATTACATAACATTGGCATGATCACAAGAAAGATCAAATCTCGAAAAACAGATTGGTTTAGTAGCCTTGGAAACACTAGATATATTCATAAAGTATTACATTAAATAATAAAGTGAAAAACTACTACAACAACATAATGTCTCCATAGTCCACACTATTATCACCTCATAATATCCCTGCAGGTCATTCATAACTTACTTCTTCACATCCTGGGAAAAATAAAAAATAGAAAAGGGGTGAGCTCAAATGCGTAGTAAGGATAACAATATAGAGGAAACTTTCAAAAATAATCATAAACATTAAAGGAAATTTATAACCAAAACAAAATCCATTTAAACTTGAACTTCAACATATTAAGGAAAAAGTAAAATGAAATAATTCCATTTACTTATTCACATGGATATTCTACTAATCGAATAATCACATGCAATATCAATAACCACTTTCATTATGATGGAATGCATAATGCCGGACAATCATAACAACATAGCCAAGGCCTCATGCCAAGAATACAAATAAGATTTTTCCAAGGCATTGTGCCAAGACACTAGTTTGTCTCATGAGACCTACCGATGCATCGAGGAGCTATAGCGGGCTCCACCCATCACATAATAAGTCCAATGCATTCCCATATGAAAAGGTTTAAACATATCATAAACATTCGTATTAAAACTAGCATACGAAATGTAAATACTTCATCCATTAACCATGAATGGTATAAAAATAACATATCCACAGTCAAACATATCACAAAACCTTCAATACAATATTGAAGTTTTGTATCATAATAAATCAACTTCAAATAAGCATAAAATCCCTCAAAGGATGTTGACATAGATGAAATCAAAACTCTTTTTAGAGAAATATCTCTTTCTATTTTTGAAATCATTTAAGAATCATATATTTATAAAATAAAACATTTTTCTTTCAAAGTATTCTTATAATATTGTTAGGGAAGCTTCGACGATTTAATAACGACAGAAAATAACCGCACCTGCCGTATAAGTTAAAAAGACATTCTTACCTTAATTCTGTCGAAAAGGTTAAAAGCACCTTGTTTGGAAAACGACGGAAATATTCCTTTATAAAACTCTTATAAAAAGTAAAACAAGTGTATAAATGACTTTAACCCATATTCTTTTAAATTTTAAAAATGTTTTGAAATACATTTTTAAGAAACATGGATGTGGATGATAAAGATATCCCAGTAGATTATTACGTATAAACAACCTCGGATAATGAAGAGATTGTGAAATAACCCTTACCTTGTACTTTTCCTTGGTTGGGGTAGGTTAACCTCTTGTATAATGGTGAAATAATTGTTATTAAATTATACAAGAATCATATACATTAATATGATATCATATATGATCATTTGACATTGATTTGTTAATAATATGTTAGTATTATTGTTGTTTCGGGTGTTAACTTACTCGTTTTCTTTTATATGTTTTGTTACATAAGCCATGTTTGTAATGGATTGGTTGTATCTTAATCATATAAAGAATGATATCAAGTCCTTAGATACTATTATTAATCATCAAATGAGAATTATACTTGAATGGATACGATGGAGAATTAATCTCATCACGTTCGTGGAGATGGTAGTCTGTACGTACGCACGACTGACAATATCATTCTTTTGAAATTAAAATAATATATAAATGTATGGTATATCATATATAAAGAATCATTGACATGTTATATTTATTATTTACATGAGTTACACATCATTATTATACCCATCCAAATAATAATATATTGAATAACAATTACACCACGATGTGGAGACGGTAAGCCGTACGTACGCACGTATGGTGACATGTTATTCAAAGGGTGGATAGTATAATGACCCATTCTTTACATACATTGTTAGTAATAAAAAAATGAACCACACTTATAAAAAAAAACCAGGAAAGGACCGTATAGGTATAGTGTCTTTAGAAACTGGGAAACATAAACAACTGGTTCATAAAGCGTCTACACTGTCTCCCATTTATTTCATCATATCTATAGTCCCTTTTGGCATATCTTACTTAATAACCTTATTCCTGACCTGGGGAAAGAAAAAATACAAAAGGGTGAGCTCAAATGCTCAAAAAGGGTAAACAAAAGAAATTCCAATCACATCATATACATAAGAACATAACTTTTGGAAATCTTAACCTGCAAAAGAAATCATAATCTCATAACATGGGATAAATCATAGTAGTGAAATGTAATCCCAATAATCATAACATAAAACATGAAACTTTGTGGCATACACACATAATCATAGAGAATCATTTCTTATTAGTCAAGACTCATTTCCAATACTATCTTAGTGGACAAAGTCCATTTCTGAACTGAGTTCACTCCTCATTTCAGTCCTGTTTCACTAAACCGGTTTAACCTGTCATTCCAGCCATGTCTATCTCATGAGATATAAAATCTTTACCCAATGCATTGGAGGGAGATATAGGTCCCACCCATCTCATTATGATACCATTCTTATGTGTGCCACGAAATCATAAACCATACATCATAGCATAACCCATGTAATAAAAATGGGAATCATTAAACATCGTGACATCATAAAAAAATTCATATAAGATAAAAGAATTCATAAAAATATTTCCATCACAACATAATCAAATCCATGTAATAATAGGGATAGAAACAGAACCCTTTATTATCTTAAATGGAATATAATTTTGATAAAACACTTGAACTCCATTCTTGAGGAAAATATCCTTTCTAATTCAAAAACATTTTTCCTTTCTTAACATGTTATAAAATTTTAAACTAAAAGAAGTTGATTAAAAATAAACTTGAAAACTTGTAATGTAAGATTCTTGGAATTTTTGTTTTAAAAATCCATTCATGCCGTATAAGTTAAAAAACATTCTTCTCGTACTTTTGTCGGAAAAGTCAAAAAGTACCTCGTACGAAAAACGACAAAAGATTCCTTTCATATCTTTTAATAAAAACTCACCGAAAGGTAAATTTGGATTTAAACAATTTTATGTGGATGGAAATAATATTACATATTGAGGAAACATGGATATGGATGATAAAATACACCCCAGTAAATACTAAAGTATAAACAATCTCGAATAAAAATGAGATTGTGATATTTCCCTTACCTTAGGACCGATATTCATGTACGTGTCTAAACCTCCTGTATAATGATTTAAATAATGTTATTGACTTATTCCAGAATCATAATAATTGTTATGATATCATATATGGTTCACTTATGACTTTATTTTACCCGTTGTTTTGTAAATTCCATATTAAAGAGCGTTTTGGGTAAAATCGTTTCATTTGTCATCTGTGTTTTGACTTGTAATTATTTATATGATTACATAGATCATGATTACTTAATTACAGAATATAAAACATGATTTATATATAATATATATTAAGAATATACATATATATAATAGATCAGTAAATGGAAAGAAATACACCGTTCATGGAGACGGTAGGCCGTACGTACGCATGAATGCTGTTTTCGTTTCCTTATTGAATTGAGTGGAATTAAGTAGATGACATAAATATATATATACATAAATCGAGTAGTATTATTATGTCATATATTTCATTATTACTTATTATATATACTTTATAATCATTCATGAATGGTTAACGTGGAGAATGAATCTCATCGCGTCGTGGAGACGGTAGTCCGTACGTACGCACGAGCGATGATATCGTTCTCATGATCGTTGAATTATATTGGAGTGTATGTATACTATTTCAAAATCAATATTACTTTACAATAGTCATATATAGTCATTATTTACACCATTATATCTATCCAAGTAAGGTGGTGGTGGAAAATATATTACACCACGGCGTGAAGACGGTAATCCGTACGTACACACACGCGGTGATTTCATTTTCTGTAGGATGGATAGATGGTGAAATAGGGCTGTTTCATAATTATAATAACATATCAGTATATGAGTGATACTGATGTTATTACTTCATAATAAAACAACTAAAGAAGAAGAAGTGGAAAAAGAAATAAAGATGAATGAATCGGTAACGAACATTACCTCTTCTTTGAAGTGCTTCTTTGAGACATCCTTTTAGGGAAATAAAACAGGTTTTTGAAGAATACCAGAACCTCTAGGATGTTTCTAGGGAAGTTGAGAGAAGAAATTGGCAGGGTTTGTCCAAGCTTGAAGGCTCAAAGTGGTGTGAGGAAGAGAGTGAGGAGGTGCCCTTTTATAAGGGAGGAGAGGGCTCCTTTGGAAAAACTAAAAATTTTATTTTATTATAAATCCAAATTCGGTATTAGATAGCTCAAAATTGATTTATTTCGAATCTAAGGTGGGGATGGGTCGAAATACTCTCATCAAATAGAATTTAGACAATTTTAGGTTCCAATTTTAGCCTTATCATTTAGATTTAACATTAAATTAAATAATTTTACTTTTACCGTGTCTTCTTGTGTTCTTATACTCTAAGGTTAATAAACTTACTATAAGCAGCCAAACGAACCCCAAGTTGTTTATTATTAATATAAATAACCTTATCTAATTCATTTGGCCGAACCTTATATTTTTATGAATAAAATAACAATTAATAATATAATATTTGTTTTAAAAACTATTTTATGTCAATTTTGACACTATTTAGTAATTGATTTTTGTGAAAATCATACCAAAATTATTAGTTCGAAAAAAGTTAAATAAATCAATAATAACATGTCATATTAACCTATAAAATTAGTATAATTCATAAATAGTTTCAAATTACCTTTATTTGGGTATTTATAACATCAATTATGTCAATATTTCATTAATAAGATAATTACTGCATCATTTTTGTGTCATAAATAAATTAAATTATTTAAAGTCTAAAAATTAAAAATAAAGTATCATTATGTAGTAAATCTTTTTATCTTTTTAATGAATATTTATAGTAGAATTTATCTTATTTATAACCCTATATTAAAAATGATTTAGTTATTAAACATTGATTTTAACTATTTTAACCCTTCTTTAAATAAATTAATAATAAATGTCCTAATCTAATCCAAGTGGGCCTAAATGGTCATATTTTATTCCTAAGTTTGTTTTTGGTCAAATTACACTTATCCAATAGAATTAGGACATGTGTTAGGGTATCAATAATATCATTTTTAACCTTAATTACTCTATTTACTTTTAACCGTGTTAAATAAAAGTAAAAAGTTACTATTCACCAAAAATTATTTTCATCTCATTGAACCACATTTTACTTACTGACATCAACCGTCTCTCTCGGATTTTTGAAATTCCACTCACAGAAGTGGTAAAATTGTGTTTTATGAAAAATTCAGTTTTTTAACTACCACTTAGTGGTTTCACTATTCATCAAAAATTGAAAGTTTTCAGAAAAATACCAAAATTTCACCCCAGGATAATTTTAATATTCCGAATCCAAAAATGAAGTCCATTTTGAAAAATAAAATTTCTAAAATTTCAAAAAGTGGTTATTACTATTCATAATAGCTAGTTTTAATAATATTTTATTAGCATATCATTGTTTAGTGAAACTCGGTATTGCGTACGACGCAAGCTATCGAGGAAGGTCACGATTTCGTGTAAAGAAAGACAAGAAAGTGTTGTGTGTAGAAAAAGATTCCTTTGATGATTTATATAACATAAAAGTCTCGGGTGTCACATTCTACCCCCCTTAAAATGAATTTTGCACTCGAAATTCATCACTTTGTAACAAATAGATGAGGATACCTCGCCCTCATCATATCCTCAAGCTCCCATGTAGCTTCTTCTAATTGGTGGTTCCTCCATAAAACTTTCACCAATCATGTGGCCTTATTTCATAGGACTTTTTCGCTACGATCCAGAATCTCTATCGGTTGTTCTTCAAAAGAAAGATCCTGCTCCAGCGGTACAACTTCTGAGTTGAGTACATGTGAAGGATCAGGTATGTACTTTCTCAGGAGAGATACATGGAACACATCGTGAACTTGAGAGAGATTCGGAGGAAGCGCCAATTGGTAAGCTACATTCCCTACACGATCCAGTATTTCGAAAGGACCAATATATCTAGGGCTCAACTTCCCCTTCTTTCTAAATCTCATGACCCTCTTCTAGGGAGATATTCGTAAGAACACTTTATCACCCACTTCAAACTCTAGGTATTTTCTTCGGTTGTCGGCATAACTTTTCTGTCGACTCTGAGCTGCTCTTATGTGTTGTTGAATAGATCTGACCTTTTCTACCATTTCATCAACGAGATCAGGTCCTAATAGCTTTCTTTCCCCAACTTCATCCCAACAAGTTGGAGTCCTGCATTTCTTTCCATAGAGAGCTTCATAAGGAGCCATATGAATACTGGACTGAAAGCTATTATTATAAGAAAATTCCACCAAAGGTAGGTATTGATCTCAACCACCTTTGAAATCCATAGAGAAAGCTCTCAATATATCTTCTAGAGTTTGAATTGTTCTCTCAGACTGACCGTCTGTCTGAGGATGATAAGTAGTGCTGAAACTTAACTCTGTATCCAGAGTGTGTTGAAGACTTCGCCAGAACATCGAGGTAAATCTCAAATCCCGATCAGATATAATAGAAAGTGGTACTCCATGCAATCTTACCACTTCCTTTACATATATCCTGGCATGCTTATCCAGAGAGAAATCATCTCTAATAGCGATGAAGTGTGCAGACTTTGTAAGACGATCAACTATGACCCAGATAGTATCATTGCCTTTGGATGTTTTTTGATGTCCGGTGACAAAGTCCATAGTGATGTTTTCCCATTTCCATTCAGGTATGGGTAATGGTTGTAACATCCCCTTAGACTTATGTCTCTTAGCTTTAACATGTTGACAAACCATGCATCGAGAGACATATTCAACAACATCTCTTTTCATGCCATCCCACCAGAAGTACTCTTTCAGGTCCCTATACATCTTCGTGCTTCCAGAATGAATAGAGAATAAAGAACTATGAGCCTCATCCAGCAGCTCCTTCTTTAATAATGGGATGGGAGGAACACAAACCCGATTCCTGAACTTTATTATCCCATCACAATCAAGGTTGAATTCAGGAACATTTGTCACCTTCTTTTGTAACTCTACATCTTCTTTAGGTGCCTCTTTAATCTTCACATGTATAGATGGTTGAACATTCATTTTAGAAAGATACAATTTTCCCCCTTCCATTATAATTCCAAGATCCATCCTTTGTAAATACATAAATATTGGATCTTTTGTGATCCTCATCATGGATAAACTGGCATGGTCTTGTTGACTTAATGCATCTGCCACCTTGTTTGCTTTCCCAGGGTGGTAATGGATTGAGCAGTCATAATCCTTAATCAGCTCCAACCATATTCTTTGGTGCATATTCAGCTCCTTTTGTGTGAAATTATACATTAAACTTTTATGATCAGTATAAATGTCACACCATTCTCCATAAAGATAATGCCTACAAATCTTTAATGCAAAGATTACCGCAGCTAACTCCAAATCATGAGTTGGGTAATTTTTCTCATGTATTTTCAACTTTCATGAGGCATATGCTATCACCATATCATTTTGCATGAGAACACATCCCAGTCCCTTCTTGGATGCATCACTATAGATCACAAACCTTTCTCCACTACAAGGAAGTGTGAGTACAGGTGCACTGGATAACCTTCTTTTCAACTCCTTGAAATTCTCTTCACATTCCTCCGTCCAAACAAACTTAACTCCTTTCCGAGTCAACTTGGTGAGTGGATTAGATAATCGTGATAAATCTTTCACAAAACGTCGATAATATCCAGCCAAACCAAGAAAACTTTGGATCTCAGTTACTGTTGTTGGTATCGACCATCTTTCAAAAACCTCTGTTTTTCTGGATCCACAGATATCCCATCTTTTGAGATTATGTGACCCAAAAATGAAACTTCTTAAAGCCAAAATTCACACTTGGTAAATTTGGCATAATGCTTCTCCTTTCTTAGGGTCTTCAATATAATTCTCAAGTGATCTTCATGTTCTTCCTTGCTCTTTGAATAGACAAGAATATTGTCTATAAAGACTACCACAAACTGATCAAGATAGTCTCTAAAGACTCTATTCATCAGATCCATGAAGATAGAAGGGGCATTAGTAAGACAAAATGACATCACTATAAATTCATAGTGTCCATACCTTGTACAGAAAGCTATATTTGGTATATCCTCCCTTTTGACCCTTAATTGATGATACCCTGAACGAAGATCAATCTTGGAAAAGTATTGAGCTCCGCGTAGTTGGTCAAATAGGTCATCAATGCACGGGAGAGGATATTTGTTCTTGATAGTGATCTTGTTAAGTTCTCGATAATCAATGCGTAGACTCATTGATCCATATTTCTTCATAACAAACAGAACAGGTGCTCCCCAAGGTGACGCACTAAGGCGTATGAACCCCTTATCAAGATTCTCTTGGAGTTGCTTCTTCAATTCCTACAACTCAATTGGGGCCATTCTATAAGGTGACTTTGAAATAGGAAATGCACCTGGTACGAGTTCTATTGAAAACTCAACTTCACGATTTGGTGGAAGACCCAGTAATTCCTCCGGAAAGACGTCATCAAACTCCCGTACAATGGGAATATTCTTAATCGTGAGTTTCTCACCAACCATTTGCGATAAATAACCTTCATTTAGTGGAATCAAGACCCATAAGATGGAATAAATTTCTAGTGGGAGGTTATGTTCATCCTTGCATTGATAGAAGATCATAGATTGATCTAGAATATGAAATGTGACTTCCCTTCTTTGGCAATTTATATGAGATCCATATAATGAAATTCAATCCATGCCAAGAATCACATCAAATTCCACTATAGGAAGGATCATAAGATTTGCAGGAAGCACTTTCCCACAAACTTCAATCGGAGAATAATTATAAACTTTTGATGCGACTGTTGTGCCATTAGGGGTTGTCACAGCTAACTCAACATCTAATTGTTGAGGTAATACGGTGATATCCTTAGAAAATTATTCAGAAATAAAAGAGTGGGTGGATCCAGAATCAAATAAAACATTTTCTACTTTAGAGTGGATGGTAAATGTACCTTTCACCACATCGTTATCGTACTCCACATCGCTGATAGAAATTGCATGTGACTTTCCTTTGTCTTTACCCTTAAGAGTTTATTGACGTCGACCATCATCATCAACCCTTGGATTTGGTCATTGATTGGCATAATGCCCCATATCCTTGCACTTGAAACATTGAAGTGTAATAGGTTCATTTTGTGCATCCCTTCCTTTTTTTGCATCATTATACATCTTCTTCCCATCATTATGGCATTCAAATGCCTGATGACGTTCCTTTCCACATTTGAATCATTTACTTTTCCCTTTAAGACAACTCCCTCCATGTTTCATTCCACACTTTGAGCATAAGGGAAAGCTCATATTCTTTTCAGTGTGCTCTTTAGATTTTCCTTTGAATTCCATTTTCCTCTTCTTATCAAACCCATATGACTGATGGGTTACTCCAATCTCCATCTCGACTTTGAGAGCACATCGAATGATTTCCTTGTAGCTATTGAAGTCCCTTATGGATAACGCCCTTCGAAGACTTAGTTTTAAGACACTAAAGAATCGATCGATCCTACTCTCAGGTTGGATAATAATACCAGAAGAGTAACTTGAAAGTCTTGTAAAATTAGCTTCATAAGTACCAACAGATTCATCATCCTTTTTCATCAGTTCAAGAAACTCTTTCTCCATCTTTGTTCAGAGAATACGAGGGATGTACTTATTGAAAAATAAGTTCTTGAACTTGTCCCATTCCATGGACTCAATTTCATCCCTTTTCCTCATATTCTTAATAAGATTTCACCATGGATCAGCATCTCCTTCCACATGATACACTGCTAGGATGACTTTATCATGATCAGAACATTGAAGAACTGAAAATATCTTTTCAGTAGTACTAATCCATTGTTCAGCAACTAATGGATCAGTAGACCCGCTAAAAGAAGGTGGACGCTGCCTCATGAAGGATTCAACAGAATGTTGCTCCTTACTTTTTTCTTTTGGAAGTCCTGCATGAATCATAGCTTGAGAAAGTTGTGTGAGCATGGCTACAAGATTTTGAATTCCAGCTCCCATAACTTTTGGTTGCTCCGGGGGACAATCATTGCATTTCCCGTCGCATTCCGCATTAACACGGTTCCTTCGAGTTCCAGCCATTGACTAAAACCAAGAAGAATAGTGTGATACACACTAATTATAATAGGAAAACCACATAATCAATAATAAAATTTCACACTGAAGGTCTTATCCTAGGTTATTCATGGTCATTTCTAAATCACTAAGATTGTCTTCTATGCTTAGAATTATCCTTAGGGTTTTTACTAAGGCTTTCACATCCTAGTTTCCAAATGTTGACTATACCTTTCTTATGATACCAACTATAACGACCCATAATTTACATACATTGTGAGTACTTCAAAATTGAAGCACAATTATTACAACAAAACTAGGAAAGGACCGTATAGGTATAGTGTCTTTAGAAACTGGGAAACATAAATAACTGGTTCATAAAGTGTCTATACTGTCTCCCATTTATTTCATCATATCTATAGTCCCTTTTGGAATATCTTACTTAATAACCTTCTTCCTGACCTGGGGAAAGAAAACATACCAAAGGGTGAGCTCAAATGCTCAGTAAGGGTAAACAAAAGAAATGTCAATCACATCATATACATAAGAACATAACTTTTGTAAATCTTAACCTGCAGAAGAAATTATAATCTCATAGCATGGGATAAATCATAGTAGTAAAATGTAATCCCAATAATCATAACTTAAAACATGAAACTTTTTGGAATACACACATAATCATAGATAATCATTTCTTATTATTCAAGACACATTGCCAAGACTATCTTAGTGGACAAATTCCATTTCTGAACCGAGTTCACTCCTCGTTTCTATCCTGTTTCACTAAACCGGTTTAACCTGCCGTTCCAGCCATGTCTATCTCATGAGATATAAAATCATTACCCAATGCATTGGAGAGAGATATAGGTCCCACCTATCTCATAATTATACCATTCTTATGTGTGACACAAAATCATAAACCATACATCATAGCATAACCCATGTAATAAAAATGGGAATCTTTAAACAACGTGACATCAAAAAACAATTCATATAAGATAAAAGAATTCATAAAAATATTTCCATCACAACATAATCAAATCCATGTAATAATAGGGATAGAAACATAACCCTTTATTATCTTAGATGGAGAATAATTTTGATAAAACACTTGAACTCCATTCTTGAGGAAAATATCCAATCTACTTCAAAAACATTTTTCCTTTCTTAACATGTCATACAATTTTAAACTAAAATAAGTTAATTAAAAATAAACATGAAAACCTGTAAATGAATATTCTTGGAAATTTTGTTTTAAAAATCCATTCATGCCGTATAAGTTAAAAAACATTCTTCTCGTACTTTTTTCGGAAAAGTCAAAAAGTACCTCGTACGAAAAACGACAAAAGATTCCTTTCATATCTTTTACTAAAAACTCACCGAAAGGTAAAATTGTATTTAAAAAATTTTATGTGGATGGAAATAATATTACATATTTAGGAAACATGTATGTGGATGATAAAATACACCCCAGTAAATACTAAAGTATAAACAATCTCGGATAAAAATGAGATTGTGATATTTCCCTTACCTTAGGTCTGATATGCTTTGTACGTGTTCGAACCTCCTGTATAATGATTTAAATAATGTTATTGACTTATTCCTGATTCATATCCATTGTAATGATATCATATATGGTTCACTTAGGACTTTATTTTACCCGTTTTTTTGTAAATTCCTTGTTAAAGAGCGTTTTGGGTAAAATCGTTTCATTTGTCATCCATGTTTTGACTTGTAATTATTCATATGATTACATAGATCATGATTAATTAATTACTTAATATAAAACATGATTTATATATAATATATATTCATAATATACATATATATAATAGATCATTAAATGGAAAGAAATATACCGTCCATGGAGACGGTAGGCCGTACGTACCCATGAACGCTGTTTTCGTTTCCTTATTGAATTGAGTGGAATTAAGTAGATGACATAAATATATATATACATAAATCCAGTAGTATTATTATGTCATATATTTCATGATTACTTATTATATATACTTTATAATCATTCATGAATGGTTAACGTGGAGAATGAATCTCATCACGTCGTGGAGACGGTAGTCCGTACGTACGCACGAGCGATGATATCGTTCTCATGATTTTTGAGTTGTATAGTGTATGTATACTATTCCAAAATCAATATCACTTTACAATAGTCATATATAGTCATTATTTACACCATTATACCCATCCAAGTAAGGTGGTGGTGGAAAATAGATTACACCACGGCGTGGAGACGGTATTCCGTACGTACGCATGCATGGTGATTTCATTTTCCGTATGATGGATAGATGGTGAAATAGGGTTGTTTCATACTTATAATAACATATCATTATATAAGTGATACTGATTTTATTACTTCATAATGAAACAACTAAATAATAAGAAGTGGAAGAAGAAATAAAGATGAACGAATCGGTAACGAACATTACCTCTTCTTTGAAGTGCTTCTTTGAGTCATCCTTTTAGGGAACTAAAATAGGTATTTGATGAAGACCAGAACCTCTAGGATGTTTCTAGGGAAGTGTAGAGAAGAAATTTTCAGGGTTTGGCCATGCTTGAAGGCTCAAATTGGCGTGAGGAAGAGAGTGAGGAGGTGCCCTTTTATAAGGGAGGAGAGGGGCTCCTTTGGAAAAACTAAAAATATTATTTTACTATAAATCCAAATTCGGTTTTAAATAGATCCAAATTGAAATATTTCGAAGCTAAGGTGGGGATGGTTCGAAAGCCTCTCATAAAATTGAATTTAGACAAGTTTAGGTTCCTATTTTAACCATATCATTTAGATTTAACATTAAATATAATAATTTTACTTTTACCGTGTCTTCTTGTGTTCTTATACAATAAGGTTAATAAACTTACTATAAGCAGACAAACGAACCCCAAGTTGTTTATTATTAATATATATAACCTTAGCTATGTCATTTGGCCGATCCTTAGACTTTTAGGAATAAAATAACAATTAATAATATAATATTTGTTTTAAAAAATATTTTATGTCAATTTTGACACTATCTAGTAATTGATTATTGTGAAAATCATAACAGAATGATTAGTTCAAAAGAAGTTAATTAAATCAATAATAACATGTCATATTAACCTATAAAATTATTGTAATTCATAAAAAGTCTCAAATTACATTTATTTGGGTATTTATAACATCAATTATGTCAATATTTCATTAATAAGATAATTACTGCATCATCTTTGTGTCATAAATAAATTAAATTATTTAAAGTCTAAAAATTATAAATAAAATATCATTATGTAGGAAATATTTTTATCTTTCTAATGAATATTTATAGTCGAATTTATCTTATTTATAACCCTATATTAAAAATGATTTAGTTATTAAACTTTGAATTTCACTATTTTAACCCTTCTTTAAATAAATTAATAATAAATGTCCTAATCTAATCCAAGTGGGCCTAAATGGTCATATTTTATTCCTAAGTTTTTTTTTGGTCAAAATAAACTTATCCAATAGAATTAGTACATGTTTTAGGGTATCAATAATATCACGTTTACCCTTAATTACCCTATTTACTTTTAACCGTGGTAAATAAAAGTAAAAAGTTACTATTCACAAAAAATTATTTTCATCACATTGAACCACATTTTACTTACTGACATCAACCGTGTCTCTCGGATTTTTGAAATTCCACTCACAGAAGCGGTAAAATTAATTTTTATGAAAAATTCAGTTTTTTAACTACCACTTAGTGCTTTCACTATTCATCAAAAATTGAAAGTTTTCAGAAAAATACCAAAATTTCACCCTCGGATAATTTCGATATTCCGAATCCAAAAATGAAGTCCATTTTGAAAAATAAAATTTATAAAATTTCAAAAAGTTGTTATTACTATTCATAACAGCTAGTTTTAATAATATTTTATTAGAATATCATTGTTTAGTGAAACTCGGTATTGCGTACGACACAAGCTATCGAGGAAGGTCGCGATTTCGTGTAAAGCAAGCCAAGCAAGTGTTGTGTGTTGAAAAAGATTCCTTTGATGATTTATATAACATAAAAGTCTCGGGTGTTATAGATATAATACTGAATATGGTTGTACCATATTTATAATATCATCACAGTATATATATGATACTGGAGTTATTATTTTATAATGGTAATAACAAAGAAAGAATAAGTGGAAGAAGAAAGGAACTTGGAAAAGGGTGGTGAAATCATTACCTCTTTTTCGGGTTCATCCTTTTCATTTGATCAAAAGGGGTCCTTATGTTGGCTTTTTGATCAAACTAAGGCCTCTAGGTTGTAGTGAGGGAAGTTGGGAGATTATTTGGGCAGATTTTGTCCGAACCAAAAGGCTTTGAAGGTGTGAAGAAATGAGAAGGAAGAGTGCCCTTTTATAAGAGGGGTGAGGGGCACCTTTGGAAAATCTAGAAATATTAGTTTATAATAAATTCATATTAGGTTTTTAATGGCTCCAAAGTTGATTATTCAAAGGTTAAGGTGGGTATGGGTCGCAAACCACTAAACCAATAGAATTTAGACAGGTTTGGGTACTTATATTAACCTTATCGTTAAGTATTAACTCTAAGTTAATTAGTTTCACTTTTACAATGTCTCTTTGTATTTTTATATTATATGGTTAATAAACTTACCATATACATCCAAGATACACCCAAGTGGTCCATTAATAATACACCTATCATGATATAAGTCTCTTGGACAAACCTTAGATTTTTAGGAATTTAATATCAGTTAATAAGATAATATTTGTTTTAAAAACTCTTTTATGTCAATTTTGACACTATTCAATAGTGGATTTTTGTGAAACTCATAACTGAATGATTATTTCGAAAAATTTTAATTAAATCAATCCTAAAATGTCATATTAACTTAGAAAATTATTTTAATTCATAAAAAGTCTCAAATTATATTTATTTGGGTATTTATAATATCAATTATTTTAAATTTTCACTATTATGGGAATTACTTCTTAATAATTGTGTCATAAATAAATTAAATTATTTAATGTCTAAAAATTATAAATAAACTATTATTATGTAGGAAATCTATTTATCTTTCTAATAAATATTTATAGTCATAAATCCAACATATATATCCTTATGTAAAAAAATATTTCCTAAAAGATATATGCCTGTGTCATTTTTGTATTCATTTTAACTTAATTAAAATAAAGTGTCCCTATCACCTACAAGTGGCACCATGGGGTCCAAAAATCAACCGAAAGATTCCTATGGTCGAAAATGTATCAACCAGTAAGGTTAGGACACGTTTTAGGGTAATTTTGTATTATTATAATATTATTTTTTAACCCTTATTTACAGGATTTACCCTTAACCATGGTAAATAAAATATTTACCGAAGTAATTATTCAAAATGTCTAAAAATAAAAGTTACCTATTTACACAATTTGAACATCCTGATTCCAAATATGGAATCCATTTTTCAAAATTCAAAACACAGAAGTGGCAGAAATTAATTTAAAATTAATTCCCGTTGTTAAAACAAAAAGCGTGTTTTTAAGAGATAATAACTATCAAAAGATTGGCAGTTGTTTATGTCCGGTTTAATTCTAAAATTATGTCCAATGACCAACATTATATTAAATGGTAAAAGTATATTATAAATATAATTTAAAACCACTCAAATTCATAATTTATCACTATTAATTATTTTGATTAAAAAAGTTGTTTTTAATTAAAATTTAGTAATTTTCACTATTCATCAAAATATTAATGTTATCCGAAAAGTACCAAAATTTCACCTTAGGATAAATTCGATATTCCGAATCCAAAAATGAAGTCCATTTTGAAATATAAAATATATTTAATTTCAAAAAGTAGGTATTACTATTCATAACGGCTAGTTTGATTGGTTATGGTGTGTTAGAACTCAGTGTTGCGTACAACACATGCTATCACATTATTCAAAGAGAAGCGTACTGTAGAAGCATGGGGTGTTACATTCTCCCCTCTTTCAAATAATTTCATCCTAGAAATTTCTAGAATACTTATCACATGAAAAGACTCGGGTGGTTCTTCATCATAAGTTTCCCGGGTTCCCACGTTGCCTCTTCCATCTTATGGTTTCTCCACAAAACTTTTACCAGACGTGTCGTCCGGCTTCTCAGTACTTGTTCTCTCGTATCAAGAATCCTGATGGGCTCTTCGCAATAAGACAGATCGGGTTCCTGTTCTAATTCCTCATAGGTGAGTACATGCATTGGGTCAGGCATGTATTTCCTCAACAGAGATACGTGGAACACATCGTGAACATTGGAGAGACTTGGCGGCATTGCCAATTGGTATGCTACAGCCCCAATTCGTTATAGAATTTCGAAGGGTCTGATGTACCTAGGACTCAATTTACCTTTCTTACCAAAACGTATGACTCCCTTCCATGGAGATACCTTAAGGAAAACATGATCACCGACTTCAAATTCCAAATCCTTCCTTCAATTATTGACATAGCTCTTCTGCCTACTTTGAGCTGCTTTGATGTGATTTTGGATTACCTTCACCTTTTCCACCGTTTCCTCCACCAGTTCTGGGCCTACAAGTTTTCTTTCACCAACGTCATCCCAACAGGTTTGTGTACGACATCTCTTTCCGTTTAACGCTTCATATGGTGCCATCTGAATACTCGAATGGAAGCTATTGCTATAGGAAAATTCTACTAGAGGTAAATATTGATCCCACATACCCTGAAAGTCAAGTGAGCAAGATCTCAACATGTCTTCTAAGGTTTGAATAGTCTGTTCTGATTGTCCGTCTGTCTGAGGGTGGTAAGAAGTGCTCAAATAAAGATTAGTATCCAGGGATTTCTGAAGGATTTTCCAGAATCTTGAAGTAAAACGGGGATCACGATCTGAAACAATCGATAGGGGTACTCCATGAAGTCTCACAACTTCATTAATATATAGTCTTGCTAGACGTTCCAGGGGTAGATCTTCTCTTATAGCAAGAAAATGTGCATACTTGGTAAGACGATCAATAATAACCCATATTGCATCGTTCCTTCTAGGATTATTTGGTAGCCCCATGACAAAGTCCATCGTAATATTGTCTCATTTCCACTCCGATATGGGAAGAGGTTGCATGACTCCTCTAGGTTGTTTCCTTCCAGCTTTAACTTGTTGACAAATCATACATCTTGACACAAAATCAGCAATTTCCCTCTTCATGTTGTCCCACAAAAAATGTTCCTTCAAATCTCTATTCATTTTGGTGCTCCCAGGGTGTATAGAGAAATTGGAACTATGAGCATCATCCAGAAATTCCCTTTTTAGATCAGGTATATCGAAAACACAAAGTCTCTTCCCAAATTTCAAAATTCCATCTTCATACACAAAGTCTCTCAGTCTCCCATCATTCATAGCTTTAATCTTCTTTTGAAATTATTCATCATCGGTCTGAGAACTCTTAATCCTTATAGTAAAGATGGTTTGGCAACCATTTGAAAAAGCATTGATGTTTCTCCTTACCTGGTTATTCCCATGTCTATCTTCACTAGATCCATGAAAATTGGATCCCTTTAAATTATCATATTGTTCAAAACTCCATGATCTTTTCTTCTCAAAGCATCTTTCACCTTGTTTGCCTTCCCCGGGTGTTAGTATATCGTGCAATCATAATCCTTGAGTACTTCAAGACATCTCCTTTGCCTCATGTTGAGTTCTTTTTGTGAGAAAATATACTTCAAACTCTTGTGATCAGTATAAATCTCACATTTTTCACCATAGAGGTAGTGCCTCCATATCTTCAAAGCAAAGATCACAGTTTCTAACTCGATATCATGAGTAGGATAGTTTTGTTCATTAATTTGCAACTGTAGTGATTCATAGGAAATAACTCTATTATTCTGCATAAGGACACAACCATGTCCCTTCTTTGATGCATCACTATAAATAACGAACCCATCATTCCCCGATGGTAGAGTCAATATAGGAGCATTGACTAATATTCTCTTCAGTTCTTCAAAACATTCTTCACACTCTTTTGTCCAAACAAATTTAACCCCTTTACGTGTGAGATTCATTAATGGGTTAGCCAATCGGGCAAAATTATGGACGAAACCTCGATAATAACCTGCCAAACCAATAAAACTACGTACCTCAGTTATACTCGTAGGTGCTTCCCATTCTTGGATCGCCTTGGTCTTAGAAGGATCAACAAAGATTCCATCTTTAGAGACAATATGGCCAAGAAAAGAAATCTCATGAAGCCAGAATTCACACTTGCTAAACATCCCATATAATTCATGTCTTCTCAGAGTTTTCAGGATAATGCGCAAGTGATTTTCATGATCTTAGAAGCTTTTGTATTATACCAAGATATCATCAATAAATACCACCACAAATTCATCAAGATACTCCTTGAAAACTCTATTCATCAGATCCATGAATACAGAGGGTGCATTAGTCAATCCAAAAGGCATTACAGTAAACTCGTAATGCCCGTACCTGGTTCGAAATGCTGTCTTCAGAATGTCTTCCTTCTTCACACATAATTGATGGTATCCAAATAGAAGGTCAATCTTTGAAAAGTATTGAGCTCCATGCAGTTTGTCAAATAAATCATCAATGTGAGGTAGGGGATACTTGTTCTTTATTGTCATAACATTGATCTCCCTGTAGTCAATACATAACCTCATAGATCCATCTTTCTTTCTAACAAAAAGAATAGGGGCTCCCCATGGAGAAACACTAGGGCGAATAAATAACTTATTACTCAATTCCTCTAGTTGTTTCTTTAGTTCAACTAATTCTATAGTGGCCATTCTATAAGGCGTCTTCGATATAGGCCTTGATCCAGGAATTAAATCAATGGAAAACTCAACTTCTCATTCTAGAGGATGTCTAGGTAAATCTTCTGGAAATACATCTACAAATTCTTTCACAACAGGTACATCCTCTATTTGAACATTCCTTTCTTCACCCATAGTTATTTCATTCTCTTCCTCCCCAATAATTAAATTTAGTTGAGCTACTAGGGGTGGATCTAAATAAGAATTTGCTGGTGACGATTCTGCTCTAAAGATAAGGTGTTCCTTATCATTATCATCAAGAATCATAACCTCTTTCTTCTTACAATAAATCTTCACATCATAGTCTGAAATCCAGTCCATACTGAGGATTATATCAAACTCAATCATAGGTATGACGATGAGATCAGCAGATAAAGAACATTTATGTGCTTTAATGGGGACTGATTCACAAAACGTTGTTGCAATGATACTTCCCTTAGGAGTTTTAACTAACAAATACCTTGTTAAATCAAATTGTAAATATCTAATTTTCTTAGAAAACTAGGAAGATATGAAACAATGCGATGATCCAGAATCAAATAATGAATTTGCTAAACTTGAGGAAACCATTAAATTACCTGCCACCACGTCTTTCGGAGCTTCTACCTCAGCAGTAGTGATAGCATAAGCTTGGCCTTGATCCCTTGGCCTTCTCTGAGGTAAGTTCTCCTGATGCTTAGGACATTGTTTTGCATAATGCTCCATCTCCCTGTAATTTTAGCACTAAAAGTTGGTGTCTTTCTTCTTCCCTTTGCAATCACGAGCTTGGTGGCCTTTTTCACCACACTTGTAACAGACTCCCGTTCCCTTCAAGCAAGTACCGAGGTGTTTCTTCCCACATTAACCACAGGATTGATATTCAACCTTTCCCTTCTTCCCCTTATTTCCATTCCCATATTGATCAGCAGGTCTCTTCTTCTCTTGCTTTGCTTTAAATTCATAAAACTTATAGAATTCCTTTTCGGTCTTGATAGCACATGAGACAATGTCTTCGTACGAAGAAAAGGATTGTAAGACTAATGCTCGATGGAGAAATGGTTTTAACCCATCAAAGAAATAATCAATCTTACTTCTTGGGTTACGTATATAATCTCTAGAATACCTTGCTAACCTTGTAAATTTAGCCTCATACTTTGCGACATTCTCATCCTCCTTCTGTCTCAGATTCAAAAATTGCCTTTCCATATCTGCTCGATGGTTGCGAGGAAAGTATTTTTCTAAAAATAGATCTTTGAACTCCCTCTATTCCATATTTGATACTTCATCATCTTCTTTATTGTTTTGAATCAATGACCACCATTGATCAACATCTCTAGTGAGGCGGTAAACTTCCATGATAACTTTTTCCCTTTCACTACTCCCCAAATCCTGAAATATATTCTCTAGGGAATTTATCCATTGATCATCTACTAAGGGATTTGTACTCCCATTGAATGTTGGTGGCTGTTTCCTCATGAATCGATCTAACATTGATCCTGCATGCTGCAGATCAGGGTACTCCATACGGGTAAGGTTATTATTCATAACCTGAGTGAGTTGTCCCAGTATGGTGATTAGCTGATCGGCACTAGTTGCATCACCATCTCCACTATAATTATCTTGAGTAAGAGGGAAATTTCTGCATGGAGTGTGTGCATTGATACGGTTTCCATTTCTTCCACTAGGCACCATTTCTAAACAATGGCATAATCTAGATCAGTTTATGAATCAAAATACATAATCCCATACTTATAAAACACTTAACATAAATTGAACTATTTAGGCATATAATGCATAATCATAAGAATGTTTTCTTTGAGGAAGTGTATACTCATAAACCCTTCATAATGATTTGTAAAGAAAATGAGAGTTATCCTAAGCATATACCCCGGGAGTGTCGTAACCTAGAGTGCAGCAAGGCCCGTTGTCGTGCACCAGTTCCCATTAGAGTCTAGATCAAAGCAGTGTTTTCGGGTTTTACACCTAGTTACATATGTGCCAGAGCCTCCTCTACCTGCTCGTATCCAGACAGGGATGTATTGCTTGGAAAACTCACAAAATATCTACAATACCAAAATTCTAGAAAGTTCTTCTATACTAATCCTCAAAGTTCATCTTAGGTCTAAGTGCTATAATCAGAGTTTTTCTAAATATTGCTTCCAATGATTGTACTAAACCTCCTCTGATACCAACTGTAACGCCCCGACCCCAGTTACCTAGAGTCAGTGCATTATTACATAACATTGGCATGATCACAAGAAATATCAAATCTCGAAAGACTGATTGGTTTAGTAGCCTGGGAAACACTAGATATATTCATAAAGTATTACATTACATCATAAAGTGAAAAAATACTACAACAACATAATGTCTCCATAGTCCACACTATTATCCCCTCATAATATCCCTGCAGGTCATTCAAAACTTACTTCTTCACATCCTGAGAAAAATAAAACATAGAAAAGGGGTGAGCTCAAATGCCCAGTAAGGATAACAATATAGCAGAAACTTTCAAAAATAAGCATAAACATTTAAGGCCATGTATAACCAAAACAAAAGACTTTTAAACTTGAACTTAAACATATTATGGAAAACGTAAAATGAAATAATTCCATTTACTTATTCACATTAATATTCTACTAATCTAATAATCACATTCAATATCAATAACCACTTTCATAATGATGGAATGTATAATGCCAGACTATCATAACCACATATTCAAGGCCTCGTGCCAAAACTAAAAATACGATTTTTCCAAGGCCTTGTGCCAAGAAACTAGTTTGTCTCATGAGACCTACCGATGCATCGAGGAGCTATAGTGGGCTCCACCCGTCACATATTAAGTCCAATGCATTCCTGTATGAAAAGGTTTAAACATAACATAAAAATTCGTATTAAAACTAGCATACGAAATGTAAATACTTCATCCATAAACCATGAATGGTATAAAAATAACACATCCATAGTCAAACATATCACAAAACCTTCAATACAATATAGAACTTTGGTATCATAATAAATCAACTTCAAATAAGCGTAAAATCCATCAAAGGATGTTGACATAGATGAAATCAAAACTCTTTTTAGAGAAATATCACTTTCTATTTTTGAAATCATTTAAGAGTCATAAATTTATAAAATAAAACATTTTTCTTTGAAAATATTCTTATAATTTTTTTGAGGGATGCTTCGACGATTTAATAATAGCGGAAAATAACCGCACCCACCGTATAAGTTAAAAAAACATTCTTACCTTAATTCTGTCGAAAAGGTTAAAAGCACCTTGTTTGGAAAACGATGGAAAGATTAATTTATAAAACTCTTATAAAAATTAAAAAAAGGGTATAAATTACTTTAACCCATATTCTTTTAAATAGAAAAAATGTTTTGAAATACATTTTTAAGAAACATGGATGTGGATGATAAAGATATACCAGTAGATTATTACGTATAAACAACCTCAGATAATGAAGAAATTGTGAAATAACCCTTACCTTTTACTTTTCCTTGGTTGGGGTAGGTTAACCTCCTGTATAATGGTGAAATAATTGTTATTAAATTATACAAGAATCATATACATTAATATGATATCATATATGATCTTTTAACATTGATTTGTTAATAATATCTTAGTATTATCGTTGTTTTGGGTGTTAACTTACTCATTTTATTTTATATGTTTTGTTACGTAATCCATGTTTGTAATGGATAGGTTGTATATAAATCATATACATAATGATATCAAGTCTTTAGATACTATTATTAATCATCAAATGGTAATTATACTTGAATGGATACGATGGAGAATGAATCTCATCGTGTTCGTGGAGACGGTAGTCCGTCCGTACCCACGAGCGACAATATCATTCTTTTGATATTAAAATAATATATAAATGGATGGTATATAACATATAAAAAATAATTAACATGTTATATTTATTATTTAAATGAGTTACACATCATTATTATACCTATAAAAATAATAATATATTGAATAACAATTACACCACGACGTGGAGACGGTAAGCCGTACGTACGCATGTTTGGTGACATGTTATTCAATGGGTGGATAGAATACAGAATATTGTTGTACTATATTTATAATAACATCATAGTATATATATGATACTGGAGTTATTATTTTAGAATGGTAATAACAAAGAAATAAGAAGTGGAAGAAGAAAGGAACTTGGAAAAGGGTGGTGAAATCATTACCTCTTCTTCGGGTTCTTCCTTTTGATTTGATCAAAAGGGCTCCTTAGGTTGGCTTTATGATCAAAATATTGCCTCTAGGTTGTATTGAGGGAAGTTGGGAGAGTATTTGGGCAGAGTTTGGCCGAACGAGAAGGCTTTGAAGGTGTGAAGAAATGAGAAGGAAGAGTTCCCTTTTATAAGAGGGGTGAGAGGCACCTTTGGAAAAGCTAGAAATATTAGTTTATAATAAATTCATATTCGATTTCTAATGGCTCAAAAGTTGATTTTTCAATGGTTAAGGTGGGGATGGGTCGAAAACCACTCAACCAATGGAATTTAGATAGGTTTGGGAACTTATATTAACCTTATCTTTAAGTATTAACTCTAAGTTAATTAGTTTCACTTTTACAATGTCTCTTTGTATTTTTATATTATATGGATACTAAACTTACCATATACATCCAAGCGACCCCCAAGTGGTCCATTAATGATACACCTATCATGATATAAGTCTCTTGGCCGATCCTTAGATTTTTAGGAATTTAATATCAATTAATAATATAATATTTGTTTTCAAAACTCTTTTATGTCAATTTTGACACTATTCAATAGTTGATTTTTGTGAAACTCATAACAGAATGATTACTTCGAAAAAATTTAATTAAATAAATCCTAAAATGTAATATTAACTTAGAAAATTATTGTAATTCATAAAAAATCTCAAATTATATTTATTGGTTATTTATAATATCAATTATTTTAAATTATCACTATTATGGGAATTAATGAATCATCATTGTGTCATAAATAAATTAAATTATATAATGTCTAAAAATTATAAATAAAATATCATTATGTTGGAAATAGTTTTATCTTTCTAATGAATATTTATAGTCATAAATCCAACATATATAAACCTATTTAAAAATTGGTTTTCTAAAAGATATATGCTTGTGTCATTTTTGTATTCATTTTAACTTAATTGAAATAAAGTGTCCCTATCACCTAAAAGTGGCACCATGGGGTCCCAAAATCGACCAAAATATGTCTATGGTCGAACATGTATCAACAAATAATGTTAGGACAAGTTTTAGGGTAATTTTGTATTATTATAATATTATTTTTTAACCCTTATTTTCCGGATTTACCCTTAACCATGGTAAATAAAATATTTACCGAAGTAATTATTCAAAATGTATAAAAATAAAAGTTTCCTATTTACACAATTTGAACATCCTGATTCCAAATATGTAATTCATTTTTCAAAATTCAAGACACAAAAGTGGAAGAAATAAATTTAAAATTAATTCCCGTTGTTAAAACAAAAAGTGTGTTTTTAAGAGATAATAACTATCAAAAGATTGTCACTTGTTTATGTATGGTTTAATTGTAAAATTATGTCGAATGACCAAAATTATATTAAATGGTAAAAATATATTCTAAATATACTTTAAAACCACTCAAATTCATAATTTATCACTCTTAATTATTTTTATTAAAAAAGTTGTTTTTAATTAAAATTTAGTAATTTTCACTATTCATCAAGATATTAAATTTATCCGAAAAGTACCAAAATTTCACCTTAGGCTAATTTTGATATTCAGAATACAAAAATGAAGTCCATTTTGAAATATAAAATATATATAATTTCAAAAGGTAGGTATTACTATTCATAACGGCTAGTTTGATTGGTTATGGTATGTTAGAAATCGGTGTTGCGTACAACACACGCTATCACATTATTCAAAGAGAAGTGTACCGTAGAAACTTGGGGTGTTAAAAATACCAATATATTGAAGATACCTTCATGTCAATAAAATGAGTAAAACATCACCCACATTAGTGAGAAAGGGGGAGCAAACATAAGTGTTTTGAGGAATGCATTGAGCTATACATAAATTCTTGTAAAGGTAGTTCTCATGAAATAGATTCAATGTGACCAAACATCTTTAGACATTATCTATTTATGATTTGTGGATTTAGGTGTGTCTAAGACATGGTGGGTATATGCTCCATACACGTAGCCCTTATTAGTGAACCAAGTAAATGTTGTGTGTTGTATTCTTGCATGTGAGTGTTTTATGACTTCTCTAATCTATCATACATGTTTAACGATTTCATACTAATGTGGGAAAAATATCGATCACATTAAAAGAAAATGATGACAAACTGATTCACCCCTCCCATATTAGGGTGTTCTGGGGTCCTATAATAATAATTGGAATGACACACAGAGATGATGTGGAGACCTACCTTCTTGCATATGGCCTAATAATTCGTAAATATGAGTGAGGGTGGGTACAACTAAGTTGATGCGTTTTCCCTCCACCATTTTTGACGCCATCATCAATGTAATGAATCTATCACCCATATCGGTATCACGGGATGGGAAGATCCATCCACTCAGGAACATATATAAAAATCCTCCATGTTGACATTTTAGAGATATGTCTTGTTGGATTCTATAGCCCGGCATGCTGCACATTTTTACATCAAGAGTATCCCAGTATGAGCCTCGAATGTCATGCAACTGTTCACTTCGATATGTACTTCTACATCAAACATTCATCCTTGGAACACTAACTGGATGAAACAACATTATCAAATCGTCAAATAGAATAAGTCAGTAGGAATGGAGGTATAGACTCAGCTCGTCCTCTTCTGTAATCATTGAGTGCCTCTCTAATGGGTATAATTTCTCTCATTATTTTCCTAGATATTATCCACATGAAACAAAACTCATCATAAATATTATAATGAATGGTTAGTCCCCCTAATTTGTAGATATCACATAAAATGGTCTTGAATTCTCTATGAAAGAGGAGGGGAGTGTAGGTTCTCAAACTCTAGTGACATATATATTTACGAAATATCTTGGTTGGTTAGTAAACAAAAAATTGAGAATCCCATGCTTCTTAATATAAACTAATGACATCCATTAATTAATTAAATAATCTACAATGCTAGTTCACTAATAATTCTGATGAATATTCATATGAGAAACTACCCCAAGACCTCATGTCCCACCTGGAACTCCATATTCCATTGATATTGCTTCATGGGAGGCTGAAAAGAGATGAATAATCTCGAATGGTGAATTGCAAGGACATTTCATGACTACGTTGATTGATCTGAGTCAAAATTGAACCATTCTGAAAAAAAATCATTCTCTTGAACTGACTAAGAAATAATTAACCTTGTAGAATAAATTTTCACAAAGGCAAGATCCCAAGACACCTTGAACCATGATATGGGATATTCAGATAAAATGACGGGATTTGAGAATCATCTTGAAATACTATTGTAAAGTAGAAGTCAGTTGAAAATGGGTATGTCATAATTTCTGGTGAAATGCAGTTCATCATAATTCCCTCTCGAGGGATTATGTGATATTTAGGATTTTCTTCGATTTTATCTATCATGGGAGTTTTTCTCGTAATCATAGTCTTCCAGGTGGAATCCAAATGCATTTAGTCCCTATGACATGTTCAACATAATTATATGAGATTCATAAAAAAGATTTCATATCAATGATTGAAAAATGACACTACTTTGACTGAAAATTAATTTTTTTTATTAAAATAGACCCCCTTTTAAGGTGTTAGGGGGAACCCATGACATAATCGATATAGAAAAACCAAACAGCCCCAATGGACCAATTTTCAAAGACCAAAATAAATCTTCACTACAAAGTGAGGCTCATCCAAAAAGCAACAATCATTAAAACCATATTCCATTATCCCAAAGCTAGTCGACATGATGTCTCGTGTAAAAACACACGGTCCTGGAACCAACGATTGAAGCCATACCCTCGCAAACATCTGATTCTAAATATCCATGGAATAACGAAAACCGTTTCCCCACACCTCATCTGAAACATATTTATTTTCGAAAATGAACTGCAAAATCCAATGACCAGCGGACCACTGAGGCCAAACACATTTGACCAATTCACACATTCAAACAAATGAATCAACAAATCATCATCAAAAAAACAATCACAGCAAGTAACTTGGAATACCACCTTAAATCCATCGCAATGTCACCCCATCCGGTCACCAAAACTATAGTGAGATCCACTACTCATCTCCAAGAACACCACAGAGAACCACTTCACCAATGGAGAAAAAATCCAAAAAAACTCATCCACGCCACCGCCATAATAAAACATCACACCAGGATCACACCAAACATCAAAAAAATTATAACACCATTTTGAAAAAAAGAAAAACCTCCCAGATGTCCAAATGGAGAAGGAATGAAACACATCCATGACACCATCATAACACTGAACTATGTGGGTTTTGATTCCAAACTAAATCGGATATGTATGAATCCTCCCTGTGATCCAAACCCAACATCCAAATTCACTCTAATGTTCTCCAGGAAAAATTCCTAGTAGGTTAATATCCACCAGAGTGACGATAAACCGTCCATTTCCCTTGGTCCATCTCGATGTATGTACCTCACCATCCATGAACGGGCACATTTCACCTAGATGTCAATTCCTTATGATGTTAACATTCATGATTGGTTCCTTATCACATGATTTTAAAAGGTGTTGTGGCGTATTAAGAGTCATAGAACTAGGTGGATTCTGACTCCTTTCATGACGATACATAGGAATCCCATTATATCGATTCAATCCAGGAATAAAAAGGATATATATCTCCATGGATGATAGAAAAATTTAGAGTCCCTCTCTAGATGGCTTAAAACCAGCATCATCCTAACGAAAGGCCATAGAATCTCAATTTTTTCCAATAAAGGGTACAATTGATGGATATCCTCTGATAAACACATATATACCTAATAATGGAGATCCTCAGATAAATATAGATGATTTCAAACCTTTACATTTTCTTAAGTGATTGTGACCTCTTGGAGATCTGTGTAACATACTAGGGAATGAACAATGGATTCACAAATAATCTTAAAACTATAAGAGAGTTCTGAAATAGACAATAGTTCCCCTCAAAATGGTGTGATGATCCCGACATATCATCATATCTACCAAGGACAGTTATTATGTATCATTTAAAAATTTAAATAATAAACTCTTTCCATTGGAATGTTGGCCCATAATTCATCGTGGATGATAGTAGATCAATTTTTCTAGATCCTAAAACAAAAACTGTGGGAGTCCTTACAGATGTTGTAAACCTGATGTAAATGATTATACACAAATCAACCCATGAAATCAATCAGTGGGTGCCTTCAATTATTTGGAATCCATAATATGAAATAGTTTTCAACAATTTTGTTTTTAATTAGACAAAAATACAATTTTTCCCAAATGATTGTATGCTTTATTCGGAAAAGGAATAAATTTAAAAGGATTGAAAAAAATGTTATTCATTTAGATGTCAGTCAATGGGATATGTTGGAATTCTGAATCAAAATAATATTATGAAGAAGGAGAACAAGAAGAAAAAAAATACCTTCAAATGTTTTCCATTACTTCCCCCTAAAACCTTGATTTCAAAGATTATCCACATCCTCAAAAACCACTAATCACATGGACATGCATTCTATAGATAATTACAATGTTGGGTTACTGTGACATTAATAAAATTAGAAATTGTAGAATAAATTTGATTAATTAAATACAAAGTTCTTATATAATATTAGGAATATGTGATTGGGAATGCTTTCTAATGTATTTAATCCATTTAAGACATTGATTACAAGTTATAGAATTTAGCCGATTGTTTCAATCCCTTACAATATTCCTCCATGGATGTGTATATGAAAAACATATTTTATTAGTTTAATTATTATTCCTAGACAGAAATTACAAGAAATTATATTGATGTATACATTAAGCAACTAATTTAAGAATTATAAGAGTTACAGTGAAATTTTATTAGGACATATGATGCATCTTCTAGAAGAATTTTATAAATGACTGTTTCTATAATGTGGACAATCAGTGACTTCCTTGTACTAGAGAAATTATGATTTTCGAACAAATAAATATGTTTGGATTTTTTCTTATTTTCAAATATTATTTTGATCCAAAATGACTACCTTAATGTAAATAATGGTTCTTCCTATGAAAACATTGATTTTTAAATGAATATCATTGGATTCTGTTTAAATAGTAAAAATTAAATGGGTCTATTGGTCATATAAAACTTCCAAATTTGTTGACAGGTTTTGAAATATTAAAATAACTAGTATATTATGAAACTGAATTTTGGAAATTTCATAATTTTATTGATATTTGAAAATGAGTTTGAAATGAATCATCAATAGAAAACAGAAAAAAAATAAAAGAAAAAATTTATATTATTAAATCTCTTGTATTTGGAATTTAATTCATTGCATCATAATGATGATTTTATGCATATTGATGAAAATATTTTTCATAATTTTATTTTCACATTAAATGATTAACATTTAAAATATAAATACAAAATCATTGATTAGAAGGACATAAAAACAATGAATATAAATTTTGATCAATAGATAAATTAGAATGGAATGTATGCTCCAATAATTTTTGCAAGGAAAAATAGGGAAAAAGATAAATTCTGAAAAATTTTAAAACATGTGAATGTATTTGATGGGTATTAAAGTAACATTTCAAGGTGTTCTGACATAAAGAATAATTAGTTAGATGAATTGAAAATTCACGATTCACATATTTTGTATTAACAGTTACAACCTTTAGAATTTCATACATTGTTACCTGAAAAGTTTACTTTAGTTTTACTCATAATTTTCACATTAATCAGACAACTTTGTGAGAAAAATAAAACCAACTATGATTTACCACCATTATGATACTTTTTTAGTAACTATTTTTTTAATGGTTATGATATTTATTCCATTATTGTTTACTATCATGATGTATTTAACTATGCATTTGTTCAAGAAAACTAAATTAGGAAGGCATGTACATCATCGATTGATGAATCCAATTGAGATGTACATTATTTATATGTTTTTAATCATAAGTAGAAAATTATTATAACATTATGAAATGAATAATTATATTTTATTTATATTATTTCAGAGATACTTTATTATTTTGAATTCATATGTGAAAAATAAATCTAAACCTGAAGGCTCTATTTCTTATGGGTATTTTTCATAATAGTGTCTTAAATATTTTATAGATACTTTGATTATGTTGAGATAATACTGAATCAGGTTGGATGTGTTGATGATATATTTAATCAATGTCAACTACTTAAGAAATAAATAATATTTCCTACAATTTTCCAATTAGTTGGGAGGAAGATAAATATTAAACTAACAAAAACATAATTATTACAGACACGTTGATATGTGGTACTAATAACTGAAATTTTAGATTCACTTATTGAAGATATCAACACACAAACAAAGAGACGAATGCAAATTTGAACATAAAATGGGAAATATATAATAGAATCTGTTAATAAAGAGAATATAAAATAGTTTTCATGGTTTTTATGTATATAAATATTGAAATCAATATTTAAATTAGGTTAAAACATATATATTATAAATATAATAAATTATATTAATATTTATGGATCATGGATATTGATACATGGGATTATTTTTCATAATATTTTATCTTTCTAGAATTTGGACCACTAAAAAGGCTAGAATGTTCGGTGCATAAAATGTGAATAACATCAAATTTCTTATAGTCAACTAGGAATAGGGTTTAAAAACCAAGAATAGTGGTATATTTATAGTTTCAAATTGATAGTTGACTGAGATTATTGAATTAAACTACCATGTTAATGTTTTAGTTATATTATTCAAATAAAAATGGGTTGATATTACCAAGATTATTAAAAGAGATTCCTTGAAATTCAATTCTATAAACTTCTCCCACATTATGAATGTTTATGACCATGAATTAGATGATAATTAAATATTATCATCACAAAAAATGATATATTATGTTGATGATTTCATGGATGAAGGGTGGGTGTATTTATACACATAAAACAAAGAGACTTGTATGGTATAGTAGAAGAAGTTGAATATTTGAACTTTGATATTTAATCCCATCAACAAAAAGAAACTGAATTATTTTCCATCATGATATTGAAAATAATAGTCTTGCAAGAGTGGATGAAATTAATGAAGAAATAATGGATCATGATAATGACATGATTTGAGGAAAATAGATTCTATGTGAATTCATAAATTAAATATCAACCACCTATGTGATATGTAATTATTCTCTACTACTATTGATATTTTATCATATTTTAATCTATTTTTATGCATGATTATTTTTATTTTTGAAAATAAAAATTTTATATTTTTTTGTATGTGCATTCATTCATTATGATACTAGTTTATATTATGTTTGTTAGCACTATTCGGTATCACTCATTTTTTTCTACATGTATTTTTTCAAATATATGTTTTAATGTTATATATACTTGTTTAAATTATATGAATTCCAAGAATTATGGATTTCACTAATCCCAGTTGACTCTCATTTAATGTTCCCTATACCACACAAACATTTCATGATTTATCGGCCCCCTACCTATAATATCTGGGACACCCTCTATATTACCCCTATCAGTGTTTTCCACACCCACATTCTCCTTCAATTCAGCATTTAGAAAACCTTCTTATCCATCCCATAAGTATCTAGCACATTGTTTCCCAATTTAGTAGGTTCAACACATGATGACTCCACTTTCAGGGAACATGCGGTCACTCATATTTCCTTTTAAGGATATTTGAGGGTGATATTTATAGGTAAAGAATTTAATGTGAATAATTTTATTTCACTTTTTTATAATAATAACATTTTTTTATAAATGATCTAAGCAATGTCACTGCTAATAAAAATATTCATAGTTCAGATTTTTTGAATCTGAATAGATTGAAGATTTTTTTCCACTCTGATTATTATGGGGGTCCTCATAGATGATGTTGTATGATTATTTGGATATTTTTTGCTAATATGGCTACCCTTATGATTATATATTCTTATTGGAGGCATATTCTAAAATATTTAATGAATTAAGTATTTGATTCATAGATAAATGAAATTTAAATACTTTCTTTCTCAACTGAAGGGAATTATTTAATTAAATTATAATTTTTTAAAAATAAATACATTTGTACAGTTGTTAATATGATTTACCATTTATTTTATTCTCAAAAAAAGTGGACATTGAAAAATTGGTGAATGAAATAGAATGAATTTAAATATATATTGTGGAATTAATTAAATGATACAACGTTAACCACTTTGTATTAGTATGATAAGGTACCAAAAGGGGTAACTAAAGGGAAGAGGAATTGTTTTTGATATCCATCATAATGAGAAGTACATGATTTTGAAAAATATATTATTATATTAATTTAATTAAAAATTTATAAATACATTTGTTAAGGATATGAAAATGAATACCTTAATATTAAAGTACATTGGAATGATTCCATCTTTTCCAGGTATGTCCCTCTTTATATTTTGGTTGATCCTCTTTTTTTGTTTTTCACATATAAAAACATTGGTTGTTGAGTCCATTTTTTATAATAAAGATAATTTTAGTGGGGAAATGATATAATGTTAAGGGATTTATGTTTGTTCGAATTAATGGAGTTTGTGTATAAATTTTTCAAGGACTTATGAGGGTTCTCCCTGAGTCTGGAAGTCTTTATAGGTGCTTTGGTCTTTTTCTGAAGAATCTGAGCTGAGAGATATCTTATAGAAAATTTTGTGTCATGAGCTATTTAAAAGAAATGAATTTCTTATCAGGATGAAATTTTGAACCAATTTAGAGATTGAAATTTTCAATATAGGTTATTTTGATCTGAGGTTAAGTGTTTTTTGATGTATATTTGGAATTTATAAATTCGCATAATGAATGGGTTTCATATCTTAAATATCCAAATATTTTAGGTTTTAACATCATTGTGTTTAGATTTTTTAATCTTCATTTACTATAAATACCTCTCTCATAGACCATAAGGGTTATATGGATAATTTTGTTCCCTTTAATACATCTCAATCAAGTGTTTAATCCTAGGTGTTTCCTTGTGTTCTCATTTTCCATTATTATTCATTGTCATTCCCATCCTAGTGTGTTTCTTAAACTCTATATAAAGGTATCTGGTTTATAAAAAATCCATTTAGTCTATTTCTAATTGTTCAAGTATGAGAAATATTATGTAATGACACCAAATAAAACTGTATATTAACTAAGAAAATAATAAGTGATGATAATCAGCTGTTTGGATTACTCCTTTGATCACTTTGGATCTGATAGTGTTGATACATGACTTGAAGCTACATAAAAGGTGAGACTACCATTAAAATATAAATAATTAGATAGTGTATTAAATATGTTTTATCATGAAATGAGACATCATGTGATTACCTGTGATAGATTCATCTTAGAAAATGGATTAGTTGATTATTTAAATGACTGATGACAATTGATATGAAGTTAGCAAGTACACTGGCATGAAAATGGATTCGGTTATAATCTAATGAATGAATGGATAATTTCATGAAAATAGTAATTTTATGAATTTCCCAATATGTCATATGATATTATGTTTCTCTATTCATTCAATAATCACTTGTATTATGATTCATGTTGAAATGCTTATATAAATGGCTTGGTCGGGTTATTTTAAATTGGTTATAAGGATTGGTCCGATTATTTCATAATAATTTTAGTTCATAGTCCTCTTATGTTGTAATTACTATATTTTTTGGATTATTTATTCTAAAATGATTATATAACATGATTTTCTTGTAACACCCTAAAATTTTAAAATATGAAATCACATTCAATAGTTTATATGACGCACAACATAAGTGTTGAAATGTATATAACATCATGATAATTTATGATGTATTTACTATTTTAAATAAATAAAATAAATTATATAGATTTAAATGCATTAAAATCTTAGTTTATCATACCTTAAATGAATCAAAAAATTTCTTTTATATCTTGTATTACACACAATTCCAGGTTTTATATAACAACAATATATTATAAATATTACTATTTAATATGATAGTTTTATCCAAGCCACTATAAAGGATGTATTAATCATATTATTATAATTATGAAAAAATTTATCTCAAACAGTCTTATCGGTTATATAATTATTATAAATAATAATAAGAATCATTTAGAAGAAAAAGAAATGTTTTTGTAGAAACTGTATTTTCATAAATGATAGTTTAGTCGCACTTTGAGCACATAATTTAAAATTAATATTGAAACATTTTAGAAAATTTATTTCAAAATAAAACATTAATTTTTGAAATTATAACAACAGAATTATCTTATAGTTCATTTTTCGTATTTGATTGAGAAATTTTTTTTGTTGAATAGTGAAAATACTAGATTTTATTTTAAAACTACCTTTTAATCTATATAATTTATAATGTTAAATTATATATAAAATTTTTTAGAGTCAAAATTGTTAAATTTTACAATTATTAATCCAATATAGGTTATTTTATTTTCAGATTTAATATTAATAGAAATATATTTTAAACTTTTAAACATTCTCACTTTAAAAACCCACATTCCAATCACATTTTTGAGATTTATTTATAATTAATATTTTATAAGTATGTGAATTGATTTAAGAAAAATTGATTGTATTCATAAAAATAATATATATTATATAATAAGATAAAATTAAATTATTTCCATAATTATCAGTGAATGCCTTTAAAATTAATTATAATGATTATGGAAAAATTTAGTTTACATAGTGGATAAACATAAAATATAAGGTTTAAAAATGACCCAAAACATATAAAAACCCATATTATTTCCATATTTCGACCATATTCCATATATTATTGATAATGGAGCATTAGTGGATCCTATTGATGTGAAGAAAACATTGTCAGAATTCATTATTTCAAAAAAAATACAAGTGTGCCCCTCAACTCACTTATAAAAGGCCACCCCATCTTTTCTACATTTCAGAACATTAAAACACTTTGGTTTATCCAATACCTGACAAAATAATATCCCAAATTCTATAATTAACCCTAGTGGAATTTTTTTTGGAAAAAATATATTCTTTGAAGAATTTAGTGAAAAACTATGTAGGATACCTGAAGAAGAGGCAATGAACCTCAATGAGCATCTTTATTTTACTTATTTCTACACCTAACTAAATTTTTTGTTTATCATGATGATATATTAAAGTAATTAGATTAAATATACTAGTATTTCTTTTATAATATGTTCATTAATTATATCCCCCTTCAGTCAAAAGGGTTACAAAATCATTGCTCGTTTGTATGGTAGACTACCGCCTTGCAGACCATTGTCGTTCGTTTTTTCACTTCCACTTCTCAAGGATTGGTATGATGATATATGTAAGGAAAATATATGATATTTATAACATATTTATACATTTTTTGTCACTATATAAAATATAAATTTTTATATTACATTCATTATAAAAAATGATAACATCGCTCGTGTGTACGGTGGACTACCGCCTCGCAAACGATGTTATTTGTCTTTCACTAACACTTCACATGGTTGGTGATAAAAATAAATTTAATTTTTATATGATTTATAAATGAAAAAATAATTATATTCATTTAATCTTTAACATATTATAAAAATAATATATATCATTTTCATATTTTTTCACTCATGTAATTATGATAACATCATCGGTGTACTTGTGGACTAACGACTTCAAGAAGCAATGCGACTCTTTTATTCACCACATCACATGAGTGAAATATATTAGTATAAAATATGCTATATATTATATCATTATCATTATTTAAATGTAATTAACTCATTTTCATAATTAAAATAGAAAAATGGAATGTGATTCTAATGCGTACGTACGACCTATCGTCTCCATGATTGTAATGTGACTCATTTTTCATAAACATCATTCGTGGTTGTTTTAAAATTATAATTTATGTATATATATCATAATTTTTTTAATGATTATTAAGGAGATTATGACACAATATAATATTCTCCTAAACTAGATCATTCATGAAAAAACAGACATAGAAAACCTGGAAATTGACACCAAAAATATAAAAAAAAATTATAATTTAATGGATAATAATATGTGATAAAAAGATAATATATGATATTATAAATATTAATATGTTTCTTAAATAATTTAATAACATGTTTAAAACCACAATATATGATTTTAAAGTGAATTCAACTAAAAAGGTAGCAAAATGTATGATATTTCTTCTAAATTTCAATTTATTGCGGAATACTATAATGTTATGAACATTATTTCCTTTATATAGTGTATATACTAATAATTTTAAATTTTATAGACTGAATATTTAATTATTTGTGGTATTTTGTTTTTCACTTTGAAAAATTTGTTCTATGGGTATTTGAACTTAAGTTTACTAAGTGGTAATGAAATTTCAAAACTCAATTTTTTTTCACTGGGTTGTACTACGTCTTTGTTGTCATTGATATTCTATGAATATGTGTATATTAAAATTTTACTATATATTTTTTCAAATAAAAATTTTTTATATGGATTTATATTTGATACACCTAATTTATTCATTGATTAATTCTCAGTTCCATGTTATGATCATTGTAATTGATTATTTCACAATCTCATTCTAATCGAGATTGTCTATTCTTAAATTTCAGTTGAAGGAAATTATTTGGTCACTTTCTAAAAAACATTTAAATTTTTTATACTTCAGTTATTTATAATATTTCAAAGTATTAGTACCATTTTCCAACTATTTTTTACATAAATTGTTTTATAATTTTTTTCCATGAATATTTGACTTTATTTCACTCTTCCATCAGAAATCTGTTATCTTCCAAAATCATTTTTTATAAAATTAATTTATAAGATGTTTTTAAATGTTTAAAAATAATTTATTAAAGAAATGTTTTCTAATTTTTACTTATTAAAATATATTTTTAATGAAATCATATGTCATTTTCAAAACAATGTCCATTAGGCTTTTACAATAAATTTGAAAGGAATATTTTTATCATTTTATGAACTGGGTAATTCACTATCCTTTTTATAGTTCAAATGGAATATTCCTTTTTTACGTTTATGGTATTTACCAAATTACCTGTTTTCATGAAAATCATATTTTTTAGATTAATTTAAATGTTTACCTGGATCTTTTTGAATAAAATATTTTTAAAATTGATTTTCAAAGAAATGAATTTTAAAAAAGTATTATAATTTTAAATGTTATCAAAAAAACTAAATCAATATTTTCCTAAATGTTTTTGATTTTTATGGTATATATATTCATAAAAAACCATATTATTATTACCACAATGGTTATATTTGAATTTTTTTTCATTATTATTCTACCTCTCGATGGTTTATGCACATTTTGACTATGTAATGTATTGACATTCACTACATTGATTCATGTTTGTAGTCAATAACCTTTCCCCAAATATTCAGTTTTCTATAAAACTTAGAAATTAAATATCTCCAAAATATCATCTTTATTTATCATGTATATGATTATTTCTTAAACAATATAATATATTTATATATGGTGTTCACTATGAATATTATTTGATTAATTGGGTATAAATTGATAAATCCATATTCTGCTCTCAATAAGAAAATTTGATCGGAAGATTTCTTATTTATAAATTTATTATTAGATATATGAGGAATTATTTGATAATTTATGACATGGGTTCAGGATTATTTAATGTAATCGTCTCAATGAAACATTAGTATCAAAAGATGAACCAGTTGGTTAGCCATATTTAGATGGGTTTTACCTGGTATGTAAAAGATATCGTGTCAATGGTCTTAGTGATAATGGTTACATGTATTTAAGAAACATGGAATCCAATATTTAATCATTTACTTAAATAATAATTTAGTTATTATTATCCTGAGTTTTTCCTATGGATATTATCTTTAGATGCATTTTATTCACTATTTTTGATTAAATGGAATGTGTGCTCAGTTATTTAAATTGCTATATTGATTATTAATAATCTATTCATGCAGTCAAGTTATTTTAATGGAATGTGTGCTAAATTATTTACCTTTATAACATTGATTATTCATATTTATTCATTATTACTTCTACTACTCTTAACCGTTTCTGAACATTTATGTTGGCCCTTATTTTGTTTCCATTCCCCGGGATTCCATGAGGTTTACTATGAAAGTTATATTGGGATATTCATTATTTAATAAAGTTATTCTTGAATGAATTATGTTATTATTTGTTTATTTTAATGTAATATATGAATCTTGAATGTATCTAGTTTACCGGGACTACAACATTTCTTGGCCCTTTGGGATGTGATTGTTTGTATCTTATTCAAATCAAAAAAAAAATTTACAATGACTTTGGGATATTGGGGATGTGGTTTATAGAGTTTGTATTATAATAAGTTAAGTAGAAAACATGGTAATTATATTTAAATAAACATATATTAGGTAACATAACCCATGATAAAATTTGAATATTAGTATAGAAGAACGTTATAATGGTCATTTAAGATAGAGATTATGTTGTTTTTCCTTACAATACATCCATGTCTAGATATTACAAGTGGATGTTGTTCTAGAATAAATACACCTAGGTGTAATAAATCTAGAAAGGAAATGTCAGGCTTTACATGAGAGTTACCTGGTACCAAATAATGGGCCTTACTATGCACCTTTTTGACACTCATGGGAAATATTCTTAGGATAATTCATTTTTTTCCAACCATTATGTAGAATTGGAATAGTTAATGACAATTAATGACCTTAGTTAAAACATAGATTATGGAAGAACATATCATTAAATATAATGGTTTATGAGTTGGGATTAAATAATTAAATCACAAAATTATTTTTAACAATCTTATATAGGTTATTAGATTCATGAAAAACCTAAGTATTTTAATAAATTTTAGAAGAATCCATGCCTTAAATTATATAAGAGTTATAAATACCATGATGAGATTATGAGATTAAGGTTTACCATATGATATAAGTCTTAAAAAAATATTTTTATTTTTTATTTTATGGGAATCTACCGAGATTATGGATATTTTGGACGAAATTTAAGGAGATAATATGTTTTAATAGAAATTTATTTGAGGAATAATGCATTTAAATTTATTAGAATAATGAAAAATGCTATTTATAACCTTTAGTTCTAATATAATCTTTAATGACACTATAATATTAGTCAAATAAGATTCTGGGACATGGTTAAAAAATTAAATAAATAAATTTTGATCAAAAAATAGTAAAAATTATATTTAACGATTAACATTATTCCAAGGATGTCCATAATTTTTTGGGAAATTTATTAGAATTATATTAATATAAATTTTAAAATATGAGAACCATTAATAGGATGAAAACCTATTATATCCAGTAAGGAGGTTGGGCTTAAACCCATGATAAAAGGATGATAATTGTTTCACAGCTACCACTTTACGATGTGATGTCCTGGTAAATATGTAATTTTTAACTAAATAATTTTCTAAGTAAATATTAATGATAACCAATATTATTACCATTGAGGTTTAGAGATTCATGTGTAAACCAAAATGGTTTTTGAAAATAATTAGAGATACAAGGAAATAATTTTCACTCTTTGATCAATATTATGATATGTTAAAAGTAAATTTTAGTTCTTCATGCCTGAAAAATTATTTTCTGAATATTTATTTCACAGAATAAGAAATAAATTGAAATTAGATCAATGCACAAGAAATTTTTTTAAAAAAATTCTTTTGAAATAGAGACGAATAATGTAATTATATTTCTATATATTAATATATTGTAAAATAATTCCTTATATTTTAGAAAATAATCTTCAAACAAAATGTTATCCTTTTACATTCATATCAAATGAATCATAATTTCATTCAAATAATCATAAATAAATGGGTTTAAAGCCCTTAAATTAAATTTAACATTGAAATTATTGTGAAAAATGACCTCAATCACTCTCCGTAAATATTTACACTTTTTCTAAATGTCAACATATTCAATTTACAGTCATGTTTCATATATAGAAACCCAAATGTGTGTTATTATATATGACCCTTGTACTTTTATTTTTTCTATAATTAATAGTATTTTTATTAATTTTTCTTTAATGTGGGTTTTTAAAAAGTACAATTTTTTAATATAAACCCCTTTATTACTAAGATATATATTAATTTACAAGGACACACATTATTTAATGTAGGGATAATTTAACACCCTAAAATATGAAAATAAGGACATCATATTTGGTAGCATGTATGGAACACAACACCAAGCGTAGAAATAAAAATAAAAACATGAGAATTTATGATATATATACTATTTTAAATAACTAAATACATTCTATAGATTTTAATTCCCAAAAAACTGAGTTTATATTACAATAAATGCAACAAAAATATTCATTGAAAGCATGTGTTACACTGAATACTGTGTTTTATCAAGAAAAAAAATACTATTAATATTATTATTTGATATGGTATCCATCAACAATCTGTTGTAAGGTGGGTATACATAGGGTTTACTAACATATGAATATATATATCTTACACACACTTATTGATTATTTATTTATTATAAGTAAAAATAAGAATCATTTAAAATAAAAACTATTTTTGGAGAAAAAAATATTTTTTTAAAAGACGTTTTAGTCACGCTTCACTAACATATTTTAAAAAAACAATTTACACTTTTTGAATTTTATTGAACCAATTACCATCATTTTTATATATTAACAACCAAATTATCTTACATTGATTTTTTTTAAAATGTTTTATTATTGGATTAATTGTAAAAAATGATGGATTATTTTGAATCTCCCTCTCCGTCTAAATAATTTATTATGTTAAATTAAAGATTAACTTGGTTTGAAGTCAATATATTTAATGTATACATATATTAATCCAATATATATATTTATAATCATTTTAATATTGAAATTGTATATTAATAAGTTGAAACATGTGACCATTTTTATTTTAAAAACCTGCTTTCCCATTATGTTTCTTAGATGAATTTAAAATTAATTTTTTATTGTTATGTGGAATGAATTTAGAAAAATGAATTATATATTTGGAATAAAAATTATATATATTATTTAATATTTTCAGAATAAATTTTACGATAATAATTATTGAAAATAGTTAAAATTAATTACCACAATTAAGGTAAAAAAAGATCACATGGTGGTTAAATATAGAATATAAGGTGTAAAAATGATCAAAAATTTGTCCAAAATCAATTTTACAAACATATTTATAACTTATAACTTATTGGATAGATACTTAATCATTATTGGTTACAATTTACTTGTAAAAAAACACGGTTCTAATTCCCTAATTCAAAACAATTACAAGTGTGCCACTACCACCACTTATAGAAGACCACCCCTCCTTTCAACTTCACACATTCAAACAACATTAGTCCAGAAAATACCTGACCAAATAAATTACCAAATTACCTATCCTTAGAATAGATTCCAAATTTTGTGAATAATTCAACCCTTTTTTGATTTTTGTTCAAAACTAAGAAGGATACCATAGGAATAGGTAATGTTGTCCAACGAGTGTTTTTATTTTACTTATTTCTCAACCAAAATAAATTTTTTATACCATGATGATATTATAATATAAATATTCTAAATATAATAGTATGTATTTATAATAAGGTCACGACCTATATCCTTCCACTCTTCTATCAAATGGGTTACATAATCTCCGTTCGTGTGCATGATAGACTACCACCTTGCGAACTGATGTTGTTTATTTTTCATTTACACCTCTCAAGGTTGGGTATTCTGATGAATATAAAAAATATATATGATATTTAAAATATATTTAACTATAGATTCAATATATATCATATATTTTTTACCTTCCATTCCATAGTATATATGATATCTTTGTTTGTGTTTACGATGAAGAACTGCCTCGTGAAGCGATGTGATTCATCTTTCACTAACACTTCTCATGGAAGGAGATAAAAGTTATATTTAATGATAATATGTGATATAAATTAAATAAATATGACATTAATAACATAATTATCAATTTGTAAAAAAAATATCCATCGTTTTATTTTTTTTCTCGTCACTCATATAATGCTTATAACATCATTCATGTACAAGTGGACCACCCCTTCACGAAGTGATGTGACTCTCTATTTTCACCACATCACATGGATAAAGAATATAATTTTAAAATATTATATATTTTATTTGATGATAATTATGTAATGGTAACATATTAATTATCTAATTTCCATAATGGTCCTTGAAAAATGGGAAATGTTACTCATGCGTATATATGGATTACCATCTCCATGATTGTGACATACTTCATTAATCATAATAAATATTCATGATTGGTTTTAAAAGAAAAATTGATGTATAAATATGATAATTATTTAATTATTATTATTGTGGTTATGTTTAAACTATATGACATGTGAAACAACTGAATCTTTCCTGACAAAATAGTTATGAGAAAATAGGGCAATTAACACCTGAATCAATGAAAACAATGAAGGATTATTAATGAACGAGTTATAAAATGTTATGGAAGGATCATATATGATATTATAAATATTAATGTAGTTATAGAATAATTTATTAATATGTTTAAAACCGCAATACATGAGGTTAATGCACGTTTAACTAAAAAGCATGTGTAAGGAATGGTTTTTTATTTTGATTTTCATTTCACTTAGGCATATTGTAATGTTATGCACATAATATCATTTATATGTTATATATAATTTCCATTTGACACAAAATATTATAAATAATTAATTATTCATGGTATTTTAATTATCCTTTTTAAATATTTCATCTAATGGTATTTGAACATAAAGTTACAATGTAGTAAATAAATTCCATAACTCAATTTCTTTGCATTTGGTTATATTAATTCTATGTCATCAATAATATTATATGATTATGTTTATAATTAATTTGGAATATATATTATTGTATTTAAACTAGTTTTTTTTGTTTATTTTTTATACACACAATATATTATTTCATAAATTATCACTTCTATGTGATGATCGTTGTAAGGGTTAATTTGACAATCTCATTATAATCGATATTGTATATTCTTAAATTTCAGTTGAAGGGAAAAAATTTTGAATTATCCAATAAAAATTTATAATTATCAGTTATTGAGGTTATTAATAGTACCAATTTTTTACTCTTTGGTACTTTGGAAAATATTTTTAATAATGTTCCTCTCCATTTATATATTCGGTCATAAATCTTTTTTTTTCAAAACCATCTTTTCAAAAATTGTTTTAAAATATGCTTTTAACCCTTTAAAATGATTTATTAAATTAATTTTTACCCATTTGTTTACTTAGTATAATTTTTCAATGTAATCTTTTTCCATCTTCAAAATAATTCTCATTTCGATTTTACCAAATTTGTGAAAGGAATCATCTTATCGTTTTCATAAAAAGAAACATTCCTAACCTTTTTATAGTGGAAAAAATGTTCACTATCAACTTTTATGGAAGTTATATAATTACCTACCATCATAAATATAATTTATTTGATTTTTACATTATACATTTAAAAGGATCTTTTTGATGAATTTTTTAAAAAGTGCTTCTCAATGAAATTGATTTTCAAAATTTTTTATGATTTAAAAGTAGAATTTTAAAATGAAATGGATATTATAAAAAATAATGTTTTATTTCTTATTGTATTTATATTAATAAAATAAAAAAACTTTTTTTAACAGTTGAAGGATTTATAAATAAATTAATTATTAAAATTATGGAACATTATGTCTCTACAAGACACCATTTTGTTATAACCTAACCAGTAAACATAATTTTTCCTCCTATGTGATTTTAATTTCAAAAAAAATACATTCAAGGTTGTGTTTAGTGACATATAGAGTTTGATATGATCAAAATACATTATTTTTGTATATTAAAATTCACAAATTAATAGTAATACACCCTTATGAATTTTAATGTGCCATTATGATTAGTGAACTCTCCTAGGAAGGTGTAAATAATTTTTAGATTCCTTATAAATGAAATATAGTATTTTAGAAATTAATAATTACGTGTTGGTATTTTTTTGAGTAATAAATATTTAAATATAATTTTAAATTAAAAAATTAATAAATTACTAAAAATCATTTTTCTAAAAAAGTATTCCTAAATAAGTATTTTTTTCCTATGATTATATGACAATTTTATGAAACCACAGTTAATAGTTTAAATTATTAGAATCTATGTTTTAAATTTAAAATATGTATTTTTCAATTAAATAATGATTTTATATAAAAACTAATTTTCTCTTATTTAGAAAATTATTTTATAAAATGTAATTCATTTATGAATTATACATGTTGAAAAATATTTATGGTGAATATTTTTGTTTTTTCTAAAATACATCAAATTTTGGTGAATAGTAAAATATGATAATTTACTATAAATATTAAATACATAATTTGTTGAGTCACATTAGATTTAAGGTGGATGTAAGATAACATGGTTTGAACTCACATGCAATAGTACTATTATGGGTCACAAAAATCAATAATGTTTTTGGTCTTGAGAAAAATAATAAAATAATGATTATGATTTTTAAAAAATACTCCTCTCATCCACTATAGCCCCCCCTCACTCCCTATTCTATTTACTCATCTCAGGCCTTGTTCATAGTCTGAATTCTTCCCAAATAACTCCCTAATCTCATCCACCATGTTCATAGTCCCTTGGTCTCCTCAAAAGATCAAATCCTCTACTCTAATGAGGCTCTTAAGGAAGATTAATTAAAAAGGTAAATTCCTCTTTTTAAATATTTTTCTTTTGTTTTAAGTTCCTTTGTTTTAATTTATATCCCCACCTCTCTCATGAAAATGTTATGAAACCTCAGGTAAAGTACATGTAATTTAATTTTGTTATGATGTTGGAATATTTTAGTATCATATATTGTTTAAACTTATTTTATACTTGTAGGAAATACCCCATCCGAGATGTGCTAATTTACCATAATCATGGATGATAGGTTTTAAATTTCAATTATTATCTTCAATTATGGACATGAAAACATTTTTATGGTTGATCCAAACCATAATATATTATATATGTCTTATGTAATTTTCTGAAATCTTTTGTACACATGATATTCATTTATAATGAGAAATACATTCTTTGTGATAAAAAATCACCAATTAACCAAAATGACTATCATTAATGATTTGTATAATGATTCATATTCAGTCAAAATAAAAAATTAATTTCATAACCATGTAATATTTTGGTTGTTAAATAATAATTTACAACTTCAATTCTGGACAACCATTCTCATTTTACATTTTTATCCATACATAAATATTAGTAAACCAATCATGAAGACCAAGGAAGAAAACACTCCGAAACGAAGTAATTAAATCAATTAACCCATTAAAAAGGCCATGAATGAACCTAATATGGTCATAATAAATCATTTAAATATAGATAATATTTTTTTCCTTATTAATAATTTAACATAAATATGACTATTAATGTCATTAAGATCAAGTGAGTAACACCTTGAGACTTAAGGTAAGGGGTTTCCACTAAAACCTCCATTTTCTTTCGGGTTACGTTTATTGTCTAAATACCTCAATGAAATTATTATATATTATTGTGTAATTACTATAAATTATTTGATATTGGTATATATATGTTTACCAACAATAATCCTAATTTAGTTTATAGGAGTTACACATTTTAAAAGGAACATTCAAAAAATATTTCTCGAAATACAAACCTGATTCAAGGGAATCTATCAATTTTTACCAATTTTCAAAATCACTATATTATCTGTTTTTAACAAACATTATTTCCATAAAATCACTATTTTTATTAATATAAATCTTCCTAAAATCACTTATGGATTTATACAAATATTTTTCCCAATGAAATCATTTTTTCAATGTAAAAGGGTTTTTATCTCAAGAATTACTTGATGATTTTATAAGAGCATTTTCACCCCTTTCAACACTCTTGTGGGTTAGTAAGTTTAAATGGGTTTAATTTTTTATTATATCATTCATGATGTTTTTTTAATGTTTTATGATTTTTTTTACTGTGAATGTGATTTCTTGACAATATTCACCACATAAATCCAAATATTGAGTGTTTAGGTTTAATGATCTGGGAATGATTGAAAATTTTCATATGTTAGTTTTCAGTATTAATTTATATATTGTTTATGTTATTTCCATTCTTTTGATGAATTCATTGGACTTAGTATGTTTTAATCGGGACCCACTATATCCCCTTGGTTAATTGGTAGGTCTCATAAGACAATCTATGATCTTTGAATAAGGCCTTGGTAAAATTGATATTTACGTTCTTGGAATGATGACTTGAAGGTATGGTTATGAAATCCTACATTATGTATTCTCTCAATATGAAACTATTAATTGATATTTTTTGTGGATATTTGACTAGTAGAATAAATGTTATTATGTTTTATTACGGAATTATTTATTCAGCCCTTATTCCTTCCATATTATATTTATATTAAAGCCATGTGTTTTAAGTTTTTCACCATGCCTAATGACTATGGTTATGATATTTATCGTTGTATTTCTTACCATTTTTAATTATTCGATCTCGCTCCTTTCTTATGTTTTATTTTTCCTAGTATGTGATGAAGTATATTATGAATGATCTTCAGAGATAACCAATGAGATATGGATGTTCTAAATGAATTTCTATATTGTATTTCTTTTCAAGTTGTAAGGGTGAACTCATATATCTTGTTTCCAAAGCTACTAAACTACTCGATCCATCATGATGCATAATACTTGTTTATGTTTCAATATAATAAAATAAGGCACCAGCTCTGGGAAACTAGGGTTAAGTTTTTATAGTCGGTATCAAATAAATTTAAGTTGAAAACATGGTGACTAAAATTAGAAAATGTATATTTGGGATCAAAACCATAAAATATACATTTTAGTAAAATGTACCAAAAGATCCAAAAAAAATTAAGGAATAGATTATGTTTATATTTTTAGAAAATACAACATTGTGTGGATACTACATGTGGGCGTGGATATAACATAGATGAACCTATTTTTGAAATCTCCTGCAATGAGTTTCGAGCTTTAGCTGGGTTATCTTGGTTCCTGAAAAAAGGTCATACTGTTCACCTGGATTCACACTCCCTACATATTTTCTTAGGATAATTCACATTTTTTAAAGACATTATGATGTATTTAAATCTAAAATTTTTAAAAATGAAAACATATTTATGATTATGGTATTATCCATGTATAGTATTTCACCTTATATTAAGTATTTTTCTATGTTGATATAGTACATTATGATTCATAACATAATCTAATGTATTCCATTATTTATAATTAGTGACTAGTGGAAGAAAAGGAAACCAAAAGAATGTGTGTATCCCATGTAGGGATTGACTACCTATTAAAGATAATGATTTGGTCTCTAGAGCTGTGACTGGTGCTGAGAAACGTATAACTATACTGGGACAACTGCCTCAGATTATGAACAACAACCATACCTATATGAACCATCTTGATCCACAATGTGGATTAGGAATGATAGACTTCTTTATTCGAAAAAATCACTTATTATTCAATGGGACTAAAAACCTATTCATAATGGAGTAGTGGATATATTTCATCAGAGAATACATTTCTCTCTTTGGGAAGTAACAAAATAGAGATGGTTGTCATGGAAATGTATCATATATCAGGAGAATTTTATCAATGGTGGTCATTGATTTAATACACAATTGAGGATGAATATATTTAAATTATGGAATGGAGGTATTTTAAGAAAATTTTTTGTGAAAAATATTTCCCCATAAACAATAAGATTATTTGGAATAGAAATTCATGAATAGAAGGCATAAGGATGATGAGAATGTTTCCATGTATTATGAAAACATTAAAAGTCTTCAATAGAAATCCAAGAAATACGTAGTTAATCCAAGGAATAAGATTCATCAATTCTTTGATGGTTTAAAATAACTCCTCTGATGGAAAATAGTCTCCTATAATTTCTCATCATATAAAGATATAGTCTCATGTGCTATCAAGACAAAAAAAGAATTATCTATTTCATATGACTTAAATGTAAATCAAGAGAAAAATAGGGTTGTGGAATGATCTGGAAAAGGAAATAATGAAATGGGGAAGAAGGGAAGAGTTGACTTTCCACCCAATAGTAATTTTTGTAGGAAACACCTTACTACTTGCATGAATGGAATGAGTGTTTTTAACAAGTGTGGAGAAAAATGAATCCATTCTCAAGATTATAAGGGAAATAAATAAGCTCCCAAAGTTCAATTATATAATTTTCAATACATGGGAAATTATGCAGAAGAATTTCCTATGAATCACAGAAACTTCTCCAAATGCAGGTTATGGGATAAATTCCATGCTTATGCGGTCACAAATGCTGAGGTTGCAGTTCCTAATGATGTGTTGTTAGGTACAGTAATTGTTTCTCAAATATGGCCAACACAATATTTAATTCTGGATCATCTCATTCCGTTATATTTTCCTTGTTTTCAAACAAAATTATATACTTACAATTTGATTTAATAAAGGTGTTTTCATTCAAAACACCTAAGGGAAGTATCATTACAACAACAATGTTCCAAACAGTCCTTATTATGGCATATGGATGTTCATTATGTGATGGTTTTATCACCATAAACATGATTTAATTTGATATAATCCTTGGTATGGATTGGATTTAAATATATTATGTGAAAATATATCAAAAAAAGTGGTAGGTTAAAAAAATTTAGGACGATGTGGAATCCCTTGTCATTAGGGTAGAAAAATCACCATCTGATTCTCATCTAGATCCACTATCAGTAGCCCTACTAAAATCAACTATTAGGGAGGATAAGAACTCTATATCTATGGGTGAGGAGTGAAAATTTCAATTATAGGGTGTACCTATTATGAAAGAATATATTGATTTAATTTCATATGATTTACCTAGACATATTTCATAGTGGGATGTTGAGTTCTTTATTGATTTAATTCACGATTCAAGACCTATATAATAGAATATTTATAGAATATCCATTTTGGAATTAGAATTACTGAAGAAAAAAATTAGAGGGATTGAGTGATAATGTATTTATTCTCAATAGTGTTTCTCTATAGGGATCCCCTATTCTTTTCATTATGATAAAATAGGTATCTATGAGGTTGTGTATTCATTATGTAAATATCAATGATATAACAACATAAAATAAGTACCCCTACCTCACATTGATGTTTTATTTGATCAAAATAATGGATCCCAATATTTTTTAAAAATTGACCTTTGATATGGATATCATTAGTTGTTTGTGAGGAAGGAATATATTATAAAAACATCATTTCAAACAATGTAGGATAATTATGAGTTTACAGTAATTTTTTTGGACTATATAATCCACCCTCAGTCTTCAATGTCCAAATTAATATGGGTTTTAAGGAATATATAAATGACTTTATTATGTTATTTAATGCTGATATAACGGTATACTCAAAAAAAACTACAGACATCATGAAAACCACTAGCACATTATTGTGAATATTCTTAAAAGAAATGAATTAGATCGGAGGTTAATAAATTGTGAATATTGGCATTAATCAGCTTCTTTGATGGTCCATATTGTCTCTATCGATGGAATAACCATTTATCCTATAATGAAAAAGGATTTTTAAAAATTTAATAAATCAATGAACATAATTGAGTTTCGTAGTTATATTGGTATAGTAGGTTATTATTACCATTTATTTCAGAACATTTCTTGATTAGGAAACCAATTGACCAAGATTACTTATAAAGGGGTTAAGTTCTAATGGAAAAAATACTGAGATAACTATTTCAAGTAATTAAATTTAAGATTAGTGAATGATCCCATCCTAACTCTAACACCCGATAATGAAAGTTTTGAGATATATAGTGATCCACCTGTAGAGACCCGTATCTTGACGTACATTGACATTACATTACTTTTGCGGAATACTTAGTACATAACAAAAACACACACACAAGGATCGTAATAGTTTAGTGTCTTTGGAAACTCGGAACGTAATCTTCTAATCCTGGTGAAAGATCTTCAAAATCTCCCACAAAGATCTTCCTTTTTTTTTTACCTAAAACCTTTCTTTATATCCTGGGGAAAAGAAAACATAAAAGGGTGAGCTCAAATGTTCAGTAAGGGTAAACAAAAGAAATATCAATCACATAATTTTCATAAGAACATAACATTTTTGGAAATCTTAACCTGCAAAAGAGAGCATAATTTCATAACATGGGATAAATCATAGTAGTGAAAATGAAACCCTTACATAAAACATTACTCATTGTGGCATACACACATAATCATAGAGAATCATTTCTTGTTAGTCAAGACTCATTGCCAAGACTATCTTAGTGGACAAAGTCCCTTTCTGAATCGAGTAATCCTCGTTTCAGTCCTGTTTCACTGAACCGGTATAACCTACCATTCCAGCCATGTCTATCTCATGAGATATGTAATCTTTACCCAATGCATTGGAGGGAGATATAGGTCCCACCCATCTCTTAATGAATCCTTTCTTATGTGTGCCACAAAATCATAAATCGTACATCATTGCATACCCCATGTAATAAAAATGGGATTCTTAAACAACATGACATCATAAAACCATTCATATAAGATAAAGTAATTCATAAACATAATTCCATCACAACGTAGTCAAATCAATGTAAAAATATGGATAGAAACAGAACCCTTTATTAACTTAGATGGAAAATAATTTTGATAAAACACTTGAATTGAATTCTTGAGGAAAATATCCTTTCTTCTTCAAAATCAATTTCTTTTTACAAAACATCATGCAATTTTAAAAGAAAGAGATTTTATTGAAAATAGTCATGAATTCTTTTAGAGGAAGCTTCATGAAAATAAGGCTTTATAAAACAGTAGAAATCCGTTTGTGCCGTATAAGTTAAAAAAAACATTCTTCGTACTTTTGTCGGAAAAGTCAAAAAGTACCTCGTACGAAAAAACGAAAAAAGATTCCTTTCATATCCTTTACTAAAAACTCACCGAAGGGTAAAATTGGATTTAAACAATTGAAGGTGGATGGAAATAAAATTACATATTGAAGAAACATGGATGTGGATGATAAAATACACCCCAGTAAATACTTACGAATAAACAATCTCGGATAAAAATGAGATTGTGATATTTCCCTTACCTTAGGTCCGACTTGCTTTGTAAGTGTCCGAACCTCCTGTATAATGATTTAAATCATGTTATTGCCTTATTACAGAATCATATTCATTGTTATGATATCATATATGGTTCACTTATGACATTATATTACCCGTTCTTTTGTAAACTCCATGTTAAAGAAGCGTTTTGGGTAAAATCGTTTCATTTATCGTAGGTGTTTTGACTTGTCGTTCTTGACATCATTATTACTTATATCATGATTTACATACTTCTAGAATATAAAATATGATTTATATATCATATATATTCAGTATATATATATATAATAGGTAGATAAATAAAATGAAAAACACCGTTCATGGAGACGGTAGTCCGTACGTACGCATGAACGCTGTTTTCCTTTCCTTATTGTCTTGAAATGGAAGTAAGTAGATGACATACATATGTATATATATATATAAATCCAGTAGCTTTATAATGTCATATATTTCATTATTATTTCTTATATATACATTATAATAATTCTTAAATGGTTAACATGGAGAATGAATCTCATCGCATCGTGGAGACGGTAGTCCGTACGTACGCACGAGCGATGATATCATTTCTATAAATATTGAATTGAATTGGAGTGGATTATACAATATATCAGAATCAATATGATGTTGTAATAACTATGTATAGTTATTCTTTACACCATTATACCCATCCATGTAAGGTGGTGGTGGAAAATAGATTACACCACGGCGTGGAGACGGTATTCCGTACGTACGCACGCGCGGTGATTTCTTTTTCCGTAGGATGGATAGATGGTGAAATAGGGTTGTTTCATACTTATAATAACATATCAGTATATGAGTGATACTGATGTTATTACTTCATAATGAAACAACCTAAGAAGAAGAAGTGGAAGAAGAAATAAAGATGAAAGAATTGGTAACGGTAATTACCTCTTCTTTGAAGTGCCTCTTTGAGACCTCATCTTAGGGAACTAGAATTGGTCTTTGAGGAAGACCAGAACCTCTAGGATGTTGATAGGGAAGTGGAGAAGAGATTTTGGCAGGGGTTGGCCGAGCTTGAGTGCTCAAATTGGTGTGAGGAGGAGGGGGAGGAGGTGTCCTTTTATAGGGGAGGAGAGGGGCACCTTAGGAATATCTCAAAATATTATTTTATATTAAAGTCAAAATCGGTTTATAATGGTTCCAAAGGGTCTTATTTCGAAGCTAAAGTGGTGATGGGTCGAAATCCTATCAACCAATAGGATTTAGACAAGTTTAGGGTATTATTTTAACCTTATCAATTAGATTTAACTCTAAGTTAAATAATTTAACTTTTACCGTGTCTTTTTGTTTTCTTTCACTATATGGTTAATAAACTTACTATAACATGCCAAACGAACCCCAAATTTTATATTATTAATACATATATCCTTATCTAAGTCATTTGGCCGAACCTTAGATTTTTAGGAATAAAATAACAATTAGTAATATAATATTTGATTTAAAAACTATTTTGTGTCAATTTTGACACTATTTGATATATGATTTTTGTGAAAGTCATAACAGAATTTTATGTTCGAACCAAGTTGATTAAATCATCACTAATATATCATAGTAACCTATAAAATTAGTGGAATTCATAAAAATTTTCAAATTACATTTATTTTGGTGTTTATAACATCAATTATGTCAATATTTCATTAATAAGATAATTACTGCATCATCGTTGTGTCATAAATAAATTAAATTATATGATGTCTAAAAATTACAAATAAAATACCATCATGTAGGAAATCTTTTTAGCTTTCTAATGAATATTTACAATCGAATTTATCTTATGTATAACCCCATATTAAAAATGATTTACTTATTAAACTTTAAATTTAACTATTTTAACCCTTCTTTAAATAAATTAATAATAAATGTCCTAATCTAATCCAACTGGGCCTAAATGGTCATATTTTATTCCTGAGTTTGTTTTTGGTCGAATTAAACTTGTCCAATAGAATTAGGACATGTGTTAGGGTAATATTAATATCATATTTACCCTTAGTTACCTTATTTACTATTAACCGTGGTAAAAAAAGTTAAAAGTTACTATTCACCAAAAAATTATTTTCATCTCATTGAACCACATTCTAGTCCTTGATATTAACCGTGTCTCTCGGATTTTCAAAATTCCATTCACAGAAGCGGTAAAATTAAGTTTTATGCAAAATTCAGTTTTTAACCTACCACTTAGTAGTTTCACTATTCATCAAAAATTGATGTTTTTCATAACAATGCCAAAATTTCATCCCAAGCTATATTTCATATTCCGAATTCAAAAATGAAGTCTATTTTACCAAATTCATAACATAAAAGTTGCATTAATTAATTTTATAATTAAATCCCGATGTTAAAACAAATAGCGTGTTTTTAAGAAACAATATCTATCAAAAGATTGACACTTGTTTATGTCTAGTTTAAATGTGAAACTACATCCAATGACCAACATTGTATTAAATTGTAAAAATATATTCTAAATATACTTTAAAACCACTCAAATTAATGATTTATCACTATTAACTATTTCGATTAAAAAAGTTGTTTTTAATTATAATTTAGTAATTTTCACTATTCATCAGAATATGAAAGTTATCCGAAAAGTACCAAAATTTCACCTTAGGCTAAATTCGATACTCCGAATCCAAAAATAAAGTTCATTTTGAAAAATAAGATTTACTGGATTTCAAAAAGTGGTTATTACTATTCATAACGGCTAGTTTTAATAATATTTTTATAGCATATCGTTGTTTAGTGAAACTCGGTATTGCGTACTACACACGCTATCGAGGAAGGTCGCGATTGCGTGTAATGCAAGTCAAGTCAAGGATGTGTGTTGTGCAAGCTCCTTTTGGTGTAGCGTACAACACAAGACATTAGTGAAATAAAAAAGAATATTTTTCATAAAATCTCGGGCTGTTACATTCTACCCCCCTTAAAATGAATTTCGCCCTCGAAATTCGTTGGGGTTATAAATGGTTTACTATTCGAAAGTTTCTTTAATAGAAACCCACATCGTAAAAGGGAATACCAAAACTTGGCTTTAATAACTAAAGTATGAAATGTAACGATTACCCAAATAAACTAATCACTGGGTTTCCACATAGGTGAAAATATGGATATGGAAGAGAAATCTAACCATCATGTTCTGATGGAGAGTGGTAGAGAACATGGCTATAGAAAAGCCAGTAATCACAAATCCATAAATTTGTGACGATCTAAGGTACCATCTGATTTATCAGGTATAAGAGAACTAGGACAACATTTTTGGTTTTCAAGATCATTTCCCTAAAGTTAAAGAATTTGAATTAGAATAAATACTTACTTTATTTTGGTACAATCTCACTGTTGTTCGTGCCTTTAACAATTTCCACTTCATCTCTTAAATAAATGAAGTTGAATTTGTTATTCGTGAAGTGTTAGAAGATCATGTGATAGAATGACGGGCCATTCCATCTGTTTCAAACAAAAGGTTAGCAAAATTATATACATAAGTCGATCTATAGTGAGATTAATCACATATGGTTTCTAAAATGGACTTATACTTCATATATCATACTGCTTAATTAAATAAAACTAGTTTCTACTTAACAGGGACTTCCTGTAGGCCAGTGGTAGGCGATAAAGGCCAGTCGCACTTCGGTTGTGGGTTCGATTCCCACAGCCTTGTCCGAAGCGATGGGCTGTCGCCCGTCCTGCAGGTTGTCCTTTTTCTAAAACTATATTACTATAACATCCCATCGATAATATCGAAAAAAAAAACAATAATCCATTCCAATCTTTAGGCTTATCCATAATACTGGAGTCCACTCTCATAGTGAAAACGATTACCAGAGATTTAATACCATCGTTGAACCCCATATATCATAAGATATGTTTTGTTGGTCACATTCCAAACATTTAAAGTCCTTAATCATGTATTCTCTTGAATACTCATTGAACCTTAGTGAAAACTTGAATGCAGTTAAAAGTTAACACATTCCACATACCAAAATCCTCAAAATTCTATATACTCAAACCATGATATCACTTAGTCCTTATATCAATCATGAGCTCATGAATACTGTTAAACATTTTGTTTTCTCGTTTTCCCTTCATTATGCGCGTAATATCTCAATCACTTTGAATACCACATTAGACCAATACATAAATATTCCAATAATCCATGATACAACATTATTTTGGAATCCCATTACATAAACACTTAATCATTCCACCACATCATTGTCATATTCAACATTGCCAATAGTGATTGCATGTGACTTCCCTTTGTCCTTTGCCTTAAGTGGTTGCTCATGTTGATCATCACTAACCCTTGTATTAGGGCAATTATTAGCATAATGCCCCATTTCTTTGCACTTGAAGCATTGAAGTGTTGGTAGTGCGTTCTCTGTAGTTTTTGCTTTATTCACATCATTAGAAAACCTTTTTCCATTACTTCGACACTCAGCTGCTCGATGACCTTCTTTTCCACACTTAAAACATTTTCTAGTCCCTTTAAGACAATCTCCACCATGCTTCTTTCCACACTTTGTGCATAAGGAAACATTCATCTTCTTTTCACCATTATTCTGGGATTTCTCCTTGAACTCCATCTTTCGTTTCTTGTCAAAACCATGAGATGGATATGTAACACCAACTTCCATTTCTACCTTGATAGCACAACGCACAATTTCTTCATAGCTACTGAAGTCTCTTATAGCTAATGCCCTTCGAAGACTTGGTTTTAAGCCACTGAAAAATCGATCAACTTTACTTTCAGGTTGGATGATAATTCCAGAAGCATACCTTGCAAGTCTTGTAAAATTTTCTTCATAGGTACCAACAGATTCATCATCCCTTTGCTTCAGTTCAAGAAACTCTTTCTCCATCTTTGTTCGAAGAATACGAGGGAAGTACTTACTGAAAAACAAGTTCTTGAACTCGTCCCATTCCATTGACTCAATTTCATCTCTTGGCCTCGTATTCTTGATAAGATTCCACCATTGATCAGCTTCACCTTCCAAATGATATACTGCTAAGATGACTTTATCATGTTCAGAACATTGAAGAACTGAAAATATCTTTTCAGTAGTACTAATCCATTGTTCAGCAACTAATGGATCAGTAGACCCACTGAAAGAAGGTGGACGTTGCCTCATGAAGGACTCAATAGAATATTGTTCCCTTCTCTGCTCATTTGGATGTGCAGAATGATTCATAGCTTGTGTAAGTATAGCAATAAGATTTTGCACTCCATCTCCCATAACATTTGTTTGTTCAGGAGGGAAATCATTGCATTGTCCATTGCATTGATCAACACGGTTCCTTCGTGTTCCAGCCATCGTCTAAAACCCAAAAAGAATAGTGTGAGAGGAATAAATCAAGCTAGGGAAAACAACATAATAAAGGGGGAGTACCTTCAATATCCAACATCTTAGGTTTAATTCTATGATCGTTAGCGTAATTCTATTACTATAACCTATACGTATACTTATCCCTAGGGACATCCCTAGACATACCTTAGAAATATCTCTAGGGATCTCACTAACGTTTTCGCATCCTAGTTTCCAAAGGTTGACTAAACCTTTCCTCTGATACCAACTGTAGAGACCCGAAGCTTGACGTACATTGAAATTACATTACTTTTGCGGAATACTTAGTACATAACAAAAACACACACACAAGGATCGTAATAGTTTAGTGTCTTTGGAAACTCGGAACGTAATCTTCTAATCCTGGTGAAAGATCTTCAAAATCTCCCACAAAGATCTTCCTTTTTTTTACCTAAAACCTTTCTTTATATCCTGGGGAAAAGAAAACATAAAAGGGTGAGCTCAAATGCTCAGTAAGGGTAAACAAAAGAAATATCAATCACATAATTTTCATAAGAACATAACATTTTTGGAAATCTTAACCTGCAAAAGAGAGCATAATTTCATAACATGGGATAAATCATAGTAGTGAAAATGAAACCCTTACATAAAACATTACTCATTGTGGCATACACACATAATCATAGAGAATCATTTCTTGTTAGTCAAGACTCATTGCCAAGACTATCTTAGTGGACAAAGTCCCTTTCTGAATCGAGTAATCCTCGTTTCAGTCCTGTTTCACTGAACCGGTATAACCTACCATTCCAGCCATGTCTATCTCATGAGATATGTAATCTTTACCCAATGCATTGGAGGGAGATATAGGTCCCACCCATCTCTTAATGAATCCTTTCTTATGTGTGCCACAAAATCATAAATCGTACATCATTGCATACCCCATGTAATAAAAATGGGATTCTTAAACAACATGACATCATAAAACCATTCATATAAGATAAAGTAATTCATAAACATAATTCCATCACAACGTAGTCAAATCAATGTAAAAATATGGATAGAAACAGAACCCTTTATTAACTTAGATGGAAAATAATTTTGATAAAACACTTGAATTGAATTCTTGAGGAAAATATCCTTTCTTCTTCAAAATCAATTTCTTTTTACAAAACATCATGCAATTTTAAAAGAAAGAGATTTTATTGAAAATAGTCATGAATTCTTTTAGAGGAAGATTCATGAAAATAAGGCTTTATAAAACAGTAGAAATCCGTTTGTGCCGTATAAGTTAAAAAAAACATTCTTCGTACTTTTGTCGGAAAAGTCAAAAAGTACCTCGTACGAAAAAACGAAAAAAGATTCCTTTCATATCCTTTACTAAAAACTCACCGAAGGGTAAAATTGGATTTAAAAAATTGTAGGTGGATGGAAATAAAATTACATATTGAAGAAACATGGATGTGGATGATAAAATACACCCCAGTAAATACTTACGAATAAACAATCTCGGATAAAAATGAGATTGTGATATTTCCCTTACCTTAGGTCCGACTTGCTTTGTAAGTGTCCGAACCTCCTGTATAATGATTTAAATCATGTTATTGCCTTATTACAGAATCATATTCATTGTTATGATATCATATATGGTTCACTTATGACATTATATTACCCGTTCTTTTGTAAACTCCATGTTAAAGAAGCGTTTTGGGTAAAATCGTTTCATTTATCGTAGGTGTTTTGACTTGTTGTTCTTGACATCATTATTACTTATATCATGATTTACTTACTTCCAGAATATAAAATATGATTTATATATCATATATATTCAGTATATATATATATATAATAGGTAGATAAATAAAATGAAAAACACCGTTCATGGAGACGGTAGTCCGTACGTACGCATGAACGCTGTTTTCCTTTCCTTATTGTCTTGAAATGGAAGTAAGTAGATGACATACATATGTATATATATATATAAATCCAGTAGATTTATAATGTCATATATTTCATTATTATTTCTTATATATACATTATAATAATTCTTAAATGGTTAACATGGAGAATGAATCTCATCGCATCGTGGAGACGGTAGTCCGTACGTACGCACGAGCGATGATATCATTTCTATAAATATTGAATTGAATTGGAGTGGATTATACAATATATCAGAATCAATATGATGTTTTAATAACTATGTATAGTTATTCTTTACACCATTATACCCATCCATGTAAGGTGGTGGTGGAAAATAGATTACACCACGGCGTGGAGACGGTATTCCGTACGTACGCACGCGCGGTGATTTCTTTTTCCGTAGGATGGATAGATGGTGAAATAGGGTTGTTTCATACTTATAATAACATATCAGTATATGAGTGATACTGATGTTATTACTTCATAATGAAACAACCTAAGAAGAAGAAGTGGAAGAAGAAATAAAGATGAAAGAATTGGTAACGGCAATTACCTCTTCTTTGAAGTGCCTCTTTGAGACCTCCTCTTAGGGCACTAGAATTGGTCTTTGAGGAAGACCAGAACCTCTAGGATGTTGCTAGGGAAGTGGAGAAGAGATTTTGGCAGGGGTTGGACGAGCTTGAGTGCTCAAATTGGTGTGAGGAGGAGGGGGAGGAGGTGTCCTTTTATAGGGGAGGAGAGGGGCACCTTAGGAATATCTCAAAATATTATTTTATATTAAAGTCAAAATCGGTTTATAATGGTTCCGAAGGGTCTTATTTCGAAGCTAAAGTGGGGATGGGTCGAAATCCTATCAACCAATAGGATTTAGACAAGTTTAGGGTATTATTTTAACCTTATCAATTAGATTTAACTCTAAGTTAAATAATTTAACTTTTACCGTGTCTTTTTGTTTTCTTTCACTATATGGTTAATAAACTTACTATAACATGCCAAACGAACCCCAAATTGTATATTATTAATACATATATCCTTATCTAAGTCATTTGGCCGAACCTTAGATTTTTAGGAATAAAATAACAATTAGTAATATAATATTTGATTTAAAAACTATTTTGTGTCAATTTTGACACTATTTGATATATGATTTTTGTGAAAGTCATAACAGAATTATATGTTCGAACCAAGTTGATTAAATCATCACTAATATATCATAGTAACCTAGAAAATTAGTGGAATTCATAAAAATTTTCAAATTACATTTATTTTGGTGTTTATAACATCAATTATGTCAATATTTCATTAATAAGATAATTACTGCATCATCGTTGTGTCATAAATAAATTAAATTATTTGATGTCTAAAAATTACAAATAAAATACCATCATGTAGGAAATCTTTTTAGCTTTCTAATGAATATTTACAATCGAATTTATCTTATGTATAACCCCATATTAAAAATGATTTACTTATTAAACTTTAAATTTAACTATTTTAACCCTTCTTTAAATAAATTAATAATAAATGTCCTAATCTAATCCAAGTGGGCCTAAATGGTCATATTTTATTCCTGAGTTTGTTTTTGGTCGAATTAAACTTGTCCAATAGAATTAGGACATGTGTTAGGGTAATATTAATATCATATTTACCCTTAGTTACCTTATTTACTATTAACCGTGGTAAAAAAAAGTTAAAAGTTACTATTCACCAAAAAATTATTTTCATCTCATTGAACCACATTTTAGTCCTTGATATTAACCGTGTCTCTCGGATTTTCGAAATTCCATTCACAGAAGCGGTAAAATTAAGTTTTATGCAAAATTCAGTTTTTAACCTACCACTTAGTAGTTTCACTATTCATCAAAAATTGATGTTTTTCATAACAATGCCAAAATTTCATCCCAAGCTATATTTCATATTCCGAATTCAAAAATGAAGTCTATTTTACCAAATTCATAACATAAAAGTTGCATTAATTAATTTTATAATTAAATCCCGATGTTAAAACAAATAGCGTGTTTTTAAGAAACAATATCTATCAAAAGATTGACACTTGTTTATGTCTAGTTTAAATGTGAAACTACATCCAATGACCAACATTGTATTAAATTGTAAAAATATATTCTAAATATACTTTAAAACCACTCAAATTAATGATTTATCACTATTAACTATTTCGATTAAAAAAGTTGTTTTTAATTATAATTTAGTAATTTTCACTATTCATCAGAATATGAAAGTTATCCGAAAAGTACCAAAATTTCACCTTAGGCTAAATTCGATACTCCGAATCCAAAAATAAAGTTCATTTTGAAAAATAAGATTTACTGGATTTCAAAAAGTGGTTATTACTATTCATAACGGCTAGTTTTAATAATATTTTTATAGCATATCGTTGTTTAGTGAAACTCGGTATTGCGTACTACACACGCTATCGAGGAAGGTCGCGATTGCGTGTAATGCAAGTCAAGTCAAGGATGTGTGTTGTGCAAGCTCCTTTTGGTGTAGCGTACAACACAAGACATTAGTGAAATAAAAAAGAATATTTTTCATAAAATCTCGGGCTGTTACACCACCAAATAAAATACTAGGTAGTGTTCTTATGAAGAATGATAGAGTAATTTCTTACACATCATGGAGGTTAAAAATTCATGAAAAAAACTATTCTACTCTTGTTCATGAGTTAGATTGAATGATATTTTCTCTAAAAATATAGAGAAATTATCTCAATGTTGAATTATTTGAGATCTATATAGATCCCAAGAGACTGAAATATATCTTCTCATAGAAATATCTCAACATGAGTCAAAGGTGATTGCTTGAATTACTCAAGTATTATGATTGTTCTATACACTACCAACCAGGAATGGAAAATAATTTGGCTGGTGAATTGAGCAAGACAGATCTTCGCATTTTAAAAAAATGATGATTGAAAGGGATCTTGTATTCATGGAACTAGTAAGGATGGACATGGAAATTTTCAATGAAAGTGAAAAATAATTATCATTTCAATTGGTTTCCCAACGATATTTATTAGAAAGATTAAAAATTCTCTTCCTGATGACGAGAATCTACAAAAGAAAATAAATGTCGAGAATGATAGGGAGTTGCAAGACTTCGTATATGATGATAGAATTATGAAATTTGGGAGATCCTATGTTTTTTTTCAATACATGAGATGAAAAGGAAGATATTCTATGATGGTAATAGTAAATATTTATCAATAGACCTAGGTAGCACTATGATATATAGATATTTGAATGAAAATTTTTGGTGGGACTACATGAAGTGGAAATTTGTTGATTATGTATCAAGATGTTTAGTATTAAGAAAACTAAAGGACAAAAAACAACATCCAAGTGGATTCATACAACCTTGACCAATTCCTATATGAAAATGGGGTGACATCACCAAGGATTTCATCACTGCATTACCCAAAACTGTAAGGATGAATTAAGTGATATGGTACATTTTTGGCCGACTTATTAAATATGCACATTCTCTCACCATATGGGAGGATTTTACACTAGGGATCCTATAATGAATTTTTATAAATGAAGATAATTCATGTAGAACTCTCTAAATTGTTCATGGTTGTGTTCAATGATTTACATCGAAATTATGGAAATGTATTAAGAAATCTTTGGATAATGAGCTTCATTAGAGTACTTCTTACCACCCACAAACTGATGGGAAATCAGAAAAAATGATCCAATTATTAGAAGATATGTTGAGATCATGCTCAGTTTATTTTTAATGTATGTGGGATTATTATTTATCTTTGGTTGGGATTTACTATAATAATAGTTTCTATTATTTCATTCAAATTGAACCATATGAAAAATTATATAGATCTATATTTCCTACACCAATATGTTGGGATGATGTCGTTGAATAGATGTGATGGTCGGAGTGGACACTCAAGAGGGGGGTGAATTGAGTTCCAATTAAAATTTATGTTAAAAACAATTTCTATTAAAATCCCCCAATTTTAAAAACAAATTAAACTGTAGTGAATTTATATAGATTATAAAGGTTCAATTAATTTCTCAAAGATTGATTAATTCTCAGTTAACTTAATCTTATGATTAAATTAACTTTTGAAACTAACTTACTGATTTATAACAAATATAAACACTTGCTAATTTAATTATCAAAGTAGCTTTGAAGATAGATTATATTTCAAAGTAGTAGCAGCGGAATATGAAATTAAATATGTATAGTATGGATATAGAGTATAACTACAAACACAGAGAATTAACCAAGAGGTTCAGTCTCAAGCCGAGACTTAGTCCTCTTCCACTTGGTGATCACCTGCCACCAAGCAATTTTATAAAAAGGATTGATACACAGCCTGTATCGGGCTTTACAACAGTTTTCACAAACTGTCCAGGTTTGACAACCTCTGCCACAGTTATACGTGGGAAAACAAACAACAGCAGCAAGCTGTCCAGGTCACAAGACCTCTACCACTATCCACTGTGGGAAATGGGGTGTAAAAGGGTTTGCTGAGGATTTACAGATCCTCCAGTGAAAGTACAGGAGTCAGTGTGTGTGTTTAATACAGCAGATAACACACACTGCTCAAAATGTAGAATAAATCACAGAACAAGAGATGTAGAGTTTAGAAGTAGTTCTGGTGATCTCAGTGTAGCTCTTGACTCCTTTGTATTCGATCAAAAGTTAGTTTGAGTCCTCTTCTCGTTTCTGTTTGAGAAACAGAGTGTCGTATGCTCCAGGTTCACAGGTAGTGAGAATGTAGTCGATGAAGTTCTTCAGGGTTCTTCTTGTATGCACATAACACTTCTCGAGTATACTTGATTGTCTATATGCTTCTCTGTGTTCTTGATGGAGCTCGTTTTTATCTTCTTGTGTTTCTGGTATATTTCGTCCACCACGCACTTCTCTGGTTCGTATTCGCATTCGTATGTATGTTTTTGGGCAGCGTAGTCTTCTCGTATTTATCTCCCGACAGGGGACAGAAAAGATTTCTTTTCAGCAGGTACGAGGTACGGGTTCCTGACATCCGACAATCTTTATCAGATATTTGACAAATTATCAAAATGTATGATATGACCCTTAGATAAATTAAATAAATGAAATGTTGGAAATAAAGAAGTTAAAACAGTGAGTCGAGAATGTATGTCACTGTTGACTTCAACTGTGATCTTCCAACTGTGGACTTCCTTCTGACTGCTGACTTCAACAGAAGGCTTGCTGTCTGTAGGCTTGCAATGGTAGCTTTTACTCCATGTAACTGTAGCCTTTCTAACTGTAGACTTGTAACATCAGTAGACTTAGTCGACAGAAGCTGTCTAACTGTAACCTTGATTGTAGGCTTATGACTGTAGGCTTGTTCGACTGTGAACTTGTTCCAACTGTAGACTTGTTCCAACTGTAGAGTAAACTTTGAGCAGAAGTCTTGTAACTGTGACCTTCGTCTGTGAGCTTTGACAATAGATAGCAGTAGACTCGTAACTGTAATCTTGTATTAGTCTTCGACTGTAACCTTGTAACTGTGAACTTATTGCAACAGTAACTTAAGGTGACAGTTAACTGTAACTGTGACTTTGAGAAGAAAAACTCTGACTGTTAGCTAACAATACTAAACTTATGTAAATACTACTGTAAGCTATTACAGTAAAGTTATGAGAGTAAGAATATGAACTGTTCAGAATAAAATACGTTTAAGCATAGAATAATAAGATTAATTCAAAGGTTTAATACATCATAATCAATGTTTAAGCATGATTTGGGATTATCAAAACAGGTGATTCCAACAATCTCCCCCTTTTTGATAATCACAAATTATGTCAGTATGAAATATAGAAGTATCAGAGAGAAGTGTGCAAAACACAGTATTAGCAATATGAGTACAAAAATTAGGTATAATCCGCAAGGATTTCTCCTCTTTGTATAGGTTCATTTCTCCCTTGAGTTTCCTATTTCTCCTTATTTCTCCCCTTATCTATTTCTCTTTATTTCTCCCCCTTTGTGATTAACAAAAAGAAAGACAGAGAGAGAGAAGATAAACATTGTATTAAAAAAATTGAGTACATTACATGGCCCAAAACGTGAATACATGAGCCCTATCAAAAAAATATAAACAGACTCAATCCTCTTCATCTGGAGGTAAGGGATCTTTTCCTTTGGAGGAAGAAGATGGAACAGGAGGTGAAGGATCAACAGGCTGAGGAATGGCAGCAGGAATGTCTGGAGGGGCAGCAACAGAGGCTCCTGAAGGCCTGTAATGAGTAGCTTGCCGAGGTATCAGTGGTCTAAGGCTTCTGAGTGCATCAGCAGGAGACATTACTGAAGAACCACTGGGGTTGGAGACAGGTAGGGCATGAGGAACTATAACAGGTGTGCAGTCCACATGAAGAAAAGGTAGGAGAAGATTCCTGAAATCCATGATAATGTTTCCTCCTCTGTCCATGGCAGATAAGAATTCATCTTTGTTTTCCAATAATTTATCCAAAGCCGGGGTCAACTCTCGTAGCTTGCTAACTTGTTCTTTGAAGGCTTGAGTTACAGGAGGCAGCTTCATAGTTTCTAGCATGAGCTTGAAGTGATTGTTCAACTGATGCTTGGTGAAAATCCGATCAATGTAATAATCCACTTTACTTTTGATGGCCTCCTGAGAAGCAGTAGCAGCCTGCAGGTGCTCACGAACAAAGCCACTGACTTCTCTTGTAGTAGCAAGGATCTGTAGGTCTGATGTGTCATTTGCACGGGCCTGAGTAAGCTCTTCTCTGAGCAGGCTTCTAAACTGCTCAAGGTCCATAGGAGAGCTAGATGAAGGATGGGACTTGACTGAGAATGCCACTGTCTCCTTGAAAGACTGAGTCAGATTTCTAATCACTTTCTGAATGACAGCATCCTGATTTCTAAAGTGTTCTTTTACTGATTTCTTGAAAGCCTCAAATACTTCCACAAACTGCTTGACCACTTCTTTGATGTATCGAATCTCACTGGCCACTTGTGTCTGAGAACTGCTCAGGGCAGTTAAAGAAGCAACTGGTTGTCTGAGGGCCACTACTGCTCCAGTCCAGCTTTCAATTTGGGTGTGGCACACTTTCATTTCATCCATCACTTCTTTGATTGGACTTCCCACAACACATCCTAGAGATAGTTCTAAGGATTGTTCTACATTTTTCAGCTCATCAAAAAGACTTATTTTCAATTCAGCAACAGACTGTCTGATGGTCTCCTTCATTTCATTCTTTAAGGATTCAAGGTCTTCCTTGGTGGCCAATCTTTCAGTTTCTAACACTGGAGAGCTGTTAGGTAGGATGACTGGATTTCTTGGTGGTTGGTTTTCCTCATCTGAATCCTCATAATTGAGTCCTAACACCATGTATCCTGGATCTGAGGTCCATCCTTCTATATCATACAGTACAGAGACTGAACCAACACGCTCCCCCTCACTTGGAGGTCCTTCCTGAACACTTTCTACTATCTGCTCAACTCTGGGTAACTCTAAGTTTTCTTCTGTAGCTCTAGCAGGTTCCATACTTGCTTCCTCTGTAGGTTCAGCAGTGAGGTTAGCCTCCTTCTCTGTTGGGTCATCAACCACTTCCATGACAACAGTAGTAGAGACCACTCCTGCTTCCTGGTCAGACACTGACTTGTCTGTATACCCTATCAGAGGGCTCATACTAAGTTCTTCTGCAACAGTTTCTTGATTTTCATTTAAAGCTCCAGCCTCTTCTGCTTCGACTGTATCACCCTCATCAGAGGTGTCCTTGACAAAATATTGAGATTCTTCTTCTTCTGTAGTCTCAGTCTCACTATCTCTTAGAACAGGTTCTCTACTAGGTAGTTCTTTTGGAGGGTTTGCTGCTCCAAACGTCACTGTCCTGACAGGACTGTGAGTAGTATCAGGATCACTCCCTTCATCAATTGGAGTGTTCTCTCTTGCAGAGTTACCAGCTGCTGCAGTCTGTTCATCATCTGAGTATATAGGTTCAGGCTCATCAGGCTTTAAGCCTGGATCTCTCCTATCTCTCGGTCTAGAGGGATGAGTAGAAGGGCTAAAATTCTCATAGATTCTCTCCTCATCATTCACCCATGATTTCTTCCAGGGATTCCAACTGATCTTCATGAATTTGCAGATTACTTTCGAGATACATACACTGTTCTTTGCCACTATCAACTCTTCCTGACTTCCAGCTGCACCTTTCACTTTCAACATAACCGAAATGAGTTTAGCATGAAACAAGGCACTTGATTTTGAGCTTGCCTTTATCATGTCCTCCATCTGAGCCATCAGCAACCTAAAAAGGTTGACCTTCCTTCCATGTTTTAATAAGTACATCAAGTAAATATCCTGATGCTTCAGAGTTGCAAAATCTCCTCTTCTAGGACTCAGTACATGCTGGATAAACTTAAACAGAAGCCTGTCCTCTCCATTCATTTCAGTAGCAATAATCTTCCTTACAGTGCCATTGCCTGTCAATTCTTCCAGAGCCGTCTCATGATCAAAGATTTTACTATTTGGAGGAGCCGCTCCAGAATAGTAGTTGTAAATACCCTCATGAGGAACTCTTAAACAAGCAGCCCATTCAGCGGATGAAAAACTGACTTCATTGCCATTTACTCTGGACACCAGTTTATGCAGATCATCCTCTTCCTCGAACTGTAGATATTCATAGAACTCCTTCACCAACTTCGGGTAGTATGGTCCATTATTGTTTGCGAAGCATTCGGTCCATCCTTGATCATTAAGCACTGCCAGTACTAATGATCTGCTCGATAAAATCCACTCTTCACTTAGCTCCTTCTCAGCAACTATTTCTCTCTTAGTCAGATGTGGATTAACAGGTCTTATCGAGGCGTTCCCGGTGCCACTGTATTCGACTTGAGTCCTCTTCGGCATTGGTGCATCTTCGTTGACAGTCAGGGGTCGCTTTGTTCTGGCCATTGGAACTGAATGAGGTTTCGAGGTTCGGTTGAAGGTTTAGGGTTTAGGACTTGAGAGAGCAAGGGTCGAGATGAGTGGATTGAGATATGTTCGATGTTCTCAATTTTATCATTTAGGGATTTAAAAAAAAAGTATAAAGAAAAGAAACGGTTCGAATTCCCGCAAAAATAAAATAAGATTAAACAGCGAAACAGCCTACAGAGAGATGTAACAGTGAGGTACACCGGTGAGGTCTAACTGTGAGGTTTCAACTGTGAGGTCTAACTGTGAGGTTTCAACTGTGAGGTTTCAACTGTGAGGTTTCAACTGTGAGGTCTAACTGTGAGGTCTAACTGTGAGGTTTCAACTGTGAGGTCTCAACTGTGAGGTCTCAACTGTGAGGTTTCAACTGTGAGGTCTAACTGTGAGGTTTCAACTGTGAGGTCTCAACTGTGCTATAGTTAATCATACCTAACTCATGTTTGATGTAACTTAATCTCTCAGAATTCAAAGGCTTTGTAAAAATATCAGCTAACTGATGTTCAGTGCCAATGAACTCAAGAGTGATATCACCTTTTTGATAATGATCCCTCAGAAAGTGATGTCTCACATCAATATGTTTTGTCCTAGCATGAGATACTGGATTTTTTGAAATGTTAATAGCACTTGTATTGTCACACCTTATAGAGACATGTTTGAATTGATATCCATAGTCTAGTAAAGTGTGTTTCATCCACAAGATTTGTGCACAACAGCTACCAGCAGCTATATACTCAGCTTCGGCAGTAGACAATGCAACAGAATTCTGCTTCTTACTACACCAAGATACTAGTGACTTGCCTAAAATGTGACATGTTCCAGAGGTGCTCTTTCTATCTAACTTGCAGCCAGAAAAATCAGCATCAGAATAACTTAATAAATCAAATGATTGTCCTTTTGGATAAAATAATCCCAAAATGGGAGTATGTTTTAGATATTTGAAAATCCTTTTAACCGCAGTCAAATGAGACTATTTTGGATTGGCTTGAAATCGAGCACACATGCATACACTGAACATGATGTCAGGTCTACTGGCAGTAAGGTACAGTAGACTACCTATCATACCTCTGTAATTGGTTTGATCCACTGGTTCACCAGTTTCATCACTGTCCAACTTGCAAGTGGTGCTCATAGGTGTGTCACTGCCTTTGGTGCCATCCAAAGAAAAAAGTTTTAGAAGATCTTTAATATATTTACTTTGGTTCAAAATAATACCATTTTTATTTTGAAAGATCTGAAATCCAAGGAAAAATTTGAGTTCTCCCATTAAACTCATTTCAAACTCATTTTGCATTATTTTTGAAAAATCAACACATAAAGAATTTTTTGAAGATCCAAAAATAATATCATCCACATAGATTTGTACTATTAACACATCTTTAGAAATCCATTTAATAAAAAGAGTAGGATCAGCTATCCCTTTAGTAAATCCTTTTGAAATAAGAAAAGAGCTGAGCCTATCATACCAAGCTCTTGGAGCTTGCTTTAAACCATATAAATCTTTAGATAGTTTAAAAACATGATTAGAAAAATGGGGATTTGTAAAACCAGGAGGTTGTTCCACAAATACATCCTCAATTATATATCCATTTAGAAAAGCACTTTTAACATCCATTTGATATAGTTTGAAATTCAGATGAGCAGCATAAGCAAGTAATATCCTAATGGCCTCTAGTCTAGCCACGGGTGCAAAGGTTTCCTCATAGTCTATTCCTTCTTCCTGACTATACCCTTGTGCAACTAGCCTAGCTTTGTTTCTGATTATGTTACCAAACTCATCAACTTTGTTTCTAAACACCCATTTAGTGCCTATGGTAAGAGTGTCTTTAGGTCTTTCCACTAATTTCCAAACTTTGTTTCTTTCAAACTGATTTAGTTCTTCTTGCATAGTCATTACCCAGAATTCATCACTGATAGCATCATTGACATTTTTGGGTTCAAGCTGTGAAAGAAAAGCTTGATGTTCAACCTGATTTCTTAAAGAAGCTCTAGTTTGTGTTCCTCTATCAAGATTACCAACAACAGCATCTAAAGGATGATTCTTTAGAATCCTAGTTGATTTGGTAAAGGTTGGACTAGAGATTTCAGGTTCATCTATAGGTTCGGGTTCCACAGAGGATGATTCTGGAAAAAGTCCAGAACTGGATGTTTTGATTACAGGTTCTTTGGATTTGTCATTTAGGTCCAGAACAGATAAGTCTTCTTCAACATCTTCAAGAGAAGTTTTAGACTCATGTGGATCAGTCTCATCAAACTTTATGTGAACAGATTCTTCCACACATTTGGTTTTCTTATTGAACACTCTATAGGCTTTACTAGACATAGAGTAACCTAGGAAAATTCCTTCATCACTTTTTGGAGCAAATTTATCAAGATTATCTTTAGTATTCAGAATAAAGACTTTGCAACCAAAAACTCTAAAGTAATTAACCTTAGGCTTCCTATTATTCCACAACTCATAAGGGGTTTTCTTTAGAACAGGTCTGATCAAGACTCTATTAATGACATAACAAGCTGTATTAACAGCTTCAGCCCAAAAGTAAATTGGCAGGTCATATTCATTGAGCATAGTCCTAGCAATTTCTTGCAGGGTTCGGTTTCTTCTTTCTACTACACCATTCTGTTGAGGTGTCCTAGGGGCAGAAAAGTTATGAGAATAGCCATTGAGTGAGCAGTAAGATTCAAAATCTTGATTCTCAAACTCACGGCCATGATCACTCCTCAAGGTCTTAATCTTAAGTCCACTAAGATTTTCTACAGACTTAGAGTATTTAACAAAGGAAGAGCAGGCTTCACTTTTGTGAGCTAGAAAGTATACCCAAGTATATCTAGAAAAGTCATCTACAAGAACATAAACATAGTGCTTCCCATTTAGACTTGAAATTCTTGATGGTCCAAACAAATCCATGTGAACCAGTTCAAGTGGTTGAGAAGTTGAGACTTCTTTCTTTGGTTTAAAAGAAACTTTGTGTTGTTTTCCCTTTTGACAGGGATTACACACTTTGTCATTTGGGAATTCAAGCTTAGGTAAGTCTCTAACTAGGTGTTTCTTAGAGAGTTTTCTAAGTGAATGAATGTTGCAGTGTCCTAATCTCCTATGCCACAGCCAAGACACTTTATGAAAAGCATTTAAGCAAGTAACATTATGTTTAGCTAAAGTGTTTAAGTCAACAGCATAAACATTTTCATTTCTTAAGGCAGAAAATATTAAAGCATTTTTGGAATTATAAACATCACAAGAATTGTTTTCAAACATGACATTAAAACCATCATCACACAATTGAGAAATGCTAAGTAGGTTGTACTTAAGTCCATCAACAAATAAAACTTTGGAAATTAATACTGAGTCAGTGTTACCAATCTGGCCTAAGCCGATGATTTTTCCTTTTGAGTTATCACCAAAAGTGACATATCCTCCATCAACCTTTATTAAGCTTTTGAAGCATGAATAGTCCCCAGACATGTGTCTTGAACATCCACTGTCTAAGTACCATACCTTCTTGTAATTTCTTTTCAAATAGATTTCCTACAAAACAGATTAGACAAGAAATGACTTTGGTACCCATATTTTTTTGGGTCCAGATATGTTAGCAATCAAGGATTTAGGTACCCAGATTTGTCTTATGGGTCCCATACAATTAATAGATGCAACATATTTAGAGAGATATACTTTATTTGATCTACAACTATTTAAATAACCAGTTGAGGCATATGAATTTCCAAAACTGGAACTAGCAGGATTTTTTTTCAGACTTGGAAATAAATCGGGTTTTAGTAAACTGTCTTTGTCCAGGTTGGTATCCCAATCCAGTAGCATACTTAGGTGCAACTTGCTTTCATAGCAGTTGGGTTAGAGTATCTTTTCCATTTGTGAATGTTTCTAAGTCCTTTCTAAGTTGTTCATTAGATAGTTTCAGTTCTGTATTCTCCTTTAATAATTGAACATTTTTCTCTTTTTCTACATCAAGTGCAGACTTGACACTTGCAGTAAGAGCATGCTGTTTCTTTAAAGACTTATATTTATCCTTTAGTTCATTACACATTTCTTCCAGCATATTACAGTATTCAGTCAATTCATCTTTAGACATATTTTCAGAATCAGAACCAGATTCTGCTTCACCTTCAGAATAATAAGAGTTTAAAGTGGGAGTGTCTAAGGTTACCTCAGATGTGTTTGTCATGAAAAACATATTAGCACGATTTCTTTCAGAATCACTGGACTCTGATTCACTTGTGCTGTCTTATGAAGCACTCCAGGTGGCCTTCATAGCTTTCTTATAATTCTTGTCCTTGTACTCATATTTCTTCTTGAATTTTAACTTAGGACCGTCAGCTTTGATGTGTCCTTTCCTTTTACATTCATAGCAAACTATGTCTTCTTCTTTATCAGTTTTCTTCCAATCTTTCTTCCACTTACCTTGTCTATCATACTTACCCTTGTAGTTTGGATTTCTGAAGAACTTCTTCTTCCTATAGAACTTCTTGAATCTCCTTGCTATTTGTGCCATCTCGGCATCACTGTCAGAATCTAAGTCTTCACTAGATGAGCTTTCAGTTGGTATATGCACTTTCTCCTTGTCTTTGCTCTTTGATGCAGTAGACTTAAAAGCTACAGATTTTCGTTTTGGTTCCTCATCCTCCTCTTTATTTACCTTGAGCTCTTCTTCGTACATCATCAGCTTACCAATTAGCTCCTTGACAGGCAAAGTTCCAATATCACAGGATTCTCTAATTGAAACGGATGTGCCTCTCCATCTGTCAGGCAGACATCTCAATAATCTCATGATTTGCTCCTTTGCTGGAACAATCTTCCCGAGTGAGCTCATGGTGTTGACTATCTCATTAAACCTGAGATACATATCAGAAATAGGTTCATCAGCTTTCATCTTAAAGTTATCATATTTGATAGTATAAGTGTTTAACCGCATTTCCTTGACATTAGTTGTTCCTTCATGAGAAACAGCTAAGGTGTCCTAGATTTCAAAAGCAGTTTTACATGCAGAAATTCTATTGAATTCCTCATCTCCTAGAGCACAGTAGAGAGCATTCACAGCCTTACAATTATTATTGTAAGCTACTTTAGTAGGTTCATCCCAGGTTATTCTTTCAGTTTCTGGAATCTTGTATTGAGACTCTATAGCAGTCCAAATATCAAAACCCATACTTTCCAAATGAATTTTCATTTTGAGCTTCCATTGGGCATAATTCACACCATTAAAGAAGGGTGGCATGTTAGTAGCAGCACCTTCTAGTCTATTATTCATAAGAAAATTCTAGAAAATGTTTTAAAGAGATAAAATTTAGAACTAACAGAAATTTAAGATCTTTTAGATAAAACCACAATCACAGTGTAAAAACAGAGAGTTAAAATAAAACTTTGAGCAAGTATAACAGAGCTAAACACAACCTCTGATACCAAATGATGGTCGGAGTGGACACTCAAGAGGGGGGTGAATTGAGTTCCAATTAAAATTTCTGTTAAAAACAATTTCTATTAAAATCCCCCAATTTCAAAAACAAATTAAACTGTAGTGAATTTATATAGATTATAAAGGTTCAATTAATTTCTCAAAGATTGATTAATTCTCAGTTAACTTAATCTTATGATTAAATTAACTTTTGAAACTAACTTACTGATTTATAACAAATATAAACACTTGCTAATTTAATTATCAAAGTAGCTTTGAAGATAGATTATATTTCAAAGTAGTAGCAGCGGAATATGAAATTAAATATGTATAGTATGGATATAGAGTATAACTACAAACACAAAGAATTAACCAAGAGGTTCAGTCTCAAGCCGAGACTTAGTCCTCTTCCACTTGGTGATCACCTGCCACCAAGCAATTTTATAAAAAGGATTGATACACAGCCTGTATCGGGCTTTACAACAGTTTTCACAAACTGTCCAGGTTTGACAACCTCTGCCACAGTTATACGTGGGAAAACAAACAACAACAGCAAGCTGTCCAGGTCACAAGACCTCTACCACTAACCACAGTGGGAAATGGGGTGTAAAAGGGTTTGCTGAGGATTTACAGATCCTCCAGTGAAAGTACAGGAGTCAGTGTGTGTGTTTAATACAGCAGATAACACACACTGCTCAAAATGTAGAATAAATCACAGAACAAGAGATGTAGAGTTTAGAAGTAGTTCTGGTGATCTCAGTGTAGCTCTTGACTCCTTTGTATTCGATAAAAAGTTAGTTTGAGTCCTCTTCTCGTTTCTGTTTGAGAAACAGAGTGTCGTATGCTCCAGGTTCACAGGTAGTGAGAATGTAGTCGATGAAGTTCTTCAGGGTTCTTCTTGTATGCACATAACACTTCTCGAGTATACTTGATTGTCTATATGCTTCTCTGTGTTCTTGATGGAGCTCGTTTTTATCTTCTTGTGTTTCTGGTATATTTCGTCCACCACGCACTTCTCTGGTTCGTATTCGCATTCGTATGTATGTTTTTGGGCAGCGTAGTCTTCTCGTATTTATCTCCCGACAGGGGACAGAAAAGATTTCTTTTCAGCAGGTACGAGGTACGGGTTCCTGACATCCGACAACCTTTATCAGATATTTGACAAATTATCAAAATGTATGATATGACCGTTAGATAAATTAAATAAATTAAATGTAGGAAATAAAGAAGTTAAAACAGTGAGTCGAGAATGTATGTCACTGTTGACTTCAACTGTGATCTTCCAACTGTGGACTTCCTTCTGACTGCTGACTTCAACAGAAGGCTTGCTGTCTGTAGGCTTGCAATGGTAGCTTTTACTCCATGTAACTGTAGCCTTTCTAACTGTAGACTTGTAACATCAGTAGACTTAGTCGACAGAAGCTGTCTAACTGTAACCTTGACTGTAGGCTTATGACTGTAGGCTTGTTCGACTGTGAACTTGTTCCAACTGTAGACTTGTTCCAACTGTAGAGTAAACTTTGAGCAGAAGTCTTGTAACTGTGACCTTCGTCTGTGAGCTTTGACAATAGATAGCAGTAGACTCGTAACTGTAAGCTTGTATTAGTCTTCGACTGTAACCTTGTAACTGTGAACTTATTGCAACAGTAACTTAAGGTGACAGTTAACTGTAACTGTGACTTTGAGAAGAAAAACTCTGACTGTTAGCTAACAATACTAAACTTATGTAAATACTACTGTAAGCTGTTACAGTAAAGTTATGAGAGTAAGAATATGAACTGTTCAGAATAAAATACGTTTAAGCATAGAATAATAAGATTAATGCAAAGGTTTAATACATCATAATCAATGTTTAAGCATGATTTGGGATTATCAAAACAGGTGATTCCAACAAGATGCTTGTGGTTATAAAGCTTGTGGTGTAACGCCCCGACCACAAAATCCCAGAGTCGGTGCATTATTACATATCATTTTCATGATCACAAAAGATCAAGTCTCGAAAGACCAATTAGGTTAGTATCCCTGGAAGTATTAGATACATTCATAAGGTTTACATTGCATCATAAAATGAAAAACTACAAAAACATTGTTTCTATAGACAACGCTGAGATCAAATAAACTATCCTTGAAGGTCAGTCATAATACACCTCTTCACATCCTAGGAAAAATAAAACATGGAAAGTAGTGAGCTCAAATTCTCAGTAAGGGTAAGCAATACAGCGGAAGATAACATAAATATTAAGCATGGTGAATAATTGAAACCACATGACATTACCAATAAAATGCATGAATACTTTTATGGATTTAATATGAGCACAGTAAATAATGCTATAAAAAACATAATCATGGGTATTCTACTAGTTGAATGACCACATGAACCATCAATATTTTTTTCATAATGTGGTAATATATAATGTCGGACATTCTAGAACATTTTTTCAAGGCCTCGGCCAAGACGTGTAAAAATGATTAAGGCCCCTGCCAAAACCATATATCAAATTGAGAAAGTCCTTGGCCAATTCCACATATAGTTGTCTCATTAGACCTACTGATGCATCGAAGAGCTGTAGCAGGCTCCACCCGCTACTTATTAAGTCCAATACATTCCTCATATGAAATGATTGAAATATAACATAAACATTTTATTAAAACTAGAATACGAAATTTCAATACTTTTACCATAAACCATGAATATTATAATAATATCACATCCACCATCAAACATATCACAAAACCTTCAATATAATATTGAATTTTTGTATCATAATAAATCAACTTCAAATAAACAAAAAATACATCAAAGGATGTTGACTTAGATGAAATCAAAACCTTTTTTAGAGAAATATATCATTCTATTTTGAAATCATTTAAGGGTCACATAATTATAAAGAAAACATTTATTTTGAAAATATTCTTATAAGATTGTAAAATAATCTTCGACGATGTTATAACAGCAGAAAATATCCACACTCGCCGTATAAGTTAAAAAAACATTGTTATCTTAATTTTGTTGAAATGGTCATAAACTAACTTCTCTAGAAAATTACGAAAAGATTAATTTCAAAACATATAAGGTTAAATAAGTTTATAAATTACTTTACCCTGTTATCTAGTAAAAAATGTGTTGAAATACATTTTTAAGAAACATGGATGTGGATGATAAAGAGGTCCCAGTAGATACATAATTAAAAACAACCTCAGATGTTAAAGAGATTGTAGAATTAACCCTTACCTTGTACTTTTCCTTGGTTGATGGTAGGTTAAACTCCCGTATAATGGTGAAATAATTGTTATTAAATTATACAAGGATCATATACATTAATAAGATATCATATATGATCTTTTAATATTTCTTTGTTAAGAATATCTTATTATTATCGTCATTTCGGGTCTTAACTGATTCGTTTTCCTTTATATGCTTTGTTACATAAGTAATTTTTGTTATGGATAGGATGTATCTAATTAATATTAAGAACTATATTAAGTCTTTAAACATTAATTTTAATCATCTAATGATAATTATTCTTGAATGGATACGATGGGGAACGAATCTCTTCGGGTTTGTGGAGACGGTAATCCGTACGTACACACAAGCGATAATATAATTCATTTGATATTAAAATAATATATAATTTGATGGTATATAATATATACAGAATAAATATCATGTTATATTTATTATATACATCAATTAAACATCATTATTATACCCTTCTAAATAATAATATATTGAATAACAATTACACCACGACGTGGAGACGGTAAGACGTACGTACGCACGTATGGTGACATGCCATTCAAAGGATGTATATAATAATGAATATGTCTGTACCATATATAATAACATCACATTATATAGAAGCTATTGGATTTTTTATTTTATAATTGAAACAACAAAGAAATAGGTTGTGGAAGAAGAATGGAACTTGAAAGAGGTGATGAAATATTTACCTCTTCTTCGGGTTATTCCTTTTGATTTGATCAAAAGGGCTCCTTGGGAAGGCTTTTTGAATAAAGTAAGGCCTCTAGGATTAAGGGAGGAAATTTTAGAGGGTATTTGTGTAGGTTTTGTCCGAGCCAAATGGCACTGAATCTGTGAATTAGAGAGAAGGGGGGGTTCCCTTTTATAAGAGGGGTGAGGGGCACCTTAGGAAAATCTAGAAATATTATTTTATACTAAAATCATTTTCTATTTATAATGGCACAAAAATAGATTATTTAAAGTTTAAGATGGGTATGGGTAGAAAACCACTCAACAAATAGGTTTTAGATAGGTTTTTGTCACTATATTAACTTTATCTTTTAGATTTTACTTTTAGTTAAATTGTTTGACATTTACCATGTCTCTTTATATTTTTATATTATATGGTTAATAAACATAGTATATTCTTCCAATAGAACCCAAAATGGTTCATTAATGATTAAAATATCATTATATAAGTCTTTTGAAAGAACCATATCTTTATAGGAAAAGAATATCAATTAATAATATAATATATGTTTTAAAAACTCTTTTATGTCAATTTTCACACTATTTGGAATTTGGTTTTTTCTAAATTTATAACCGCATATTTACTTTGAAAAAAATTCATATAACCAAACCTAATATGTCATATTAACCTAGAAAATTATTACAATTCATAAAAAGTCTCAAATAACATTTATTTGGATATTTATGATGTCAATTATTTTAATCATTCATTAATTATGTAATTACTACATCATCATTGTGTCATAAATAAATTAGATTATTTAAAGTATAAATAATATAAATAAACTACCATTGTGTAGGAAATATTTTTATATTTCTAATTAATATTTATAGTTGAATTTATCTTATGTTTAACCATATATTAAAAATGTTTTAGTTATTAAACTTTGATTTTAACTCTTTTAACTCTTCTTTGAATTAAATAATAATAAATATCCTAATCTAATCCATGTGGACCAAAGAGGTTCATGTTTTATTACTAATGTTGTTTTTGGTCGAATTATACTTATCCAATAGAATTAATAAATGTGTTAGGGTAATTAACAAGTCATTTTTACCCTTAATTACCCTATTTACTTTTAACTGTGGTAAGTAAAAGTAAAAAGTTACTATTCACAAAACAATTATTTTAATCTTATTGAACCACATTTAACATAATGATATCAACCGTGTCTCTCTAAGTTTTGAAATTCAACTCACATAAGTGGTAAAATTATGTTTTATGTAAATTTTCAAATGCTCCTAGGATGTTGGTAAAAGACGGTAAAAAGTTCCATAAAATTTTTATATATCTAAAATTATTATAAACTGACTCCAATGAATTACATTGAACTTATATAGGTATTATGTATCTCTTTTGACCTAAAATAAAATAAAATTAAATAAATAAATATTTAAAAAAAATCAGTTTTAAAATATAACTCAGTGTTTTTCACTATTCATCAGGAATTGACTGTTTTCATAAAAATACCAAAAATTCACCCTAAGATAATTTCAACATTCCAAATACAAAAATGAAGTCCATTTTTAATGTTATTATTTATAATATTTCAAAAATTGGGTATTACTTTTCATAAATGTTAGTTTGATTGGTTTTGTGTGATAGAACTCGATGTTGCATACAACACACACTATTGTATTATTAAAAGAGTAGCGTACCGTAGAAGCTCGGGGTGTTGCATTCTCTCCTCCTTCAAATAATTTAATCCTAGAAATTTCTAGATTATTATTGTGTAATAAGACTCAGGTGGTTCTTCATCATAAGTTCCTCGGGTTCCGAATTTTCATCTTCTATCTTATGGTTTATCCATAGATATTTTACCAGGTGAGTCGTTCGGTTTCTCATCACATGTTCTCTGGTATCAAGAACCATGATAGGATCTTCGCAATAAGACAGATTGGGTTCCAGCTCTAATCCCAAATAGTTTAGTGTATGTGTTGGGTCAGGCTTGTATTTTTTTAATAGTGATACGTTGAACACATCATGAACTTTGGAGAGACTTGGAGGCATTGACAACAGGTAAGCTACAACCCCAATTCATTCTAGAATTTTGAAAGGTCTGATGTACCTGGGACTTAATTTTCCCTTTTTACAAAAACTTATAACACCCTTCCATGGAGATACCTTCAAGAAAACATGGTCTCCTACCAGAAATTCCAAATCCTTCTCTCGGTTATCGGCATTGCTCTTCTCCCTACTTCAAGCTGCTTTGATGTAGGTTTGGATTAGTTTCACCTTTTCCATCGCTTCCTCCACAAGTTATGGGCCTATGAGTTTTCTTTCACCAACATCATCCCAATAGGTGGGTGTGCGACATCTCTTTCCGTATAATGCTTCATATGGTTCTATATAAAAGCATGAATGGAAGCTATTGTAATTGGAAAATTCTACCAGTGGTAAATATTGATACCACATACATTGAAAGTCAAGTGAGAATGTTCTCAACTGGTATTCTAAGGTTTTAATAGCCCATTATGATTGTCAGTCAGTTTGGGGGTGGTAGGCAGTGCTCAAACCAAGTTCAGTATCCAGGGATTTCTGAATACTTTTCCAGAATCTTGATGTAAAATGGGGATCACGATCAGAAATAATCGATAGTGGTACTCAATGATGTCTTAAAACATATTAATATATAGTCTTTCTAGTAGTTCAAGTGTTAAATATTCTCTTATAGAATGAAAATATGATGACTTGGTAGGATGATCAACAATGACCCATATTGCATCATTCCTTCTAGGATTCTTTGGTATTCCCATGACAAAGTCCATCGTAATATTATCCAATTTCTACTCAGTTATGGGAATAGGTTTCAAGACACCTCTAGGCTGTTGCCTTCCAGATTTCACTTATAGACAAACCATACATCTTGACACAAAATCAGAAATCTCCCTCTTCATGTTGTCCCACCAAAAATGTTCCTTCAAACTCTATACATTTTGGTGCTCCCAGGGTGCGTAGCGAAATTGGAGCTATGAGCATCATCCCACAATTCTCTTTTTAGATCAGGAATATTTAAAACACAAATTCTCTTCCCAAATTTCAAAATTACATCATCATACACAAATTCACTTAATCTCCCATCATTCACAGCTTTAATCTTCTTTGGAAACACTTCTTCATTGGTCTAAGAACTCTTTATCCTTTCTTGTAAATATGGTTTGGAAACCATTTGAAAAAGTATTGATGTTTCAATTTCCATGGTGATTCTCATATCCATCTTTACTAGATCCATGTATATAGGATTATTTTCAACTCTCATCTTATTCAAAACTCCATGATCCTTTCTGCTCAATGCATCTACCACCTTATTATCCTTCTCGGGGTGGTATTTTATCATGAAATCATAATCCTTGAGTAGTTGAATCCATCTCATTTGCCTCATTTTGAGTTCTTTCTATGAGAAAATATAATTCAAACTCTTGTGATCAATATAAATCTCACATTTTTCACTATAGAGATGTTGTCTCCAAATCGTCAAAGCAATGATTATAGCTGCTAACTCAAGATCATGAGTAGGATAGTTTTGCTCATTAATTTTTAGCTTTCGTGATGCATAGGCAATAACTCTATCATTCTGCATAAGGACACAACCAAATCCTTTCTTCGATGCATCACTATAAATAGAAAACCCATCATTCCCTGATGGTAGAGTCAATATTGGAGAATTGTATAATATTCACTTCAATTCTTCAAAACATTATTCACACTCTTTTTTCCAAACAAATTTAATCCTTTTTCATGTGATATTTGATAATGGGTTATCCAACCAGGAAAAATTCTAGACGAAACGTCGATAATAACCTACTAAATGAATAAAACTGTGTACCTCAGTTATACTCATCGGTGCTGGTAATTCATGGATTTCCTTGGTCTTAGAAGATCAAAAGAGATTTCATCCTTGGATACCATATGTCCAAGAAAAGAAATCTCCTGAAGTGGGAATTCACACATTCTAAACATCCCATATAATTCATATCTTCTAAGAGTCTTCAGGATAATGCGCAAGTGATTTTCATGATCTTCATATATTTTGGAGTATACCAAGATATCGTCAATAAATACCACTACAAAGTCATCAATATATTCCTTGAAAACTCTATTCATTAGATCCATGAAGATAGAGGGTGAATTAGTCAATCCCAAAGGCATTAGTGTAAACTCGTAATGCTCGTACCTGGTTCGAAATGCTAATTTTGAAATGTCTTCTTTCTTCACACACAACTGATGATATCTAGATAGATGGTCAATCTTTGAAAAGTATTAACCTACATGAAGTTGGTCGAATAAATCATCAATGCGAGGATGGGGATACATGTTCTTTATTATTTTATCATTGATCTCCCTATATTCATCGGACAACCTCATAGATTCATCTTTCTTCTTAACAAAAAGGATAGGGGATCCCCATGGATAAACACTGAGGCAAATAAATCCCTTAATAGTCAATTCATCTAGTTGTTTCTTTAGTTATTCTAATTCCACAATGTTTATTCTATAAGGGATCTTCGATATGGGCCTTGAACCATGAATTAAATCAAGGTAAAACTCAATTTCCCATTCTGAAGGATGTCCAGGTAAATCCTCTCGAAATACATCAAAATACTCTTTCACAATTGGTACATCCTCTATTTAAACATTATTTTCCTCACCCACAGTTATTTTATTCTCTTCCTCCCCAATAATTGAATTTAGTTGAGCTACTACGGGTGGATATAAATAAGAATTAGGTGGTGACAATTCTGCTCTAAAGATAAGGTGTTCTTTATTATCATCATAAAAAATAGTAACCTCCTTCTTCCTACAATAAATTTTTGCATCATGGTCCGAAATCCAATCCATATCGAGGATTATATCAAATTAAATAATGGGTATGACGATGAGATCAGCAGATGAAGAACATTTATACGACCTAATGGGAATTGATTCACAAAAAATTGTAGAAACGATACATCCCTTATATGTTTTGACTGAAAACTCCCTTATTAAATCAAATTGGAAATATAAAATTTTCATAGTAAACTAGGAAGATATGAAACAATGCGATGATCCAGAATCCAATAAAGCATTGGCTAAACTTGAGAAAACCATTAAATTACTTGTCGCCACGTCTTTCGGGGCTTCAACCTCAGCAATTGTGGTCACATAATCTTGGCATTGATCCCTTGGCCTTTTCTGGGGTATGTTTCCCTAACACTTAGGACATTCATTTTCATAATGTCCCAACTCCCTGCAATTGTAGCATCGAAAATTGGTAGCGTCTTTCTTTCCCCTGAAATCACAAGCAAGATGGCCTTTTATCCACATTTGTAGTATACTCCTTTTCCTTTTAGACATGCACCAGGGTTCTTCCTTCCACAATTATCACAGGGTGGAAAAACAATTCTTCCCATATTCCCTGTTTCCTTATTTCCTTTCCCATAGTGTTTATCAGATCTCTTCTTCTCTTTATTTTCTTTAAAGTCATAATTTGTAGAGAATTCTTTTTCTGTCTTGATAGCACACTAGATAATATCTTCGTATCATGAGAAGGACTGTGATATAATTCTCAATGGAGAAATGTTTTTAACCCATCAAAGAAACTTTCAATATTACTTCTTGGGTTACGTATATAATCTGTAGCATGCCTCTCTAACCTTGTAAAGTTATCTTCATAAAATGCGACATTCTTATCCTCATTTTACTTCAGAATCAAAAATTGTCTTTCTGTATCTGCTCGATGGTCATGAGGAAAGTATTTTTCTACGAAAATTTCTTTAAACACAATCCATTCCATTTTTATACTTATCATCTTCCTTTGTGTTTTGAATCAATGACCACCATTGATCAGCATGTCCAGTGTGGCGGTAAACTACCATGACAACTTTTTCCCTTTTGTTACTCCCCAAGGAATGGAATATTTTCTCTAAGGAATTTATCCATTTCTCAACTAATAATGTATTTTTACCCCCATTTAATGTTGGTGGTTATTGCCTTGTGAAGCGGTCTAACATTGATTCTCCACATTGTGGATCAGGGTGCTCTATATGGGTAAGGTTATTATTCATAACCTGTGTGAGTTGTCTGAGTGTGGTGATAAGCTAATCAGCACCAGTTGTATCACAATCTCTACTATAGTTATCTTGAGAAGAAGGGAAATCCCAACATAGAGTGTGTGAATTGATACAGTTTCCATTCCTTCCACTAGGTTCCATTTTTTAACAATGGAATATACTAGATTAGTTTATTAATCTCAATACATAAATCCAAACTTGTAAAACACTTACATAAATTAAACAGTTTATAGAGATATTACATAATCATAAAAATGTTTTCTTTGAGAATGTATATAATCATAAACCCTTCGTAATGGTTTGTAAATAAAATTAAAACTATCCTAAGCATATCCCCCGGGAGTGTCGTAACAAAGTTTGAAAAAAGGCCCATTGTCATGCACAAGTTTCTGTTTGAGTATAGCTCAAAGCGGTGTTTTTGGGTTTTACACCTAGGTACATCTGTGCCAGAGCTGCCTCTACCTACTTGTATCCATACATGGATGTATTTCTTTTAAAACTCGAAAAATATCTACATTACCAAAATTCTAGGAAGTTATTCTATACTAATTCTCAAATTCTATCTTAGGGTAATGTTCTCTAATAAGAGTTCATCAAAATCTAGTTTCCAAGATATGTACAAAACATCCTATGATACCAACTATAACACCCTGAACCCAGAATCCCAGAGTCGGTGCATTATTATGTATCATTGCAATGATCACAAAAGATCAAGTCTCGAAAGACAGATTATTTTAGTAGCCTTGGAAGTACTAGATACATTTATAAGAGTTACATTACATCAAAAAATAGAAAACTACAAAAAAATTGTTTCCATATACAACACTGATATCCCATAGACTATCCCTGCAAGTCAGTAATAAAATACTTATTTGCATCCTGGGAAAAATAAAACATAGAAAGGGGTGAGCTCAAACACTCAGTAAGGGTAACCAATATAGCGGAAGATAACATAAATATTAAGCACGGTGAAAAATTGAAACCACATGCCTTTACCATTAATAAACATGAACTCTTTTATGGAAGGAATATTAGATGAGTAAATAATGCCACAATAAAATATATTCATGTGTATTATACTAGTCGAATGACCACATTAACCATCAATATTATTTTCATAACGAGGGAATGTATAATGCCAGACATTCTGAAACATTTTTTCAAGCCCTCATCCAAGACGTCTAAAAATGATTAAGGGCTCGGCCAAAACCATATATCAAATTGGGAAAGGCCTCAACCAATTATAGATCTAGTTGTCTCATGAGACTTACTGATTCATCGTAGATCTATAGTGGGATCTGCCCATCACATACTAAGTCTATTACATTCCTAATATGAAAATGTTGAAATATAACATAAACATTCATATTAAAACTATCATACGAAATGTAAATACCTTAACCATAAACCATGAATGGTATAAAAATAGCCCATCCATAGTCAAACATATCAAAAAACCAACAATAAAATATGGATGTTTTTTATCATAAAAAATCAACTTCAAATAAACTTAAAATCCATCAAAGGATGTTGACATATATGAATTCAAAACATTTCTTAGAGATATATCTCTTTCTATTATGAAATAATTTAAGAGTCACATAATTATAAAGAAAACATTTATTTTTAAAATATTCTTATAATCATATAAGGTAAGCTTTGACGATGTTATAACTGCGGAAAATAGCCTCACACACCGTATAAGTTAAAAAACATTCTTATCTTAATTTTGTGGAAAATTTCATAAAGTACCCTATTTGGAAAACAAAGAAAAGGTTCCATTCAAAACATATAAGTTTAAATAAGGTTATAAATTAATTTAATTCTTTATCTAGTAAAAAAATTGAAATACATTTTTAAGAAACATGGTTGTTTATGACAAAGAGGTCCCAGTAGAAACTTACGTAAAAACAACCTCGGATAATATAGAGATTGTAGAATTAACCCTTACCTTGTAATTTTACTTGGTAGATGGTAGGTTAACCTTCTGTATAACTGTGAAATAATTATTATTAACTTATTCAAGAATAATATTCATTAATACGATATCATATATGATCTTTTAATATTTCTTTGTTAATAATATCTTAGTATTATCGTCATTTCGGGTGTTAACTGATTCGTTTTCATTTATATTCATTGTTACGTAAGTAATGTTTTTTATGGATAGGATGTATCTAATTCATATTCAGAATGATATTTAGTCTTTAAACATTATTTTTAATCATTTAATGAAAATTATTCTTGAATGGATACGATGGGGAACGAATCTCATCGTGTTCGTGGAGACGGTAATCCGTATGTACACTTGAGCGATAATATCATTCTTTTTATATTAAAATAATATATAAATCATTGGTATATAATATATAATGAATCATTATAATATTATATTTATTATTTACAACAATTAAATAACATTATTATACCCATCCAAATAATAATGTATTGAATAACAATTACACCACGACGTTGAGACGGTAAGCCGTACGTACGCACGTATGGTAACATGTCATTAAAAGGATGGATAGAATACCTCATATGGTTGTACAATATTTATAATAACATTATAGTTTATATAATATACTTGAGTTATAATTTTATAATTTAAACAAAAAAGAAAGAGGAAGTGTAATATGAAAGGAACTTGAAGGAGAGATGAAAATTTTACCTCTTCTTCGGGTTCTTCCTTTTAATTTGATCAAAAGGGCTCCTTCGGTTAGATTTCTGACTAAATTAAGGCCTCTAGAATGAAGGGGTATAGTTTAAATGGTATTTGGTAAGGTTTTGGCCGAGCCAAATGGATTTGAATTTGTGAATTAGAGGGAAGGGGGTGCCCTTTTATAAGAGGGATGAGGGGAAACTTAGGAAAAGCTAGAAATATTATTTTATAATAAACAGATTTTCGGTTTCTAATAGCTCCCAAATGGATTATTTAAAGTCTAAGTTGGGGATGGGTCAAATACCACTAAACAAATAGGTTTTATACTGGTTTGGGTCAGTATATTAACTTTATTTTTTAGATTTAACTCTTAGTTAAATAGTTTGACATTTACCATGTCTCTTTGTATTTTTATATTATATGGTTAAAAAAATTACTATATTCTTTCAAGAGAACCCCAAGTGGTTCATTAAATCTACACCTATCATTATATAAGTCTTTTTTATGAACCTTATATTTTTTGGAATATAATATCAATTAATAATATAATATTTGTTTTAAAAACTATTTTATGTCAATTTTGACACTATTTAGTATTTTGTTTTTTCGAAATTCATAACATCATTATTACTATGAAAAAATTCATCTAACCCATCCTAATATGTCAAATTAACCATGAAAATTAGTTTAATTCATCAAAAGTCTCAAATTACATTTATTTGGATATTTATAGTGTCAATTATTTTAATCTTTCATTAATTAGTTAATTACTGCATCATCATTGTGTCATAAATAAATTAAATTATATAATGTCTAAAAAATATAAATAGAATAAAATTATGTAGGAAATATTTTTATATTTCTAATGAATATTTATAGTAGAATTTATCTTATGTGTAACCCTATATTAAAAAATATTTAGTTATTAAACGTTGATTTTAACTCTTTTAATTTTTCTTTGAATTAAATAATAATAAATGTCTAAATCCAATCCAAGTGGACCAAAGAGGTTCATATTTTATTCCTAAGGTTTTTTTTCGGTCTAATTATACCTATCCAATAGAATTATGACACGTGTTAGGGTAATAATAATATCATTTTTACCCTTAATTACCCTATTTACTTTTAACCGTGGTAAATAAAAGTAAAATGTTACTATTCACCAAATATTATCTTCTTATTATTGAACCTTATTTTACTTACTGATATCAACCGTGTCTTTCATATTTTTGAAATTCTACTCAAAAAGCGGTTAAATTATGTTTTGTGAAAATTTGCAAATGCTCCTAGAAGGTGGGTAAAAGGTGGTAAAAAAATCAATAAAATTTTTATATATCTAAAATTATTATAAACTGACACTAATGAATTATTTTTAACTTATATAGGTTTTATGTATCTATTCTGAAGTAAAATAAATTTAAATAAAATATATCAATATTTAAATAAAAAATCAGTTTTAAACTATAACTCTGTGTTTTTTCACTATTGATCAAGAATTGAATGTTTTTAGAAAAATAAAAAAAAATCACCCTAAGATAATTTTGACATTCCGAATCCAAAAATGAACTCCATTTTGAAAGATAAAATTTATAAAATTTCAAAAACGTGTGTATTACTATTCATAGCGGCTAGTTTGATTGGTTGTGGTGTGTTAGAATTCGAAGTTGCGTACAAAACACGCTATTATATTATTCAAAGAGAAGTGTACCGTAGACGCTTGGGGTGTTACATGTGGTGGAAACAAAAGTGAAGGTAAATACTATTCAAACTCATATCAATAAAGCCTAAATCATGAGAAAAATTGTTGATATTCAATAGAAGGATTTGGAATTTCATGAGGAAGATCAATTTTTATTAAAAATATATCCATGGAAGGGTGTTATAAGATTTGGGAAGGATGGGAAATTGATCCCTTGGTACATTAGCCCTTTTAAAATTATAGAGAGAGTTGGAGTTTTTTCTTAACTTTTGTAAATTTTTTCACACCTATCTAAATAACACAATGTGTTCCATGTCTCATGGTTGAGAATGAATATGCTAGACCCAACAAATGTCCTCACTTCTGAAGGTGTACAATAATAACATGACTTATCTTACCGTGACGCTCCTATCCAGATTATAGACACTAATGAACATGTGTTCAAGAATTAGATGACTCCACTGGTAAAGATACAATATAAAAATCATATGATCGAAGCTGTAACATGGGAGCCTGAGGAGCATATGATGAAGAACTACCCAATCCATTTTATGAGGTATCATTATATGAATTTCAAGGGTGAAATTTTTTTTATTAGGGGAGAATGCAACACCCCAAGGATATAAAAATTAAATGTAATATTAAATGAATGAAACACTAATTATCTAAAAAAACACTTTTTTATAACTTTTTTAGTATGTATAATTTTTCTACCACTGTGATTTGAATTTAGAAAAACTGATATACACGATTACGTTCAGTAATATATTTTTATTCTGATAAGATCAACATACATTTATGGTGAATAGTAACTTACCCCTGTGAATAGTAACATACCCTTATGAATAGTAATGTACCATTATGAATAATAACTTCTTCCTTGAAATTATAAATAATGTTTATGTGCCTTATAAATGAAGTAGATCTTTTTAGAAATTAATAATTATATATTTATATTTTTGTGAGTAATAAAACTTTAATTACAATTATAAATTAATAAATTAATAAAATTCATTTTCATAAAAAGTAATAATAAATAGAAATTTTGTTTTTTTATGATTTTAGAATAATTTAACACGCCTTAGATAATTTTCGAAAGTATTATCAAATCATTTATTAATTTAAAACTTGTATTTTTCATGCAAATAATAATTTTTCATAATAAAAAAATTTCACTTATTTATACAATTATTTTGATAAAATCGACTTCATCTTTGGATTCTACACTTCGAAAACAGGTTATTGTAAATTTTTTGGGTTTTTTTCAAAAATATTTATTTTTTAGGTGAAAAGTGAAATAAGATAATTTATTATGAATACTAAAAAAATGATTTATTGAGTCATAGGTGATGTATGGATGATTTAAGAAAACTTCAATTGAACACACATCCATATTTTACTATTATTTTTCAGAATAATCAATACTATTTCTGGTCTTGAGAAAAATAATAAAATAATGATTAAGATATTCAAATATTAATCATATCCTTCACTCTAAACCCCCCTCACCCCATCTTCTATTCACTCCTCTCGAGCCTTGTGCCTATTCCAAATTCTTCCCAAATAACTCCATAAGCTCCTCCCCCGCGTCCATCACCCCTTGTAATTCTAAAAGGCCAACTCTTCTCCCATAAAGAGGCTCTCAAGGAAGATTAATTCAAGAGGTAAATTCATATCTTCAATTGTTTTACTTTATTTTTAGGTTCCTTTTTTCAATCCCAACCTATCCTCATTCAAATTATATGAAAAATCAATAACATAAATGTTTTGTAAATTTTTTACTTTGATGGAATAAGTTATTTACATCTCTTCTTTACCTTTCTTTTTTGCCAGTAGTAAAAACAGCATCCGGGATGTGCTAATTTACCACACTTCAAGGATGATGGGTTAACAATTTCTATTTCCATCTTCAATTCATTTCATAAAACAATTTTTCTGGTTTAACTAGACCATTATATATGAAATATGTCTTATTTGAGGTTCTGGAATCTTTTGTACACATGATAATAATTTATAAAACAAAATGTATTCGTTGTGATAAAAAACTACCAAATAAAAAAATAAACTATCATTAATGTTTTTTATAAAGATTAACATTCACTCCAAAAAAAAAATTAATTTCATAACCATTTAATATAATGGTTTTTCACTAATAACATAAAACTTCAGTTCTAGAAAACCATTTTCATCTTAAATGTTAATCCAAACGTAAATATAAATAAACCGATCATGAAAACCAAGGAAGAAAATACTCCAAAACAATGAAATTGAATCTCTTAACACATCAAAAAAGAACATGAATGTAACAAAAAAGGTTATAATAAAAAAATTACCTATATAAGAGATTATATAATATTTAATTAATTAACCTGATTTTTATAATTCAATTCATTAATATCATGTGAGGAACACCTTCGTACATAAGGTAATGGTTTCCCACCCGAACATCAATTTTCATTTGACTTAATTTTATTGTATACATACCTCAATGAAATTATTATTTATTAATATCTAATACTCATAAATTCATTGGAAGTTTTCTATATAACTTTATCAACCATAATCCGTCTTTATTTTTGGGGGATTTATATGTTTTACAATAAACTCTCAAAAAAATTCCCAAAATACGAGCCTAATTCAATAAAATTTCTCAATTTTTACATATTATCAAGAGAACTCTATAATCTGATTTTAACAACCATTATTCTAATAAAATCACACTTTTTATTATGATAAATCTACCTCAAATCAGTTCTGGTTTTATAAAAATAGTTTTCCTAAAAAACACTACACTTCAATGTAAAGGGGTTTTTATCTAGAGATTTACACGATGATTTTATAAGAGTATTTTCACCCTTCCGAATACTCATTTTTATTCTTATTGTTAAATGGGTTCAGTGATTTATGATATCATCCACTATTTTTTTAATGAATGGTATATTATTAGTTTGACTGTTGATGTTCTATCTTGACACCATTCAATATATTACTCTAAATGGATTGTTTTTGTGTTAAATGATTAAGGAAAGTTATTAACATTTTATATGTTAGTTTTTTATATGAATTTAATATTGTTTATTTTATCCCCATTCATATGATGAATTAATTTGAATTAGTAAGTATCGGGTGGGTCCCACTATAACCCCTCATTGAATCGATAGATATCATGATACCAACTATGGTCAATGCACGCAACCTTGACAAAATGGATATTTATGGACTTGGCAGGAGGCTTTGAAGGTATGGTTACGATGTTCCAAATTATGAATTCCTATTTAAGAATCAACTAATTGATATTTTGTGTGAATATTTGACTAGTAGAATACCCATGATTATGTTTTATTATGGCATTATTTATTCATCTCTTAATCCTTTAATAATATGTTTATTTTAAAATCATGTGTTTTTAGTATTTCACCATGCCTATGGTTTATGTTTATGATTATTCTATTTTATTTCTTGACCTTACTGATCATTTTATCTCACATCTTTATTATGTTTTCTTTTTTTCTTTGGATGTGAAGGAGTATATTATGAATGAGATGTAGGGATAACCTAAGAGATATGGATGTTTGGAAAATGATTTTTATGTTGTATTTATTTCAAGGGTGTAATTTTGAACTTATATATCTTGGTTCCAAAGCTACTAAACTACTCAGACCTTTAGAAAACATATTAATTGTTTATATTACAATATAATAAAATAAGGTTATAGCTCTGTAAAACTAGGGTCATGTCCATCCAACATTATTCTTACTCAAATGAGTATATTCCATATTCATACCATTTTTCTATTTATCTAGATAGTTTTAGATCATTTTGACTAAGGAAAGTATTGACATCCATTTCTTCAATGCATTTTTCTATTCAATAAATTTCCCATGAAATTTTGACTTCCCAATGATCATTTATCATTAAATTTTCCTTAAATATCCACATTATTCATCATGTATATGATTGTTTCCTAAACCAAATACAATTTTTACATAGAATGTTATATATGAATGTTTTTTTAATTATCTTGGGAAATATTAATAAATCCGAATTCTTTTCTAAATACAGATATTTGATAAGGAACATTGTTTATGAATTAAACCAACTATTTGATATATGAGGAATGCTTTGGACTAGTTTTAAATGATATGTGTACATGTTAATTAAATCCCCTTGATGCATCAGTAGTATCTTGGTGTGTATCAGCTGGTTGGTCATAGTTTAATTGGGTTTTAACCATTATTCATTAAACCATATTGAGAAATGTATTGATAGTGATGGTTCCACATACCTTGGAAACATGACATCAAATATCTAATAATTTAATTCATTTAGAATTATGATATTTTTATTCATGATATTTTCTCCACGATATTATCTTTAGAAGAATATCATTCTCAGTTATAGATTAAATGAAATGCACTTTATTTTATTTACCTTTCAATATTTATTATTAATTATCTATTAATGATGTCATGTTATTTAAAATGAGTGTCTAGTCAGTTATTTACCTTTCCTAGTTAATTATTATTATTGATTCATTAGTTATTATCATATTCTTTACCCTTAGAATGTATTTGTGCTCACCCTTATTTTTTCCTTTGCATATGATTCCATGATGTTCACTAACCTTGATATGAAGGGATATGCTCATTGGAATAAAGTTATTCAAAAAAATTATATTTTCATTTTTTATTCAAATATAATATATGGATCAGGTACGCAACTAGTTTTCCAAGACAACTAAACTGATTGGTCCTTTACGATGAGATTCCATGTATCTTATGAAAATTTAATAAAGTAGGCCCCAGCTCTGAGTTATTGGGGTACGAGTATCTATTTTTGGTATCAAGTCAAGTTTTGTATAAACCTTTTGAACTAGATTTAGGAAAAAATAAATGAGGTAAAATATCTCTATGATAAAATTTTACAATAAGTATAAAAGAATATCATAATGTTTCTTAAGAGAGCGATTATGTTGTTTCTACTTACAATACATCCAAATTTAGATACATCAAGTGGAAATGTTTCTTGAATGGATGTACGTAGTGGTAATAAATCTGAAACGTAAACATACGTCTCGACATGATCGTTATCTTGTACCCAAAAATGAGTCTTACAATGCACCATTTTAACACTCTTGGGTTATATTCTTATAATAATTCAAATTTTCATTACAAACCACAATGAATTATTTAAAAATATAATGATAATTAATGACATAGGATAATTCCTCGAACAAGTAATAACATATATTGAAATAAAATAGATGATGTTCTGGGATAGAAAAATTAAATCTTTTATGTGTTTCTACGAATAGTATTTTTTTTATTAGAATCATGAAACATCTAAGGATTGTGTTAAATTCTAGAATAACATAGGCCATAATTCTCTAATTATTTTTGAATACCATCACAAGAATATGAGATTATGGTTGATCTTATGTTCAATGTCTTAAAACCCTATTTTGCAATTTATGTTATGATAGTGTACCAAGATTGAGGATATTTTGAGGAAAATTTTTGGAAACCATGTGTTTTAGTAGAGAATTTATTTAAGGAATAAGTACATTGAATATTATAAACATATAATAAATGTTTTCTAACAATTAGTGCTAATATATCACTACATAACTTCTAATAATAATAAAACAATATTATTAGACTTTGTAAATATATATATATATATATTGATGAAACATTAGTAAAAATGTTATTTAATGATTAATATTATTTCAAGGATGTCCATTATATTTTTTGGGAACATTAAAATATTATTTTCAATATAGTCTATAAAGAGTAAATCCTATATTTTGGGTACTAACCCATTTTATCAAGAAAGAATGTCGGTCTTGATCCCATGATCAGATGATGATAAGGGTTTCCCATATTCCAATAGCCTACATATTGTCCGGGTTAAAATTCCATTTTTAGTTAAAAATTTTAAAAAATTAATATTAATGAGAATAGTAATATTAGATTGGAGGTTTTTTGATTAATTTATTAATCAAATTATATTTTTAAAATAACTCGTTATAGTAGGAAAAAAATAATCTTTTATGGATCATAGTACCCGTTAAATGTGAATTTTAATGCTTCTAAAAAATCAATTTTTGATGTTAATTTATTAAAATATGTAGTGAATTGGAAATTGATTAGAATAAACCCAAAGGATGAAATTATTATTATGAAATAGAAATGTATCATGTAAGTATATTTACTTTTATTCAATGATAATTAAAGAACTCCCCAACATTCATAAATAAATTTTTAAACAATGTGTAACCCTATTACATTCATATTGGATGAATCAGAAATTCTTTTAAATCATCACATTTTTTTGAGGCCCTTAACATTCCATTTAAAATTTTTATTATTATAATCAATGAAAATAATAAATATTTATAAATATCTACACTAATACTTCATGTTCATATCATTACATGTCACCATGTTTTCCTTCTTTGAAAACTAGATACGTGCTCTTCCAGATGAACCATGTACTTTCCTTTTTTATCTTATTTACAGAATGTTTAATTAACATTTTTATGATGTGGGATTTTCAAAAATGGTATTTTCAAATATCAATTCCTTGATTTGCAGAATATTGTTCGAATTGTGAGGACACAATTTATTTAAGGTGGGGAGAATGTAACAACCAGAATATTTAAAATATGAACATCATATTCAATAGATTGTATAACATAGAGCACCATGCACAAAAAATAAGATGACTTTGATGAAGCTACTATTTTCACATTTTTAATACTTTAATGCAATGATTATAATCCCAACATATTGTTATTTAATGGTAGTTATCACATTTTTAATTTATTTAGTTTGAGATTAAATAAAAAATGGCCTAATTTGACATTTTTAAATGAATTTTATAGTTTATATATTTCAGGGTGTTTCTAAAAGATAGATTACGATGCAAGCTTCATTCACGTCATGGATTGTATTTTTGAAGACGAAGCATTGATGGGAAATTTAGTGGAACAATTACATGACCTGTAACACAATTACACATCGTGACTTCATCAAAAATAATTAGTTGATGAGGAAAAGTTGTTACTCGGTTACACTATGTGAATGAAAATTACCCATTGTGTTACTATATTACACGGCATGACCATTTTCAAGATGAGTTTTTATAAAATCATTCACTGGGATTCACAATGACTTTTGACCGAGAAATTACATGATGTGTATGTCTATTACACGTCATGACTATGACGGAGCGTCGAAAAATAAATATAGAATATGGAGAATCATTGATGGAATTTGGATATAAATATCTCAATTTTCCACCCTTCCTAAATCATTCTGGGAGATTATCATAGGAGGCCATGTTACACCGCATGGATTTGAGAAATTCTATGTGGCCATTTTCTAAAGTTTTGTTTTGATTGATGTTTTTGTAATTTTTTTACATTTAATAAATTATTCATGTTCTTCATAACACTACTCTTCCATTTTAATTTTTATGTGTCCTCCCACCATTTCTCTATTTTAAAATACACAAACAAATGAGGTCTAACCTTAGTGCTTGTTCGGGGGAGGGAATGGTGTTTATATTGAGTTTCATATTCTATTATTCATAATATCTTTACTCAATTATAATAATTTTACAGATGGTTAAATTGATTGTGTGAGTTGTTTCCCCATTTTCTCTATAATCATAATTATTCTTTTCATCTATCAATAATTATTATGTTTAATATACATTTTATTAATATGGTAATGTATGGCTTCGTTAGTGATGTTTGGAAAGGAGGTCTCTTTTCTATTGTTCGGAAGAGTATTGTCCTCTATACAAAGGCCATAGTATGGGGTAATCACATTTCAAATGATAATTTGAGGCATGAAAGGTATTGATCACCTCATTTAGTTTAATATCAAAAACAAAATTTAACAATGATTTCAATCTCCACATCCTCCCAAGAACAATTACCATATTTGTTTCTTAGGACTTCATTTTGTGTTTGCATTGAATCGTGATATATAATATTTATATTTCATGCATAATTTTAAATCTCTCCAAATATAATATATAATCTAATTTTATATTAGTTAAATAATAATAGTGACAATAGGATGACATTTCATGTTTGTGGGATCCTTGAGATCAACCCAAGGGTTTACCACTATGGTTCATTTTTTGGTAATTAATATTAATTTAATAGTAGATCACGACAAATCTCAACATCAAAATCCAAGGACTTTATGATATATTTTATTTTTAAAATAAAATTAATACAATATAGAGATTTAAATTCACATTACATTTAGTTTATATTGTGTTACACATAACCACTTTTTTATTTGATAGCTTTTGTTACACACAAGACCAAATTTATCGAACAACAATATACTATTAATGTAATTATTTAATATTATTGTTCTCACATTGTCATTTGAATGGAGAGTATGAATAAGACATACTATATTATGAAAATACATATTTTACATAGATTTATTTGTTATATTTTTATTATATATAATAATAAGATTTATTTAAATGAAAAAGTATTCTTTTTGGAATAATTTTTTTTCATTAAATACAAAATAGTCATACTTGCTTCCCATAAATTAAAATCAATATTGTACAATATTAGAATATTTATTTTAAAAAATAAAATCTATTTTAGAAATCATAAAACCAAAATTATATTTTGGGGAATATTTGTTATTTTTTCAAAATGTTTCATTTTTTGATGAATAGTGAAAAATAATAGATTTTCTTTAAATATTTCATTTTCATCTTAATAATTTATAATAATAAATTATATTTTGAATTAGTTTTAAAGTAAAAATACTTTAAATATACATCTATTAATCTAATTTATGTGAATTTAATAATTTTCATATTGAACATTGAAATATAAAATTTTTCAAATGTTTTACTATTTTAACATTAAAACCCCGCTTTCTCATCACGTTTGTGATATAAATTTTAATTTAATATTAGAAATTTATTTTGATTGAATTTGTAAAAACCATTAAATATTTTGAATAATAATAATTTAGATTATTTCATATGTTCAAATGAATTTTTTACCATAATAAATAGTGAAAACAATTTATATTAATTATAGAGATTATGATAAAAATGAGTTTAATTTGGTTAAACTATGAATATAATGTGAAAAATTGACCCACAACATGTCCAAAACCATTTTATAGAAATATTTAGACCTTATAACCTCTAGGATATATAATATAACTTTATTGGGATGGTTACATGAAAAACAATGTTAGTCAAAACTTCTCTTCCAAAGACATTACATGTATGCCACTCACCCCACTCATAAAAGGTCACCCCATATTCTCTCTAGTTAAAACCTTTAAAACACATTGGTGAATACAATACCTGAAAAAATAATTCCACAATATTCATAAACTCATCTTATAATCCTTACTTTTTTATTAAATCCAACATTTGAGGTGTTAAGTGAAAAACTAAGAAGGATTCCTAATGAAGTGGTAATGTTCTTCAAAAAAAATTATTTTAATTATTTCACCACCTATATAATTTTGTATTATTTCATGATGATATAATAGCATAATTATGTTACATATACAAGGATATTTTTATAACAAAGTAATGACCTATACATCTACCATCTTCCATCAATTGAGTTACGAAATAATCATTCGTGTGTACAACTGACTTCCACCTCACGAATTATGTGATTCATTTTTCCATTTCCACATCTCAAGGATGGGTATGATGATGTATATAAATAATATATATAATAATTATGTAATATTTAAAAATATTTTTCCACTATATCATATATATATGTTTACCTTGAATTCTGTGGGAGATGCAACAACGACGCTTCGGTGTACGGCGGACTACAACCTCACGATGCAATGTGGATCTTCTTTCACTAATGCTTCACATAGAAGGTGATAAAGATAATTTAAATGATTATATGTGATAAAATATAAATAATTATGATATTAATTACTTATTTATAATTATGAAAAAATATACATCATTTTCATTCTTTCCCTTTCACGCACATAAGGATGATAACACCATTCACGAACGTGTAGACTACATCATTCACGAAGAAATGTGACACTCTTTATCACCAAACCACATGTATGAAATATATAAGTACAAAATATGGTATTTATGTTATAATTATCATATTTAAGGTAATATATTACTTAACTTTTTCCATTGTGATTATTGGAAAATGATGATCCTTACACATTCGTACGTATAGACTACCATCTCATTGATCCAATCATACATAATTTTTCATACCCATAATTAATTATTGGTTTTAAAAGTTAATTTATATACATATATAATAATTATTCCATTATTATTTGTCTATATATGATGAAACTATATAATAAGTGCAACAACAATATCATTCGGGAAAGAACATGCATGGGAAAACAAGGAAATTAACACATGAATCAAAGAAAATAATGAACGGTTATAAATGAATGGGTAATAAGATATAATAACAGGATAATATGTCATATTATAAATATAAATATGGTTCTATAATAAGACAGTATAATGTCTAAAACAACTATACAAGAGTTTAAATCACATTCAACAAAAAACGGGGCATATGGTAACGGTTTTTGTCTCGATTTAAGATCATTGTGGAATATTATAATGTTATGAACCTAATTTATATTATATGGTTTCCATAGTACCCATTTTACATGTAATATAATTAATATATTATTTTAATGGGTTTTTATGTTTCAATTTTAATTATTTTATCTAAGTGTATTCTTACTCAATGTTAGCAAGTATTAATGAAATTTCTTTAATAAATTTGATTTCTTCATGTCATATTACTTCTTCATTGGCATTGATATTCTATGATTATTCATATAATAAAATTTGAATATTTTTTTTCAAATTTTAACTTGTAGGATGTGTAATATAGAATATAAACATAATCTATAGATTGATTAATTCTCACTTCAATGTTACGATCATTGAAAGGGTTTATTTCATAAACTCATTATAACCGAGATTGTTTATCCATTAATTAATATTGATGGAAATTATTTGATCATTTTATAACAGTCCACTATATTTATTTTATACACTTGTTATTTATGATATTTTCAAGTAATTTTAAAAGTTCCCCACTCAATGGTAATTAAAATGTTTTGGAATTATTTTACGAAAATCCCACTTAATTTTACTCTTCGATGGAAAATTTGGTTTTAATCTAAAACAATATTTTATAGTGAAAATTTAAATTTTTTTTAAAGATTCATTCTAAATTTTATGAGGATATTTTGATTAATATGTTTAATATTTTTTTCAATTAAAATTACATTCAATATGTTTTATGATTTAAAAATAGATTTTCAAAATCGTAAGGAATTTCTCCTCAAAAATATCTAAATTATGTTTATGGTTTTTATACTCATAAATGAAAAAAAATTATTATTTCACTAATTAGTATGTGTTATATTTATAAAATCTTTATTCTTACTCTATATGGTTTATAACCATTTCACTATGTAATGTATTGAAATTGACTTCATTGATTCATTTTTGTAGTCGATAACATTCCCTTGAAATGTTCAAATTAATGTGAGTTGTATACATTAAATTTCTCATAAATCTCCACATCATTAATCATATATATAATTATTTCCCAAATAATAAAAAAAATTACCTACGATGTTCTCTTGGAAAGGTATTTGATTATATGGGAAAATATTTCAAAATATGTATTGTTTACTCAATAATGATATTTGATAAGGTATATTGTTTATGATTTAAATAATTTATTCGATATATTATAAATGATTTGGACTAGTATAACATTTTTATGTATAGGTTAATTTGATCCCCTCGATACATCAGAAGTCTCATGGAACGATTCAGTTTGATAGCCTTAGTTAAATGGGATTTTTACCTAGTATGTTTTAATCCATCATGTGAAAGGTATTGATGGTAATGATTCCATGTACTTGGGAAAAATGGAATAAATTATTTAAGAATTGCATTCCATTGAAATAAATTATCATTATCCATGATATTTGATCCATGATACTATGTTTGGACGCATTTCATTTTTAGTTAATTATTAAATGACATGTGTTTTCAGTTATTTACCTTCCCATATTTATTGTGACATATCAATCCATCCAGTCATGTTATTTAAACGACATTTGTGCATAGTTAGTTGATACTACATGTTGATTATTATTGATGATTCTTTGTTTCTACCATTATAATTAACCATTATAAATAATTTTAGCCAACAATTGTTTTCTTTTCTATTGGAGTCTCGGTTGTTTACTATGACTAATATTCAACGATAATCTATATGGAATAAGTTTGTTATAAAAAATCATATTGTAATTATTATATTCCAATATAATATATGAATCATATATTTATTTAGTTTTACAAAACTTCTAAACTAATTAGTCTTTTGTATGTGATTCCTTTTATCTTATATCAAGGTAATGAAGCATGCATTGACTCCCAGCTATAGGGTTTGGGGTCAATCCATGGAATTTTAATGATGAAATGATTATTTAATGGGCTTGGACTAATTGTAGTGAAATTCATTAATTGGGGAATTATTCATGTTATGTTCAAACACTCATATAGAGGACTTGTTCCATTAATATTAAAATACATATAGAGCATTACGCAGTTATGTGATAATTAAATGGACATGTGGTTATTGTTGGAGTGATTGTGCTATATGATTAGAGATATTCTGGCATGGTTCCAAAGCATATTGTTTTTTGTGTCATATTTTTATGATAATTAATACTACTATTTCTTGAATTATTTCATGATCTTATGATCATATTGGTTCTTTTATAAATGGTGATGTAGAGCTACTGAGTTTTAGTCACAATATATTGGGTCCTCTATTTGGTGCCTGAGAAGATTACATGGATGCATGTATAGACTAGGTAAAAGGACCTTGTTGTTAATTGTTTCTTTCTAGATGGCTTGGATAATGGATATGGGAATAAAAAAAATTTTGATACCAGGGTATTTTGAGATTATTTGTGTCATCATGGTCTTTTTTGTATTATTTCGGATTTAAATTTAGACACATTCGAGCCAATCAATATATTTTTTATTATTATATCTTTTCATAATTTATCATTTATCAATATGTTATGTTTTAGATTGTTTCTACTATTTATTTTTCTCAAATAATTTTTTATTTTATCAAATTTTTTACTCTGTACTTGGTGTTATAGTCTTCCCACTGTGCCTTTTACACCCCTACTGCTAGTTGGGCACCTCTAGTGTATGGTTTTGTGTGCTTGAGGTCCACTAACCACCTTGATTTTTCTATTTTATATTGTGTTGGATCGGAGGATGTTATAAAGTGGTATCATATTTATTTATTTTCTTTTTGTTGATTTATTATATAGTAAAGGTAAAAAGGAGAATAGGATGTGTCCGAACGTGGTAATTATCTTGATCATGGGAGTAGCTAACCCATGCACGGGGGAAATATAAGTACCATGCGATGGGATTTTTTCATGATGTTTGTTTGTTAAATATGATTAAATTTCCCCTTGGGTGATTCACATGTTGTGAGATGTTATTCTTTCATGATATTTATACACATAGCCCCATATGGGGAAAAAAAATTTGCATGAATCTTGTTAAGAGAACAAGGATATATATTGAAATTCATTGTTCATGATAGTGACATATTTATTGCATGAGATAAATTTTACAATATGAAATATGTGATGAGATATCTATTATATCAGATAAATGAAAATGATTGAACTGTTATGTCATACTAAATCACTTTTTAAAGCATGTCTTCAGATACCATGAGGTCGTGGTTATTTTTTATTTTCACCTGTTGAGGTGGAACTTTTTATTAACAAGTGTTCTGAGGATTATGTTTGTATTTTATAGAAAATCCTCCTCAATATCTTCAAATTGAGCATTATGAGAGAATAAATAAGAATGATCCTTACATAGATGAACCATAGAATTTTGTATCTGCTACATAATATATAGATATATATCTTTTTAGAAGCTTTATAGGGGTCCTGAAATCCTTGGAAACAGATACTTTTCACACTATAGCTTTGATGTCTGAGCTATGAGAGAGTTTTAGTTTTAGAATCTACCAATGTTCACTATGGTGGGAAGCCCCTAGAAAGCTGAGTTATGGATTGAATATTTCTATATGATCATGAATATCCTCAAGACTCTCATATATATGAGGGTAAATCATTCATCATAGAAGCTCCTTGGATGTTCCCAGTATTGGTGGGATATTACAGTAAAATATGAACAACCAGAGGAGTTATCTATGAAGGATTTCAAGGAAATGTATTTCATCCACTTCATTCCTTAAACATTGAAGTATGATGATTCATGTTAGTTCATTCACCTAACATAATAGGGATTGTCAATGAAGGAATATTTGGATGTTTTACCAACTCAAAGTGCTTTTCCGCATCCTTAATAGGTGATGATATTTTTGTAGAAGGGAGTTTCTCAGAAATTATTTTATATTATATCAGGGAATTAGTTAATGTACTTAATTTTGGTAGATTTTTATACAAGATTAATCAAGAACTCATCATGGAACGGCAGATGGTGGTGCGCCCGAGTAGCGTCCATACATCTTCAGTAGGGAAAACTGGGAGCAATTCTTTAGTTTTCATGAATTGCCAATATAATAGTTATCACTAAGTCATTAGAGGTAAGAGTATCCATGGTGGTCAGAAACTATCTTAAGGCCATCTTTCATTGTGGTTTTTGCCATATGGAATGTTTAGATATAAAAAAGCCTTAGTTTCCATAATTTTCATTCAACTCCCATGTTTTCGGTAGGATGGGCCACAAAACAATGTTTTTATAGGTTCATGTAGTAGTAGAGTACTCTAATGGAGTTTGGATAGGTACTAGATTTTGGGAAGGACTGAACAACCCCTCTATGGACTAGTAGTTGGAGTTAGAATACACGTTCAGGATGAAGCATGGGGTGTGGTACCCTCAGAAGAGGTATTACCATCTAGAGGGAATAACCCAAGGGACTCAGACTAGATCCCGACAAGGAGGGGCATGTTTTCTAACAACTATGCAGTCTACTCCATCTAGAGTTGATGTAGGGTCTTGTACCTCTAGAGGTATGATTCTTATTTCATATAATCGTTCTTGAATTTTTTTTGATATATGAGTATCACATTAATTTATTTATTCTCCTTATGAATATATTAAGGGGTTGGTTTTAGAAATCATGGATGGTGTTTTGACAATTAATATACCATTGGGAGTGCGGTCATACGGTATCAATTGTTGAAAATAATGTTCTTTATAAATTAGTGATTTACAATTCTTTTTTAATCCATCTGTGCAAGAAATGATAGGTTTAGATTTGATTCTTTGTATGGACTAGCTAGTTCAATACCATGATCATATTTTCTATTATCCTAATATTGTATCCTTTTTATCTATAGAAGGGGAAAAATTTTTCCACTTGGGTATGTGGGATCTATAGGTTGGTCTTGCTAGACCAAATCTATTTAAATTTTAATGTCTCATGTCTCATATAGAAAGCTTTGTTTTGGATGATTGTGGAAATATGTAAGATTAATTACCTCAAGTGGTAAATATTATTTATGATGTATTTATTTATGAGTTCTAGGACTTACGACCAATGTGGGAGATCAATTTCATGACTGAATTAGTGCCGTCTGAATATTCAATTTTTATTATACCTTACATGATGGGACCATAAGATCTTTGAGATTTGAATGACTTGTTAAAAGATCTATAGACCAAGGGTTTTATATGCCCTAGTACATGACCATAGGAATATCCAGTTCCTTTAAAAAATTAGCTTGATGTTAAATATCAGTTGTGTGTGGACTACCAGATATTAAACTAGATAATGGGAAAGAAATGGTATTCCTTTCAATTCCTTTATGATCTATTCAATTAGGTGGGAGGTTCTCAGATTTTCAATAAGATTGATTTGAGATTAGGTTATCATCAGATGAGGGTGAGACCGTTAGACATACCTCAGTCCACTTTTCGGATAAGTTATATCTTTAACGTGTTTTTATTGAGGACCCTTCATTTGAAGAATGCGCTAACTATATTAATGGACTTGATGAATCAAATTTTCCATCATTTTATAGATATTTAATGGTGTTTCTTATAGAGGAAATTTTAGTTTAATCCTAGTTAGAAGACTATCGTGACCAATAACTTGATATCATCATGATTATATTGAGCGAGAACCGACTTAATGACAGTCTTTATAAATGTAGTTTCTAGATTGATAATATGCACCTCATAGGTAGGTTCATCCTAGATATTAGAGTATTAGTGTATCTAATAAAGGATTAATCAGTGGTGTCTTGGTTTTTTCCCAATAAATTCATTGATGTTAAATTATTTCATAGTTTAGAAGGTTATTATAGACATTTTTTCTAGGAATTATCCCATATGGATGCATGGATGTTTTAGTTGATCATGAAAGGGGTGATGTTTTAGTAGATCCTTGATCCACCGCCTATGGTGAAGGTCCACGTCTCATTGAGAAAAAAATGCACGGATGTTTTAGTTGATTAAGAGAGATATTTTCAGAAGCAGAATCGTAGGATGGCCACATCATCAATCCACAGCATACATTTTTTTAATGCATATATTGTGTACTATGACACATCCAGAGTTAGAATCAGAGCAGTTCTGATGCAGGAGGACCGACTGGTTTCTTATGGCTTCAGACTGCTCTGAACACATGAGCGGAATTATCCTACTCATAATATTTATATAGCTTAAATTGTACATGTGTATATATGATGAAGAATATTTCTTTTTTGTGAGAGTTTGTTCATGTACATAGACCACAAGAACCTCAGGCACTTTTTTTCTCAATGAGACGTGGACCTTTACCATAGGTGGTGGATCAAGGATCTATAGTATTTTGGCTTTGAACTGGCTTATACACTAGAAAAGGGAAACATATTTACCAATCTATTAAGCTAGAGGACACAAAATATGGTTGTGCGTGAATCTTTTGATTCGTGTTAGATGATAAAAATCATTAAAAACTTCCATCTAGTTTTTTAGGATTCTAATTGGAATGTGGATATAAATTCATCATCTCTTATACCAATGCTTCTTGACCAGATAAATACATTGATGTTATCTGATCGAAAGCAATTATCTCTAATGGATAGATTCTATAGTGGGGAGCCACCACCTTGATGTTTTATTAGTGTTGGTAATGTTCTTTTTATCCCTAGATGTTTATGGGTTCCTATAGGGTTGTGTGAGGAGATGATGAAGGAGTTTCATACATAGATAAGCACTAAATATTGGTTTAAAAAATATGTATCATGATATCGATAAAAGTATTGGTGACTAGGGATGAAGAAGAAGAAGATATCAGGCTTCACGGTGCTATATTTTACTTGTCAACAGGTGAAGGCTGAGAATCAGAGGCCTGCTAGTATGTTGCAGCTTCTACCCATTCCAAAGTGGAATTGGGATGAGATCACTATGGATTTTGTGACTTTATTAACCAGGACACCATTCATGAATGATTTAGTATGGATGATTGTGGATCTAATGAAGAATGTATCCCACATCCTTCTTAATAGGGAGATTGTCATCATTGATTATATGGTTAATCTTTATACACATGAGATATTTGGGTTTCATGGTTTTTTGAGGAGTATTATTTTAGATAGAGATCATATTTTCACTTCTATGTTCGATCAGGTTCTTCAGAAGGACTTGGGATAACAGGTCCTTCGGATTACAACCAATCATCCACAAACTGATTGTCAATCTAAGTGGACTATTCATATTATAGAGGATAATTTAAGATTCTGTATTTTGGATTTCAGTGGTTTTAATGTAGGAATATTTAGGAAGGTTGTAGTTCTCTTATAAAAATATATTCCAGTAATTCATCCATAGAGAAAAATTATAGGATTTCTATGGATGGGAATTCAGTTTGCCTCTATATTGGCTACAGGTAGGAGAGTCAGTTCTTATTGGGAATATTGTTAGGTCGAAGATGTCTGATTAGGTTTAGCTGATCTGGATATAGTTTTATACCATAAAAATAAATCATAAATATTAAACAAACAATCAAATTCAAACACTAATATTTTATAATGTTCATTATGTTTTTCTTTGTTTGTGACCTTGGTTTAGGAAATTACATATATGGAAATAGAGAATGTGAGTACCTAGGATGTTTTTGTCCTTTTAATATAGTGTAATGGGCCAGTCTAGTGATGTAACGATTGGCCCTTCCATAGTGTTGTAGTTCTATACACGATTTCTTTTATATGTCACAGCTACATTGATATCATCTAGAAAATTCTCATTTTCTAGATTTCGATGATATTATTCTTGGTGTAGATGCATCCTTTGAGGAAAATTTGATATGTATTATGGATCATATTGAGAATTATCTATAGGGATAGACCGTACCTCTAGTTCGAGTGCATTGGAAGCATGTGTGTGTTCAAGATGAGACCTAGGAGTGGGAATCTGATATGAAATTGTAGTGTCCATAGTTGTTCTCTAAGACCCCACAGTGATACTTAGAGAAGATATGGCATGAGCTGTTATATTTTGGGGATATTGTATGATCTCGTTTTTCTAGGTATATCCCTCTATGAGTGTTGGTTGAATTTATTTTGTTTTGTTTTTCATTATCTTTAAACCATGGTGGTTGAGTCCCTTTATCATTAACCAAACCACTATGGCCTGAGTTGTGACAACCCCAAGACTACATCTAATTTTCCAAGGGCTGGACACTAGCAGTGTGTAGGCATATCACACACATAGGAGGCCTTATCCTATTGTACTTGTACACACACACATCTCCAAGACAATATAATAGTAAAATTTAAATCAACAAATAAACATTCATGCATGCATCTAAAATCCCACCATAAGAGTAAAACAGTAAATTAATGGAAATAGGCGGGAAAAATACAATCCCACCAAAGAAAATAGAATCAATGTCCATCCTCAGAAGTTTGAGTGAAATTTTATAAATTTAACCACCAAAAAAACACATTGGTATGTCTGGATCACTAATCGATGCCTTTTCCAAGTCCCTCTTGGACTCCATCAAAATATCATTCATTTTTCATATGAAATGACACATGTGAGAAAATCTCATGCTTGGGTAAAAATATTAATAACCAGTAGGACACCCCAAAATTATTAAGCATATAACATCAATTATAATAGTCATCTCATCACATGTATATGTAAAATACATATATAATAATAAAATCTAGACATACTCATATTATACACACAATATAATTGTAAGGAAAATAAATGAATTCTATTTAATTATTAGTGCTCTAAGGATCCATATAACACTAGTATAAGAGAACACACTCCACGAGTCAAATGACACTGATGGAATCCATCTGATATGTTGTTCTCATTGGGTCTCACCATAATAATTACAAGTTGTAAGTCTAAATATATCAATAAACATTTGGGGATCACACCAATATTAATGGGTTATACCACTAACCCAATTTGGATTAACCCACTATGTGGGGAAATGAAAACCATGTATTCTTGGTCATGAGGATACCATGAAACCCATCATGGGAAAATGCTGATGACAGAGAATCTAATACTAGGCCTCCAAAAAGGATTCCAGAAACTCCATCAAAGACTAATGTTCCTCATAGGGGATCAGAATCCAATGAATAATATGTGACTCTATAATAAAACAAAAATTGAAATGGATCATGGGAATTCACCCTAAAAACATTTCCAAGATGAAGTGAACAATGGTTTCAAGAATTAATTGATGATGTACACAACCCAACCCATCAGTGTCGGGTCGTACCCATGTATCATGGCCCATACCCATGTTTGTTTCAAAGTACACAACATGTGGGTGGGCCCACATGATGTGTGGGGATCATGGTCCCCAGGGTGTGTATTATAGTATACACCAAGATGCTTTCTAGGGTTTGCATGGAATGGGCATGACACGCATGGTATTCAATTCCACTTATCCTCTTGGGGGAGTACACCATGTACACACCGAGATATTCATAAAAGTCAACATGATATGTTACTGATTTATATGGTGTGTGATGGTTATCGATATGACAAAACCCTAGTTTCGCAATGTCTTTCCAACATGACCTGTAATTCAACATAAAAACCCATGTGACCCTATATTTTCCCGGATTCGATATACATTCATGGATCATCACCTAAACTCTTGATGTTTTTGAATCAACTAGAATCCTCAATGACAAAAATGAATCTTGATCCATGTGACTCCATCATTATCATTGTCTGGATTTTAGCCAATTTCACTACTCGGAAAATGTCCACTGCCATGTCACATCGCTTCAACACACCCCACTAAAACCATGGGTCTCCAATATATCCCTAATCAATCATTAATTGTTTCCATGTCCTTAAAATACATCCTCAACCATAATCGATACCCATAGTATTGGATGTTTGTGATGAATAACAGTCTCAGAAAAATACAACAATGGGTATTCATTGAACTGTGGGCCAATGTAATTTCTCATCATGAACAAGTAATGAATGAGGAAAAATGAACAAAATAAAATTGTGAGGAATGGGCCTCATCTAATATTTTTTTGGCCTCAATTTTTTTCCATTATAATGATGGATAAAGAGATACTATTATAATCAACAATTAAATCACTAATCTAAAATAAAATTTATCCCTTGCCAGCAATATTCATGATCCATTAATCAATTCATTATTTGATTGATTCACATTATTCATAGGAGAAATAGAATGGGGATTAATAAAAATGAAACAATATCCTATCTAGAGTTGGATCGATCACTAAAAATTAATGTATTACAATCATTGTTGTTGGAGAGATCATTGAATAATGTTGCACATTGATTGTCGTTCCATTCCCTAATTGTATTTCTCCTTAGATTAATCCTACAACATTCTCTTATATAGTTCAAGGGCTATGCGACTAACCCATATATTTCTTCATAGCTATATATTTATAAGTGAATTCGGGTCATGGAAATTTATTTAAATGAATTATATTTATCAATTAATTTATTTAAACATTCTACCATAATCACTCCCAACCTAAACATTCGATGTGCCCCAAGGTTAAATCATGCCCTGGGTGAAACCCATTCACTAGACTCAACAGTGAACTCAAATTTCTGATCCAATCCTTAGCTCAAATGTTATTACACTTTTTTTATGAAAAATGTATAGAAATGATATTTAATATATTGAATATATATATATAATTAATTTCGGGCTGACCAAGCTTTAGAATTTCACACTGCATCAGTGCCATGCTCTATAAAAATCCATATAATATTCTAAAGTAAAATATAAAAAAACAGATTCATTACATTCTCCCCACCATTGGGTATTATATCCTAGAAAAATAGAACAAAAATCAACACAAATAGAAGTGGATACTAGGCCCGTATCTATGTATACCACTCCCAGGTCCTCTCATGAAGATGCCCATGCTTCTATTGAACACGCACTAGGAGAATCAATCACTCATAGAGTATCCTCACAAACAAATCCCCAATCACTTCTAGGTAACCAGAAAATGTATCTCCATAAATAATGTTCAAATATCCCTATTTGATAACATGTTATGGGTTATGCACAAACATACTGAACTATTACATGTGGATGAGGTCATATACCTGGTCTAACTGCGGGGTTAGATCAAATGGATAATCCACCTCACCAAATCTATAAATTATCTACATTGGGAGAATTAATATCATATATAGATTTCAACCATGTCCAAATTTCCAAAACCCACCTCATGGTGATACACAGGAGAAGACATTGTCACCCTGATCATATGTAAACGGCCTCAACAATCATTCTTCATAAGACTTTTGAGAACTCTATGTAGTCTGCATCATCTCTGGGATTATTTTCACCTTCTATATCATTTCTCGCACCAAATATATACTTATAAATATCGACTCGCCCTGATTGTCCAATATAGCTATTACCTACAGGATAACCTGTACAAGTCCGAAACTTTCACCATACAGATGGTGAAATTGTAGTTGTGTTTTTATGAAAACTCTACCAATAGTAGATGATCCTCTCAAATATGAAAAATTCCAACATGTATGCCTATATAATATCCTCCAATACCTGAATGGTCCACTCAGTCTGGACATCTGTATGGGGGTCAAACACCATAAAAACATATCATAGTACCAAATAACTCAGGAAATCCACTCTATAACTAAGATGTGAAATAACCATCCCAGTCAGAAATAATCAATGGTGGAACATCCGTGGAATCATACTATATCTCAGATATAAAGGTGTTCCATGAAGTCTACTGACCTCTTCTCACAGATATATAGGAAGTGGACAAACATGGTTAGTCCGTCTATGATCACTGAGATGGAATCACGTCCTATGTATGTATATGGTTACCCCATATTTATGTTCATTGATAACTCATACCATTTCCACTTGGTCATGTCATGGGGTTGAGAAGAAACCACTTGAACATGGTTCTCAACATTCATTTTCTGAGTTGTAAGGCTTTGTGAGACGAACTATATAACTCCCTTCATCATACATGTTCTCCAGAACATCTTCCAATGGTCTTGGTAAATCTTCCTCACAACAGGATGTACTACTATGGGTTAAGTATGAAACTACCCCAGCACCTCTCCCCTCATCTCTACTAGCACCTTCAACCATGCTCTGAGAAGAACGACCTTCACACCACCTTAATAAAATCCTTCATGAACTTGTCCAGTGGATATATGAGTATGTATAGTCTTAAAGTTGGTATAAAAAATATGTCCTTCCTTGAATCACTGAAAACGTATAGGGGTAATAATCATTTACTAGATGTAATATACAATATCCCAATCACCAAAGGATAACTACAATGACGTCAACTGCTCTGATGCCTCACTAAATATTTATGAAAAAGTTCTCATGCTGACAACATATGATACCATGTTCACCATCATAGGAATATAAATAAATATCGATGCTTTAATCCAGGAATAACTATAGTCATCAACTTCATATCAAGTAAATTTCCTTCTCAGTGAATATATACTTCAGATTCATTCTATCTCAATAGATGATAAATCACTCAGCCATATGGTAGTTTCTCCACATATTCGGATAGAAGACTACCAATGTTGGCTCAAGATAATGGGTCACGCAGATCTGGTCACGTGGTCTAAATTAATTAAAAGCACATGCGATTTCCACCTTCCACAACATCAGAACACAACCACGACTGTTTCTAGATGCATCACAAAACACTACATACTGGACACCATAGTCTTTAAATATCTAGATGGGAGTACTCATAAATCACTAACTGAACCCCTGAAAATCAATCTGGAACTTCTCCATCCACAAAAATGGTTCCCCCTATTCAGTCAAATCTTCCAAGGGAGATGATATCCTAGAGATATTGATTACAAATCTATGATAGTAGCTTTCTAACCCAGGGAATCTCTGCACCTCCATCACACTCTTTGGTTTCTCCCATGCTAAAATGCCTCATATGTTACTGAGTCCATTTCTATAGAATACAATGAGATAAAATGTCCTAAAACATGGACCTACTAAATCCATAAATGGATATTTGGATGAATCCCATATATTTGGTGCTCTCAGAGTCTGTCCAGGACCATCATCTATTGTCTCACGTGATCCTAGTCAGACTAGGATATATTCATTGTAGACTACAAAAAATAGATCTAATAGAGGATAAAATATCTAGTTCATGAGTACCGTGAATATTTTTTGGGAATTAGTCATGACAATTAATATAACCATGTACACATATTTACCGTAATGACATTTGGAATCTATCTTTAGTATATCCTCATCCTCTAATCACAATTGGGGATAACCTGATATGATGTCAATCTTGGAGAACAATCATTCCCCTATCAACTAACCAAACAGGTCATTGATCCTTGAATTTTTATATTTATTATTTATTTTCCCCAGGTGTATGAAATGGTTATCCACACAAGCCACAAATCTCTCATCCGCCTTCTAAAATAAAAAACACTAGGGATTACTATTTTGAAACACTAGGCCCAATAAAACCCCTCTATTGTAAGTCCAATAACTATAACCTCAGTTCCTAAAGTTATAAGGGGACCATCTGATATGATGGTGTATATATCAGGGCCATCTCTGGGTGTAATTCAATGCATATGTCTAGCTCTTGACAGGGAGGTAGTTCGGGCTTGTCCTTAAGAAAAGGGTCATCACACTCCTCCCCCACTTTAGGAAACTAGAATATCATATCATCAGCTACACCAACGGTCATTATAGATAGATGATTTGTAATAGAATTCAAACTCATATGCATAATTCAATTCTACTATGCTTGGTTTTCCTATTCACAATAAAGGAAAAACGTGTCCCCTCACTATAGACACTATATATTCTGCATAAAACTGTCTATATGGTCATGAATTATAGATAACCAATCCATTCCTATGTTTAAATAGTAATAACTCAATGCTTCCATAAATATATTCAAAAAGAGAATCACCTCCGAGAGTCATGTCACACTATCACCAGAACTGTGTGATCATTGAGTCGCCTGCAATAGGTGTCTCCGAGCACAAGGTTTGAGTGAAAGGATCAACCAGAATCTATATGTATCAAACAAGATAAGTAGAAATAAGGAGTGGATCACACCCATGATAGCCAATACTCCAAATAAAGTATTGAAGTTTTAGATTGTACGTCATATTATCCCTAGAGACCCTAGGTCATAATCCTTCATTGCCTACAACTACCCTCTCCCCTATCCCCTAACTCGCTGATCATTGCATGGAAACCCTTGGGGTGGTTTTGGAAAAAATCAAATTGAGTGGACCAGATTTGGATGTCCCTGACACTGAGAGGGGGGAGGGGGAGGATGTGAATCAGTAATGAAAACATTTTAAACCCATCACAACTTTGTATCCTTCTACCTCTTGACCTGTTAGGATATTTATTATCTAATTCTCTTTTTCATGTCGTATGTATTTATATGGAAGATGTAAAAATAGCACACAATATTTTTACAAGGTTCCCCACTCAATAAGATAATCTACATACTTTCCATGTATGGGTATGACCAGTACATGGATTCTTCACTATAATATGGTAATAGGGTACAATGGGTTGGCTTAGAAAAATAAACCTTATGCAAGTGTGAGTCCCTATACTTTGGATGGGGAATGAAACAATTATACATCCCTAAACTGGTGAGGACCAATTAGAACTTGCAGCTTCTATTGGTACATTATAATTCCTCGGAATACAATCTTCTCCTTCTTTAATAAGGTAGGATCTCCATTTATATTCATCAGTCCTCTTCACATGGTTACCTTCAAAGCAGTAGGCAATAAACTCACTTATCTTTCTCTTTTCTTCTTTAGTAAAAAAAACCGACTACACTGAAACTTTTTCTTCCATCTGGAATGAATCCCAAGAAAATATGTGATTATTCAAACAATAAATATCATCTCACCAAGGTGTCATCGGAATCATACAACCTTAAATAATTGTCAAACATCAGTTGGGAACTCTTCTTCTTCTTCTTCCTTAACAAAAAAAAATTAACAATAATTATTGTATCTATTCTTCAATGTTCATATTCTGTTCACATATGCATGTGATAAATCATGATCTTTTTGAATGGAGTCCTACTTAATTTTGTATATATGTGCATCCAATAGTGCATGCACGTGATGTTAAATAAACCCAATACACTGCCATCTTCGTCTCTTCTCTTTGAATGCACACAAATCACTTTGATGTAACAATGGACAATGAATAAACAACTCCATTTTTCACTAAAACCCGAATGGGTGAATCCCACAGTACAACATGTTCTTGCACACTCGGGTGTCTTTAAATCATGCGAATGAGTGAATGTGGTCAATGCATGCGCACAAAATCTGTTGCCTTAAACTGTTCTGTTCTTCTCAAAATAAAACCCTCTGGTTAATTGTATAGCCTCGTAACTTGAAAACAAGAGAAACATCAACTTCCTGCAAGCCACAAGATTCATGGTCTTATGTTTTCGCAATGTACTTGAAGGATGAGCTCGAACCCGTTATGTACCAGCAGGATCTTCTTCACAATGCACGACGAGGGTTTGTCTAAACCATTCACATTTTCACAGTTCTCTTTCGCACATAGGGTGAAGATATTCTTCATTGATCTATTAAACACAAAAGAATCCCCTCTTCACGAGACTCATGGAGAGTTATTTTCAACTGTCGAAGGCTTTCGGAATCTGCTTGTCCTTCGTGAAATAGGATCTCGGGGATGCTCTTTATTTTGAACAAGAGCTCTCAGGTAGTGGATGGCTGCAACCTTCAACAAGATCAGCGTGCCTCTTTTTATATGAGAGGGCCATAGTATGGACCACATTAAATTCTCTATTATATATGCAGATTAAATATTTTCATTCAATCAGCCGAGATCTTCGGTTTTTTTCAGATCATTAAACCCATGTAAAAGATATGTCGAGAATCACATTGTGTTTCCTTTTCGAGCTTCCTTCTCCCTTTTGGATAACTAATCACGTGCATGAATTCAAGATTTCATGAAATATTCAATTTAAATCGAGGCTCGAATCATCCAGGTGGCCTTGAAAATTTGTTTTCTTCGTCCGTGTCTTCTTTGAGTTATCTGCATGCTTGCAAGTTGTAAATTGTATGCATGGCCTCGGTTCGATCCCATGGCCCTCTTTAGATGGCTAGTGATCTGTCATTGTGGTAAGGCCTTTGTATTTGATGAGTATCAGCAGAAGAATCGAGTGATGTGAGGAAGAAGACGACAGAGGGTTCCAAATATGCGTGCTCGAGATTGAAGGTAGAGGCTGCGGGAGATCGGACATTCCTCATTCAATTTGGATAAGCACTGGTGCGATTGATTGTGATGATTTAGCGGGATATCTAATGGATGGCTGGGATCGCTCCTTTTGATAAAAATTGCATCCCAGATCAAAATAGAGATGCATCTAAGCAATAGATTAAATACTAATGTGCTCCAACCACTGCCCAGATTACTCCTTCCCGTCCCCTATACAACCCTATACCGGACTCTACAGGCGTTCTCTCCACCCACACTCTCTGCAGGCCTTTGGCCCAACCTATGCAGGGGTACCACCCTATGCACTCTAGATGGATTACAAATGGTCCTGCCGCTTTCGGGCTATCATGGATGGGCTCCCATAAGCGCGGTTGACCATATGTCATGCATGTTCCCCTGGTTGAAGCTGGCTTGTCGTTGTATTGATATGGCCTTTTTTTTTTTTATGTAATCCTCATAAATATTTTCAACATTTAATGCATGGTCACCTTCTCATAGAACATCAATCCTCTTCCTCAATTTATCTTTTCCTCTTCTTCTATTCTTTTTGGAACTTCAATTCCAAAACACTTAAATCATCCTCAAATGGATGACACATCACCCATCTTCATTGTTGTAAATAATGTGTCAGCTTTGACACAAGTTCTTTGAACTATGGATCAGCATGACAATCGTTTGATTTTATCATCATGGAAAATTTTACAAGTGTGGAATCTAATTATATAAACCCATAACTATTGTCCAGGCATCCTCACTTCAACCAATGTTTATTAAATTTGGAGGCCCTTCTTCATATTAATCATCATTGAAAATATTTGACCATCACTGAAAATAAATACAACTCATACACAAATGTGGTCCCAACAATCTACCCATTTTTATTTCTGGTAAATACTCATTGGTTTCTCTCAAATGAATATGTCAATGTCAATATGTGAATCTTCTCTCAACCTAGTTCTTTTCTTTCTCTCTCCCTTTTACTTTTCAAACATTCATTGCACTTTCTGTCCCCGTATTGACATGAAACACAATGTCCATAGAAGAAAGGGTATCCGTCCATAATTGATCAAAGTGTCATCCATCATTTCACTCTAATTACAAATAATAAATTCTCGGTGTAGAAAACAAGATGATTTTATTTGGACAACAAAGCTTTCCATTACCCACTGATCATGAAACCTTTCTCATCTACTTGTATTGAACGGTCTTGTAAAGACCCGTAAATTTCAAAGAATTTTTTTTTCTTAAATTCTTTGGGATTTTACAAGTACGCAGTTTCTGACAGCACCTGATTCTAAGACTCGGTGTGCCCAGAATCAATTTCCCAAATTTAGCTCGGGTACGTTCAGTGAACGAACGAGCGGGTTTTTCTAACTTTGAACCGGTGCTCGGAATCGAAATCTAAGGGCACCGATGAAACCGCAGCGCCGGTTTTTGCTTAAGAATACCTTTTCTAGAGTTGTGTTTGCTCGGGAAGAGTTGTTTAAAAATGTGGTTTAAGTGTTAAGTGAATAAAGTTGTGTCACAACTTTAATTTTCTATGTGGTTTAACTTCCATGTGAGCGAATATCCTAACTCCTCTTGTTAGGATATTAGTGAGGTGGGGCCCACACGAGCCCCACCCCCTCCAAATTCCCTAACTCGCCATTAAACCCCCTCTTGCTTTTAATTTGTAACTCTCTCCTCTCCCCTCTTTAATTATGCCAATACACTTAATCAATTTAACTGAGATAAGAGCTTGAATTTTTGAATTCACGGCATGAGTTAATAAAATAAGGATGAACCTTATTTTATTTTGGTTGGTTGTTGTGTGAGGATAATTGAGAAGAGAGAGCTCTTGTTTGTTTTCCTGAAGAACTTCATCTTCTTCGCGAAGAACGCCAAGACTTCGAGGAAGAACGCCGTCACCGCAAGGAGAGATCGATGTGTCGTCTCTTCTCCTCTCCGCAACCGGTGTGTGACGCCTTTCCCGAATAAGGACGACGCTCCCTCTTTCGATCTTCTCCCCGCGTCAAAGGAAGGGAGACGTCGCTTCCTCCTCAGACGTTCTCCGTCAACACATACGGAGTTTCACCTCGCGACGCCATTTTGCGCAACGATCATCGTTCGACAACTTCTTCGAGGTAGGGGTTGTTTCCTCGTTCAAGTTTTTATTTAATGATCTTTGTTGTTAAATAATTAGCCACATGTTAACAATATAACAGGAAGAGGTCGGACCGCACAAACCCCGCCGACCCTCCTCCCCTTTTTATGTTGATCACCGTCGGGGTTTGGAATGGAGGCGGCGTAGTGCAACGACACCGTGCTGGAACTAGGAAACCGTGGCTGGAGTGGGTCGCGGCGAAGGATCGCGGTGCCGTTGCGCCGCGCCGCTGAAGCCAAAGGAGGTCGCGGCCAGCAGCGGGTCGCGGCGGTGGGGCGCGGCGCCGTCGCGCAGTGCCGGAGCATCAAGGGGCCACGACGGAGCAGCAGGAGGCGGCCGGTCAGACCGGCCGCCGGCACACCCTAGAGGTGGGACCCCCACAGGTCCCACGTGGATCAACCGGCCGACCATAATGGCCAACCGTTACCATGAAGAACCGGGGGTTGAACCCCCAGCCTGCACAGCAAGGCGGACCCCTCGGGTCCGCCGTTTCGATGCAAGGGGCGGCGCCCCCCCTTCGCGCCCGCTCGGTCACGAACCGAGCGCCCAGCTGAGTTGGGCCGCTCACGCTGGGCCGGGCCGCCCGCACCGTGCCGGACCCCCCGTGTCGGGCCGCCCGTGCCGGGCCGGACCCGGACCCGGGTCGGACCGGGCCCAAACCCCCTATTTTTGGACAAATCCGTTCAAATGCCCATAACATGGCCAACGGACCTCCGATCGATGCACTGTCAGTTGTGTAGAGATCCTTGGATCACGACGGTCGTTTCGGTATATTACAATCAGAGTTTTGGAGAACATTGGGTACGGCCGGATTGGTTCGAACACGAAACCAACCCGGCCCTCGGAGCGGAAACGCTTATAACTTGAGCTCCGGACGTCCGATTGACATGTCGTCGACTTTGTTGGATTCCTTTTACTGAGACAGTTCTTTTGGCTTACTCCGCTCGAGGTTTCGACGCATATGGAGTACGTTTGGGTTGGTTTTAAGTTAAAAACCAACCGGGCCCCTAGGACGAAAATGTCAATAACTCTCAGACTGGGCGTCCGATTGACGCGCCGTCTGTCGCGTTGAGTTCCTATTGATGAGACAGAACTTTGGGATACTTTAACTATGGACTATGTGTCAGTTGATGTATCGAACCCCCTTGGATCGTGGAGCGGACCCTCCCGGAATCGAGCATGCTGTGTGCGGGAACCCTAGAGCTGGCTATGACTGCGACGACGATGACGACTGTACTAGGATCCTCCGTGGGTTCGGCAGTGACTAAGATCGTACTGGAATCCTCCGTGGGTTCGACGACGATGAATACTCTTCTTGTATCCTATGTGGGTCTGGCAGTTCTTGACTACTGTTCTTATATCCAATGTGGGTCCGCTAGTATTTGACTCTGTACTTGTATCCTACGTGGGTCCATCAGTGTAGCTGGCCTTGTATCCTTTGTGGGTCCGATAGCTTAGCTGGTCTTGTATCCTATGTGGTTCTGACCGCTTAGATGAATCTGTGGCAACATCTGATCATCTCTATCATCTTACGAAATGTATACTTGTGTGAGTTGAGTCTTAACTTTCAATCATTATCTTCGATGTGATTGACTTGATATCCTGTGTGGATTGAGTTATGTTTTCTTGTTTGGATTTGGTTGTGAATTCCTATGTGTAATGGGTTATGTTTTCCCGTGTGGACTGAGTTGTACTTGGGCTCGTGTACTGGAGCTGAGCTGGAATTGATGACTTAGGTATATGGATGGGCATATACCTAAGTAGTGTTGGTTGTTATTCGTGTTTGTATATTTCTTTTTTGGTTAATCCTACGTGGATTCAGGGAGACCTTCGGGGGTCTCAGGGTCCCTACCGAGTAGCGTATACTCACCCCTACACGGGCTATGCCCGCACTATGCTGTATTGGATGCAGACGACGGACAGCGCTGATCGAGGTGGGAGCTCGTGGAGCTGTACGGTACCTGGAGGTGGATCACTAGACGGGACGTACACGGAGTGGACAGCCGGAGCCGGGAAGCAGAGGAGACTATCTGTACCCACCCTTCAGTTGGGGTTTCCAGATGACGGCTCGGACTCGTTTCTTTACTTTTCAGTTGTTGTACTTTCATTCCAATTATACTTTACTTTCAGTTGGGTTTGTATTCTGGCCCATTTACTTTCCAACACGTACTTTTGTACTCAGTTTACTTAGTGTTTACTTCAGCTTGCATACTTTGTGGTGTTTGTTTTCTTTATAAAGGCAATTCCTTCCCTTTTTACAGGATTTTTGCCTTGGTGCAATTCTCCAGCTCATGGCCTATGGAAGGCGGGCTTGGGGTAGTCACGGCACAGGCCCCGAGGATGGGTCGTGAAAAATTGGTATCAGAGGAGTTCGATTCTACAGCAGAACACAAGACTCTGATCGTTCTTCTATGTGAAGCAATAATGTTAAGGGTATTGAGTGTGGTTATCAGTCCAGGGTGTCCAGTGTTGGTGCGGCGGCCGACATATCCATACACCAGGACCCTGACTTCTGATTTCTGACTCAATGCTCGAAAACATTGATTGCGTGTGTGTTTCAATGTTTTCTTAGTGATTACTTGTGTCAGCTCCCCAGGTATACTGTATTGACCATTGATCACCTGTCCCTTTTCAGGATGGTCCCACGATGGCAGCCATCTAGGGTTCCGAGCTTTGTGCGAGACGACAGCCCACCGAGCGACGAGACATCGGTGCATGACCCTATTACAGCAGAGGCACTGGCGGTACCTCTACCTACCGAGCCACCGATACCACCACCCCCAGCAGCTGAGAGTGCATGTCGCCTTAGTGCACTGCACGAGTATCAGCGTCAGAGACTGCCCAGGTTCCACGGGGAGACAGATCCTCAAGCATCCGAGGATTGGCTAGAGGCCGTTGTATGAGTTTTCAGGTTAGTGGGGACACCAGCTGACCTCATGGTGATCCTTGCAGTGGGTCTCCTGCACGCAGCAGCAGGTAGATGGTGGAGCCTAATGATCCAGGTGCACGATGAGGCATCTTTTATTTAGTCAGAATTCAAGAGCCTCTTCCGCTCGGAGTTCGTACCAGCCACCCTCCGTGCGGTGTGCATTCAGGAGCTACTACAGCTGCGGCAGGGCAGCATGATGGTAGCCCAGTACTTAGTGAGATTTACCGATCTCTTGCGTTATTCCACGGACATGGTACGAGACCCATTCTTCCGGGCCTAGACCTATGAGCAGGGACTGAGGCATGAGATCAGGGCATCGATGATCTCCCTCAGCATTCCGACGTATGCAGGAGTACTGGAGTGAGCCCTTCTTGTGGAGAGCTTTCTTGCTGAGCCTACACCAGCAGCGAGACCTACCGCAGGGTGGCATGTAGCGGAGTCCTCTGTAATTGGAAGTCGTCGAATGTTGCAGGGGTCCAAGAGGACCAGACCTTCAGGCAGAAGACCTCAGGATACTGGCTTAGAGGTGTGGGGCACACGGCACAGAGCCAACCTTATGAGGAGAAGACAATGCTATGTATGTAGCGGGTAGGGCCACATGGCTCGTGACTGCCCGACCCCCCATGCAGAGGAGCAACAGATGGTTGAGGGACCACCCAGGCAGAGGCAGAGGTTCGACCGTGGCGGTCTGCATGGAGTAGGCGGACGAGGCAGAGGAGTCGGCCGAGCAGCAGGTGGTGGGCGATGCTTTGAGGCTCTACCACCACCACCACAAGGAGGTCCACCCTGACCACAGGGATCTGGCGGACATAGAAAGGCCCAGCTCTAGGCAGTGGAGGCCTACGACCACGGCGCACGAGAGATGATTCGAGGTACTATCTATGTCTACTTCATCCTTGCTGCAGTTCTTATAGACATAGGAGTGAGTCCTTCTTTCATTTCTGCTTCCCTTGTTCGGAGCTCGGAGATTCCGACAGAGCCGTTGGCTCGATCCTTACGGCTAGAGACTCCTATGGGAGAAGACTCAATGATTACGCACTGGTGGAGGCATTGTGAGCTTACTCTAGGAGGCGAGAACTTCGGCTGGGATCTTCTTGTAGCGGAGTTGAGGCCTTACAACGTCATCTTGGGAATCGATTGGTTATCTATGGTCCATGCTCAGATCCACTGTATTAGGCGCAAGGTGCGGTGTGTCTGTACCGATGGGAGTAGGTTCACCTTCACCGGCGAGAAGGGAGCCTTTGCAGTGCAGGACGAACTCACATAGAGGAGAGTACATCTAATCACTCATTAGTTGGCTGGCCCCATCCTAGGAGCAGTTGACGTGCGGAGTCCGAGTTTCCCTGTTGTGGTGGATCAGTATGCAGACGTTTTTCCTGATGACGTTCCAGGACTACCTCCTCACAGATTGGTAGTCTTTTACATTGACTTGTATCCCAGGACAGCCCCCATATCTACTCCAGTATATCGGATGGCTCCCACTGAGCTTCGAGAGCTACGGGTACATCTGGAGGACTTGCAGGGCAAAGGATTCATTCGACCCAGTGTTTTCCCCTGGGCTTCCCCGATTTTGTTCACCAAGAAGGAGGACGGGAGCTTGCGACTGTGTGTCGATTGTCGTCGCCTGAACATGGTGACCGTAAAGAACAAGTATCCGCTTCTGAGGATTGACGACCTCTTCGATCAGCTCAAGGGAGAATGGTGGTTCTCGAAGATAGACCTCTGGTCAGGCTATCATCAGCTGAGAGTTCGAGACGAGGATGTGTAGAAGACGGCTTTTAGGTGAAGGTATGTCCACTATGAGTTCTTGGTTATGCCTTTCGGCGTAACCAACGCTCCAGAAGTGTTCATGAGTCTCATGAACAGGATCTTCTAGCCTTATCTCTATCTATTTGTCATAGTCTTCATCGAAGACATATTGATATACTCGACTACTGAGGAGGAGCATGCCTACCACTTGCGTGTCATACTGGATACACTCCGAGAGCACCAGCTTTATGGTAACCTCTCGAAGTGTTAGTTCTGGATTCAAGAAGTCCACTTCTTGGGACACATCATCTCTGAGGTGGGAGTTGCGGTGGATCCTGCAACGATCGAGGTAGTGCTAGGTTGGGAGCCACCCAAGAGCGTGACAGAGGTGCGGAGTTTCCTAGGTTTGGCTGGGTACTATTGGAGATTTATTCCAGACTTCTCCAGAGTTGCAGCACCACTTTCATATTTGAAGAAGAAGGGGAAACCCTTCGTGTGGTCAGATAGATGTCAGCAGAGCTTCCAGGAGCTGAGACAGAGATTGACCAGTGCACCCATCTTGAGGATGCCGGAGGAGGGAGTAGAGTACGTAGTCTACTATGATGCATCAGGGACCAGACTCGGGTGTGTCTTGATGTAGGAGCGGGCAGTGATTGCCTATGGATCACGACAGTTGAGACAACATGAGTAGAACTACGCTACCCATGACCTGGAGTTAGCAGCAGTGGTCTTCGCTCTGAAGATGTGGCAGCACTATCTGATGGGCGAGCGCTTTACAGTCTACTCTGACCACCAGAGTCTCAGGTACATCTTCTCGCAAAATGACTTGAACCTGAGACAGTGGTGATGCTCAAGTTCCTCCAGGACTGTGCCTTTGAGATAGTCTATACTCCTGGAAAGGGGAACATAGTAGTCGATTCTCTCAGTAGGAGGGCGGGCATCTAGCTACTTGGGGAGGCAATAGAGCAGTTAGCCTCTTTACATATATCCTTCATGGATAGAGATGGGGAAGCCTTTCTACAGTCACTCATAGTCACTCCTCCACTTCTTCAGTGGGTCAGAGAGGCACAGCGTGGGGACGTTGACTGTGAGATGCGACATGCACAGATATCCTCGGGACAAGCACCTGATGGATTCTCTGTAGGAGGAGATCACGTCGTCCTTTTCAGAGGACGTACCATGGTACCAGTTGCTTTGTAGGAGGAGGTGATGAGGGAGTTTCACACTTCCCCATTGGCGGTACATCTGGGTATATCAAAGATGTATCAGGATCTCAGACGACATCACTGGTGGCTGGGTATGAAGAAGGCTATAGTGGAGTTCGTTTCACGATGCCTCACCTTCCAGCAGGTGAAGGCGGAGCACCTGGTACCAGCAGGCTTGGTACATCCCTTAGAGGTCCCAGAGTGGAAGTGGGACCAAATATCTACGGATTTCATTAATAGACTTACACATACTTCTAGAGGACACGACTCCATTTGGGTGATCGTCGACCGACTCACCAAGTCGGCCCACTTTTTACCCATCAGAGAGCAGAGCTCAGTGGAGAGCTTGGGGCATCTCTACGTTCAGGAGATCGTACAACTTCATGGGGTGCCATCATTTATCGTCTCGGATCGAGATGCACGTTTTACTTCCCGACTTTGGAAGGGGTTGTAGGAGTCTTTTGGGATGCAACTACGTCTGAGCACTGCCTTTCACCCTCATAGGGATGGTCAGACGGAGAGGGACATTGAAACTATTGAGGACATGCTCCGTGCATGTGTCCTCGACTTTGGTCATAGCTGGGAGGATCATCTACCCTTGGTGGAGTTTGCATACAACAATAGCTAACACTCCACCATCGGGATGGCACCATATGAGGTATTGTACGACCGACCTTGCAGATCATCTCTGTGCTGGACAGAACCAGGGGAGTTAGCACTTGTCGGACCAGAGATGGTCCATGCCACGACAAAGAAGGTCCATGTCATCCAGGAGCGGATGAGGACAACTCAGAGCCGACAGAAGTCTTATGCTGACAGGAGGCGGACACCACTAGAGTTCGAGGGTGGCGACCACATTTTCTTTTGGGTATCACCTCGACGTGGATTACAAAGATTTGGTTGGGGCGTCAAGTTATCTTCGTGCTTCATCAGACCATTCCAGGTTCTCAGTAGGATAGGCGAGGTGGCTTATCGCCAGGCTCTACCACCTCAGTTTCACCAGGTGCACGACGTCTTTCATGTATCTCAGCTGAGGAGATACGTGCACGACCCGACTCATATCATCGACCATGGGGAGCAGGACATTGATGACGGGGAGACTTTTACAGGGGTTCTGGTAGAAATCGAGGATCAACACGAGTAGGTCCTATGTGGGTGGTCGATTCCTCTAGTGCACATCAGGTGGCAGCACAGGAACCTCCAGGAGACCACTTGGGAGCGGGAGACTCAGATGCGTACTCAGTACCCTCATTTGTTTCCCTAGTCTGTGATGTATCTTTACAGGTACGTAAAGCCCTGAGGTGGGAGTAATGTAAAGAAACATAGATTTAAAGGAAATTTTTTTTCTTAAATTCTTTGGGATTTTACAAGTACGTAGTTTCTGACGGTACCTGATTATGATGCCCGGTGTGCCAGGAATCAATTTCTGAAGTTTAGCTCAGGTACGTTCAATGAACGAATGAAGGGGTTTTTTTATCTTTTGAACCGGTGCTCAGAATCGAAATCCGAGGGCACCGATGAAACTCCATCGCCGGTTTTTGGTTAAGAAGACCTTTTCTAGAGTTGCGTTTGCTGGGGAAGAGTTGTTTAAAAATGTGGTTTAAGTGTTAAGTGAATAAAGCTATGTCACAACTTTATTTTTTTATGTAGTTTAACTTCCATTTGAGGGAATATCCTAACTCCTCTTGTTTGGATATTAGTGAGGTGGGTTCTACATGATCCCCTCCCCCTTCAAATTCCCAAACTCCCCATTAAACCCCCTCAGGCTTTTAATTTGTAACTCTCCCGTCTCCCCTCTTTAATTTTACCAATACACTTAATCAATTTAAGTGAGAGAAGAGATTGAATTTTTGAATTCATGGCATGAGTTAATAAAATAAGGATGAACCTTATTTTATTTTGGTTGGTTATTGTTTGAGGATAATTGAGGAGAGAGCTCATGTGTGTTTTCCTGAAGAACATCATCTTCTTCGCGAAGAACGCCAAGACTTCGACGAAGAACGTCGTCACCGCAAGGAGAGATCGACGTGTCGTCTCTTCTCATCTCCGCAACTGGTGTGTGACGACTTTCCTGAAGAATGATGATGCACCCTATTTCGATCTTCTCCCCGCAACAAAGGAAGGGAGACACTGCTTCCTCCTTGGATGTTCTTCGTCAACATATACGGAGCTTCACCTCACGACGCCGTTTTCCGCGATGATCATCATTCGACAACTTCTTCGAGGTAGGGGTTGTTTACTCATTCATGTTTTTATTTAATGAACTTTTTTTTCTAAATAATTATCCACTTGTTATAAATATAACGGGTGGAGGAAGGACCGCACAAACCCGGCTGACCCTCATCCCCTTTTTATATTGATCACCGTCGTGGTTTGGAATGGAGGCGGCGCGGTGCAATGACACCGTCCTGGAACGAGGGAACCGCAGCCGGAGCAGGCCGCGGCGAAGGAGCGGGTCACCGTCACGCTGAGCCGGTGAAGCCATAGGAGGCTGCGGCCAGGAGCGGGCCACGGTGGTGGGGCACAACACCATCGCACCGTGCCGGAGCATCAAGGGGCCGCGGCGGAGCAGCAGGTGGCGGCCGGTCTGACCAGCGGCCGGCACACCCTGGAGGCGGGACCCCTGCAGGTCCCGCGTGGATCAACCGGCCGGCCATAATGGCCGGTCGTGACCCTAAAGAACCGGGGGTTGAACCCCTGGCCATCACAGCAGGGTGGACCCCTCGGGTCTGCCATTTCAAAGCAAGGGGAGGCAGCCCCCCCCCCCCCCTTCGCTCCTGCTCAGTCACGAACCGAGCGCCCCGCCGAGCCGGGCCACTCGCGCTGGGTCGGGCCGCGCCAGCCGGGCCGGGCCACGCCCAGCCGGGTCGGACCTGGACCTGGGTCAGTTTGACCCAGTTCGGGCCGACCCAGGGGGTATTGGGCCGGGTCAGACCAGGCCCAAACCCCCTGTTTCCGAACAAATCCGTTCAAACACCCATAACTTGGGTTACGCACCTCCAATCGATGCATCGTCAGTTGCGTAGCGATACTTGGAACAAGACGGTCATTTCGGTATTTTATACTAGGGTTTCGAAGAACATTGTGTATGAATATGTTGGTTCGAACACGTAACCAACTGGGCCCTTGGAGCGGAAACACTTATAACTTGAGCTCCAGATGTCCGATTGACGTGCCGTTAAATTTGTTGGATTCCTCATAGTGAGACAATTATTTTGGATTACTACGCTCGAGGATTGGACGCAGCGAGAGTACGGTCGGGTTGGTTTTATCTTAAAAACCAACCAGGCCCCTAGGACAAAAAATCCTATAACTCTCAGACCGGGCGTCCGATTGAGGCACCGTCTGTCGCGTTGAGTACCTATTGAAAAGAAGAAACATTGCGATACTTCAAATCCGGAATAAATGTCAGTTGATGTATTGACCCCCCTTGGCTCGTGGAGCAGACCCTCCCAGAATTGAGCATGCTGTGTGCAGGAACCCTAGAGCTGGATGCGACTACGACGACGATGACGACTGTACTGGAATCCTCTTTGGGTTCGGCTGCGACGACGACCGTTCTGGAATCCTCCGTGGGTTTGACGGCGATGAATACTCTTCGTGTATCCTATGTGGGTCCGACATTACTTGACTACTGTTCTTGTATCCTATCTAGGTCCAGCAATATTTGACTCTGTACTTGTATTTTATGTGGGTCCGACAGAGTAGCTGGTCTTGTATCCTTTCTGGGTCCGATAGCTTAGCTGGTCTTGTATCCTATGTGGGTCTGACGGCTTAGATAAATCAGTGGCTACTTCTGATCATCTCTATCATCTTATCAAATGTATACATGTGTGAGCTGATTCTTGACTTTCAATCATTATCTTCGATGTGATTGACTTGATATCATGTGTGGATTGAGTTATGCTTTCCTATGTGGATTCGGTTATGAATTCTTATGTGGAATGGGTTATGTTTTCTTGTGTGGACTAGGTTGTACTTGGGCTCGTGTGCTGAAGCCGAGCTGGAATTGATGACTTAAGTATATGTATGGGCATATACCTAAGTAGTGTTGGTTGTTACTTCGTGTTTGTATCTTTCCTTTTTGGTTTATCCTTCGTAGATTCTGGGAGACCATCGGGGGTCTCGGGGTCCCTACTATGTAGTGTATACTCACCCCTGCACGGGCTATGCCCGCACTACATTGTGTTGGATGCAGAAGACGGACAATGTTGATCGAGGTGGGAGCTCGTGGAGCTGTACGATACCTAGAGGCATCGGTGCCGGGCCCTATTATAGTGGAGGCACCGACGATACCTCTACCCACCAAGCCATCGATTCCACGAGCCCCAGCAGCTGAGAGTGCACGTCGCCTTAGTACACTGCATGAGTTTCAGCGTTAGAGACCGCCCAGGTTCTGCGTGGAGACGGATCCCTAGGCAGCCGAGGATTGGCTGGAGGCTTTTGTATGAGTTTTCATGTTAGTGGGGACATCAGCTGACCTCACGGTGATCCTTGCAGTGAGTCTCCTGCACGCGACAGTATGTAGATTGTGTGGCCGGATTCTCTAGGTGCACGACGAGGTATCTCTTCTTTGGTCGGACTTTGAGAGCCTCTTCTGCTGGAGTTCGTACCAGCCACCCTCCATGCGGTGCACATTCAGGAGCTACTACAGCTGTGGCAGGGCTGCATGACAGTAGCCCAGTACTCGGCGATATTTACCGATCTCTCACACTATTCCACGGACAAGGTACGGGACCCATTCTTCCGGTCTCGGACCTTCGAGCAGGGATTGAGTCATGAGATCAGGGCATCGATGATCTCCCTCAGCATTCCGACGCAGGAAGGAGTACTGGAGTGAGCCCTTCTTGTGGAGAGCTTTCTCGCTGAGCCTACACCAACTGCGAGACCTACCGCAGGGTGGCATGTAGAGGAGTATTCTGCAGCTGGCAGTCGACGGATGCCACAAGGGTCCAAGAGGACCAGACTTTCAGGAGGACTACCATAGGATATTGGCTCAGAGGTGTGGCGCACACGGCGCAGAGCCAGCCTTACGAGTAGCACATAGTGCTATGCATGTGGCGGGCAGGGCCACATGGCTCGTGACTGCCCGACCCGCCATGCAGAGGAGCAAAAGATAGTTGAGGGACCACCCAAGCATAGGTAGAGGTTCGACTGTGGCAGTCCGTAGGGAGCAGGCAGACGAGGCAGAGGAGCTGGCCAAGTAGCAGGTGGTGGGCGATTCTTTGAGGCTCTACCACCACCACCACCAGGAGGTCCACCCCGACCATAGGGAGCTGGCGTACATATACATGCCCAGCTCCAGGAAGTGGAGGCCTACGACCACGACACACCAGAGATGATTTGAGGTACTATCTGTGTCTATTCCACCCTTTCTGATGTTCTTTTAGACACCAGAGCGAGTCATTCATTCATTACTACTGCCCTTGTTCGGAGCTCGGAGATTCCGATGGAGCCGTTGGCTCGATCCTTACAGCTAGAGACTCTTACGGGAGTAGACTCGATGATTATGCACTGGTTCTAGTATTGTGAGCATACTCTAGGAGGAGAGTGCTTCGGCTGGGATCTTCTTGTAGTGGCGTCGAGGCCTTACGACGTCATCTTGGGCATTGATTGGTTATCTACGGTCCATGTTCAGATCGACTGTATTAGGCACAAGGTGCGGTGTGTCCGTACCGATGGGAGTAGGTTCACCCTCACCGGCACGAAGGGAGCCTTTGCAGCACAGTATGGACTCACACAGAGGACAGGACAACCGATCACTCATCAGTTGGATAGCCTCATTCTAGGAGAAGTTGACGTGCGGAGTCCGAGTTTCCCTATTGTGGTGGATCAGTATGCAGACGTTTTTCCTGATGACGTTCTAGGACTACCTCCTCTCAAAGAGGTAGAATTTTACAATGACCTGTATACCGGGAAATCCCCAATATCTACTCCAACATATCAGATGGATCCTGCTGAGCTTCGAGAGCTATGGGTACAGCTGGAGGATATGCAGGGAAAGAGATTCATTCAACCCAGTGTTTCACCCTGGGCTTCCCCGATTTTGTTCGCCAAGAAGGCTGACAGGAGCTTGCGACTGTGTGTCGATGACCATCTACTGAGCTAGGTGACCGTAAAGAACAAGTATCTGCATCCGAGGATTGAAGACCTATTCGATCATCTCAAGGGAGCACAGTGGTTCTCGAAGATAGACCTTAGGTCAGGCTATCATCATCTTAGAGTTCGAGACGAGGATGTGCAGAAGACAGCTTTCAGGTGTCGGTATGGCCACTATGAGTTCTTGGTTATGCCTTTCAGAATAACCAATGCTCCAACAGTGTTCATGAGTCTCATGAACATGATCTTCCAGCCTTATCTCGATCGATTTGTCATAGTCTTCATCGACGACATATTGATATACTCGACTACTGAGGAGGAGCACGCCTACCACTTGCATGTCGTACTGGATACACTCTGAGAGCACCAAATTTATGGTAAGCTCTCGATGTGTCAGTTCTGGATTCGAGAGGTCCACTTATTGGGACACGAAATCTCTGAGGCGGGATTTTCGGTGGATCCTGCAAAGATCGAGGCAGTGCTAGCTTGGGAGACACCCAGGAACGAGACAGAGGTGCTGAGTTTCCTCGGTATGGCTGGGTACTATCAGAGATCTGTGCCAGACTTCTCCAGAGTTGCAGCACCACTTTCAGATTTGATGAAGAAGGATAACCCCTTCATGTGGTCATATAGATTTCAGTAGAGATTCCAAGAGCTGGGACAGAGATTGAATAGTGCACCCATCTTGAGGCTGCCGAAGGAGGGAGTAGGGTATGTAGTCTACTGCGATGCATCAGCGACCGGACTCATGTGTGTCCTGATGCAAGAGCGGGCAGTGATCACCTATGGATCATGACAGTTGAGACAACATGAGAAGAACTACGCTACCCATGACCTGGAGTTAGCAGTAGTTGTCTTCGCTCTGAAGATGTGGCAGCACTATCTGATGGGCGAGTGCTTTACAGTTTACTATGACCACCAGAGTCTCAGGTACATCTTCTCACAAAAGGACTTGAACCTGAGATAGTGGCGATGGCTCGAGTTCTTCCAGGACTATGACTTTGAGATAGTCTATACTATTGAAAAGGGGAACGTAGTAGCCAATGATCTCAGCAGGAGGACGAACGTCCGGCTACTTGGAGAGGTGATAGTGAAGTTAGCCGCTTTACAGATATCCTTCATAGATAGAGATGGGGAAGCATTTCTATAGTCAGTCATAGTCACTCCTCCACTTCTTCAGCAGGTCAGAGAGGCACAACGTGGGGACATTGACTGTGAGATGCGACGTGCACAGATATCCTTGGGACAGGAACCTGATGGATTCTCTTTAGGAGGAGAGCACGTCATCCTTTTCAGAGGACGTACCCTAGTACTAGATGCTTTGTAGGAGGAGGTGCTGAGGGAGTTTCAAACTTCCCCATTGGCGGTACATTCGTTTGTAGCGAAGATGTATCAGGATCTCAGACGACATCACTGGTGGCCGGGTATAAAGAAGGTTGTAGTAGAGTTCCTTTTACGATGCCTCACCTGCCAGCAGGTGAAGGCAGAGTACCAGGTACCAGCAGGCTTGGTACAGACCTTGGAGGTCCCAGAGTGGAACTGGGTTGGGACATCTATGGATTTCGTGACTGGACTTCCATGTACTTCCATAGGACACAACTCCATTTGGGTGATCGTCGACTGACTCACCAAGTCGGCCAACTTCTTAACCATCAGAGAGCAGGGCTCAGTGGAGAGCTTGGGGCATATCTATGTTCAGAAGATCATAAGACTTCATGGGGTTCCATCATCTATCGTCTCGGATCGAGACGCACATTTTACTTCCCAGTTTTGGAAGGTGTTGTAGGAGGCTTTCGGGACGCAGCTACGTCTGAGCACTGCCATTCACCCTCCGACAGATGGTTAGACGGAGAGGGCCATTTAGACTTTTCAGGACATGCTTCGTGCATGTTTCCTCGACTTTGGTCATAGCTGGGAGGATCACCCACCCTTGGTGGAGTTTGCGTACAACAACAGCTACCACTCCACCATCAGGATGGAACCATACGAGGCATTGTACGACCAACCTTGCAGATCACCTCTGTGCTGAACAGACCCTAGGGAGTTAGCACTTGTGGGACCAGAGATGGTCCAAGCCATGACAGAGAAGGATTAGGTCATCCAGGAGCAGGTGAGGACAGCTCAGAGCTGACAGAAGTCTTATGCTGACAGGAGGCGGAGACCACTAGAGTTTGAGGGTGGTGACCACGTTTTCTTACAGGTCTCACCTCGACGTGGATTACAGAGATTTGGCTGGGGTGACAAGTTATCTCCACGCTTCATTAGACTATTCCAGGTTCTCAACAGGATAGGCGAGGTGTCTTATCGCCTGGCTCTACCACCTCAGTTGCACCGGGTGCATGAAGTCTTCCATGTATCTCAGCTGAGGATATACGTGCATGACCCAACATATATCATCGACCATGGGAAGATGGACATTGATGACGGGGTGACTTTTACGGAGGTTCCAGTGGAGATCGAGGATCGACAAGAGCGGGACTTACGTGGGAGGTCGATTCCTCTAGTGTGCATCAGGTGGCTGTATGGGAACCTCCAAGAGAGCACTTGGGAGCAGGAGGCTCAGATGTGTGCTCAGTACCCTCATTTGATTCCCTTGTTTGTGATGTATCTTTATAGGGACGTAAAGCCCTGAGGTGGTAGTAATGTAAAGAACCGTAAATTTCAAGGAAAATTTTTTTCTTAAATTTTTTGGGATTTTACGAGTACGCAGTTTCTGACGACACCTAATTCTGAGGACCGGTGTGCCCGGAATAAATTTCTGAAGTTTAGCTTGGGTATGTTCAGTGAAAGAATGAGCTGGTTTTTCTAACTTCTGAACTAGTGCTCAGAATCAAAATCTGAGGGCACTGATGAAACCACAACGCCAATTTTTTCTTAACAAGACCTTTTCTAGAGTTGCATTTTCTTGTGAAGAGTTGTTTAAAAATGTGGTTTAAGTGTTAAGTGAATAAAGTTATGTCACAAATTTATTTTTCTATGTGGTTTAACTTCCATGTGAGGGAATATCCTAACTCCTCTTGTTAGGATATTAGTGACGTGGGGCCCACATGAGTCCCACCCCCTTCAAATTCCCTAACTCCCCATTAAACCCCCTCTTGCTTTAAATTTGTAACTCTCCCCTCTCCCCTCTTTAATTAGGCCAATACACTTAATCAATTTAAGTGAGATAAGAGTTTGAATTTTTGAATTCATGGAATGAGTTAATAAAATAAGGATGAACCTTATTTTAGTTTGGTTGGTTGTTGTGTGAGGATAATTTAAGAGAGAGCTCTTATGTGTTTTCCTGATGAACTTTATCTTCTTCGCGAAGAACGCTAAGACTTCGACGAAGAATGCCATCACTGCAAGGAGAGATCGACATGTCGTCTCTTCTCCTCTCCACAGCCAATGTGTGATGCCTTTCCTGAAGAACGATGACGCGCCCTCTTTCGATCTTCTCCCCGCGTCAAAGGAAGGGAGACACCGCTTCCTCCTCGGACGTTCTCCGTCAACATATACGGAGCTTCACCTTGCAAGGCCATTTTCCGCGACGATCATCGTTCGACAACTTCTACGAGGTAGGGGTTGTTTCTTCATTCAAGTTTTTATTTAATGAACTTTGTTGTTAAATAATTAGCCGCCTGTTATCAATATAATGGGAGGAGGTCAGACCGCACAAACCTAGACGACCCTCCTCCCCTTTTTATGTTGATCACCATCGTGGTTTGGAACGGAGGGGGCGCAGTGCAACGACACCGCACTGGAACGAGGGAACCGCGAATGGAGCAGGCCACGGCGAAGGAGCGCAGTGCTGTTACGCCACACCGGTGAATCCAAAGGAGGCTGCGGCAAGGAGCGGGCCGCGGCAGTGGGGCGCGGCGCCGTCGCACCGCGCCGGAGCATCAAGAGGTCACGGCGGAGCAGTAGGATGCAGCTGGTCTGACTAGCCGCCGACACACCCTGGAGGCGGGATCCCCGCGGGTGCCACGTGGATCAACCGGCCTACCATAATGGTTGGTCGTTACCCTAAAGAACCGGGTGTTGAACCCCCGGCCAGCACTACAGGGCGGACCCCTCGGGTCCGCCGTTTCGAAGCAAGGGGCGGTGCCCCCCCTCCGCGCCCCGCTCGATCACGAACCGAGCGCCCAGCCGAGCTGGGATGCTCGCGCTGGCCCGAGCCTCACCACGCATGCTGGGCTGGGCCGCGCCCAACCGGGCCAGACCCGGACCCGGACCCAGGTCGGACCGGGCCCAAACCCCTTATTTCCGGAAAAATCCGTTCAAACACCCATAACGTGGGCTACGGACCTCCGATCAATGCTCCGTCAGTTGTGTATAAATCCTTGGATCGAGATGGTCGTTTTGGTATAGTAAACTTAGAGTTTTAGAGAACTTTGGGTATGGCCAGGTTGGTTCGAACACGAAATCAACCGAGCCCTCGGAGCGGAAAAGCTTATAACATGAGCTCCGGACATCCGATTGACGTGTCGTTGACTTTGTTGGATTCCTAATAGTGAGACAGTTCTTTTGGATTACTCCACTCGAGGTTTGGATGAAGATGGAGTACGGTCGGGTTGGTTTTAGCTTAAAAACCAACCAGGCCCCTGGGACGAAAAAGCCAATAACTCTCAGACCGGACGTCCGATTGACGCGCCGTCTATCGCGTTGAGTTCATATTGACGAGACAGAACTTTGGGATACTTCAAATCTAGACTAAATGTTAGTTGATGTATTGACCCCCCTTGGCTCGTGGAGGGGACGCTCCTGGAATCGAGCATGCTGTGTGTAGGAACACTAGAGCTGGCTGCGACTACGACGACGATGACGACTGTACTACTATCCTCCGTGGGTTCGGCAGTGACGATGACCATACTGGAATCCTGTGTGGGTTCGACGGAGATAAATATTATTCTTGTATCCTATGTGGGTCCGGTAGTACTTGACTACTGTTCTTGTATCCTATGTGGTTCCGACAGTATTTGACTCTGTACTTGTATCCTACGTGGGTCCGGGAGAGTAACTGGTCTTGTATTCTTTCTAGGTCCGACAGATTAGCTGGTCTTATATCATATGTGGGTCCGATAGCTTAGACGAATTAGTGGATACATCTTATCATCTCTATCGTCTTATGAAATGTATACCTGTGTGAGTTGAGTCTTGACTTTCAATCATTATATTCGATGTGATTGACTTGATATCCTGTGTGGATTGAGTAATGATTTCCTCTGTGGATTGAGTTAAGAATTCCTATGTGGAATGGGTTATGTTTTCCTGTGTGGACTGGGTTGTACTTGGGCTCGTGTGCTGGAGCCAAGCAGAAATTGATGACTTAGGTATATGTATGGGCATATACCTAAGTAGAGTTGGTTGTTACTTCATGTTTGTATCTTTCCTTTGTGGTTTATCCTTCGTGGATTCTGTGAGACCTTCGGGGGTCCCGGGGTCCCTACTGAGAAGAGTATACTCACCCCTACACGGGCTATGCCCGCACTACGTTGTGTTGGATGCAGACGACGGACAACGATGATCGAGGTGGGAGCTCGTGGAGCTGGATGGTAACTAGAGGTGGATCACTGGACGAGATGTACACGGAGCGGACAGCCGGAGCCGAGGAGCAGAGGAGACTATCTGTACCCACCATTTAGGTGGGGTTTCTAGAGGACAGCTCGGACTCACTGCTTTGCTTTTCCATTGCTGTACTTTCATTCTAGTTGTACTTTACTTTCAGATGGGTTTGTATTCTGGTCTATTTACTTTCCAGCACTTACTTTTGTACTTAGTTTACTTAGTGTTTACTTCATCTTGCATACTCAGTGGTGTTTGTTTTCTTTATAAAGGCAATGAATTCCCTTTTTATGGGATTTTCTCCTTTGGTGCAAGTTGCCAGCCCCTGGCCTATAGAAGGCGAGCTTGAGGTAGTCACGGCACAGGCCCCGAGGACAAGTCGTGACAGGTCTTGCCACATTTATTCTAGGTTGATGATATTGAATGTGATAGGAAATAAATTTATGAACAATCAAACAAAAACTCTTTCCTTTACTATAACTAATGGATCAAAAACGTTCATGTGAAATAGGTAGAATAAATAACCATGGGGACCTTCCATTCATCTAATGTCACTGACTGATTCAGTTATACCCTTTTGTAAGATGGTCTATATTTTTAATAACCCAAAGATGAGATATTAATAAATGACATACCTTTTCCTATAAAATGATCTTCATGTAATATCTTGAATAATTTGATACCCATTGAAATATTAATTCTATCATACTCTTCATTTTTCTACCCCTCAAGGGAAAACACTCCTCGTCACTATTTCTAGGGTTCTCCCACCTGAGAACGTGCATCACCGTCAATTACCTTTATTATAAGGAAAGATAAAATACACAAATATTTAAGGGAGTATGTTGGATGCTCCTTTCTTCATTAATGTGAATATGAAGGTTGAGATTTTATTTTCTGAACCATTTTTCCATCTCTTCCAATCTTTTTTCTTTCACATTTGAACTTATGTTCTGATATATGTTGAGGAAGAATGGATCTCTTCACTTCCTCTTCTACATTATGTGGAGATCATTTCTTCATAACATTCTTTATAGATGATTCATTATTTTCCTTCTTGAGGTCTTCATCTTGCTCTGGTATTATGGTTAAACATCCTTTCGCAAAGTGATCTGGATTCACGCATCTCTCACAGAGAACATCATTTCCACATGTACTATCATTTTCTTGTCCTCCTTCAAGCTTCCTAAAGCATTCCAATTCATCAGGAAAAATAAGTAATAGGTCATTAGAAAATGTAGAAGCATGTTCGGATCATCCACATGGGTTCTTCTAAGATTCATTCTATTTAGAAATTCTATTGTATGTCCCACCGTTCAAAATCATGGATTTGGAATCCAAGGTATTATCTCCTTTCTTTCATGGAATCTTCTCATGATAAATTTTTACAACATTATTCTAGTTTCATCCCAAGGTAGATTCTTTATTTTTATACATAATCTATGATATTTATTTCTTACATCATTAGATTCATGTTGATATGAGCAAGCACCAACCTTGTGACCCCTCCTGTTGCATACATCGCATTTATTTTCAAATTGTCCAAATCTATTTAGAGTATATTAATGCTTCTGGATCTGTGGATTTTCATTATTCCTCTATGGATTTATCCACTTTGATATGGGATTCAGTTGGGATTTAATATTTTGAGAATTGTACCAAAAATTTAATGCACAACGCCCTAATGTTTTTCTGCACCAACATTGACCCACAAACCATTATTTCAGGAAATCTTTTGAATTTTATTGTTGAGTATTTATGAAGATATGTTTTTCTTTTTGGGGGACTCATTTTCCACATTCTTCATCCTATCTTCACTAGTAATGGTGGTAGGTATCTCATCACCTTTCCTCATCCACATTTGTTTTGATTCAGTCATCAAATCTGCACTGCTTGTGGAAACATATTTAGAAACCAGATTACCAGATATTGTCGATGGTGCATTTTCCTTATCATATTATTGTGATAGATCATTGAGTGAAGCCATGATCTTCTTATCAATTTTTTAGGTCGTTCAACATTAGAATCCTACAAAGATCATTGAGTAGAAATATGAACTGTCTTATTCTATTGTGAAGTGTCAAGATGTGTCTTCCCATGATTGGCCAACTGGTCTTCCAATTCTAGACATCACATAAAGAGAATGATTTCCTGGTAGTCAATCTCAACCATCTTCAATTTACAATACTTCATCAACATTTCAACATCATCTTCATGTAGCTTCACATTGTTTTGAATCAAAGAGTCAGGTCGCTTGACCTTCTTGGATGATTCTTCAAAATATAACTTCTTGACATTAGTTCTATTTGTCAGTTAATCCTCAAGTGCATGGATATTTTCTTCTAGAGTCTCATTGTATCCATATTTCTATTCAACATCTTTGATCAATTCTGAGGATCTCATTTAAAATTCCCTCTTTTTTTTGCTTCAAAGGCTCCAACCTGTATTGAGAGATTTAAACATTCAATAATTATTTCTTGCAATACCTATTCCAAAACATCATTTTATCTTTCCAGCTGGGTGATGTCTTCCTGCATGTATTGAAATACAACATAGAAAAGGGAAGCACTTTCTTCCAAAATACAATGAATAATCATTCTTAAATTTTCAACTGATAACTCTTTAGAATTTATATACTGATCATCACCACTTGTGCTAGCATTTTCATCTTGAGAATAGTTTTCAAATTTACTAACACATACCTTGTGATCACGTGAGTTAGAGAGGTTATCTGTATTCTTGATAGAAAATTGAACCACCTTATCATTACATTCCATGCCTGATGTTTTCTCGTTTTCATCAAGGTATAAAGAACATGATACTTCCTCTTCTTTAGATAAGACAGACTTATTCGTCAACTTTCTCTTCTCTTTCTTTTTCATATTCATCATTGTCTTGGTAGATATGACCTTCTTTTCAGAGATAACTTAATATTCACCACAAATGTACTTCATTGTTGACTCATGAAAGAAACAAAAATCTTAAAAGAGAATATCTTCAATGTTGATAATCCAACAGAGGTAATCCTTGGATCTAATACCAATTGAAAGGATCGGTTTGCGATATTCTTAACATTAAGAGGGTGTGAATGTATTTAGGGAACTTTTTAATCCAATTCCATATTTTAATCCCCATACCTATTAACCTGTTAGGATCTTGATTCTATTATTCTCTTTTCCCTATCGCATGCAATAATATGAATGAAGTAAAAATAGCACATGTCATTTTTACAAGGTTCACCACTCACTAATAAGAGCTACATCATTGAAATGAATGGGTATGACTAATACATGGATCCTCCACTACAATGTAGTAACAAGCTACAATGGTTTCAATTATAAAACAACCCTTAAGCCAGTGTGAGTCCCTACACATTGGATTGGGGAATGAAAATATTCTACCTCCCTAAATTGGTGATGACCGTGTCCAACATGCAACTTCTTGGTGGTTCTTCATACTCCCTCTAAAGATACTCTTCTCTTTATTGAATAATGCAGGTTCTAATTTGATCTTACTTATTCCACTTAACTTGGTTACTTTCAAAGTATTAGGTAAGCATCTCACTTCTTCTGCTCTCTTCTTTTTTTAGTGAAAAGAACAACTGCACTGAAACTTCTTCTTCCTTATTCACAGAATCACAAGCACCTATGTGATTATTCAAAAAATGATGATCACCTAACCTTGGCGTCATTAGAATCAAATATCCCTAAATAATTGTCAAACTTCCATTGGAAACTCTCCTTATTCTGAGTCCTTAATACACAATTTTAAAAATCAATATTGTATCTATTCGTCGAAGTTATTCTTCTTTTCACAAATGCAAATGAGAATGCATAAACTCTTGGAATGGGATCCTCCTTCTCTAAATATGCATGTGAATGTGAGAGTTCATGCATGCGATGTTATGTAAACTGAATACACTATCCACTTCTTCTCTTCTCTTTGTATTCACATGAATCACTTTGATGAAACAATGACAAATAAACCACCAACTCCCTTTTTCATGAAAACCCAAATGGGTGAAGTTCACGATTCACCTTGTTCTTTCACACTCGAGTTTCTTTAAATCAAGCGCATGGGTTCCGGTATTAAATTCATGAGAAAACAATCCCCTATCATCAACCGTTCACATTCTTGTCAAAATAAAAACTTCCTGCAAATAGTATAGATTCTTAACGTGCAAATAGGAGCACGTTCACCTTAGTGCAAGACGTTGAGCTTACTAGTTTTATGTTTTCACAAAGTAAAGCAACGGTGCGCTTGCACCAGTATCATACCAGCGAGATCTCCTTCAAAAAACATGGGGAGGGTTTGTCTAAACCCATCACGTGTTGAAGGTTCTCCTTTGCAAAGAGGGTGGAGATCTTGTTCGTGGAGCCAGATGGGGCATAAGACTCCCCTCCTTGTGAGATTCTTTGAGAGTGCTTTTCACTTATCCAAGGACCAGGGGATCTTCTGGTCCTTCGTGAAACAGGAGCTCCGAGATGCTCTATTTTTGGAATGAGATCACTCAGGCTGTTGACAGAAGCAACCATCAACATTCTCAGTGTGCCGCTTTTTATTGGTGAGTATCATAACATGCAGCATATTAAAATCCCCACAAGAAACACTAAATAAATCTTTTTTTAATCAACCACAGTCTTCAGTTTTTAAGATCTTCAAACCTATGGAAAATATATGAAGGGAATCATGGTGTGTTTCATTTGTGAGCATCCTTTTCCCTTTCGGTAAATTGATCACGTTAATGAATTCAAGATTGCATGAAATCTTTATTTTAAATCCTGGCTCGAATCATCCACATGGACTAACAACATGATTTTCATCGTTTGAGACATCTTCTTCGAGAAATCTGTATGCATTCAAGATGTAGATTGAATGAATGGTCTCAGTTCGATCCAGATACCCTAATTATATGGCCAGTGATCATCCATTGTGGTCCAAACATCATCTGCGATGAGTAGAAATGGCAGCGTGGAGTGCTGGGAGGAATAAGAAGACATCGGGATTGAAAAATGTGCACCCGAGTTTTGAGGTAGAATCCACGGGAGATCATACATCAATAGTTCAATTCGGAGAGGCATGGATGTGATGGACGATGATGATTTCGCCTGAGATCTCATGGACGACTGGGATCGCTCCGGGCATTAAAAATTGCATCCCACATCAAAATGAAAACATAAAATTCATGGCCGCCTTCTCTTGGAACATCATGCCTCTTCATCAATTTCTCTTTTCCTCTTCCATTATTTTTTTTGAACTTTAATTCCAATAAACGTCAATAATCCTCAAATGGACGACACATCACCAATATTCATTATTGTAAACAATGTTACTCCTTTTACACAAGCTCTTTGAACTAAGTATTAGTTTAACAATCATCTGATTTAAACAATGCTGAGAATTTCCCAAGCATGCCATCTAATTATTTAATTCCATAACAATTCTCCATGAATCGTCACATCAACCAATATCCATTAACTTTGGAGCTCCATATTCATATTGATCATCGTTGACAATCATTGAAAATGATTGACAACCAATACAACTCATACTCAAAAGTGCTACCAACAAAAAATGTCTCCTAGCTACAACTATTCTCCCATCTCTTATTCCATGTCATCCACCATGAATACCATCATTATCTTTCCACTGCCTACTCCTTGGTAGTCCATCCACGTTCTCTCTATCAGCCACACATCAGGTCTGGAAATCTCATGCATGATTTTTCCAACCATCACAAGAGAATCACCACCTATCCCTATACTGACTAGATTCATCCTGTGAGACATGTAATGTAGAACCAATATCCTGGGATCAACACTAGAAATGTATCACATGCCCAGGTAACTATGTCAGTCATTGGCTCCATACCACTGAAGTCTCATCTCTTATGTTCCAACTAATAACACCAAATTTCTACACTGGCTCATCCATGAAACTCTTGATCTCCAAAGCATGATCCAACACACATTCATAGGTATGAATTCATAGATAAATCACATTGTCATACATTTCTCTACATAGTTTTCTCTTGAAGGTTCAATCCTGGAAGAAATGATCAGAAAATATCTATATCATGTTTATAAAGCGGTTAGTGAACCACAACGAATAATAAGACACAATAGAACTATCCTTCTGATGATCATGAAGCTCTTAGATGTGAATAAACCTCAACATATATGGAGTATAATACTCAACAAAAATGCACTCATTTGTTTTCCATGATAGAGTCTCCTTGTCATTGAATGGGTTTAATATGCTCCACCACGGTACTGCATATCAATGAAGAAGGCTCACATACCAGACCATCATATGGTATGTAGGTGTCCTAACAAGGATAAATACTTGTGTTACTACCCAAATCTATTACTTAACTACCTAGGGTTTTTCCTCACCTCGTATCCCATGGGATCACAATCGTAGAAACCTATGAAGCATGCTCATCCTGTGAAACTCATATGATGATACTAACAATACCATATGTTCCTCAATTGTTGGTGGAAATAATGGTTCACCACCTTGTAGTAAATCCTCATGAATATGTCCCTCTATTAAATCTGTACCATTTATGGGTTCATCCTCACGATCCTACTACTGAATACGAGTTGTAAAACATCATGGAGGCATCCTGAAAAAGGAAAGATGTATCACAGTCAATGAGTATATCAGGAGAGCTGACTGAAGAAGGCCATGGAAACCAAAACCCATTCATATATGATTCATGTACCAATTTTTATCCCCATAACCAATGCCTACATGTATCATGTTGACAATCATGGTGTTAGAGTCCTGGTGAATGGATATCTCAACCGCCACACCAACACTAGAGTCGTTGGATTGTGATCCTAACTCGAAACACTTAACACTATTTTTATAAAACCCAAACCAATCTCATAGACTCTGGTTCTAAGGTAGAACCGAATATTAGGATATCAATCTTTCACAACCAAACCTAATAGGGATCGAGCTGTGACTACCCCAATACCACCTCTAATAAGCAAGGAGCTGGAGACCAACACTAAATTGGCATATCACACACATGGGGTAACTGAGACTAATGTAACTGTAAACATACACACATATTAATGAAAATATAGTGTTGGAATGTAAAAAACATGATAAACATGAATTCCTACATCTAAAATACTACCATCAGAGGTTGAAACCAGTACACTAGATTGATAAAATCCAAATATAACCCCACAAAAATGAAACTGACAACAAATTTAACATATTAAGTAGTAGTGGACTATTATCAATGTAACAACCGGAACAAACATTGGTCTATCTGAATCACTTAGCTTCACGTAGTCTTGTCCCTCTAGGAATCCATAAAACAGTAATTCATTTTAATAAGACATGACACATGAGGGAAAATAAAATATAGGGGTGTGTATAACAATACATAGTTGGACACCTCAAAGTAAAAAATCGTATAACAACAAGAATAATAGTTAGGTCATCATAGGTTTATGAAAATGATATATATAATAAGAACATTTAGACATAATCATAGAAGACACATATTCTCAAGGTAAGGAAAAAACAATAAATCCTTCTTAGGATTACTACTTGAGGGTTCTATATAACACTCATTTGGGAGAATACTCCCCCTAAGTCATATAGAACTAATAGTGTCCATCCAATATTTCATTCTCATTAGTTCATTCCATATAAACTACACAATGGTATTATGAAGAGATCAATACATAGATGGGTATCACATAGAATTCCATGAGGTATACCAACAACACAATCTGGATTAACCTTTTATGTATGGGATCGATGTCCATGAAGTGTTAATTATAACGATATCGAGGACCGCACCTAGGGAAAATGATGATGATAGAGAATCTCAGTATAGGCATCATGAAATGATCCCAAAAATTCAATCCAAGATTGAGGTTACTCTGAGGGGATCACCATCATATACATAATACGATAATTCATAATAAATCCTTAAGGAAATGGATCAAGAGAATGTACCCTAATAAAACATGTCAATACTGTAGTGGATAAGGGATGAAAGGATTATAGAAATAAGTATATAGAGAGTCCCTTCGACATTGGGTCCTTCCCATGTAACCAAACATATTCCCATGTCCATGTATGAATACAAAGTGTGTGGCCAGACTCACAAAGTGTGTGGGGCCACATGGACTACAATGAGTGTACTCCAGTACATGTTGAGCTATTCCCAAGGGAATATACATCATATTTCATGGCCCAAATGGAATATAATTCCACCCTACCGCCCGGTAGTGTACACTCTATACACCCTAAGATGATTGGAAAGGGAAATATGGCGTGTAACCGAGTAACATGACATGTGAAACTTATCACTATTCCTAAACCCTAGATCCACATATGGGGGTTCCACATATCATGTAATTCTCTATTACACGGTGTGTTATTTGGATTTTCTAGAAGACCAAATACATTCACATTTCATCTCCCCATGAATCCCTATCTTCAGGAATCCACTGAAAATCTCACTTATTAGAATGGATCTCAATCCTTGTGAGTACATCATCATTATCAGTCTGATTATGACAAATTGTTTCACATAGGAAATGTCCAGCATCACGTCTCTTCACCACCACAGACCCTTCTCAAATAGGGGGTCCCCAATCCATCCCCGATCGATCTCCAATCATTGTACTGTGTTACAAATTCAACCTATATCTCAATCCACGCCCATAATATTCGATTATTTTTCCAAATAATTCTCACACATCAATCCCACTCCATATATTAGTGGAACTACATGCTAAAGGGATTTCTTGCGATGAACGTGCAATTAATGGGAGAAGAAATGTAAAATACCCAAACACGAGGAATAATTATCAACCAATGTTCATGTTAGCCTCAATTATTTTCTATAAGAGTGACAAATGAATAGATAATAATATAATAAAAAATGAAATCCACATTCTGGGATAATATCTATCTCATACCAACAAAAGGAAAGATCCACAAATCAATTCATTAGTTTATAGATTCATATTTATTGTTGGAGAAATAAAATCGGGATAAATACAAATAAAACAATCTCTTACCTCACGATGTATTGATCACCGATGAAGAATAAATTTATGTCATTTTTGTGGGAGATATTCTCAAACTCTATAGAACACTAATAATTGATCCATGATCTAGCTATTGTTCTCCATAAAACGATCCTCTAATGCTCTATCCAATGGATCCAATGTTATATGGATAACCCTAATTTTTCCTCATAGTTGTATATTAATAGGAAAATTCATTTTATGTAAAATTTATTAAAATAAAATAATTTAGTCAAATTATTTATTTAAACATTATATGACAACCATTAACAACCCGAAAAACCGAAATACTCCATGGTTAAGTTACATGTAGGTTAAAACCCATGCTCTAAACTCAACGACGACATCAAATATTGGATCTGACCTTCCATGAAAGTGTTATTCCAATTTTTTTCAGAAAAATGTGCAGACATAATATTTAATATATTAAAAATTTTCCAAAATTATTTATGGTCTCACCAGGCCTTGAAATCTGATGTTATCTTAGCATCTATCTATAATAATAATCAATATAATATTCTAAAGTAAATGTTATAAAATTCAAAGTCATTACACCATTTTTGAGGATGGAAAGAAATTTCTAGATGAAAATGACCTAAATTTGGAGGATTTATGATTTTTTGAATTAATGGAATTTGGGAATAAATGTGTAAGGGGTTTACTAGGGTTTTCCATGTGTTTGGAAGCATTGGACAATTTTTTTTGGGTTTTTCTATTGATGTTGGGATGAGTGGTGTTTGATGGAAAATTTCAAATCATTAATAGTTTACAAGACACAAAATTATCTCTAGACAGATATCAGAAACTTGTTTAGGGTGTGAAATGGTAACATATTTACAAAACTTGTTCACCTATGGAAATGGTCGATTAGGGTTATTTTAACAGGAGGTGATGAATTTTTCAGTGTATCTAGTGAGTTGAGAAATTCATCTCATGAAAGAGTTTTACATCATGAATCTCTCATGGTAAATGGTCTTAAACATGTATCGTGTGTATATCTTATTCTTCATACTCCACACAGATCTCCATCTTGGACCTAGAGGGTAACTACAATTGTATTTGTACATTTCATTACCCTTTAGATGTCTCAATCAATCCTTTAATCCCATGTTTTCAATTGTGTTATCCTTCACCTTTGTTCATTGTTGGAATTACTAGATGAGAGTTCTTCTTGAATCACTAGTTAATAGTGGGTGGTCTATAACAAAGATCATTGGTATGTTTTTAATTATTCCAGTATGTGTAATATTATGTGATGGCTCCAACTCAACGTCCGATTTTTTTAGAGGTTGGGGCCGATGAATCATATTTTTATTATTAAACCAAATCAAATACCTCTTTTAACTGGGTAGAGGGAGACCCATTACATAGCCTGAAGGCCCAGTGGGCATTTAGCCCATTACATGGCCCGTAGCCCAAATTTTTTTCCCAAGGCCCATTCAATGAATAGTACTAATACTACAGTGTCTGCCTGCTACAACACCGCAAAGTACCCGCCGCTACTGTAGTGCCCCTATCAGCACTAGAGTGACCTCCCACTGCTATAGTGCCTGTAGTTTCTACAGTGTCACCGCTACTACAGTACACTACAGTACATCTACATTACCTTCACCCAATGGGTTTTGAACCCCCATTTTTTATGTTGGAATACGTGGTGTTTACCACTAAGTCAAACCCCAAATACACTCTACGTCTGATTTAACTAATAGACTAATGGATGATGATAATCATGTGTTTGTAATAATCCTTGGATCCATTTAGATCTGATGGAGTTGTGACCTAGTTTGCGGCTACCCATATGGTGAGAATACCTTTGAAAAATAATGAACTTACTAATGGATTTAATATGTTTTAGCATGACATGCGACCTCCGTTGATTTTTTGTGATATATTCACCATAGAAAAATGAATTAAATGATTATTTAAATTACATGTGATAATTGATATAAAATGGGTGTGTATACTTGAATTAAAATGGTTTATGATTTAATTTAATTAACAAATGGGTAATTGAAGGAAAAATTCTAATTGGAAAAATTGAAAATTATTGGTTCTAAAATTATGATGTGATATTCTTGTTGTTAGTTATTTTTTTGTGATTCATGCTGAAATGATAAATAAAAAGGGATTGGCTCAGTTATGCTGTAATGGTTATAAGGTGTGGTTCTATAATCTTTTAATGATTATAGGCAATGGACCAATTATACAGGAATTCTTCTAGGGCTTGTCATAGGTAATCTGAAATTCATATATGAAGGAATTCACTCGATTATGATATTTTTTTGATATAAATGGTTTGAGCTGATTATGTTGAAATTCCTATATCATAGACTAGATCTGGTTATATTTAAATAGATATATAGAGGACTTGGTCTGGTTTAGGTCTTGACCTAGTTAGGTGATAATTCAATGGACATTTAGTTACATGTGGAATGGTTGTGCTACATGATCAGAGATATTATGACATCTGTAAAGATTATGTTTATTTTAGTGTCATATTATTAGACTAATTAATGATAATATTTATCACCTTATTATATTCAATTATTAGTAGAGTAATTTTCGTTAAATTTTATAGTGTCGACCTACTGAGTTTTACTCACACCCTATTTGGGATTCCATTTGGTAATTGAGAAGATTACATGGATATAGGTTTGGATAAGATCAAAGGACCTTATTGTTGAATAATTCATAATGGTTGGATTGTAGAATAGAGAAACGAAAAACATTTGGTTTGAGACTATGTTCATTTATTTTTAATTGTGTCAAGATGGTCATTTATTTGAATTAATTTTAGTTTATATTGAGATATCTTCCAACCTATCATTTCATGGTTTAATATTATTGGATTAATTGGTTTATACAATATGTTATTGCTGTATAATGTAATATTTCTTATGTTTCTATCACTATTATATTTATTTATTTTCATTGTAATGTGACTCTGTATCAGGGGATATATTATCCCCACTATTTCCTTTACACCTCTACTGCTAATCAGCAACCATTGGTGTATAGGGAGGTGAATTTGAGGTTTACTAAACAACCTAATTTGTCTATGGTAGAGAGTTCATGATCATTATATATTACAACATCTTATTTATGAAACAATGATTAAAAAATGCTTCATTTGAAGATTAAAAATCACCCCCCACTGCTGGTTAAAAGTTTTTTTAAAAACAGATTGACTATAGTAATATATTCATTAGTTTAAATATATATCTGACAACATTATTATTTTTAGTATATTAAATTGTTTATTTATCATTGTTTAATGTAGTTAACATATTTAAGGCACCATTTATCTTATACAGAACTTTGTTTGTATGTTTAAATGAAATATGATAAGAGTTCTATGAATGATTCTGCCAATGAATTTGAGGTATGCATTCTTGTTTTTATTTTAACAAAATATTTTTAGTTGACACATTGACAATATTTACTAATTTAATGATGATATATGTTTGATTTATAGGTAAAAATAAAGGAACTATGGGATGAAATCCCACACAGTATATGTCGATCACCCAGGATGATCCAGTTTGTTACGTTCTTGTGAATGAACATGCTAGTTACATGCGCCGGTTGGGTACAAGACCATTACCACAGACGATCATTTTAAGGTAATTAGGGATTTCAACAACCTCTACTCCTATTTGTAGTTACTCCCTACCATGATATTATTTGAGGATGTTTATTCAATGCAAAGAACAATTCAACAAAAGGTTAGTACAATCTAGCATCATCTGGATCATATATAGACGTTGGATGCTAATATTGTTTCCTGTAGAAATAATTGGTTGAATATTATTAGAAGATGATTGGATGTGTCCCTAGTGATATTATTCTGGTGGTCTAATTGAGTGAGATGGTAAATCACAATACATCATAATGGTTTATTAAAAAAAGAATTATTGGTTTCAAATATAAATTTAAATATAGTTCAGTGTTTAGTTTTCAAGAAAAATATCATTCGAGTGCTGGTAGTATGTTGTGGATATTGAGACAAAGATGGTATCAATTATATTTCACAGGATAGTGGTAAATTCTGACTTTGGATTCAGTGATGATGATGTGTAATTGAACTCATGACAGTCTAAAATAATGATATAGTGATTGAGATACACTATTGCGTATTGAGGTATGGAATATATGCATTTCTCTTACATTAAATAAAATGTATATTCTTGGATGATTTGAAATATTTTTTCCATGTTTCCCTTACACAAATCATTCATTTGACCATTTGGGTTATTTTTAAATGATTCCATGTAAGTTCTTCCATTATAGTTTGATATATTTTATTCCATTACATTACTGTTTTATTACTTTTTTATTGGGTATCATATGATTTCTGTGATTAATGTATGTTTTTGTAGGATTATTTTATGAGGGATAGTGTGGTTGGGACATATAAAAAGGCAGTTAGAAGTTTTTCATTGGTGTATATGTTTTATGTTCTATCAATTGTTTTTTATATTTTCATTGTTATGCTTGTTGTATTGAAGGTGTTGTCTAGTTTCCAAAATGAAAGTGGGGTTTTGATAGCATTTTGGGATCCATGGAGGAATATTCATTGAGACTAGGGGGGTGTTTATTTTGAACTTATAATGTTGATTACTTGTTATTACAAAATTATTAATGAAATTTATTTAATGATTTTATTATTTGTGGTGTATTGGAAGCTATTTAGTGATGGTGTGATAATGATTTGCAAGGATATGTGATGGAAATGTAAAAGATATGTGCAATGGTTATACAGAGGTGGTGATGTTGTGAAATGATGTGCGGGGTTCTATAAAAACGATGGGGTTGGGTGATTATGTGGCGGTATGTAGTGATGTGATAATATTGTGAAATGTGGTTATCTCTAAGCATGGATGGGGTGGAAACATGATGAGGTTGTTGTGAGTTTATTTTATAGTATATTTTTATTGATTTTAGTAGTGTTTTTTGGTTTTATGATAAATTCGTTCATTCAATTTTATTTTATCTAACTCTATGATATTTTTAATCTGTTGATTTTAGATTTTATTATTATCCTTTTAATTTTTGAACAATGCATATAACTAGATGTATCTTAATTTCATTTGGGTTTCCATATTTGGAAACCAGAGTTTGTGTCATGTGATATAATAGTTTTGGTTAAGATTATATAAAAACTCCTTAGTTTGTTATTATTGATTCTCACTTTAAATTATAAATCTTCATATACATGATGTAATTATCAGTTCTAGAAATTTATATATTTGAATCTCACATACATTTTTCTAATGTTTTGAATATATTTTTATTGAAACTCTATTTAAAGTTGGTCTATTTTTATTTAGAATATCGTATTTATTCTATTTTTTTGTGTATTATCCACCTCATTTTTTTATTTGTGTATATCCTTTATAATAATTTTTAATTTCAATTATTGCAATTTTATTATAGGGATATTATTTATTGTTTATTTTTATGTAATTTTATTGATTTTTCATCTATTTGTTATAATATTTTCAGGGATACAGTTTCTAAAGAGTTTATTTTCATTTAACAACTATATATAGTGTTGGTTGATACCACGTACATATATGGTAAAAAAATTAATGACGGTTTAAAATAGTTATATATAATTTAAAAAAACAAGCCATGATTTAAAACACAAATATATATTAATAAATATAGAAGCAGGTTAAAACACCATGAAATCCTTGGTAGTTTGGAGAGTAAAATCAAACATTAGAAATTGAAATCAGTACTACTGATAATTATTATGTGAAACTTATTAGAAAATGACACTAAATGGGTGAAATGGATGTATGTTTGATGCCGACACCAACCACACCCAATATAAAAAAACCCACTACTACTCTCCTATTTTGTTATAGTGATCATAAACATAGTAGATTTGAAAATTTCTTTATATATAAATTAATTTTTTTATAAGAGACACTTCCCACAAATATACCATTCATACAGTTAATATAATTTAATCAAAAAATACAAATAAATTAAAATAAATTGTCAAGGAAGTATGTTGTAGTTCAAATATTAATAAAATTGAAAACTCTTAGAGAAAATTAAATGGGTTACCCTATTAATAGTTAGATTTTTTTTCATTTAATAAAAATATAATTGAACAGTCCAATTTAATAATTGAAAACCTCCTAGTTCACTTTAGTAGTGAAACTATAGAAAAAAACAATCCTTAACTATAAATATTGTAGATTAAAAACCTAAAACCACGTGAAAAGGATATAGGATGTGGAACTTAAGATCCTAGCTAATGATTGCTGAATTTTTTATACAATTGATTGATTTATTGTATTTTAAAGTAGAAAAAATTTGTGCAAGTGGGAAGACTAAAAAAATGACGAGTTTTATTCATTTGATAGGAAAAAATAAAACAATGTTTAATTAAATCACATTATACCTCATATCTTGAAGTATGTTTCTAGTCCCCATCAGAATATCCCTAGAAATTAATGAATAATACATATGAAGATGTAATTTACCATCCAAAACCCCCACATGTTGGTAACCTAAAATTAATAAGTAAAAAATCAGTTCTATTTTCTTCAAAATACCATGAAAAACAACCATCCCACTTTATAGTAGCAAAAAATGATAAAATAATTCCTTTGAAAATTATGGATAACTGTGTGTAAATTTCTATAATTATTTTAGAATTGATACCTTTATTTAAATATTGTACTGTATATAATTTAAAATAATCCTCTAAAGTTTAATTAATATAGTTACAACACTCATAAATAATTTAGAAATAAAAAAATCAAAATATTTAGAGTATTTAGATGATTTTTTTCAAAATTGTTTGAAATGTTTTTTCACATCAACTTGAAAACCATCTATATCCTGCCCTAAATGAAACACATTGTTTTTTTAACAAGTTTTTTTTCCAATAGAATCATTTTTTTATTAAATAGTGTAAACATTAAAATTAGTTGTTGAGGAATTAAAATTGATACTTGGAAGTTTTATTCTTGTTCAAACTAAAAATATTCTAATTTATGTTTTATAAAGTACTGATTTTCATCTGTTATATCCTCAATTGAAAACTGAAAACCAATAGTCACTACATGAAAATAATTATTTCATCATTATTATAATAGTGTGTTTGCAGCTCTAGTTTTAATTTTTAATGCATCATAACCAATATATAATGGAATTAATTCAAAGGATTCTATATCAATCATAGGGATTCAGAATTGGAATTTAGTTTAATTGAATAATAAATCCCATAATTTACTTATTTTTTCATGCTTCCCTCATTAATTAATAGATATTCTATGAGAATAATTAAATTCATGATTGGGGAAATCATTAGTTAGGGGATTAAGTAATGAATATTATCAAATTGATTTAAATTGAAAATCCTCCTCTTCTTCCTCTTCATTAAGAAACATTTGGAAAATTTTTGGGTATAAAATTTTAAAACAAGGAAAATCACATGTAAGAACAATTTAAGAATAAATTATTTCCAAATAAAATTTTTATTCCTCAATTTAATCAAAAATATCCCTATATCATTACATAAAACTACATAAAAAAGGTTGTTGAGGTATTAATATTTAATTTTTTATTTGAATTTTTTCCCTTGACCCATGAAACCTTACAGTAAAAACCTAACAATTTTTTATTTAATTAGAAATATAAAAATAATATGTTCTTCTTCATTAACCTCTCATTCCTCTTGAATATATTGGTATAGTTGTTGATTAAAAATTTCATCATTTTTGGATTCTTTCTCCATGATTTTATAATATTCATTACTTTCAACAACTCTCTCTTTCTCAAACACACCCATGTCATTTAAATCATTACTCAGTTTTATTTATTCATGATTTATAACATATTTCTGAAATTTGAAAACATATTTTATACACTTTGAGGCTACTGTTATTGTTTATGGAATATTTAATTTTATGTTCATGTTCTTGGAAAAACATAATACAAATTTCCATTAACATTTGTTAAAAGTATGACTCATTTTGAGGATCAAGATCAATTTTTTTGTGTTTCATTAAATTCATTAGGTTTTTGTGATTTTTTATAGGCTCTTTTCCAAGAACTGTTCCAATTATAGCCATAATAGACCTTGGAATCAAAGTATCATTGATTGAAGTCCAAAAAATTATCTATTTTATCCAACAACTAGTATGAAGAATCAATAATAGCAATGATTAATGAACCAATAACACATTTAAATAAGAAGATTCATGAATTTGAGGAACCAATGAACAAATATTTTTTTGAAATAGATTATTTGGTCTTACTTTTTTTAATAATATCACCATATCCATAAACAACACCAAAATATTATAGGTTGTTTGAAGATAAAATTATTTATATATAATCCTAATAATTGTAGTATATTTGAAAGAAGGTTCATACTGAAGACATAGAAATATAGAGTGTTCAAGAAAAATAAAAATCCCAAAAATCAATAAAATAGGAAAAATAGAAAATGGAAAAAATGCTTCGATGGAACAAAAATTTCATTGGATAATGAATGAAAATAATTGAATGTGAGGGCATAATAAGGGAAATATTTCATGAATTATGGTGAAAATCACAAGAAATAATTTAAAATTATTCTATTTTGAATTAATATTTATCATTATTTCATAATGAGATTTGATGAAATTGAATTTATTCACCTCATTATCTCTTAAAAATCAATAATACATTATTAACTCTTTATAGACTATTTTGTCAACCAAAATATACAAATTTGTGATTATTTCTTAAAAAAGATAAAAAAATATTTATAATCATATAATATTTATCTTTTTTTTCATTAAAAGGGATGTTTTAAATAGATTTTTAATAATAATTATTATGATAAAATAATGACAAAGGGTCACATTGTTATCCTCATAAAAAACTACACTAATTTTTCTCTATCTAGAGATGAATGAATTATGTTTCCATTTAAAAAAGAGTGAAAAACACCTACATTAAATCTATTGATTTATGATTTGTGAAAACAAGTTGATTGGATGTGGGAGAATACAAAATAAGAAAAATTGAAAACTATGAAAACAATGAGAAAGAATAGTAAATTATTTAATCTATGTCAATCATATCCCCAATGGTGTTGTAGATGAACATGTCCATAATAGATGTAAAAATATACAACATTACCCTATTTAAAACATATTAAAATGAATGAAAAATGAAAATTAAATTAAGATATTATATGTTAATATTTCTCCTCTCTAAAAATATAGATCCCTGGGAAGCCCTTCTTGTGATTTCATCCCCCTTCCCTATGTGGTCATACTACCAAGCCTTTCCATTAATATATTTTTCCCTTTTCTATGAGAATTATAAGTTACCATTAATTATCCTTATTATTTATATTACAGCCTCATTTTAATATAATTTCTCCATCAACTTATCTACTAAATCTATCCCATAATTTCTCTAAAACTGAAAAAATATCATTTATTTTGTGTGCCCTTATTTGTTTATCAATAATTATTGTCACATTTTCTATGTGAATTCATCATAATTGTTCTATCCATACATGACACTCATTGATCATTAGAACCTCTTAAATTCTTAGGTAGATATTCATCCATTGAAAATGGAATAATAAAAAAATATGGTCACCATCGATTGATGATGATGATTAAATTCACACCTAGAAATAAGAATCCAAGTTGATATAAAAAATCAATTTCTTTAATTAGATTCCCCCATGTTAATCAAAATTAGTTGGAAGGCTACTAAACTCCACATTCTTTGATCAGGTGTGGACAGTCTCACTCTAGCCAAGCCCTGTATTATGCCATATCAAACCTATTTGAACAAAAGCTCAAAAATTCCTTTATTACTAAAAATAAAACGAACTCAATATCTTTATTCCCATATTCATCTCTTTTTAATGTGGGATTATAATCCTAGATAATTAATAAAATTAATTAAGAATTATTCTTGTTCTCATTATCACCCATGAACCTACACCATTTTGAAAAACTCAACCCTCTTCGTCTATAATAACTTTAATCTTCAAACAAAAATATCAACCATCGATCCTAATTTTTATATTGATTCTAATTAACTATATAATTAATCATCTTCCCATATAAATATATTTTTCATTGGAACTCATCTAAATTTTATCTTGATCAGCATCTTTCCTTGGGTTCAATCATTATTTGGTTTGAAATCGTTGAGTCTTTTTTTTCATGAAGATAATGTGTATTTATCTTCATCTTATTATATTTTGATAGATATACACTAAAGTATATATAAATACATATAATGTATGATATTATATATATTTATAATTTAGTTTAATGTATTTGATTCATGTATTATAATTCATGTATAAAATATAGGTGGAAATAAATATACATGTTTGATAAATATTTATTTCTTCCAAATGGTTTTATTATCACTTAAAATACATTATTAATAGATTAATTGTCTTGACCACCCATTGAATACTATTCAATAGATTTTGGGAATAAATATATGTTGATAAATTGATATGGTCGATGAATTTTTATTTAATGAAATGTATCATTTCTGGATATATAAAGGGATGTAATCCCTCCTAATGTAGATAAAAAATTTTGAGCAAGACTATCATTTCTATCTTCCTACCATACTTATTATCATCATCTGAGATGATGGATCTGTCACCACTTCATCATTTTAGCAACATTATCATATTATCACAGATCCATTTTTCATTTTACACCCTCATATTTAGAGTGATTTTGTTTAACTATATTGTGATCTTAATTAAAGATTCTCCTTCACTAAAAGAGGAAGTTGTTAAATAAAATGTGTAACTTGGATGGTTACTATTAAAATTGGGGAGGGGATTAATTTATGTTTTAAAAAATAAACAACAATAAAACCTAATACCCCTTTAAATAAAGAATATTAGAACCATACTTCTTACGAGTATCATAGAATTAATATTATAAACATAAAGCATCTAATTATATTAGATAATGTTTTAATCATTATCAAAGATACACCTATAAAACCAAAGATTTGAAATATAAGTCCTCCAATGGCCCGAAGGCCTTTATTTTTTATTTATTTTTTAATAATCCACCTTTCAAGGGGTGAGGTGGAACCTTTACAAGGCCCGTAGGCATAAGTATTATATGGACCATAGGCCTTAGAGTAATTCATTGTCCGTAGACTTCAAAAATTACATACAACCCAGAAAAACTACTTAGAACTGCTCCTCCCCAGCATCTTCATCATTAAATCAACTCTCCACCTTCGCCTGGCTGTTCGACTAGGCATTCCCATGCATGTACATGATTGTTCCAATGGCAGGTTCCATACCCTCTCATTCTTGCAATCTGTTTAGCTTCTGCAGTGTTGAAATCTCCTTGCTCATCCTCCTTGTAGAGCTTATTCCTTGTAGGTTGTCTAGATTTCATCTGCACTTAAGGGGGCCCGAAGGCCTTGAGGTGGCCCAAAGGCCTTATTGACCCGAAGGCCTGGGTGGCCCGAAGGCCTTACAAGACTCAGGGACCAAATCGGTGGCCCGAAGGCCCAAACGGGGACATATTCCCGGCTACTACAGTGCCAAACAGTGCCTGGTACAGTACCTTCTATAGTAATGCACAGTTCCCGCTACAGTACTGCTACAATAAGGCTACAGTACTGCTACAGTGCCTCGGAAATTCTGCATCCGCCTGGATTTGATCCCTAGTCGCTTGGATGCACTTACAGACTCCTTACCAACTGGGCTAAGGCTCATGTGCTTTGAAATACAAGTAAAACATACATTTTATCATAATACTCAGAGCAGAATAAAGTCTTTAAAAAAAATAAATTCATAATCTTATAATGTGTGAATTTTTTACAAGGATATATTTAAAATAAGATATCTTTTATCTTTTAGATTAAAGTTAGTAAATATCCTTGAGTAAATTTATGCATAGTTTTCTACGTACAATACTTATATATTTTCTCATCAGGAAGGCCCTTGACACAGTGATCAGAATAATCACTATCTTCCCATCCTTGAAATACCCCAATATGATGATCGAGGTTTTCCTTCCTAGACCCAGAAGACATCGACATGATGGATAGAATTCACCATCTTCCTATCCCTGAAATACCTTTATCGTAACAATGATATGATATTCTATACATATAAAAATGTTATAAAGGAAACAACCCTGAAAATTATTCATTAGAAAGAAAACTCTCTAAGGTATTATAATTAATAATAATGATTAGTTCCAGTAGTGAAAACTTTAGTTTCAAAAATAAATCATATCCAATCTCATCAAATGACCTGCTATTTATAGGTGGGGCTCCAACGATCACAATCTTGAGTTTGTAACAATGTCCTCAGATTACTGGGATGTTATATATCATCTATAACTTAATGTTCAACCTCATATTTTTTAGTAACATTACCATTATAAATTGTATTCTACATGATTGAAACAAAATATATATATTAAAATTATAAATATATGATTGTATAATGGACTTCAATATTAATTTTAAATATGAATAAATTACAGGGATCGCTCTAATGTATCATTACCAGTGTCAGTATAATGGTCATCACTTTTATCATTAAGATAAAAAAGACAAAATTCTATCGATTGATCATAATAGAGGAAAGAAGAATAAATCAGACAAATCATTGATACAATGGGTTGAATTTATGAATAATTAGTTTACATTCGTAATATATTATAACTATTTCTATTAATGATAAAATTAAATGTTTTTCAAAAATAGAATCTAAAACTCTTAGGGAATTAAATATTAGTAAACATGGTTTTAATAAATTGTTTTTTATTTCCAACACTTATGGTAAAGAAAATTATGAATTAAAACATATTAATCAACAATTTCCCTCTTTTTTGCAAGCACAAAATAGAACACTTAAATATTAGACAATAACTTGAAATGTATACAACCCTTTTTTATTAAATGAAGACTAATGATATAATTTATAACCCCTACTAAATTTGTAACTCTTTTTTAATATGATGGAAATTATTATAATATATCTCATTTATTCTAACATTTACCCATATATAAAAGTTTATACCTTTTAAAAAAATCTCCTCCCCCTATTTGATCTCAAAATGAATTGGAATGTATGCATAGTTTCCTAAAATTTTATACCATAAATAACATATAAAACAATTTTAACATATGAAATATATATACATCCATGAATAAACTGAACAATAATATAACTAATTGTAATTGGAAAACATTGGAGGCCAAATAATGTGGAAGAAAGGGATTTCATAATCACAAAGTATTAAAATGTTTTACAAAAAAATCTAAAATATTTAAAATGAAATGTTTAATATTTCATCATGAGGTTCTTCAAGAATTCCTTCATCCTTTTTAATCATGACGATCATTCTCAGGAGTCACGCTCATTTCTTCAAAACAATACTTCATCTAGACATCAATCTGCATGATTTCAATCTCTTTGTAATAGATTTTATTAACTTCATTTATAAGGAAAAGTTCATCATCACATGATTTGTTATGGGAAATATCCAACTCTAAATTCTGAATGTCTTCATTATGGATTGATAATTCTATTGTCTGATCATCAATCATATCTATTAATTCCACCACAAACGTTACTCGATAAAATACATTAGAAGATATCTTGTTAATGGAATTTTTTTACCAAATGTTTCATTCTTTATAGAAATTGATCATCATGTTCTTGAATATCCTTATCCACTTTGTTAGACCACATCGACATCAGATTATATGAATAATTTTTTGGTTTATTATTTTCTTGAAATATGTTCCAATCCCCCACACTCTTGGTCATTTTCAGTCAAAACATTTTGGGATTTATATTTCTTATTCAGTGATTCATGAATCAATTTACAGCTTACGACTGCATTAGGTAGACATGGAATATGATCAATCAACCATTTCAAATTAATAAAAATTCAATCAAAGGAAATTATAAAAAATATAGATTCTTAGTCTAATTGACTGGGCTTAGCCTAAAGACATTTTGGTTTACTAGTTCCCAAATCAAATGAGTTCATTTTTATATCAACATTCTATGAAACTATCTTTGGAAATTTATTTGGGTGTTTTTTTCCATGAAAAGTTCACAATATAAAGGTCTTTGTACTATTCTTCCTTATCATCAACTTTGGTATTTTATTGATGGTCTTGTTCTTCTTCCTTAAAGGATGAAAGTTCCTCCTTTTCTATTGATTATTTTTCTTCATTAGAACATTCTATGTTTTCATCCTTATCAGATTTTGAATATAAAGGAGTTGATAATGATTAAGATTCGAAAGATCTATATTCCTTTGATTCTTCATCAATTTTGAGAGTTTAATTTATGAAATTATTCCTCTTTTTTTCTTCTTCTTCCAATTAAAATTTTTCATATACATATTATTCTTATACGTTTTATTCTATAAATTCTTCTCATAATTCGGCATCTAATTATTCTTCAATTTCATTCTCAGGATTGGTTTATAATTGTATGAATGACCTTAAAATTCCCATTCCACCTGATTTAGATACAAATTTTTTACCATGTACAACTGATTTTGATTCATCAAAAAACATTTTTTCTTTTCCCTGAAAACCCATTAATGAGAATTTTTATGGTATAATTGATGTTTATTAAAAAATAATCCCATCATTAGGAAATATTTGATTGGTATGATAAATTGGTTAGATGGGATTCTCATATTCCTTTTAAACATATCTCAAAAAACATTCACAAACCATTTCCTCAAATAAAATTTTACTTATGTTCATTAATTTCTATCCTTGGTCTAACTATTTAGTTATCCAAATTTTTAACGCGCTTTCCATAGTATGATCAAGACTAAATTCTGGGTCCCATAGTTTGTTTTGTTCATTATGTACCATAATATTTTGAAACTAATCATCCACCATCTTTATTTATTTCCATTACTCATTGGTGGGGATAAAAATAAATTTATTTACATATTATCACCCACATATTTCTTTCTAGATTTATATTTAAACACAAATACTTCATCCTATTCAAAAAACATCATTGATTTAGAATCAAAAACCAATTTCATTCTAAAAAATGTGTCTCAATGAATGAATAAAATATTTTCTTTTAATGGGTATGACTTATTCACAACATTAAAAAGTTCCATACATTTCACATTTAACTTATTGATTCATGATTGAAAAGTGATAATATTTTACTTTATTGTAGCACTGTTAATATTATCCACAAAAATAAATATAAATTTTAAAAAGTCCATTTCCACAATATTTAACTGGTAATCATGAATAAAGAAATCTGAAACATTTAACGTATCCATATCACCCTTCCAAGGGATTTGATAACCTTGCATATAAAATGGTATTACTCACATATCTAGTGATAAATTCAAAATGATTATTTCTTTATCATTGTATGATGAAAAATAATCTTTATCCTTATTCTTTTCAAAAGTTAAAACCTTTTTAGTAACTTCTTGGAATGTAAATATGACACACCATCAGAAGGAACACCCTCCAAGTTCACTAATTTATTGAAAGAATTCATATATATCATTGAAAACTATGTCAATGATAATTTATCATTACCTACTAATTTATAAAATTGAATAGACACATTAAATATTTAATACATTTCATGATAACATAGATTAAAATATTTAACTGGTCTCTCTCTATGTATACTTTCCCATCAATGTGATGAAACTATCCTTTTGATAGTTGTATTGTATTTGAAGGGTGGAAAGAGGATATGTCAAAAACTCTCTAGACCGATGTGGGATAAGGGTTTTCCCACTATTATTTTTGCATCATAAAACATCACTTCATATTCAAAAATACATTCAATAACTAATATTAAACCTTAACCAATATGATGGATGATTGTATACAAAATATTGTTTTTTTAAACATTATTTGACCTATCAATGTTTTTAATAAACTATTATTTGATTAAGAATCATTCCAATTTGAGAAAATATTATAATTTTGGATAACCGATAAATGATGTCATCAAAAAATTTATAGACAAAAAAATATAAACTAATTTAATGAATTAGTGAAAAACTAAAAGAATATAAGAGTACCTTCCAAAGTAGAATGTTTTGTTATTATGAGTTACATGTTCTTCATGGTTTATAAAAAATAAACTAATTAAAATAGTTTTATTAAAAAATAGATTATGAGATTTTTAAAAATTAAAATGATTTCTATAATATTAAAATGAAAACTGATTATGATATTTTTAAAAAGAATACTCATTTTGATAGTTGTTAAAAAGTAAAATGATTATCTGGAAAAGTGTGTAAGAAATTTTGATTTCAGGAATTTTATAAATATTTATGTATCCATAAATCTATTTTAGAATTGTTACAATGAAAATTTTATAACAGTTTGTGTCTGGAATAGTTATTATGATTCATACTTCTTAAAAAACTAACAATATAAAAAAATGAATGTTTTTTGAGAAAATAAAATTTATTGAAAAAAATATGTACTCCACCTAGGATAATAAGTATATAAATTTAAGGAAATTAGTAAACAATAAGTATATGTATGATCACGTAACATTGATAATTCCTAGGTTCTATTTAATGTATTAAAATATATTAGAACTAAGTGGATTAGTAAAAATATTTAAATATTTTCCTTGCATTTCAATGAATTTTAAATTTATAACTCTCTTAGGTGTGTGATCCTAAAATAAAATGGTGTATTATATCTACATTTATAGCACGTGAGTGATTCAATGGTAATTTAATTAATTTAATGGAACTTGTTTTGTCATAAATTATTTTAGTTTTAGTAATACTCATGTCATATTCTATTAGTGTGTGTTGCATCCAAAACACTTGAAAACAACAACTTCCAACAGCTTCGTATTGATATTTAGTAGTGGAATTTTCTAAAGAGTTTTGTTTCTTACATGATAAATAAACTATATTCATCTATGAAATGAAATGTTTTACATGTACTTTTTCTATCAAATTTACTTCCACTAATATCAGCATCTAGAAAAATTTTAAGATAAAAAATACTTATATATGGATAAATTAAACCTAAATTCATAGTCTCCTTATGATAACAAAAATTATCTAAAATTTATTATAAGGGATTATTTCAGATTGCCTTGATATCTATTACATAAGAATACAAAAGATCATAAATCTGGATGACTAGCTACTACGTAATTGAAGTTTCCAATCACACCTCTAAATGTTTATTGATCAACACATTTCCCAACATCATGAAGATCTATTTATTGGAGATACCAAAGGTAATACTAATAATTATAGTTTTTTCATTCCCAAATTTCACAAGTATTTCCTTTATATACATATGTTGAGATATATAAGTACATTCTGTTTTTTGAAATTTTAAAATAAAGAAAATAAGCTAACTCAACCATCTTCCTCATTTCAAACCCATACTTCATAATATCCTCAAAGAAATATATTAAATATTTTTTATTTCAACAAAATATAATTTCATCTATACATATTGGTATAATCATAATGTTTTTATTTAATTATTGTATTTAATTAGTTGGATCTGCAACTCTATTAAAAAAAATTTTCTGTAACAAAAATCTATTTAATCAATCAAAACAATATGTAGGGGCATGTGTATGTTTGTGAGTTCCTTGGTAGTTTTGAAAACAATTACATATTGTTTATTACTTTCAAAACCAATGGTTATTCTTAATAATCTTATTTATGATCACATCCATTAAGGAATTCACAATTCACATCCATTTTAAGTAGTTTGAAATGAAATAATGTTGGAAAGGAATGGTGTATTCAAATAGCTACAAGTCTTGCAACCAGAGAATATGTTTCTTCATAGTCTATTCCTTATTATTCCATTTTTATCACATTTATTCTGAAATTTTTTTTACTCCAATTATATAAGTTTAATTTGGTTATTCAATTAATGCCCATGGATTATTCCTTTCAAATTAATTGATCTCATATTTCATTTCTTTTATCCAATACTCATCAAGATTATTAGTTTCAAATTGAGATAAAAATTCTAGATGTTCAATTTAATTTTACAAAGAACTTCTAGTCCTAACCAGTTTATCTTTATCACCAACAGTACATTCACTAGTATGAGTCAAATGAAACTAATGACTTATAAGGTTTTCAAAATTATGTTACCCAATAATAGGATTTAAATATTCTATAGGAAAATCATCAAAAACTTATTCTTTGTCTATTTACTAATGAAATTTATTTTGTACTATATGTTGAAAATTTGTTTTATATATATCCTCCAAGGATATATATTCAGTTTTTTCAAATATAAAAGGGTTATTTTTATGAATCTTAATAAAAAATAATTCCTCATTAGTAGCATAACTTTTATTAAAAACTCTATAAATATTAGAATAAGTGGAATTACCTAAATATATTCCTTCATATGATTTTGTTGAAAATTTATGTAATTTATCCTTAGAATCACAGAAGCATACACTACAACCAAATACATTGAAATAAGAAACATTTTGTTTTATAATTTTCGATAACTCATATATAATTTTATTACGAAAAGGACTAATTAAAACTGTATCTATAGTTTAAAATATAGTACTAATCAATTTAACCCAAAAATGTTTATCAACTGAGTATTCACTCATCATGGTTCTAGTAATATCCTAAAAAAATCAATTTATTCTTTCGAGTACACTATTTTTTGGAGTTCTCTGTGAGGAAATTTTATGTTCAATACCATTGTTACTAAAGAATGTTTCAAATTTATAATTTTTAAATTCTACACCAGGATCACTACAAATAGTTATCAAGGAAATTTTTTTCTCATTTTTAACTCTACCTATAAATTTTTTACAATAACTAAAGGATTTTAATTTAATCATTAGAAAATTTAAATTTATGTATCCAGTGTAATCATCAAAAAAGACATATATATAGTATTTTACACCAAAATTTCTAGTTAATATTTTACCAAATAAGTGCATTTGAAGTAAATGAAGATCATTAGAATTTGAGAATTCACAAATATATTTAAAACATGACTTATGTTTCTTTTCTTATTAAAAATGATCAAAATCTTTTGAAGTAGAAAACCTATGTTCCGGTATATCCTTAACATGTAATTTCTTAGTTATCATAGCTAAAATTATATTTTTTTATTGTACTAACATTATATTCTATATACAATATTCGTCTTTAATTACACTAAGATGAGGTATGACTTGGCTCTCATGGTCTTCTAAGTTATGTTTGTAAAAATTCTCTTTCTGATTGGAAGGAATAATAAATTCATCCTTTGAACTATGTATTGTAATTTTATCATATCAAAATATAATAAGATAACATTTATCAAATAATTTAATTATTCTATGAATATTGGGCTTAATTCCCACAATGAACAAATAATTTGGAAATAAGGATTTTACAAGAAGGATAATGTAACCTATAGTAATGATTTGTCCTTGAGCATTATCTTTGTAACTTACTTTTTAACCATACTACTTGATAATATTCTTAATGCAATATTTATTTTCTATCATGTGTCTTGAGAGACTACAATCTATTTAGTAGACATTTTTTTATTGTTACTGACATTCATTTCCTAACAAAATAATTTGATTTTTAAAAACAATCCTTCTTGGGTCTAGTATTATAAAGAAACTTCTATTTTGGGTTACTACATTTTTTCATCGTTATTATTTAGGGAAAATATAATTTCCATATAAAAATATTCTATAGGAAAACCTATGTATTTAATTTTATTCAAATAATTTTTTTTCTTTTCATGTCTATTACTTTGTCATTTGGTGATAATTTTTATATTTTAAAACAAAATAGTTATATATATTTTTGTAATACCCATTGCAAATTTATTACCTTGAGGTATAATTTGTTTATAGATTCTGTAAATGTTTTCCTTACTAGTGGTAAATTAATAAAACATTTATTTAAAAACGTTATTTTAAATTTTAATTTTCAACTACGTTTATTTCCTCATTAGAAATAGATATAAAACTATGTTTATCAAAATTATTTTTTAAATTGTTTTTCTCAAGAAGTAGTTTTGTCAAGATCTTTTTAAATGATATGTTTTTCAATGTTAAGTTTATCATGAATCTTACATATTTATGATATTTAATTAGTGAAAATTTTAATTCTTTAATCTACATTAAAATGTTTCACTTTGGGATTATCAATATTTTTTTACAATCTTTACAATTTCTATTTTCCAAATGTTTTGAAATCATAAAAATGTTATCATAACTAAGTAATGTATTATCTTTTTTCAATTATGATTATTCATAAAAATATGTATAATTTTTCTTATCATCAATATAGTTTTCATTTATAGACATATTGGTAAAGGATTCAGCAGTGTGTACCTTTTCTAGAAGACATTTATTTAGTATAGATTCTTTTGAAAAAATAAAATATTTCTATGTAAAAAACATTCATTATTAAAAATAAATTTATAATTAATATCCCCCACTAGTTACCCAAGATTCATAATATTTAATAATAATTTTGATTTTAGTCTTATAAAGTTTCTTTCAATTTCTGTTTGTATATATTTCCTTCCTATCTTTCCTTTTTAGCTTTGGATAATCAGGTTGGGTATATATTTCCATCATTCATTGAAAACAAGTGTCTTAAAAATCATTCTTGTAATTCTTGTCCTTGTAACTTTTCTTATATCTGTATTAGAAATATTTCTTCCCAATTTTCTTTTTGTCGTTATTGAAAGATTCCTCAACTCATTCTTAAAATATAGTGATGAACTTAAATCATATTAAATAATAACATAATTATTTCTTCAATACATTACTACTTTATCAACTGAATGATTTTTTATTAGAATATTTGAAGATGTTGAAAAATAAAATCCACCATTTTTATAGATATATTAGAATATATATTTAAAAACACTTCATATTTCATGAGGGTACATATAAGATCATCAAGATTTAGATTAGCTATGTTCCTTGAAACATTCACAATAGTTATTTTTTGATTCTCACTAATTAAAAATTATATCAACAATAGTTTGAACCAAAATTTCATCATCATGACATTTTCCACCAATAGATTTTATACTATTGATTATATTCATAATCCATTGCTAAAAACTGGCAACCTGTTCACTAAGTAAAAAATAAAAATAATGTTAATCACCTCTAAGCATGGATATTCTTCTTTGAACTTATTTGGATATAACAATTGTGTTACATCCTACTGACACTAAATACTATGGGAAGGTTCACAAGATGATATATGAATATAAATATTCCTCATCAAAGAATATAATTGTGTATTTATATCTTTTTAGTTCAAATGATATTCTATCTTCTTAGCTTTAGTAAATGTAGATACTTCCTTATCAGGAATATTTTACTCCCCAGTAAGCATTAAGAAATTATCAACTCTAGTGTTGATAAAAAAAATCCCATTCTATATATCCAATACTCATAGTAATTTTGATCACAAATAGGCATCCAAATAGGTTCTAGATTATCAATAAATCCCAAATTCATACCTTATATCTTAAAAGAACAGTATAAACTCTCTTATATTATAACATGTTAGTGTAATGTGTTTTATAAAATATAAGTTCATAACAAAACATGTTAACATGTAGTTGATAACAAAAGTAAAACCTCAAAATGTTTAAGCAATATAACATGCTTTGATACTAATATTTTGATTTAAATAGTAACTAATATGGTTACTATTATAATAGGTGGTGAATTTTAGCTTAAAAAAATTAACCTATAACAAAACACAACACCAACTTAAGTAAAAAAATCAGAATCGGACTTCAATAGATTATTAGATTATTGTAATCCAAACAAAAAAAATTCTATTTATATATGAGTATGTTTTAATAATTATCACAGATACACTGATAAACCAAATGATAAGAAATATTTATAAAAATAAATTCCATCATAATATGCATAGAGGAATAAAGACTTCTAAAAATAAGAAATACAAAATCTTAAAATGTAAGAATTACATAGAATATATCTATAAAAGAAATAAATATTTTATCTTAAAGAGTGATGTTAGTTAATAACCTTTACTAAAGGTATCAAAAGTTTTATACATACTTTAAATTCTGTCATTCCATGATATAAAATCCCTTGATATGATGATCAAATTCACCTATGTATTACTATCATCAGAATCCCTGAGATGATGATCAACATCTATCTTCCTCCCATAAGAATACCCCTATCTGATGGATTAGATTCAACATTTTTTTATCCATATAATCCCTTTATCATAATAATGATCAAAAATAGAATACTGATGAAAATGTTCTACAGGAAAAAACCCTGACACACATTCCTTATAATGAAAACTCTCTAATGGATTATAATGACCAAGAACGCACGGATCACAGAGATCACGCATTATATGACATAAGTTAAGAAGAATGTATATTCTCCAAACTCTTCAAATGAATTTAAATTAAGAGGTGAATCTCCAACAGTCATATTCTTGAGTTTGTAGAAACGAACCCGACTAGCTGGAAATTGAAATCTCATCTGAAACTGAATTTCTGATGTCATTTTCTTCACAACATTAAAATCATAATGTATATTCCATGCAATAAAAAATATTTATATTCCAAATATAAACTCAGTATAGTATAATTTAATTTCTTATCTATTGGAATATGATAATAATTATAAAGATCATTTTGATGCATCTGTACTATTATCAATCTAGTAGTCATGAATTTTTCTAGTATGATAGACAAGACAAAAGTCTATCCATTAATCTGGATAGAGGTCAGTCTCATGAATTAGACATATCCTTGATTAGATGGATCATATTGAAGAATGTTAATTTTTCAATCGTAATACAATAAAACTATTTATATGTATGTGAAAAAGTAATTTATTCTACAGAAACATAATTAAACACATCAGTCAAAAAATATAGAAACCTAGTTGTATTAAACTATTATCAATTTCAAAAAGTATTGGAATGAAAAAGTATGAAGTAAAAATTTTGACCCCAAAAAAGGCCTCCACCTTTAACAATTTCTAGGTACAGTATTTATACAAAATTTTTATGTGTTGGTTATTAAATATAGATCTACCTTTTTTGGGTTGTGTTATACTCTATATGGTCATATGATGATCATACAAAACCCTTTAGTAGTATCTTATGGTATGATTCTTTGATGAATCAACATGTTTATTAATTTATGGAAAATTGGATTTAATGGTAAAATGATATTTTTTACCCTATAAATAAATATGAAATTTTCATTTATGTTACTCTTATTTATCAAAATATAAAATGTATTTATTTTAAGCATGATAATGAAATATTTGAATGAATTATATTATTTTTAAATTATCTATAGATAATTGTAAAGGTATTATGAATTTTTATATATATATATATTAAAGTGTTTTACAAATTAAGTAACTGTAAATTTTTTATAGTTAATTGATAAATATGTTTTATATACCTTTATAAAAAATTAATGGCATGATTTATTATATATAAATAATTGGTTCATTTAGAAATCATATAATATAGTTTTTAAACAGATCATAAATTAAAACATATATTATATTTACATTATATAATAGTTAATGAATTATAAAATTTTTATATTTCATGAAATATCATATAAATGTAATTTAATATAATATGATAAAGGATTGATATTTACAAGAATATATCTTTTTTATATTTTTTTATTTTATAGAATGCTATCCTTTATTTATAAATAGTTCATAAATGTCTCATATTTTGGAAAAGAAATAAATTGTTTATTTATTAAATTTAATTAATATTCATGTTTATTTCATAATTAAGTAATTTGAAATTATTTTAATTAAAGGTTATTTATTTAGATAATATTTAAGCCACATCAAAAGGTGTTTTGATATTTAATATGATAATGGTTTAAATAATGATTAAGTATAAGATATCTAGTTTATGTAAATGGTTTACATAATAAATTTAAATTATAATTATTTATATATCAAATAATATTTTATATTTAGTAGGGAAGTTCCATATTATGATAAAAATGAATAAATTCATATGGTAACTAATATAATGTTTTTATATTCAAAGTCATGGAATGGATTTAATATAAAATATGAAATTATAAAAGGGATTATAATTAGATAATTTTTTGGAAATTTATCATAATTTCTTTCCCATGTTTAATTTTTTTGAATTAGTTATTTATTTAAATGTGAATATTTTCTTATTTGTAGTTATAAGTTTTTTATATTATGAATATATGTATTCCAAAGTTTATATGATTAATTTATTATAGGATACAACCTGAAATATCATTCTAGCTTTGATATCATAATATTTAGTTTTTATCTATCATTACCTCAGTTTTTAATTTTTTTCATTATATTGAGAGTAGTTTTTGGGAATATTTTATGCTTATTAGTTTTTTAAGTTTTCATGAATTGAATTATCTATTGAGTGAATTCGCCCTAGGTATATGGGGTTTGGTTGGGACGACCCAGATTCCCAGAGGCTTTCCTTGGCAAAGTATGTGAATGGGGTTGGCTATCAGTCACACCATACTTACTCATGAAGATTTTGACATTGTCCAATAAATCAATACCTATACATAAAAAATTCTTGTACCTTATTCATATGTTGAATTTGAATATTTATGAATATAATTAACTTATATTTTTGTGTCATTAACACTAACTTGGGGTTTTTTTAAAGAGTCACACATTAATGTGGTGTGAACACATTAATTTTGTTGTTAGAATAAGGATTAAAGAACTAAATAATTACAAGAATTCATAAAATGGAAGGGAATAAAATAAGTGAAGATAATTATTATAGACAATTTAATAGTTATTAATTTAATATTCATATTATGTATATTAAATTTATGATACCTTAAAAGAAAACACCACAAATACAAAGTGTGAGATACTTTTTTGATGAACACTTATCATGAACTTGATCATCCATGTGATTAGTTTCACACAATATATGGGTGACCATGTATTATATTATTTTATATAATAATGTAATGATTGAATCAATATTATTCAATGGGTACTTTAATGACATTTCTGGGTTCCCCTTGATTGTATTCTACTAGCTTTTTGTTGAAGATTACTTTCGGATAAACATAATTCAAATACCCAAATGGTTGGTATACTAGAATAATAGAATAGAGTTACTCAACATGATGGACTTTCATAAATGGTTAACCACTAAATTTTCCCAGAATGAAAACTATTCTTAATGGAATTATATCCATACAAAATAACTAAGTGATGATTTTTACTCCATAGTAGGATCATTTTCATGATGTAATATTGAACTTGTATCACTAAGTGGATATAATATATGGGGCCACCATTTTAGTGGAAGAAAATTCATTAAAGGTCCTTAATGAAATAATATAATCCCACATTTACTTATTATGAAAATTTATATTGATGATAAATGCATCATCTTCATGAAAATAAAATTTATATTAATATTTGAACTAAGGTGATTAATGTAATAAAATCCTAAAACTCATAGATTAATAAATGTTCTTGAGTAAGTGAGAAATTATATGTGTAATAATTGTTTCTTATTGAATAACCAATTATTGATGATTTCCAATATGAATATTATGATGCTTATGGAATCATGAAATGATTTATTTAGGTTTCAATGGAATTTTATTCCAAATGAGAAAATGAATTTTAGTCTCGAATCTTGTAGTCAATATGATTGTTTACATAAATTAATTTAGTTTCATATATTTAATATGTTTGGGTGAATTGAATATATTCCATATGATTGAATATTTAAATGAATTGGTGAGACTAAAAGTTTCCCTAAATTATTATTATTTATAGAATTAAATTTTATTGTTTTAAAAAATATATGATATCAACTATATGTTTTACAATGTTTTAAAAATATATAAAATTTTAGAAAATTGAAAATTATTCAATGTTATTTTTTAAAGTAATGGATTAATGGAGTTACAACATTGATAAATTTGATGATTCATTCATGGATAAAATCACCATAATATTCTTATAATATCTTATTTATATCTTGAAAATATCTTGCAGACAATGGTTGTTTAATTGAAATGAGATGTGTGATTTTAAACAAATATTATGATTAGTTTAATTCAATAACAAAATTTATAGGAAAGTAAAATATAATGTTCCAGTTAGGGAATTCATACAGTTTTCATTTATTGAAATGCTCTTCTAATGTGAAAGAATTCAATAAACATTTACCTAAAAAATCAAAGTGTTGAGAATGATTGAACTAGACGTATGATGTCTAGAGTTTGATACTATATAGATAGTACACATTGATAAAATATTTAAATCAAAATAATGTAAATTTTTTGAAATGTTTAACATTATTTCATTAATAATAATATAATGATAATTTAAAACTAGGACTTTTAGGAATGAAATAATAATAATAACTCAATATGATTGGTTTATTAATGATATACCGAATGGTGTTTTTTAAACTCTATGGAATTTCTATATAAAGTAGGGATTTCATGGAAGTCAATTGTTTTATTATTGAAGGGTATGTGATATGGATTGTATATTTTACAATGTTTTCTTAATATACAAAAGCTAAATATCAATAGGAATACTTTAAATATCATGTATTTTTTATTCAATAGATAAAGTAAATAGTTCGTACATCGAGGATCTGAATGTAATGTATGTCATCAACCTCAAATAAATCTATGTAAAAGATGCATCTCTTAATATTATTTTCCTCACTTGATAAGAGAATATGATCGATAAGAAATATTTTTTTTTCAACAAGTTTTAGGTGAATAATTAAATTCACAGTGTTTAAGATTCATAAATTTATGTCACATGTTTTGATAAGAAGATTTGGATAAATGTTTCTATCCTCTATAATATTATTTATCTAGATATTTATTAAAATATTAGTAATTTTGTTCCATACATCCATCGATGAGAAATTTTAATAAATTATTCTTTAGGAAAGGAGAGGTTCTATTCTCATAGAATACCATATATTGCATTTAGTGAATTTTCTATGTGTTAAATATTCTTACTAAAATAAAATAAATTTAATTGTCTAAGAAAAAAGAAGTTTGTGTTGAGTCTTAGAAATCTAGTTTAAAGTGAATATTATTTCTAAATGGTTACAAATGGTTAACATTATGATGTGAATGTAAATTAATCCTAAATGAATTCAGGTTATAATGACAAAAATAAATATAAAGAGTTATATTAGTTAATAAAAATATAGATATCGTAATAGAGTTTAGGATTTAATGGTAATGTGATAATGTAAATAGTTGCATTCTTTAGATAATATTTCATAAAAAAATATTAAAAGAAATGGTACCAAATATGATTATAATCTTCATAGAAGAATTTATAAGTAGAAAAATAGAATGTAACATTGTAACATGAGATTTTTTGAAGTCATGGATTTTGAATAGAAGTTCAAAGAGTTGAACTTAAGGAATATGGTTCCTATAAATGTCTCAAAATTATTAAAACTAGATTTATTTATAAATGTCACTCACTACTTGGTTAGTGGGAGTATTTTATTAGATGGTGACATAGATATGTGATTGGAATTATATTTGTATATAATATTTAAAATACAATACTAATGTGACAACATAATAGTCAAGTTATATATCTATATGTTTGACACATAAAAGATTGGTTTAATGGTAGAAAATGTATCATGTAATTATAATAAATGTAATGTCCATTTATCATTCATTATTTATTGTAATAATTAATTTAAAATTAATGGTTGAATGATAAATATCCCATAAAATTACAAACATAGTGTTTTCCATAATTTACGATGATCACAGAGTATTATGGGTTGGGATTATAAGTAAATGTTATCTTGATTATATTCTTATATCCATTAAAATGGGTTTTATATGTTATATTTAACAATAGATTCCTAAGGTATGAAGTGGAGATATATTACATGGGATAATATGGTAATGTATATCTAATGGAATTTCTCACAGTCATAGATATACTTAGGGATGAATGATTATTAATTGTCCTTCATAGATGAGGTTAGTGGGATACCCAATATGAGAACCTTAAAATTTTGATACCCTACTTACGTAATTCAACATATGTGTAACAACCCCAACCACAAGATCGCATAGTCAGTGGTTACATTATTATAATGGTACAGAAACAAGTGATCACATCACTTAAGATAAATCTATTCAGTAGTTTGAACAACTATATAAATAAATGCTTCCATTTTTTTTTTAATTTTTAATTAAACATAGAACATAAAAAATGAAAATAATCTACATCCTTGACATTTATTCAATGTTTTTATCTTCATAACATGGGTATGGTATACAAAATGGTGAGCACAAATTCTTATTAAAGGTTACATAAAAAAGAAACATGATTCGATAATACATGAAGCATAACCAATCAGAAATAACCATCATTGAAAGGTTAATAATTGAAAATATGTTCCCAATAATCAATAAAATGACAATAAAGATGCATCCATAAATTTTCTCAGAATTAAAATCTCAGGGATAGAAGAAAAAAACAACTAATTAAGTAAATGATTAATTATTTTGATGTCAAGCATTTATAACATAAACCACAACCATCAAGAACTTTCAAAATATGGTTTGCATCTATGGGTAGAAACCCTTCAGATTCTTTTGCAAAAAAACAGGAAGGGTCAGTCACTAAATTTTTTGTCTCATGATATTCATCGATGAATCAAGGGGATATATAATGCTCGGCCCCACCCATAATATAAATTTCAATAATTCATCATGAAAAGATTTAATTCATGAAAAATATTCCTTATCATCATATATTTATTTATAAGAGGATATAGATTTATCAATATTTCCCCAATAAAAACATTCAATGTAAGAACCATATGTACAAATTGTATATATATTAGACAATAATAATATCCCTAATACAAGGAAGATGGATATTTAATGAAATTATAAATGATTTATTGTAATAAGTAAAAGGGTTTTTATATACTCCACAGAATGAAAAATGGTGCATAATATAAAAAATATTCCTAAATGAAGGATCATTTAGATGAAGTCTCAAACAAGGATCATATCATTAATCACATGAATATATTATGTCGATTAACAGTAAATAAACATAAAATAGTTTAAATAAAACATAATATAATCAAAATTAATTTTACACGTATAATTAGAATGAAAAAATCAATGAAAAATATGTTTAACCCAATAAATGAAAATTGTGTTAAGAAACCCCTCTCCACTTTGTAACCAGTCGAACCGTATGCCACATAAAATCAATGAACATTAAATGGAAAAATTTAATTCCATAAATATATGAATATTCATGATATATTGTATTAAAGGTAATTATGTAGACCACACATAGTTAATCTAGAAGGAATAAGGAATATATCTCATAGAATTAAATGTGAGATGATAAAACCCTTACCATATGTCTGAAAGCGTTATGTACTTTAAATTATTGTCCAATATAATCAAATTATATTCATTAATTTCATAAAAAAAATATATTAAATTTATATTTGGTACAATATAATTATATTATGTTTATTTATGTAAATTCTTATGAGTTGCAATGTTTAATTTAGTTGTTTCGAGAGCATTAGTTTCATGGTTTTATGGTCGGTCCCTTTATGTATAATTATCGGAGTTCATGTAAGATGGCTGAAAAAACACAAGACTTAAAATGAAATTATATTAATATACTAATATAATTCTAATTTTAATTATTTATTATTTAGTTTTATGGCATATTCATGATTTATTAGATAAAATGTTAATCATGAACATTTACTTTATTTTTGCGGTATTCGATTATGCTAAACTTATTTTGTTGAATTATTTAATATGATGAATATATATTAGTTTTAGAAAATAAAAAAAATTATAATTGAGAAATTATAATCTTATGTATCCATAATAATTTTTTTATGACCATCCTTGGAGGTAGTAAATGAATACAAAAACATATCATTCACGAAGGCGGTGAATTGACACATCACGGGTTATGTTTTCATTTTTAAAAATAAAATGAAAATAGAGTTTACTTGATGATGGATATTCCATTAGATCAATAAAATTTGAGTATATGTATTATAATAGAGTTACCATTACCCTTTGGATATGGGAGGTGAGGAGAGAAAAAGAAAATAATATAAATTAAAAGAGAAAGAAGGAGGATTTTACCTATTGAATATAATCACTTCAAGAACATCCTTATGAAATGTGGATTTGGTATTTTGGGAATACCAGTAGATATTTTACATAAATTATAGACTAGTTAAGGAATTTGGTTATAATTTACACATGATACAAGGATATAGATATGTTAGGAGAAGGGGTGGTGGTGGGTGGTATTTAATAGGTGATAGAGTGGGGTGTTTTTGATTATTTTATTCATTTTTATTATTATTTTAAGTGATTACTATCCATAATGATGATTATTGTTACTCAATATAGTAAATAGTGAAATTGAGTTCTAAATAATGTGTTATTACCTCATCCATATATCATCAATGACTTAAAAACTCATTTATTTACATACAATGAAAAATAATGTAAATTACCATATTTCATAGTTCACAAAAAATTAAATATTTTATAAAAGTCCTAAAAATTTAACTCAAACATATATTTACATGTAGAAATAAAAAATTTACTCTATTTTATGAAAAATATTTTCTAAATATGGTATATTTTTTTAATTAAAACCATCACTTATTTAACAAATACAGAATTAATATCATAACCGATTTTACAACACTATGAAAATTGAAATATGGTCTCATAAAATTATCTTATAATTATAATAAATCAAAATATTATTTTATGAATATAATTTTTGAAATGATATTTTCATTTCAATAAATATATTAATTATAAAATTGAAAATAAAAACTTGCATTTCATAAATATTCAAACACTTAGTTTATCATTTTTAAAACATTTATTTACTTATTCCATAATATAAATATATCATTTTTTCATTTACGAGATACATAAAATTTATTTATACTTTCATAACTGAGTTTATTATTTTAATGGAAAGATATATATTCCTAATGGTAACATTAATATTCCAGTTTTCATGTTAATATATAATAGTATACAATAGTTCATTTAATCTCGCTATTATGTGCACCGTAATCTATAAATTAAATTGATTTAAGAAGGTGAATATCAAAAAATCATGGGGTATTATATTTTTCCCTCCTTGAAAAATTGTTTTCTTCTAAATTTTCATTAACATTTCCACTAAATAGATGATGTTGGTTCTTCTTCATAACATCCTCATGTTCCCATAGTGGGTATTCTATTTTATGGTTTCTCCAAACAACTTCTACGAGTTGATTGATCCAATTTCTCAATTATTACCCTCTAGTGTCAAGAATCCTAACAAGCTCTTCACAAGAAGTAAAATTAATTTCTAGTTGTATTTCATCATTGGTGAGTACATATGTTGGTTTTGAAAAGTATTTCTTTATAAATGTTATGTGGAACACATCATGAACATTAAAGAGACTAGAAGGAATTTCAAATCAGTATACCACATATCCATTTTTTCTAGAATTATAACTGCTATGATATAACTATGGATCAATTTCCGTTTCTAATCAAACCTTATGACAGCCTTTATTGGAGTTACTTTGATATATACATGATCTCATACATGAAATTCCAAATCATTTCTTTGGATGCCAGCATAACTCTTTTACCAATATTCAGCTACTTTAATGTGAGCATGAATAATTTTTTTCCTTTCTTTCACTTCAATAATTTGGGGTCCCAAAGTTTCCTCTCAACAAAAGCATCCTAGAAAGTTAGAGTATGAAATCTATTACCATAAATTTCTCTATAGGGTGCAATTTAAATAGGTGAAATGAAACTATTATTGAAGGAAAACTCTACAAAAGTTTAATACTGACCAATATACCATGAAATTTAAGTGTGGCATATCTCAACATGTCTTCTATCAATTATATTCTCCTTTCAGACCGTTCATCAGTTTAGTGGTGGTAATAATTACATAAATGAAACCTAGAATCGAAGTCCTATTGATAAATATTCTATTATTTTGATCTAATATAGAGATTTATACCAGAAAAAAATTGATATAGGTGCACCATGAAATCTTACAACTACATTAATATAGAGTCTTTATAGGAGCTTAATTGGTAAATATTCTCTTATGGAATTAATATGTGATGATTTTTTAAAGTTACCAAAAATAACATATATCATATCATTTTAGGGGGTATTTTGTAATCTAGTGAATAAGTACATAGTAATTTCATCGCACATCCACATAGGAATATGAAGAGGGTTCATTGATCCACTAAGATTTTGTATCTCAGCCTTCACTTGTTTAAAAACATGACATCATGACACATTGTTGCCGATTTCCTCCTTCATATTATCCCAAAAAAACTCCTTTAGATATTTATACATATTTGTACTACCATGATGTATATGAAAATTTATTCTATGAGCATCATCCAATAGTTCCAATTAGATTATGTATTTATGGAACACATAACCTATTTCAAAATTTATGAATCCCACCTTCAAACAAGAAGTCTTCCAATATTCCATCCTTAATATTTTTTTGAAAATTCACATTATTAGACTGAGAGCATTTTATCATTTCAAAAAAATTATGGTTTCAAAATCATTTGGAAAATGAGTGATGATTCCCCATCCTTAAAAATAACATATCCATACTTACTAAATCCAGGAATGTTTTATCTTTCTCAATCCTCAATTTTTTATATGTCCAAGATATTTCCTAATTAATACATCATATACCATATTTTTGTTTCTTAGGTGGTAGTGTATTGTGAAACCATAATCATTGATTAACTAGAGAAATCTCCCTTTCCTAATGTTGTGTTATTTCTATGTAATGATGTATTTAAAATTGTTCTGATCATTATCTATCTTACAAATTCACCATAGAGATTGTGTATTCATATATGAATTGATAATATTAGGGACATTAACTAAATATCATGAGTTGGTTAATATAGTTCATGAATATCTAGCTAAATTTATGGATGTGAAATAAAATTATAATGTTTCATAAGGACACAACCCAGTCCCTCCCTTGGTGAATCACTCTATATCAGAAACCCACCATTTTCTTATGGAAGAGTCAAAATAAAATAACTATCTAATATTATCTTATATTCTTAAAAACATTATTCACATTATTTATTCCATGTGATCTTAATCCCTTTATGTGTGACCTATGATAGTAGTTTATCCAGTTAGGAAACATTATTATTTAAAACCGTAAGTAACCAGATAAATCAAATAAACTACATACCTTGGTTATGTTCATTGGAATTGGATGTTCATGAATTTTAATTCACATTACATGATCATTTGAGATTCAATAATCATAGATAATATGGCCAACCAAAGAAATTTCATGAAGCTAAAATTATACCTTTGTAAATATACAAAATAAAACATTCTTTATGAGACTCTTATGAAAGATCTATAGGTGGTTCTCATGGTCTTCATATATTTTAGAATACAATATAATATTTTCAATGAATAAAAATAAAAAATGATTTGATATTCATTGAATTATATCATCATTTTATCCAGGAAAACTGAGGTTTTGTTAGTAAAACCAAAAGAAATTACTATAAACTAATTATATCAAAACCTCGTATAAGAAGATATCTTTGGAATATATTACTTCTTTACTTGAAATTTATGCTACCCAAAAAAATATCAATATTTGAGAAATATTAATCTCAATGAATTTTATCAAATAAATAATATATGTGAGTCATCAAATACTTATTCCTTATTATAACATTATTAGATTATCTATACTCAATACACTTCCTCAATGATTCATCATTCTTCTTATCAAATTTAACTAGGGATCCCCATGGAGAAACCCTAGTGAGAATAAATCCATTATTTCTCAACTTCAATAGCTATTTCATTAGATACACTATTTCCAAATTTACATTATATAAGGGGTCTATGATATTAGACTTTTATCAATGATTAAGTAAATGGTAAACTCAACTTCATGATCTGGTGGGTGTCCAGTTAATCCCTAAATAAATTCATCAATTTATTCTAGTATAATTGGTACATGTCCAATTTGATGACTACTTTCATCATCCCTAGATGTTGTTTTCTCTTCTTCTCCAAGAATTTAATTCAGTACAACTACTTGGGGTGGATCAAGATAAGAATCAAATGATAATTTTTCATCTGTAAAGATAATAAATACTAAATATTCCTTACAAATCATAATTTACAACAGCTTGAAATAAATTATCATATCATATTTTAAAATCAAATCGATACCAAGTATTATATAAAATTCAACCATAGGTATGATGATAAGGTTATCAAATAAATAATGTTTTTGGGTTATAATATGGACTTCTAGACACACTGTTTTTGTAATGAGACTTCCCTTATATTTTTTGAATAACAAATCCCTTATTAAATCAGAGGCAAAATTTATAACTTTTTTGGAAAAACTAGTTAGATATATAAGAATGTGATGATCTAGTATCAAATAAATCATTCTCTAGAATTTAATATAGGAACAATGAATATACCACCATATCATTGGGAACTTCTACTTCAACGGTGGAAATTTGATAATCTTATCAATCTCCCATTGGCCCCATCCATGGTTGATTCCCTTGATTATTATGATATTTATTTGAATAATTTCCCAATTAATTATTGGTGATTAGTTGAAAATAATTGAATTTTTTATTCCTATTTCATTCATTAGCTTTATGACCCTTTTCTTCACTCATATAATAAAGTCCCATGATATTCATGATTTTTTCAGAGTATTTATTTAAACGATTTTTACATAATGGGAATTTATTTGTTCCCAGCTACATCATTAAGGATTTACCAATTTTTTCATTATCATATTACATATTCTTCCCTTTTATTTCCCTTGAAAAGATATGGTCTAGCATGTTCCTTCTACATTTTGATGGAACACAATAATATTTCATCGTATGATGAAATTGTTTGAGAAGCTAGTTCCTTTCAGATACATGGGTTAATAACATCAAAAAAATGATCAACCTTATTTTCCAAATAACTTATGTAATTTTTAGAATACCTGTAGAGTATTTTGATGGTATCCCCATATTTTAAAATAATCTCTTCTATTTTGTCATTACTTTAATGATTTTATCTTCATTTAATTTTTTGGATCACATGGAAAATATATGTCGACGAATGTTTCTTTAAAATATTTCCATTCCTTGTGTTCTATTTCATCTTCCACCCTAATAGAATGGTTAAATGAAAACCATTGACCATCATATCCCTTTGGGAAATATACTTGTATTAAAATATTTTCCTTTTCATCACATCCCTATGTCTTAGATATCATTTCATAGGAATTGATCCACTTATTAGCTACCATTGGTTTTGTAGTCTCACTAAAAAATAGGGGCTTTAAAACATGAAAAAAAATACAAAATAGGTGTATTATAGTTATTCTTAATAACATAATTAAGCTTTAATAATACATGCATTATCTTCTCAGCTACATTACCAACTATATTGACATGGTTAGTGGAGAAGTCCCCAAATTTTCTATGAGTATTGATACCCTTTCATCCATTAAGCACCATTGCTAAATAATGAAGCATAATATCAGTTATCTCATAATCATCATTAATATTGAACCAAAAATTCACAATAATAAATTATAATAAATCTCATTTTTTTATTATCTATTTCTAGGGGATTCCATTAAACGTTCTCTGATACCAACTATAAAAACCCCAACCCTAATATCCTAGAGTTAGTAGTAATTTTATTATAATAGAATATATAAAAGAGACCACATCACCATGGATAAATCAATTTAGTAGTCTTTATAAACTAAATATAATCATGTCTCTCTTATTACATTTTTAATTAATAATAGAACATATCAAATGAAAAATAACATAATACTTGACACTTATTCATATATTACATCTATATATCCTGGGGAAGGAAAAAATTAAAATGGTGAGCTATAATGATAAGTAAAGGTTACATAAAACATAAAAGGCATAAATAATAATTTAAGAGTAATCAATAAGGAATAATCAATTTTTAATGGTAAATAAATACAAAACACATACCATTTAATCAATAAACAGATTATGAAAATGCATCCATAGAATTTTTTCATAGTGAAATATAACATATAGTAATAACTGAATACTAAATGATGGGAATTCTTAATTATTTAGATGTCATGTATCATGAAAAATAACCACTACCATCATGAAATTTCACAAGGTAGTTTAATTTTGTGGTTAGAAACATGTCTGATTCTTCATCGAAACAAATGTAAACTATTTTTCACCAATTGTTTTGTCTCATGACACAGGTTAATGCATTGAAGGGATATATAATTCCAAGAACCAACCATTAATATAATCCCAAATAATTATTCACACATTGATTTACTTCATTAACAATATTCCTTATGAAAATATTTGCATCGATTAGAAGATACAAATTTATTATTTTTTCCCCATTTAAAAAAAACATTCCAACTAAACACCATATGTAATAATGGTATACAACTTATACAATACCCATATACCTGATACACGAAATATGGATATTTAATGAATTCATAAATTATTTATGATCATAAATAAATTGGTCATTATATTCTCCATAGAATAAAAAATAGGTGCAAATCATCACAAATATACATCAACAAAAGAAAATTGAGATGAAGTCCCATACAAGGATAATAACATTAAACAAATGAATAGATTACGTGTATTCACAGTAAATCCTAAAAAAAACTGAATGAAATATAATATAATCCAAATTAATTCTTCATAAAACCATAGCATGACATAATCATTGAAATATAAGTTTAAACAAATGAATGAAAATTCAGGTAGAAATCCCTTAGGACTTTGTAATCAGTTGAACCATATGACTGGTAAAATCAAAGATCATAAAAATAAACATTGATTTCCATGAAGATAATGAGATTTATGATATGGTATATTAAAGGTATTTATGTACACCACAAACAGGAAATAAGGGCGGAATAAACAATTTAACTCATAAATGTAAAAGTGATATGAGAAACCCCTTACCTTACGCCCGAAAGCATTAGACATTTATTCTTAATGTCATGGTTAATCAATGTATATTTTTTAATTAATTTATTCAGATGTAATTAAATAGATATTTAATTTATTATAATTTTATTATGTTCATTTATGGCCATTCTGATGAGATATAAAACTTAAATTCATTGTTCTAGGAGCGTTCATTTCACGGTTTTGTGGTAGGTTCACTTATATATAATTTAGGAAGTTCTTGTCAAATGGAAGAAAGACACAAGAAGTAGAATAAAATGACAGTAATATACTTCTAAGATTTTAAATTATATCATATATCATTTTTATATGTGTTATTTGGATGATAAATTAGATAAAACCATAATGATAATCGTTTACTTTATTTTGGTGGTTTCCCAATTATCAAGAACTAGTTTTTGTTTTATTATTTAATATTATGTATATATATATCAGTTAGAATATATAAAACCTATCATAGTTTATATATAATAATCTGATTTATCCATAATAATTGTATTATGACCATCCTTGAAGGCGGTAAAGGAAAATGAAAACTCTTCATTAATTAAGGCGATGAATCAACATAACATAGTCGATGTTTTCAATTTTTAAAACAAGAGGATATGAGAAGAGATTTGATTGTGGAAATTGTAAAGACCCTATTTTTGGTGTAATAAGACTTTAAAATATTTCTAACTATATTTCTAGAGTTGGGCGCTAAGATGGCTTGCAATTCCGAGGCCTGGTGTGCCCAGAATTAATTTTATAAAAATGCTAATTTTTTTTATATTATGCACGCACGATTTACTAGAGAAAACGAGATATATCTTAAATAGTTGACCAGATAAGAAATCTGAGACCATGGTTGGGTCAGGAACGTAGTGTTTCCCTTAGGCACGACAAAAAATAAGTAATCGAGGGATGTTCGGACCCCTCACTCATTGACTGTGTATTAAATGGATAAATTAAATTATAATTTATTCATTTAATAGCTCAAACCTGAATATCTCTCAAACATGGACTCAAATGAAAAATATGAGATTATTAATGAATTAAAAATGTAGGTTTTACCCTAATCAAGGTATAACCTTTGTATATGTCGGGTGTTCGGCTTATGCGCCATCATGGGAGAATAATTAAATATTTAAATAATTGTTTATCTAATTAATTTCCCCTAACCTGATGGGGGGTTATAAATTCATGGTTGTGAGATCTTGGATTCATAACCATTTTTTCCAATGGATCCTCCTCCTCTCCTCTCTTATCCTCTCCATTGACGAACGATGATGAAGACTTGGATCCAAGCGAATTGAAGAGCGATGACCACAATATCTTCTTCTCATCATTGTGCAAGTGCAATCTTCATCAACACCGGGCAGATCTTGATGAACGTGATCTTCACCAACGATCCATCCAAACATGAGGTTGGATTTATCTTTATGTAAATCTTACCTCTGTTTAATATATTATCATGAACTTGAATTAAATAAATTAATTCACAGATCGATAAACAGTTGATTGGATTAATTTTCTTTTTTTATCTTGAATTTGAATTTCTGAAGCATGATAAATATTTAATTGACAATTCCCCATATTTTTTATTCTAAAAAACAGTGTTCAAACTAGCACAGCTATCGATCCACACATAGACCATGATCTTTTCTTATTCATTGTCCACACATTCTTCCCGTGTTCTTCATCCCCAAATAATTAAGCACACTAGAAACTCAATGTTTCGTTGAGCGCGACATACGAACGCGAAGGTCTCGACCCCAGGATCACTGATCCTCATTATTTTCATTTTTCTAAGTTAAATAGAAGCCGAAATTGAATTAAAAAGGATCTTTTGGCATGGGTTTGACGAGGGTTTCGGCGGTTCAAGGTGGCATCACGAGGAGACGGCTCGGTAGGGCTAGCCGTGTGCGAGGCGGAGGCGCAACAGTTCTCGGTTCGTGGCGGTGTAAAATCGTTAAATGAGAAGATTGATGGGAGAGAGTGAGGAATTACATGATAATAATGGGTATAATATTTAAATAAAGTCAATATTTGGTCTTCCCCACAAAAGGGATACCTTGTGCATGAATCTCAAATGAGTTTGGAGAGAGATTAGAAGGTGATGAAATAACAAAAAAAAACATAATAACTGTAAATGCATGGAGGATTGGGGCATGCCTCATGGAGTCAAGGAGGGGAAAATGTTGGTGGTGCGTGTATGTATTGGATGAGATAATTTAAAGAATTAAATTAAATTAAAAATAATAATAATATAATAATGTTATTATTATTTTCATTGGGAAAACTGTATTTTGACGGTATATTCTTCATGCGACCTCGGTTTCATGAACCGTCAGTGGCAGTGTGACACTGACTTTGAGAAAACATTTATGAGTCCAATATTGGATGTTTTTTTCGGGTTTTCTGATCGGGTACCCGAAACGCTCGTGAATTAATAGATTTCATATCATTATTTAATCTTCAACCCGCTATAACTCATGTGGGTGACATCCGATTGACTTGTCGTCAGTGGCGATGTGACCCTGCATTTAATACGGTCGGTTCAAGTATAATATTGGATACTAAATTCTAGTTTGTGGATCAAGTCCACAAAACACCCAATAATAATAATGTTATTATTATTACAGGATCTTGTATCCAACATATCTCCCTCATTCAGTGTCATAATGAAGAACAGTCTGTGAAGTTGTGACCCTGAAATTAAGATGGATATTTCAAGACCAATTTTGGATATTTTATGTCGAGATTGAGGCGTGGTCCCCACGATGCCTGGTTCGTGCATGTTACGGTGAAATTTAACCATTTCACCGGCTTTTCATTTTTCCCAAATGGGTAGTCCATCTCGCGTGTTTTTTCGTGTGTATCGCAATAGTATGACCCATTTGGTTATCTGGTGTCATTTAGAGTATGACCAGGTTGGATCAAACATGAATCCAACCGGTCCCTTGGCACTAAAATGCCTATAACTTACAAACTGGATGTCCGATTGATGCACCGTTTATCGTGTTGGAACCCTTATGACATGGAGGTCCATCGGGATACACCCTTGTGGAACATTGTGGTGGTTGAGGTATAACTGATAACCTAACAAGAAGAACCAGAGAATTTCTTTTTGTGATAGTTAGGATGGCTACTCTTTTAACAAATCAAGGTAAGAGTATTCCTTACTCCTCTGCTCCTGTAGAGACGGGACTCCCCACGTCATGAGTGCGCGTTAGTTTTCCTCTAATATGGTTTTCTATCTTTGGAGTCGGTACTCCCCACCTCAATACCAAATTACAAATAAACCCTTTGATTTATTGATAGGGGAATGATGGTTCTCAAAGGATGACCTCAGAATATTATATCACCCGTTTTGATTATTGGATGAGTATATACCCAAGATGACATTCAAATATCGCTACCATCACAATGAGAACTTGGTGATTCCATTTGGAAAGATTAATTCCCCATCACTATTCACGGGACTCATGAATCAAATATTTCATCCTATCTTAGATTGGTTCATGATAGTCTTCATCGATAATATCCTTGTGTACACAACATCCGCGGAGGAGAACATGAGAAACTTGTGGATGGTTTTGGATGTACTCTAAAGAACCATATTTACGAGAGTCACTTGATGTTCCAGTTATATACTCATGAGGTCCACATTCTAGGACTCGCTATCTCAAGAAGATGGAGTGGTCGTGGACCCGGTGAAGGTTGAGGCGGTGTTATATTGGGATCTACCCAAGAGTGTGATGGAGGTGTGGAGCTTCATTATGTTGGTAGGCTATTACCAAAGACACATACTTTGACTTATCAAGGATATATTCCCCTATGAAAACTTTTACCAAAACGGGGAATCATATCATGTGGACAGAGAGGGGAAAATAGGATTTTTAGCAGTCAGGACAAGCATTGACGAGCATTCCCATTTTGATATTTCTAGAGGGTGTAGAGTACGTTGTATTCTTCAATGTATCAGGAACCAGGATTGGTTTTTTTTCTAATTAAAAGGTTGGAAGTTATTTCTTATCACTAATACAAATAAGGGCTTTAGAGACCGCTAAAAGATGTCGCTAAAGTCTTTTAGTGTCCACCTAGCGTCCTCCAAATGACAGATGATGTTGTCCTATCGCAAAATCCTTTAGTGTTCGCCGTTTGGCATACAATAAAAATCCACCTCAAAAACATGAAATCTTTGGTCTTGGATGCAGTGGATGACGCATGTCACACAACAAGGCCATGGAAGGTTTTCCAAATGCTTGGTTCGCCGACCATGGAAGACACACCATAGCCAGGAAGGGTCTGGGTAGGTTATGGTCGGTCGGTGTGTGGTGGGTGGATATTGGCGGGAGACTGGAGGGCTACTGGAGGTGGTTTTGGTGTGACTGCGGTTGAAAAGGGTGGGTGTGAGGGTGGCGGGGTTGGAGAAAGGGTGGAGAGGGGTACCAAAGTGGTGGTGAGAATTGCTGCAGAAGACTTCCCAAGAAGAAAAGCAGAAGGTGGGAAAAATCCTGCATATGTTTTTTTCAGTATTAGCATCAGAAATTGGGTGGTCGCTAATACACCCTTTAGAGACTGCCAAATGGTGGTCACTAATACTCTTCCGCTCCAACGTGCCCAACTAACCAGAATTCTGTTAGTGTATGGTTCACACCAGTTGAAACCACATGATCAGATATATGTGACGAAAAATCTTGAGTTATTAGTTGTAGAATGAACATAAAATGTGTCTTGACACTACATGTTGGGTGCACATTTTATCATCTATTCAGACCATAAGAGTCCGATGAATATATTATCTCATAATTATATTAACTTGAGACAAGGGAAATTGACTTATTTCCTCATGGAATATGACATCGACATTATCTATACTCATGGGAAGTGGAACATATAGAAGATTATCTCAGTAAGACAACATATTTTTTGTTGAAAAATGTAGCATCAGAGTAGTTGGAATCATTGCATTTATTCTTTGTGGATGGATATGGAGCAAGTTACATCCATTTGATGGTTGTTACCACTCAATTTTTTTGAACATTTCGAGGAATCATACTTAGGGATACCAAATACGAGTCCATATTTACACAAATGTGCATTGGACATGCTCCTGATGGATTTTCATAAGGTGGGTGTAGGTGATTCTTTTCATAGGATATGTGATGGCACCAGTCAAGTTACCAGAGGTGGTTCTGAGAGGGATTCATACATACTTTTGGTGGTAAATCCAGGTGCATAAAAGATGTATCAGGCCCACAACATCCGTTCTCGTTTCCATGGATGATTAATGTAGTTTTATAGTCTTTATCATGATGCCTTACATGAATGCTAATGAAGGATTAACACCATGTTCAAGAATGAATAGTGCAACCCCTTATGGTTATAGAGTGGAAGTTAAATGAGATATCTTTGGAATTCGTTATCGGATTACCACATACATTCGGAGGAAATTATTACATATTGTTGATTATAGAATGAGTCACCAAGTAATCCCACATCCGAGCTATATGAGAGCATAGTTCAGTTGAAAGCATGGGATGCATCTATAAGTAGGAGATAGTCTATATCCATTGAGTTCTATTGATGACTGTTTATGTCCATGACGCTCAATTCAAATCTGATTTATAGAAGGGATTGTAGGAGGATTTTAGAACTTAGTTTCATTTGAGAATGACTTATCTCTGCTAGATTAATATTCTAACTAAGAGGAACATTCATGTTATGAAATAAATTTTTGTGATTTTCAATGTTAGTCTTTTTCCATTGTTGAGAGCATCACCTTCCACTGGTGAATTTTTCATAAAACATTAGATACCATTCCACCATTAGTATTTCACAATTTGAGGCCTTGTGTGGGAAACCCTGCAGGTCACCACTTTACTGGACATAACTAGGAGAGATGCCACTCATGGTATTAGAGTTGGTGAAAGCTACTAATGAGAATTTTTAGATCATCTAGGATAAGATGATGTTTTCAAAGATATGTGATAAGTCTTATATGGATAACTTATATAGGCCTCTGGATTTTGAGGAGAGAGACCATGGGTTTCTTTAATTTTCACATGAACAAGAATTATGGAGATTTAGTATGGGCGACAAGATGTATCCGAGAATCATTTTTCCTTTCTAGATACAGTATAGAGTTGGAGTGGTTGATTACTATTCAAATCTACCTATATGGTTAAACTATGTACACCGACCATTAAATGTTTTGAAACTGAGGAGGTATCTATATGACCAATTACACATTATTGACTGGAGAGAGATGAAAATCATGGATGAAGTTTCCTTTGCTGAGTACCTAGTAGATGTCAATGCTCCACATGAGAGGATCCTTCATTGGTGAGTGATTACATTAGTACATGTCAATTGGTAGCATTTGAATCTTCAAGAAAGAACCTAATAGTGGGTGACGCATATTAATGAGAAGTACCCACATCCCATTGTTTATCCCACTCTTTTAGATTTTCATAACATAAAACCCCATTGTGGGGAGAATTTAATGACTCCTATTTTCCATGTATTATTTTTGAATTTTTTATAGATTATTTTACTCACTAGGCACTGAGATAACATGTGATTATGAGGCCCGATATGCATAGAATAAATATTTTACTTATTGGAATTATATTAAATAGCACATGTAAGACAATTTCATGAAAAAGATGAATAAATTGAAAATGATGTCTTGGATCAAAAACATTAGTGAACCATTGAGTTCAGAACATGTGTTTTACCATAATAATGACAAAACACTTTTTGGAATGTGGTATTTGTGGAAAATTTGTCATGATCATAAAAACGAAAAAAATTAAAAAAAATCTATACTCGTTGACACAACAACATTATTTCTTCTATATGTAAACTTTTATGATGGAAAAACAGGGTTAGCCAAATAACCCTGGAGCTATTGGATATCCCTTTGTGAGAGAATTAGAGGATCTATCTCAAAAGAATGACATTTGAAATATAGTTCTACAATAGGTGAGAAATAGAATATGGGGATCATGACAATGAAAATGGTGCCACTTCATTCTTTGTAAGAGATAAATCAAAAATACAATATGGAAATTTATTTTGATTTTATTTTTCCTTATTTTCTATTCACTTGATGAATATGAATCAATCAACCAACACATCGATTCCCAGATTGGTCATATTGTTGGATGAGTTATATGTGGGACTGAATTTTGGGAAATTTCATTTAGTTTTTTTATCAATTAATTTTACATTATAAAGGAAATAGATTTAGGCCAAAATAAACATTTAAAAAGGTTTGTTCCATGTTTTTGTGATAATTATTTTCTCTACTATTTTATTAATTCATCATCGAGTTTTGTTTTACTCGTGGTTAAACCTAAATAACATTTAATCAATTGTGTTCACTTGATTCATGGAAAAATGATTATATATCACATATCTAGACTTGGTATGGCATGGGGATCCTACAATGATGAATGTGATAGTAGAATAGAGAGATTAGGGTTTCCGGATTTGTGTTCTTCGACATGCGACGATGGTTTTACTTGTGAGACCATTTTCAAAACGGATTTAAGGGAAGAATCCGGATGTTCGATGGAAGTAAGGTCAAACAATCATGGATTCACATTTTCTAGCAAGGAATATGGATTAATCATTGTCCAGAGGCACAATAGTTTTCATGGAATCCAAATCTGGATTTGATGAAAATCCAAAAAATATGGCATGTAATACAGAGATACACATGATATATGGACATCTCAATGACAACTAGGGTTTTAGGGTGATGTTTAGGATCACAAAACAAGTGACCACTATCACATGACATTTGAACCCCTTAAATTTGTCTTGATGTTTACCTCGGAGGGTATACATACATGACAAGGAGTAGATGGTAATATGTATACCATGTACTCCCATATAAAAATCATTGTACTAGTTATACATCGGGAAAACCATTCCCCAAGACATGAGAATATGTACATAGAGATGACCATTCCATGTACTTCCATATATACAATGACATGATCCATTTGAATGGGTTGAACCCATATTTGAAGGAACACAATATTTACTACTATTACACGATGTATACTCATTTCATGTAGGCTTAGAGTACTTTTCCTCTATATCTTGGTGATGTTTTAGGGTATATTTTATATAACCTATCCATGAGGGTTAGTATGGAATCAAATATTACAAAATGTATGTTTATACCTTAATCATGTATTATTTGTTTGGATTGTTGGAATCCTTTCATGATGCATGAATTGAGATCATCTATCATCTTATTTACCTTGGCAGAGATCTAGGTATCGTTGTGACAACCAAAATGGGGGCACCGATCCTATACATAGCATGTTAATCCAGATTGAGTATTTAGTATACCACATGACCTTTGGACAGATAGTCATTTGTGTATCATATATCTGAATACTTCAAGTGTTTCCTTCTAATAGAGATACCCAATGAGTAATAGATCTTGGAATGTTGACACCAGTGTTATCTAACTTGCATATTATGTTCTCTATGACCGGTGGTTTGTGGAACATTCGATATGGAATTCTAGGCTTTAATTATGGTTGTGGAATTACCATGAAACTATGTGTCTATGTTAATTATATCATGATATTTTTTTATATGTGTTATAGACATATACTTATGTATATTTGACTGTTAATAATTTATTATATTCTTTGTGATTTTGGGTTGTCCTATTGGGTATTGTTTTAATCACACATACTCGGTATTTTCCCACATGTGTTGTGTCTTGAAAAAATAGACCTTTTGATAGAGTCTTTTAGGGAATAAGGCAATGCGGTGATTAGGGAGTAATAAATACCATGGTTTGTTCCTACAGTACTGTGACAATATTCCCCATCTATACTTTTTGGTTGGTCGTGTATTCATACTCTTTATGGTGGTCTATTTTTTATCCATGTTTACATTACATTTATTGTTTAAATACATTGGATGTGGGATTTAGATGTATTAATTCATAATTTATCCATTGTTTCAGTAAACACATATTACATAGTTAAATAATATTTTACCAGGTTAAATAAAAAATGATTAAATGCAACAATATATTTGAAAATTACCTGAATCATGCTTAAATATTTCTTAAAATGGTAGGTAAATGTTTTCATAACCTTATATCAACCCAAAATCCATTATTTAACCATTAGGATTCATTGAACGTTGAATATTATAATGATATCATTACAATGATAAGGCTAATCTGAAAGGTTATTTATTCACTTATAAAATGGGATCACTTATACCCTTTCAATTCTCTAAATAACATTCAAAGTATCATGTAAACCTATCCAAATTTTAATCTCCTAGAAGATCAATGATTTTACTATATCCAGGATTACTAAAATTAAGCCTAATAATTTTAATTATGAGGACTTCATCAAGAGGAAGTTCGAATCCTTGATGTCTATATTACATACTTCTTATCATTGCAACTTAATGTCTCAGTTCTAAAAATACCCTAACCATAGTAGTATTATTCAATCAATATCATGTGTAAACTGATGTGCTGTTATATTAATAAAAAAATAATTATTTATTCCATCACATCAACATATAAATAAAAAATAACATTGAGAATTCACTAATTGTTTTAAATATTGAATTATCATTCATTACATATTGACAGGGGTCACAAATTTTGATGAATCAAATATATGAGCAGGTAGATCCTTAACAAGTCCTTTTATAGATAGTATACATATGTTCCTAAGGTTACAATGTCTTATACTTATATGCTATAACCAATATTTATCTTCTATTTCACAATGTCATGGTAATTCTTGGGTCATACTGTCTTCTATGTTAAATGTGTAAACATTCTCATGCCGCTTGGAAGAATTTATGAATTCGTCCTTGGAATTGTGTAAAAAGCATTTTTCGTTACTAAAACGTAAAAGGTAACCTTCAACAACTAATTTTATTATGCTTATAAAAATTTCCTTAATACCATTAACAAATAAAAAATTTGTAATCATGTCTTTTTTAAGAAGAAAAGTCTTATATATACCAAGGATCTTTCCATGAGCACTATCTTCAAAGGTAACCCTTCCACCTTTCATTTCAATAATCATTTCAATGATATTTTTTCTTACCAGTCTTGGTGTAATAACATCAAATATGCATGTACTATGTGTTGTTGTTGATACTTCCTTTTTTTCCTAAAAATAAAATAATTTTATTTTTTGAAACCATATTTTCTTGGATCCGGTATTTATATGATCTAAAATATTAAGAATCCACATCTATTTAAAAAATGATATTTTTGAAATCCTAATGATTGGATTATGTTTAAAGAACTTGTTTTCTATCACTTTCCATCAATTTTAAACTTAGTGCATAATAGGACACATTTAGGAAAAAAATAGTTATTATTAAATATAAGTTTTCACTGAAAATAACCAAATCTATAATTATTCTTTAAATAATTTTTTAATACATTTTATCAAGTTCTTCCTTATAAATAATAATGTTTCATAAAAGTTTCTTGAGAGAAAATATTTCATATTTTACCCTAATGATGAAATTCTTATCCTAATTATAATTAGATTTAGGATTTTATTTTATCTCTAAATCATTTTTATCAAAAACAAAATCTTCCTAATTCATAGAATGTTTTTCATTTTCAAAATTTACTTCCAAATTTTTTTTAGAAATAGAAATATTTTTGAGAGATTATTCATTATGATCTTTATAAAGATCTGATACTTCTTTTGTCAAAATATTTATTATAAATTATCCTTATCATGTATCTTTTTGATCATTTTATTTTAATTTTCAAGAAATATAGAAAATATATAGAATTATTCAAAAGAAGGTAATCTATATTCTGATAATGAAGAGTCTTCATTCGGAAAAATATATTCATTATCTTTTGTATAGTTAGAATTTGAAGAAATATTTTTTTAAGATTAATCAGTGTATAACATTACATGAAACATTTATTATCAAATGGTATTCTGGAAACTAGACCAATATTCTTGTGTACAGAGGTTTCAATATTGGAAGAATCATTAGAATAATCTCCACCACTTTCTATAACAACCCAAGTAAATAAAGAAAAAGAAATATTTTATATTTATTAATATTTGTGAATTAAATATTAATTTTACTTTAAAGGGGTTTCTATGTTCGATGGCGTACCCGATACGCAACAACGGGTTTCTTTGGAATCTTACTTTGCACACTAATAATATAATATTATTATTTTAAATTGTAGTTAAATCCTTGCCATCGTATTGGAAGGAATGAAAAAAATAACTACAATATGATTATACATGTTTGTTAAATGTATTTACATTTATCCAATAAAAATTTAGAGGCTTAAAATGTGAATGAATTTAATTTTAAGAATAAATTACAGTAAAAGGTCAATTTACCACCTTTTAATGGAGAACCCTATTTAAATATAGTTTTGGCCACATTAATACATTCTTATTGAACAAATGAAATCTTTATTTAGAATGGGGACACCAAAATTTACTTTGTGTAAATTTTTGGAATTTTTCCGATAAATTTCATTTTTAATGAATTGTGAAAATGTTGTATTTTAATTCAAAAGTGCCTTTTAATGTAATTTATTTATATGGTTATATTATCTTTTTAATTGTTTTTAAAGTTTAATTTGAATATATTTTTACAATTTAATCCAATTTTTTTCAAGGGAATTAATTTCACTTTGAAATTGGACGTAAACAAGTGTCAATCTTTTGATAGTTATTGTTTCTAAAAAACACGCTATTTATTTTAACAACGAGAATTAATTTTAAAATTAATTAATGAGACTTTTAAATTTTTAATTTTTAAAAATAAACATCATTTTTGAATTCAGAATATCAAATATATCTTAGGCTGAATTTTTGGTATATTTTCTGAAAAAAATCAATTTTTTATGAATAGTGAAACCACTTAGTAGTAGTTAAAAAACGGACTTCTTCATTTAAATGAAATTTTACCACTTATGTGAATTGAATTTTGAAAATATGACATACATTATTGTTATTATGTAGTAAAATTTGGTTCAATAAGATGAAATAAATTTTGGTGAATTGTAACTTTTGACTTTTATTTACCGCGGTTAAAGGTAAATAACGCAATTCAAGGTAAAAAGAATATTATAATAATTCAAAATTACCTTAAAACTTGTTCAAAACTTATTAGATGAGTCATGGATGACCATGGGCATCTTTGGGTTGATTTTGGGACCCCATGGAGCCACTTATGAAAGATAATAACACTTTAGATTAATTAATTTAATTTAAAGGCAAAAATGACATAAACAAAAATCTTTTAGGAAATTAACTTTTATATTGTGTTATATAAGTAATATTTTTGACTATAAATATTAATTGGAAAGATAAAACGATTTCCTTCATCATGGTATCTTTTTTATAATTTTTAGACATCAAATTTTTAAACTATTTATGACACAATAATGATGAGGTATTTACCTCATTAATAAATGATTTAAATAAATAAGATTATAATGATTAAAATATTATCCAAAACATGTCCAATTATGATTGGATGAATTTATTTCGAATATGAGTCATCTTATCTTCTACTTTAATGATTTTTGGACCTTTTGAAACCAAATATATGTTTATAATAAAATAATGTTTTCATAGTTTCTTAAAGAGCCCCTCCTCTCCCTTATAAAAGGAGACCACTTCTAACCAATTCCACACACCTCTCAATCCTTTGGGGCATCTAGAATCTTCCCAATTAAGCTCCCTACATCCCTATCCTCCTCATAGAAGTCTTAATTTAGGTATAAGGCACTTCAAGAAGTCCTTTGGTTCAAACCAAAGAGAGTTACCCAAATTAAAGGTAACAGTTTCTCTTAAATTGTTTTCTTTTATTTTACTTCTCAGACCCCTAAAATCTTTTTATTCCTTAATTTGGTAACAAAACTAGTATCCTAAATAAACTAGGATGTTTTTATAAGAATTATTCGAACTACACTTTCTCGCACCTCCATTTAATGGATGAAGAACATAATGTTTCTGTGGATGGTAAACTAACGCCTCATGAAACAATGATTGTCCGATTATTTCCTACCACCAATCATGGTGGCCATTATGATGGAACTGTATATACATATTTTAGTACCCCCGGTTTCTGGTATGTAACCCTTACTTTTTTATTTTCTTGGTTTTAAAAGTTAAGGGTGACGTTTGGCAGAATCAAGAGATCCTGGAGTGAAGTTTGAAGCAAAGGGGAAGGTGCACGGGCGGCACACAGATTTCCAAAACGTGCGACCAAACCGTGCGTGTATGAATGGGGAGGAAGTGGCTTCCACACGGTTGGTGCACATTTAATGGAAACTGTGCGATGAAGCCATGCGTGAAGGTTGGCCGAGGTAGAAGCTAGTGCACGGTTAGCGCACGGTTTGTCAAACCGTGCGGACTAACCGCGCGGTCACTTAAAGTTAGATCCTAAAACATTGGATCTAACTATTTTTCCCATTAATTACCTTGTTTAAACCTCATAAGAGGCCCTAAATTGGGATTACTCTCCCTTGAAGGTTGGAGGACTTCTCCCAAGCATTCTGGAGGCGATCTGAAGGCTTCTCTTGGCGAATCGAAGCTGGATTCTTAAGGTATGTGACCGTTCTTGATCGGTTTCTTAGATCTACTTAGATATACTTCTCCTATTCTATATTTTTCTTATTTCTACTCCTGTTATGGGTATATCTAAGGGTTGGGATTCCAAATATGATATGTTTTGGTCTTGGTTGTGTTAATAGAAGAGATCTATGGAGGGTTGTTGGAGTTTTGACCCGGTGTTCTTGGCGTTCTTCGTCTGTTGGTTGGTTTCGCCCAATTTGTTGAGGTAGGTGGCTTCACTCTCGATTCCTCTTTCTTAGAAATTGAAGTCTTAGTAAAAATTGATTAAATTTCTTGGTTTTAAATTGTGAAATTGTGGTGCAAAGCATGTTATAAATCTCCTTAGCGATGATTTATGGGTTTTGATGTAATTGTGGAAATTGAAAGAATTGTTTTTCAAAGTGTTTGGTTTCTTGATTTTAAAATGGCGATTTTAAAATATGGTTTTTTTGGATTTGGAAAATGGTTTATGGGAAAACGGTTGTGAACAAAAGTGTTGTTTATTTGAAATGGTTTTGGTAGGGTTGAAATGGTGTCGTTTTTGGGCATACTTGGGGTGTGTTTTCATATTGCATTTACGAGGCTTGGTTGAAATATGAACTTGTGCTCGGTGCCAAAAGTGTAATGGAACATGGGGAATAATTACCTTGTTATGACATGGTAGATCGACGAGATACCTCTCATGAGTATGGAACTATCATAACAATTCATGCATAGTGGATTTTCACGGGTTTTGAAATGGTTGGTTGTGTGGATTCATGAAATGGAATAAAAGTTCCAAAATGGAAATGTGAATTTGATTGGGAAATTTTGCTTGGTTGTTTTTTTGGAAAATGAGTTTTGTTGGAAACTGGATTTAACATGAAACTTGCTATATTGTGAACTTTTTTGGAATTGTTTTATATAAATTGTTTTATATAAATGTGCTAACATGTTTTATCCTAGAGGCATGGGTTGGGAAGTCATAGGGGAAAACCTAATGAGTTTCATTACTCACCCCCTGCTTTAGCACATTGGTGCTTTTGCAGATGTCATATACTGGGATGTTGGAAAAGGTAACGTGTCAAACGTTTATAGCACTACTTCGTGACTCTTGGGCTGGTTCATGATGTTGGAGCTTGGATCTTGTAGAGCATGGAGTTGGGTTGTCGTCTTGAAGTCTTGTAGTTACCTTTCCGCTCTTTACTCTGATTTGGTTTTGTACTCCGTTGTTACACTTGGTTGGGTTATTATAAAAATAATGGTTGAGTTGGTTTGGTTTTAAATCATGCAGCATATAGTGGTTTCTTGGAGATATTTAGCTGGTTTTTTTGTTGTTGGTTGTTTTCAGTGAAAGGGTAAATCTTCCCCCATGTATTTTGAAACCCTTTGGTATTTATTTCCTGCCTTTGGAGGCTTGAGGATGTCATTTAAGGCCTAGTAATGACTCGTTGAGCTCTTTATCCAATGAGAATTGGCGGGTCATTACAAATGGTATCAGAGGGTTCGATCTATTCTTAACAAGTGGTCATAGATGTTCTTGGTCTTGGAGTTGAAATTTCTTCTTGTCTATTCCTTGGGTGGTCATCTTAGACAGGAGCAGGATTGTTGGAATTTGAAATGTATAACATAAAAGGATGTAGCTAACCCGTTTATGCTAAACTTCAAGTTACCAGGGTGTTGGGTACATAAGTGTTTTGGATACACTTCTATAATGTTGGAAATATCATTGTCATTGGTTTATCCAATGATTTGATCATGCCATGCATTATAGAGGAATGAATTCCCACTAGGACTGCATAAATAATTTTTAGAAATGGATTATGGTTTGATGTAAAAGCGTGATTTCTGAAAATTTTAAGCATGTTTCCATATGAAATATTTTGAAAAGGAAATGGTTGATTTATTTTGAAAATAGTTTGATTTTTAGAAGAAAGAAAAGATCTATTTTATAATTGGTTGGAAATCGATGTTGTGATAGTGGTGTAATAGAGATTGAAATGCTAAGCCTTCAGTTTCTAGGAAGTGAGACTAATGACATGCATTGTTTGTATAGACAATGGCACCCATTAGACGTCGTAGAAACCAAATGGAAGAAGCTGCAGAGAATGTGGTTTCACCTAGACCACGTGTGAACCAAGATATGGTTCAGAGTATCATTCAAGTGTTTTAGGCGGTGGACACGGGGAATCAGAGGGATGATTCATGGCATGTAGACCATTCCGTCCAGTTCCAGAAGCAGAATCCCCCCATCTTTCGAGGTGATTCTGAACCAGAAAGGATGAAGGTGTGGCTGAGTAGGATGAATCCTATCTTCGATTTCATCAGCACACCAGCAGAACTAAAGGTGAAGTTGGCTACAGATATGTTGGAGGATCTTGCACTATAGTGGTGGGAGCTAGTGGTGCAGGCTAAGCTAGATCAAGGCCTGGTCTGGGAGAAAGTTGAGGAATTGTTCAATAAACAATTCTATCCTCACACGTTCAAGATCCAGAGGATGACGAAATTTTTAAGCCTAAAGTAGAAGAATCTCTCTGTCACGGAGTATGGAGCTAAATTCATGAATTCAGTGTGCTTTGCACTAGAAGCTCCTTCAAGTGCGTCGCTGAAGGCACGCATCTTTGAATCAAGATTTCGATAGGAGATTCGCTCGAAGATAGATGTAATCTGTATTACGGACTATACGGAGATGGTAAACATAACAACAGTAGCAGAAAGAGACATCTCAGGAGTTATGGGAGGAGGAAGTATGATGATACCCACAGGAACAGGTGGGAAATCTAATGCTAGGAACAAGCGGAAGAGGGACACTTACTTCCATGGTGGGAGTGCAAATCAGAATCAAATTCCTGGATCAGTGAATCTTTCTCCACGACCCATGATGAAAGCTGGGTATTTTCAATGTGGCGCGATTGAACCCATGAAATGAGATTGTACAACACCACCGAAAGCATGTAACAATTGAAACAAGATGGGGAATATTCAGTGATATTGTTGCAGTGCTCTGAGGTCGGGTGCACGTGACACTTACCAGGCGTAGCAAGAATCTTATGCTTCAACAGGGCAAGGACAACAAAATCAACATCACCAGCAGAACAAAGCTAGTTATGGTGATTCCAGGAATACCATGACACCTCAGGCAGGGAAATCTCAACAAGGCAATAAAGAGAAATGTGTTGCAACAATGAAATTGTATGGAGCGGAACAGGTTATTGTGGATGACCGGTCTGGACCATCTATAGTGAGAGGTGCGATTATTTTGAATTCTACCATCATTAAAGTTTTATTCGATACTGGCACATCTCATTCCTTTCTTTCTTCTCGGATTGCTGATTTGCTAAACTTAAAACTTGAAATGATGCCTTCTACTTTTAAACTGCAAACTCCTCTAGGTGAAAGAGAATGTCAAGCCTTCATGTGTAGAGCATGTTCTATAACGGTTGATGGAGCTGAGATGAAATGGGATTTCTCTGTGCTAGATATGGATGTCTATGATATAATCCTTGGTATGGATTGGTTGAAAATGTTTAGGATCACATCGATTGTTATGAGAGAATGGTTAGTTTCACGACGGAGGACATAATCGACCATCTCTTCAGAGGAGAGAGGATGGTAAAGAAAGGTGAAACGATCTTTTTGGCACCAATGGTGGGAACGATCTCTTACCAATTGGCAGTGCTGAATTTGGCATCATTGGAAGAGATCGTAGAAAACCGTTTTCTAGCTGTGGTGGATCAATTTCCAGATTTTTTTCCTGAAAAATTCTCAGGGTTACCACCTGTAAGAGAAGTGGAGTTTACGGTTGATCTCCATCCGAGGACCAGTCCTATCTCACTTCCATCTTATAAGATGGCACCAACAGAGTTAAAGTAATTAAAGGTGCAGTTAATGGAGCTGGAAAGAAAAGGTTTTATTCAGCCTAGCGTGTCTCCGTGGGCAGCACCAGTTTTGTTTGTAAAGAAAAAAGATAGAACATTGAGGCTACATGTGGATTATCGTAAACTTAACCAAGTTACGATAAAGAATAGATATCCACTTCCACACATTGACATCCTTTTTGATCAATTGAGGGGAGATCAGTGGTTCTCCAAAATTGACTTACGGTCATGATATCACCAGTTGTGAGTTCAAAAGGAGGATATTCTGAAGACTGCCTTCAGAAGTAGATATGGCCACTATGAATATGTAGTCGTGCCTTTTGGTCTTATGAATACACCATCAGTCTTCATGGATTTGATGAATTGGACATTTCATCCATACCTAGATTTTTTGTTGTGGTGTTTGTGGATGGCATATTGGTGTATTCAGGAACAAGGGTTGAGCATGAGCAACACTTGGAGACAATGTTGGAAATATTGAGGGACCATCAGTTGTATGCAAAATTATCAAAGTGTGATTTTTGGATACAATAGGTACATTTTCTGGGCCATGTCGTTTATGATAAAGGTGTTTTAGTGGATCCAGAAAAGATAGAAGCTGTTCTTTCTTGGAAACCTCCGAAGAATGTCTTTGAAATACGATGTTTTCTTGGTCTAGATGGTTATTAACAACGCTTTTTCTGTGACTTCTCACGACTAGGTTTGCCTATGACAGCATTGACAAAGAAGAACAATGCATTTCAATGTACTGAAGAATGTTAGAGATCTTTTCAAGAGTTGAAAGTTTGCCTTACATCAGCACCCATCTTGATTTTTCTGGAATCAGGACATGGGTATGTGGTGTATTGTGAGGCTTCAGGAATAGGTTTGTTTTGTGTTCTCATGCAAGGAGACCATGTTGTTGCTAATAGTTCAAGGATGTTTAGGGTGCATGAGAAGAATTACCCAATACACGAATTAGAGTTAGTTGCAGTTGTCCATGACTTGAAGACGTGGAGTCATTATCTATTTGGTGAGAAGTTAACTGTGTTTACAGATCACAAAACCCTGAAACACATTTTCTCACAATGAGATTTGAATCTGAGGCAGAGGATACGGATGTAGTACATTCAAATGTTCGACTATGACTTAATGTGTACATCGGGTAAGGAAAATTCGGTGGCTGATGCATTGAGAAGGAATTCGTATGCTCATATGGTGAAAGAAGCTTCAGATGAATGGCAGTTGATGTTGGTCTTAGCCGACATTCATGTGGAATGTGAAAACCGAGGTGATGTTGCGGTTTTCTTTTCAACTACGCTTATTCCTGAACTGGTAAAAGTGGTCAAAGAGGCACAAACATCTGATGCAGAATGTCTAATAATGAGTTCAAAACTCAATGGTGGTATACCATTAATGGCTAGAAACTTGAAGAAGGTTCAATTTTGTATATTAGAGATCATATGGTTGTACCTGTAGTTTTTCAGTAAAAAATCCTTAATGCTTACCACCATTCAAGATGGGTTGTACATTCGGGTGCACAGAAGATGTATAAGGCACTAAAGGCGCAGTTTTGGTGGAGCGGCATGAAAAGGAAGGTGGACGAATTCGTCTTGTGATGCTTAACTTGTCAGAAAGTTAAAGCAGAGTATCAGAGACTAGCTGGTATGTTACAGTCTTTACCTATCCTAGTGTGGAAATGGGAGCAGATAGCAATGGATTTTGTGATAGGTCTTCCAAGAATGGTCCGAAAACACGATGCCATTTGGGTGATAGTGGATCGTCTAACCAACTTGGCCCATTTCATTGCAATTCATGAAACCCATACGATGGAAGATCTTTCAAAAATCTATTTCTAGGAAGTGGTAAAGAGACATGGTGTACCAGTATCTATCGTTTCAGATAGCGATCCGATGTTCACATCTCATTTCTGGAAATCCATTCAACAAGCCGTTGGTACTCAGTTGACTATGAGCACGACGTATCATCCTCAGACGGATGGGAAATCCGAGCGGACGATATAGACGTTGTAAGGCATGTTGCGGGCTTGTGTAATGGATTTTGGTGGCTCATGGGAGGAGTATATACCCTTTGTGGAGTTATCATACAATAACAACTTTCAAGCCTCGATACACATGGCTCCGTTTGAAGAATTATATGGGCATCCATGTCGCTCTCCACTATGCTGAGTGGAAACTGGTGAAACTTAACTAGTCAGGCTGAGCCTTGTCCAAGAAACAATGAAGAAGATTAAGTTGATTAGGAAGAGGATGGAGATGGCATAGAGTCGTCATAAATCTTACGCGGATCATCGCCAAAGACTGTTGTCGTTTGCGATGAGTGATCACGTCTTTTTGAGAATTTCTCCAAGGCTTGGAAAACGTCGTTTTGGGAAGCAGAGAAAATTATTTCCGTGATATATAGGACCTTTTGAGATACTGGAACGGGTTGGAGAGGTGGTGTATCAGTTTCCATTACCACCACGGTTTAGTGCAGTGCATAATGTGTTCCATGTATCTCAGTTAAATATGTATCAACCTGATCCTGAGCATGTGATCAGATGGGATCACGTTGACCTAGAGCTTGTTGCTTCGTTGGTACATATCCTGGTGTGGATTGTCAATAGGAAGGATAAAGTCTTTCATGGAAAAAGCATTGGTCTAGTGCAGGTTTTGTGGCAACATGGTCAGATTCAGGAAGAGACTTGGGAACGTGAGAATGAAATGAGAGAGCAGTGGCCAGAAATCTTTCAGACAAGCATTGGTTTTATACATTCCGAGGACGGAAAGGCCAATGGTCGGGAGAATGTGGTACCCCCGGTTTTTGGTATCTAACCCTTACTTGATGATTTTCTTGGTTTTAAAAGTTAAGGGGGACGTTTGGGAGAATCAGGAGATCCTGAAGTGATGTTTGAAACAAAGGGGAAGGCGCACGAGTGGCGCACGGATTGTCAAACTGTGCATTTCTGGCTAGGGAGGCAGTGGATTTCGCATGGTTGGGGCATGTTTATGAGAAAACATGTGATGAAACCGTGCGTGAAGGTTGGCCGGGGCATAAGGTAACACACGGTTTGTCAAACCGTGCGGACTAACCATGCAGTCACTTAAAGTTAGATCATAAAATTGTTGATCTAACTCGTTTTGCCTTTAATTTCCTTGTGTAAACCTCCTATGTGGCCCTAACTCCGGATTACTCTCCCTTGAAGGTTGGGATACATCTCCCAAGCATTTCAGAGGCGATCCTAAGGCTTTTCTTGGCGAATCAAAGCCCGATTCTTAATGTATGTGATCGTTCTTGAACGGTTTCTTAGATCTACCTAGATCTACTTCTCCTCTTCTCTCATTTTCATAGATATACACCCATTATGGGTAGATCTAAGGGTGAGGATGCCAAATATGACATTTTTTGGTATTTTTTGTGTTAGGATAAGAGATCTAAGGAGGGTTTTTGGAGTTTTGACCCGGTGTTCTTGGCGTTCTTCATCCGTTGGTTGGTTACGCCCAATTTCTTGAGGTATGTGGCTTCAATCTCGATTCCTCTTTCTTAGAACACGAAGGCTTAGTTCAAATTTATTTAATTTATTGGTTTTAAATTGTGAAATTGTGGTGCAAAGAATGTTATAAATATCTTCAGTGATGATTTATGGGTTTTGATGGAATTATGGAAATTGAAAGAATGGTTATGCAAAGTGTTTGGTTTCTTGATTTTAAAATGGTGATTTTAAAGTATGGATTTGTTGGATTTGTGAAATGGTTTACAGGAAATTGGTTTTCAATAAAAGTGTTGTTTATTTGAAATGGTTTTGGCATGGTTGAGATGGTGTGGTTTTTGGGCATACTTGGGGTGTGTGTTCATATTGCATTTATGAGGCATGGTTAAAATATGACCTTGTGCTTAGTGCCAAAAGTGTAATGGCACATGGGGAATAATTACCTTGTGACGACTTGGTAGATCAATTAGAGACCGCTCATGAGTATGGAACATTCATAAAGATGCATGCATAGTGGATTTTCACGGGTTGTGAAAGGGTTGGTTGTGTGGATTTGTGAAATGGAATGAAAGTGCCAAAATGTAAATGTGAATTTGATTGGGAAATTTTTCTTGGTTGTTTTGTTGGAAAATGGTTTTTGGTAGAAAATGGATTTAACATGGAACTTTCTATATTGTGAACTATTTTGTAATTGTTTTATATAAATTGTTTAATATAAATGTGCTAACATGTTTTATCCTAGATGCATGGGTTGGGATGTCATCGGGGAAAACCTACTGAGTTTCATTACTCACCCCCTACTTTGGCACATTGGTGCTTTTGCAGATGTCATATAACGAGATGTTGGCCAAGATAAAGTGTCACACGTTTATAGCACTACTTCGTGACTCTTGGGCTGGTTCATGATGTTGGAGCTTGGATCTTGTGAATCATGGAGTTGGTTTATCATCTTGAAGTCTTATTGTTGTCTTTCTGCTGTTTACTCTGATTTGGTTTTGTACTTCGTTGTTTCACTTGGTTGGGTTATTATGAAAATAATGGTTGAGTTGTTTTGGTTTTAAATCATGCATCATATAGTGGTTTATTGGATATGTTTATCTGGTTTGTTTTGTTGTTGGTTGTTTTCAGTTAATGGGTAAATCGTCCCCCATGTATTTTGAAACCCTTCGGCATTTATTGCCAGCCTTTGGCACCTTGGAGATGTCGTTTAAGGCCTAGAACTGACTCGTTGAGCTCTCAAGCCAATGAGAATTGGCAGGTCATTACACATATGATATATATTATGTTTATGTTTTCTTTTTTCTTCGGTAATTTCCATTTATAACATGCCTTTAGTGTTTCCATTATGGGTAAACATGATAATGTCATTACAGGAAGTACGGACTATTGCCCCCTCAATGTGATATGACTCGTTAATGCCATATGTGGGACGTATAAAGGATGTAGTTAATGATATTATATATGATATTATATATGAAATTATACTGGAATTATAATATACCTATGTATCATTATGTTGTAATTCCATTAAAATAAGAAATAAAAATGAAAGTAGCGTTCATGCGTACGTACGACTTACCGTCTCCATGAACGGTGCATTTCATTTCATACCTCCAAATGTTTTGTACTATTATAAATACATGTATATAATGGATATATATATATGATATATATGATATATAAATCATGAATATCATTCTTGATATAATGGAATATTAACCACATGGACAACTTGTAAATATAAGGTGTTCATTTTTGACTCAAGTACCAAATATCGACAAAACGACCATTATTAAATTGAATGGTTACACGATGTTTATAAAATTGTAATATTTGATACAAAAGGAATAATAACCATGAAAATGTTTCTTATGAAAGTATAAATTAACTTTAGTTTATTATTCAAGATATTAAAGAACGATCGAGTCAAGTCGGACAGGATGTAAGGGACTTCGTATCAATCTCCTTCCATTGAGGCATATTTAGTTTTATACATGATATTATTTTATAAGTTGTATAAACCCCTTTGACATTTGATTTCATTCAATGGGAATCTTTTTATATGAAAAGTTTTACTAAATGACAAAAGGAATGTTTTTTTAACGTAAGCGGTGACAATGATCTTTCCACCGCTGCCAGTATTATTTGATCTTTGGATTCCTTAACAAGACGTAATGTTTTTTTAAAAAGGAAAAATAAATACCATATACTCTTTTTACGTATTTTGGTATTGAAAATGATTTTGAGTATGGATTTATTATTTCAATATCTTAAAATTATATTTTGTTATTTCAATGTGGAAATGTTATCTTTACTTTATGCTTAAGTTCTGTGTCATGATCGTGTTATGGTTCTTGGGAATTATTTACGTATACGGGTGGTTCAATGGTAAACCTAGGGTGGGTGATACAATGATAGCTATCTAATGCATTGGGTAACATGACGGTGGTAAGCATGGATGTTTCTCCTAAGAGATTTAGTGAATATGCTGTGATGGGAATTCCAAAGTAACTCCCTATGTAACTGTGATAGCTAAAATGTAAGTATTTTATGTATACCACAATTTACCTTTATGATATATGATATCTATGTGTAATTATTAAATCTTATGATTTCATGAGGTAAGTAAAAGAGTTCATGTTTTGTATATATTTATGACCAAATGTTTTAATTATTTGTTTTATAACCCTTACTGAGCTTTTTATGCTCATCCCATGTTTTTAAATGTTTTCATAGGACTTAATGATGAATAGGGTCAAGGATGAGATCAATGAAAAGTCATGTTGTCTAAAAATTGGAACTAGACATGACTCTTTTTTTAAGAGTTTTTATTTTACAAAAAAATGGAAACTGTGTAGAAGTGTCTACCTTTTAATCTTTTGAGATGTAATAGTTATGTTCTAATTCTCTAAAACTCTAAACCTGAAAAGATCATCAATGTGAATAATTCGTTTAATTTAAGATTATGTAATGTTTAAGGCCGAGTCCTTATAGTTGGTATTTGAGGTCGGTTTAAATAACTTTAGGAGTTAGGGTATTGTTAAATTAATATCCATAAAGTAATTTATGTTAATATTGAAATCATATATCATTTACAGATTACCATGTTGCTTCGCCTAAGATATTTCTGTGTTCAGAATGGGTTTCCATAGAAAAAACAGGGCAGCTATGTTGGGATGACATCAGGAGGAAGAAAAGCATCCAAATCAACAACCTGAGATGGTTGGAATCAGAATTGAATGGTTTTTTGTAGTGATGGTGCAGTTGACTCAGGGTATAAATGGTGGTTGTATCCATGTATGAGATCATCTAGATCAACCACAAAGGAACATGTTAGTAGTGGAGAATTTCATGAGGAAACATCCACCATCATTCAGAGGATCATCCGATCCAGTGCTAGCAGAAGGGTGGATTTATGCACTAGAAAATATTTTTGATGTCATGGGTTGTTCAGAACATCAAAATGTTTGTCTTTTTGTTTACCGTTTTTAAGGTGAATCTTATCAGTGGTGGTCGATGGGGTAAAATATCAGGGATAGTGAGGATATTGATGCTCTTTATTGGGATGAATTCAAAGGAATGTTTCTTGAGAAATAATTTCCTAAGGTGGTATGTCTTTGGATGGAGAAAAATTCCTGGAATTGAGGTAGTAGGATGACTCAGTGGATGCTTATGAAGAAAAATTCACTCGACTGGAAAGGTATGCTCCAAATTTCATATGAGATCTTGATAATAAAATCAACAGTTTTTAATTAAGATTAAAGCCAAAGTATCGAAGGGATTTAGCTTCTCATGAGTTCAAAAGTTATGAAAAACTCTTTCATTGTGTGGAGAAGGTGAAAATAGAGTATGCCGATGATTGGGTAATCTTTTACAAACAACAGAATAAGAGGTCGAGGTGGCAGGAAAAAGGGAAGAACTCTTCATAAAAGTCTAATGTTAAGAAACATAAGTTTACACTTTGTGAAAATTGTGGTAAAAAGCATGCTGTGGAATGTATTTTGAATTTTGGTAAGAGATACCGATGTGCTAAAATGGGACATAAGGCTCGTAATTGCACTGAAAAAGATCCGGGTAATGGTAAGACAAAATCTGATTTAAAGTCAGTAAAATGTTTTAAGTGCAATGAAATGGGTCATTATGAAAATGTGTGTCCAACAAAGAACTCAACCGAAGGAAAGCAGCCAGACTACAAGAAGAAAGGGGTGGGGAAATCATTTGAAACTACTTTAGCGGATATAGGTCCATCTAATGAATTAGTATCAGGTACAATGTTTTTTTGTTCAGAATACGCCAATGTGTTGTTTGATTCGGGGCCTACACACTCTTTCATTTTTGATAATTTTTCTAGTAAATTTGGAATTCCATCTCAGTATATGAATATAGAACATATGGTAAAAACACCTGGAGAAAATGTTGATACAAAAAGAAAACATAAGAATGTTCATGTCCTTGTGTGCGGAAAGAATCTACCTGCAAGCCTTATTGTTTTTGCCTATAGTAGAGTTTGATGTTATTTTGGGTATGGATTGGATTTCTGTTTTTCATGCTAAGATTGACTGCAGAGCTAAAGAGGTTTCTTTTCATAATGATTTTCAGTTTGTGTACAAGAATGAACCCTTCATTTTGATAACATATTAGGAAGCTGAGAAACTAGTAAAAGATAGAAATGAATGTTTCCTTGCACATATTGTTGAAAATAAAGGAACTATTCAGATTAATAATGTTCTAGTGGTAAATCAGTACCTTGATGTTTTTCCTGATGAGTTTCCTAGTATTATACCTGATCGGGAACTTGAATTTACTGTTGACTTAGTTCCTGATGCTAATCCAATTTCAAAACCCCCTTATTGAATTACTGAAATTGAACTTTTAGAGTTAAAGAAGAAATTACAGGACTTATTAGATAAATGTTTCATTCGACCTAGAACATCACAATGGGGTGGTCCTGTATTGTTTGTTAAAAAGAAAGATGGTTCAATGAGACTTTTCATTGATTATAGGGCATTGAATAACATCACTATTAAGAATAAGTATCCTTTTCCTCATATCAATGATTTGTTTGATCAGCTCCAGGGAGCTCAGTATTTATCGAAGATTGACTTGAGGTCGGGGTACCATTAGTTGAAAGAAAATAATGTAGACATTCTGAAGATCGTGTTTCATACTAGATATATAAATTATGAATTTTTAGTTATGCCTTTTGGTTTAACCAATGCACCTGCTGTATTCATAGATCTTATGAATAGAATTCTCCGTGAATTTTTGGATAAGATTGTGGTTGTGTTCATTGAAGATATTTTGGTTTATTCCAAAAGCAATTAAGGACATGAAATTCATTTAAGGGTTGTCTTGCAAACCTTAAAAGAAAAGAAACTATTTGTTAAATTCAGAAATTGTGAGTTTTGGTTACAAAAAATTTCTTTCCTTGGTCACATTATATTAAAAAATGGCATAACTGTTGATCCTGATAAAACAAAAGTTGTTGAAGAATGGCCAAGACTCACAAATATAACCAAGATTTGTAGTTTTCTTGGTTTGGAAGGTTATTACCAGTGGTTTGCTGAAACTTTTGCATGGTTATGAAGTCCAATGACTAAGTTAGATTGAAAAGGTGTTAAGTTCATCTGGACAAAATAATGTGATGATTGTTTTTAGGAATTGAAAAGGAGATTAATGAATGCACTAGTTTGGAACTGCCATCCAGAAATGGTGAGTTTCTTATCTACAGTGATGCTTCATTGAAGGGATTGGGTTGTGTCCTAATGCAGAATGATCAGGTAATTGCTTATGATTCACATTATTTGAAACCTCACGAGTTAAATTAACCTACACATGATTTGTAATTAGCTGCTATTGTTTTTGATTTAAAAATTTGGAGGCATCATTTTTATGGAGTAAAATTTGAAATATAAATTGACCCTAGAAGTTTAAAGTATATATTCACTCAAAAATAATTGAACTTGAGATAGAGGAGATTTCTAGAATTAATCAAGGATTATGATTGCACGATCTATTACCATCTGGGAAAAGAAAATAAAGTGGATGATGCTTTGATTCAAAAAAGTAATGCTTCATTAACCATGTTATGTTTTGAACAAGATCCTTTGATTTTTGATTTGATAAACTTTGGCATAGAAGTTGTTGGTGTAGGAAATTATTCTTTTTTTTTCAGGCTTCAGTGAAATCATCTCTATCAGACAGAATAAAACAAGCACAGAAAGAAGAGAGTGAGTTGTAGAAAAAGGTAGTATTGGTTCAAAAGGTTATGTTTTCTGATTTTAACATTGATAATGATTGTGTTTTGAGATTTGTAAAGATATTATGTGTGCCTTTTGATTCACAGTTGAAGAATGAGTTTTTATGTGAAGCTTATAGTTCCCCGTTTTCAGTTCATCCTGGTAGTACTAAGATTTACAGAGATCTTCAGGATTATTACTAGTGGGATGGAATAAAAAGGGATATTGCTGATTTTACTGTGAAGTGTTTGACTTGTTAGCAGGTTAAAGAAGGGTGGTAGTTACCGAAAGGGATGCTTCAGCCTTTACCGGTGCCAGAGTGGAAATGGGAAAATATATCAATGGACTTTGTAGTTGGATTACCATAGACATCTTGAGGTAATAATGAAATCTGGGTTATTGATGATCGATTGACTAAATCTGCTCATTTCCTTCCAATTCGGTGTAACTCCCCGACCCCAGTTACCCAGAGTCGGTGCATTATTTTTATACATTGGCATGATTACAAGGAATCAAGTCCCAAAGGACCGATCAATTTAGCAGTCTTGGAAAATAGATTACATACATGAATGTTACATTACACTTTATAAAATACAATACAACATAAATAATCATTTATGAATGCCATTATTCCCTTGGCTTGACCCTGCATATCAATCATAATACACTTCTTGGAATCCTGGGAAAAATAAAACATATAAAGGGGTGAGCTCAGATTCTTAGTAAGGACAACAATATAGCGGAAACTTTCATAAATAAGCATAAACATTTAAGGAATTGTATAACTAAAACAAAAGCCTTTTAAACTTGAAATTCAGCATAATATGGAAAAAATAAAATGAAATAATTCCATTTACTTATTTAGATGGATATTCTACTAGTAGAATAATCACATGCAATATAAATAATCATGTTCATAATGATGTAATGCATAATGCTGAAATTTAATTTCTTTGTCAAGGCCTCGTGCCAAGACCTAGGGGCTAACTGTAACCGGAATCCAACCCGGAGAGCCTCTGTAACCGAACTCCAACCTGGAGTGCCTCTAATAACCGGACACCAACCCGGAGTGCCTCTAATAACCGGAAACCAACTCGGAGTGCCTCTAATAACCGGACACCAACCCGAAGTGCCTCTAATAACCGGACACCAACCCGGAGTGCCTCTAGTAATCGGACACCAACCCGGAGGGTCTGCTGTAACCGGACCCCAACCCGGAGGGCTTACTTTTTCCGGTCCCCAACCCGGAATATACTAGTCCAACACATTCAACTAAGAAGAGGATAAAATATAACGTAAACAATCGTATTAAAACTAACATATGAAATGTCAAAACATTAATCATAAACCATTAATGGAATAAAAATAACTCATCCAAAGTCAAACATATCACAAAACCTTAAATAAAATATGGATGATTTGTATCATAATAAATCAACTTGAAAAAAGTGTAAAATTTATCAAAGGATGTTGACATAGATGAAATCAAAACTATTTGAGAGAAATATCTCTTTTTTAAATCATTTAAAAGTCACATAATTATAGCGAAAACCATTATTTTGAAGATATCTTCATAAGCTTGTGAGGGAAGCTTCAAAGGTGTAATAATGGAGGATAATAACCACACCCGCATTATAAGCTAAAAAAAGACATTCTTTCCTTAATTTTGTCGGAAAGGTTAAAAAGTAACTTGTTTCGAAAATAACGGAATGATTCCTTTCAAAACATATAATGTCAAATAAGGGTAAAAATGACTTTAACCCATTGTATATTAGATAGTAAAAATGTTTTGAAAGACATTTTTAAGAAACATGGATTTGGATGATAAAGAGGTCCCAGTACATAATTACGTATAAACAACCTCAGATAATGAAGAGATTGTGAAATAAACCCTTACCAATTTGGTAACCATAGGAAACATACACCCCATGAAAGAGGTATCATATAATGAATATGTAAATACACATACATTAAAGTGTATTAAACAAAGAATACAATTATGGGTAGTAAATACACCACACAAAAGGTAATAGTGGCAATATGGCATGAATCTCATGAGAATAAGGAGTGGGATGAAAACCCCTTACATTGCACTTTCCTTTAGTTGAGGGTATGTTTAGCCTCCTGTATGAAGACTATATTATGTCTTTAAATTATAAAATAAACATATTAATATTTATGATATCATACATTATTCATTTATGACTTTATACTACCCATTTAATAATAATTTCCATGTTATATTAATATTTCGGGTAATAATCGCTTTCTTTATCGTACGTGTTTTAACTTGTTACTCTTGATTGTATCACTTAGATAATGATTTAAATACATCCAGAATATAAAACATGATTTGTTTATCATATATATTTAGAATATAAAAATTTATAATAGACGTATATATGAAATGGAAAACACCGTTTATGGAGACGGTAGTCCGTACGTACGCATAAACACTATTTTCGTTTTCATATAGTATTGAACGGAAGTAAGTGAATAAGATATATGTAAGTAAGTAAATACTTATATATATAAATATATATATCTCTAATAGAATTATTATTTAATATATTACATACTTACTAGTAATATATATTTTTATAAACATCGATTAATGGTGAGCTTGGAAATGAATCTCATCGCGTCGTGGAGACGGTAATCCGTACATATGCACGAGCGAAAATATAATTCTTTTGATATTAATATAATATATAATTGGATGGTATATAATATATACATAATCCTTATCATGTTATATTTATTATTTAAATCAAATACACATCATTATTATTCCCATCCAAATAATAATTTATTGAATAACAATTACACCACGACGTGGAGACGGTAAGCCGTGTGTACGCACTTATGGTGACATGTCATTCAAAGGGTGGATAGAATAATGAATTTGGTTTTAACATAATTATAATAACATCACATTATATAGAATATACTGGTGTTATTATTTCAGAATGGAAAAAAAATAAAAAGGAAGTGGAAGAAGAAAGGAACTTGAAAGAGGGTGGTGAAATCATTACCTCTTCTTCGGGTTCTTCCTTTTTATTTGATCAAAAGGGCTCCATAGGTTAGATTTATAATCAATATAAGGCATCTAGGATTAAGGGAGGATATTTTAGAGGGTATTTGGGCAGGGGTTGGCTGAGAAAAATGGATTAGAAGGTGTGAATTAGAGAGAAGGGGGAGTTCCCTTTTATAAGAGGGGTGAGGGGAACCTAAGGAAAACCTTAAAATATTATTTTATAATGAATTCATATTTAGTTTATAATGGCTCAAAAGTTGATTATTTAAAGTCGATGGTGGGGATAGGTCTAAAAACACTCAACCAATAGGTTTTAGACAAGTTTAGGTTACCATTTTAACCTTATCATTTAGATTTAACTCTTAGTTAAATAATTTAACTTTTACCGTGTGTTCTTGTATTCTTACACTATATGGTTCATAAACATACTATATACTGACAATCAAACCAAAATTGGTACATTAATGTCATATATATCATTATATAAGTTTTTTTTACGAACTTTAGATTTTTTGGACCATTATATCAATTAATAATATAATATTTGTTTTAAAAACTATTTTATGTCAATTTTGACACTATTTGGTATTTGTTTTTTGTTAAAATAATACAAACATGATTACTTCAAAAACAATACATTGAATTAATCCTAACATGTCATATTCACATAGAAAATTCTTGGATGTTATAAAAACGTTGAAATTATATTTATTTTAATATTTATAATACCATTTATTTGATTATTTGATGAATAAGGTAATTACTACATCATCATTTTGTCATAAATAAATTGATTTATATAATGTCTAAAAATTATAAATAAAATACCATGATTTATGAAATCTTCTTAGCTTTCTAATTAATATTTATAATATAATCTATATTCTAAAAAACCTATATTAATAATTATTTAGTTATTTAACTTTGATTTTTACTCTTTTATCTTTTCTTTGAATTAAATAATAATAAATGTCCTCATCTAATCCAAGTGGAACTAAATGATAATATTTTATTTCTAAGTTTGTTTTTGGTTGAGAAAAACTTGTCCAATAGAATTAGTACTTGTGTGAGTGTCATATTATTATAATTTTACCCTTAATTACCCTATTTACTTTTAACTGTGGTAAATAAATGTAAAAAAGTTACTATTCACAAAAAATTATTTTCATCTCATTGAACCACATTTTACTCCTTGATATTAACTGTTTGTCATGGATTTTTGAAATTCAGCTCACAGAAGAGGTAAAATTTTGTTTTATGTGAATTTGCAAAAGCTCCTAAGAGGTGGGTAAAAGACGGTGAAAAGTTCAATAAAATTTTTATGTACCTAAAATTATTATAAACTAACTCCAATGAATTACATTGAAATTATATAGGTATTATGTATCTATTTTGACATTAAATAATTTAAATAAAATAAATAAATATTTAAATAAAAATTCGGTATTAAACTATAACTCAGTGTTTTTCACTATTCATCAAAAATTAAAAGTTTTCAGAAAAATACCAAAACTTTACCCTAAGATAATTTTGATATTACAAATTCAATAATGAAGTCTATTTTACAAAATTAAAAACATAGAAGTTTCATTTATTAATTTAAAATTAATTCCTGCTGTCAAAACAGAAAGCATGTTTTTAAGAAACAATAACTATCAAAAGATTGACACTTGTTTATATCCGGTTTAAATGTGAAATTATGTCCAATGACCAACATTGGACTAAATTTTAAAAATATATTATAAATATAATTTAAAAGCACTCAAATTCATAATATATCACTATTATTTATTTCGATTAAAAAAGTTGTTTTTAATTAAAATTTAGTAATTTTCACTATTTATCAAAATATGAAAGTTATCAGAAAAGTACCAAAAATTCACCCTAAGCTAATTTCAATATTCTGAATCCAAAAATGAAGTCCATTTTGAAAGATAAAATGTATAAAATTTCAAAACGTGGGTATTACAATTCATAATGGCTAGTTTGATTGGTTGTGATGTGTGTTAGAACTCGAAGTTGTGTAAAACACACACTACTGTATTATTCAAAGAGAATCGTACCGTGGAAGTTTGGGGTGTTACATTCTCCCCTACTTCAATAAATTTCAGCCTCGCAATTTATGCTTGGTATTGGAAACTTGGGGTTGACATTTCAAAATATCTTAGTTGAAATCCCACATTGAAAAATGGATTAATGATGCCTCTATTTTAAATAAAGAGTGGTAAGTATGGAGGTTACCGAAAATAACACATACTAGGGTTCCATGTAGGAAAATATGGATATGGAATAGAAATATAACCATCAATATCTGATGGAGAGTGGTAGAGAAGATGGCTATGAAAAGGCCAATAATCCCAAAGCCATAAATTTGTAATGATCTAAGGTACCATCTCAGACAACATTTTTGTTCTAAGTTACTTTTCTTAATGTTGAGGAATTTATTTATGAGATTGGATAAGATCATAAGGAGATATACTTACTTTATAATTAGTGTTTTATCCATTAATAAATTTCTACCGCAAACCCATCTTTCACTATAAAACATTATACACCTCAAAAATACTCTATTTATCCTAATCGTATGGGGTTCCAAATATAATGAATGTATAATTCACATATCAAACCCATTAAAAAAAGAAACTACATTATACAATCAAGGGACTTCACATAGTCTATTGGTAGGAAATAAATCCCAATCGCACTACGGTTGTGGGTTTGATTCCCACGGATTTTTCCGACGCGACGGGTTGTCAGACGGTCTGCGTGTTGTCATTTTATAAAAATCCATAAATAACCTTTCAAACTTAATCCATTCCATCCTTTTGACCTATCCAAAATAATACTATCCAAACTCACAGTCCAAAATTTATAAGGATGTTAAACACAATGAAGATCCTTTTTGCCATGTAATAACATGTGAACACCTTCACCATGTATTATTTTAAAACATGGTAACATCCTGAATTACCATAAAACATTATTGATTACATTCATGCTCCCTTATTCTTTATAGAATACTGGATATACTCCTTATATAAAAAATGTTGTAAACTCCAACGATGAAAAATCGTTAATCCGCTTCAAGGTACTCAAGAATATCCAATATAATTTACCCAAATCAACCATATCTTATTCCAAAATCAGTACCTCAATATTAAGACCATATTAAGGTTTATCTTTCCTTAAACAATGTAATTTCCAAAAAATTTAACTCACTGTAGAGTCACTTTTCTTAGTACCATAAAATCTCAAATCCTCAATTAAATAGTACTACAGTACAATCCTTATTTATTTCTAGAACATCATTGATACATCACTTAAATGCAATAATTCCAAAATAATGACATAAGAACACTAGTCATTCCTCTTAATTTGTGGTAGTATCATAACTTGATTATTATCCAATAGAATCATTTGTGGCATAGTCTTATGACTGGGACATTGGTTCACGTAGTGTCCAAACTCCTTGCAGATGAAGCATTGTACATTTGAAACCTTTTTCTTACACTTCCAGTCATGTAATTAGTGTCCTTTTTCTCCACACTTATAACATACTATCATTCCCTTCAAGCATTTTACACGGTGATTCTTTCTACAGTTATCACATATGGGAAAATACTTATTTACCTTCTTCCCTTTATCTTTCCTTCTCTCTATCATTCTTTTCTTCTATGGTTTCCCTTCAAAGCCATAGGACTCTGAGAATTCTATACTTATATTATCAACACATGATACTATTTCTTCATATGATGATAATACGTGGGAGACTATTTCCCTTCTAAATTCTGGCTTAGTACCATGAAATCTATGATCCTTCTTACTTTTTGGATCATGTGTATTGCTGGAGTTATCATTCCTTCTACTGGGCACCATTTCTAAACAATGGTATACAGTAGATTAGTTTTTTGAATAGCAATACCTAATCCCAAACTTCTAAAACACTTAACATAAATTAAAAAGTTTATGGATATAATCCATAATCATAAAAATGTTTTCTTTGAGTAAGTATATACTCATAATTCCTTCATAATGGTTTGTAAAAAAATTAGAATTATCCTAAGCATATCCCCCCGGGAGTGTCGTAACCAAGAGTGCAGCAAGGCCCGTTGTCGTGCACCAGTTCTCGTCTGAGTGTAGCTAAAAGCGGTGTTTTCAGGTTTTACCCCTTGGTAAATCTATGCCAGAGCCACCACTACCAGCTCGTATCCAAACATGGATGTATTTCTTGGAAAACTCACAAAATCACTATAATACTAAAATTATAGGAAGTTCTTCTATACTAATCCTCCAATTCTATCTTAGGGCGGTGTGCTCTAATCAGATTTTATCTAAATCTACATTCCAAGGTAATTGCTAAATTTCCTCTGATACTAACTGTAATGCTCCGACCCCAGTTACCTAGAGTCGGTGAATTATTTTAATACATTGGAATGATTACAAGGAATCAAGTCCTGAAGGACTGACCGATTTAGCAGTCTTGGAAAATAGATTACATACATGAATATTACATTAAACTTTATAAAATACAAAACAACATAAAGAATCCTTTATAAATGCCATTATTCCCTTGGCTTAACCCTGCATATCAATCACAATACACTTCTTGGAATCCTGGGAAAAATAAAACATAGAAAGGTGTGAGCTCAGATGCTCAGTAAGGATAAAAATATAGCAAAAACTTTCATAAATAAGCATAAACATTTAAGGAAACTTATAACTAAAACAAAAGCCTTTTAAACATGAACTTCAGCATAATATGGAAAAAATAAAATGAAATAATGACATTTACTTATTCACATGGGTATTCTACAAGTCGAATAATCACATGCAATATCAATAACCACTTTCATAATGATGGAATGCATAATGCTGAACTTTAATTTCTTTGTCAAGGCCTCATGCCAATACCTAGGGAATAACTGTAACTGGAACCCATCCCGGAGAGCCTCTGTAACCGGACTCCAGCCCGAAGTTCCTCTAATAACCGGACACCAACCCGGAGTGCCTCTAATAACCGGACACCAATTCGGAGTGCCTCTAATAACCGGTCACCAACCTGGAGTGCCTCTAATAACCGGACACTAACCCGGAGTGCCTCTAATAACTGGACACCAACCCGGAGGGTCTGCTATAACCGGACCCCAACCCGGAGGGCTTACTTTTACTGGTCCCCAACCCGGAACATTCTAGTCCAACACATTCATCTTAAGAAGAGGATGAAATATAACATAAACATTCGTATTAAAACTAACATACGAAATGTCAAAACTTTAATCATAAACCATTAATGTCATATAAATAAATCATCCATAGTCAAACATATCACAAAACCTTAAATACAATATGGATGATTTGTATCATAATAAATCAACTTGAAACAAGTGTAAAATTTAACAAAGGATGTTGACATAGATGAAATCAAAACTATTTGAGAGAAATATATCTTTTTTTTAAATCATTTAAAAGTCACATAATTATAGATAAAAACATTATTTTAAAAATATATTTACAAGATTTTTAGGGAAGCTTCAATGGTGTAATAATGGTGGAGAATAACCGCATCCACTGTATATGTTAAAAAAATACATTCTTACCTTAATATTGTCGAAAAGGATAAAAAGTAACTTGTTTCGAAAACAACGGAAAGATTCCTTTCAAAACATATAAAGTAAAATAAGGGTATATATAAATTTAACCCATTGTCTATTAAATAGTAAAAATATTTTGAAAGACATTTTTAAGAAACATGGATGTCGATGATAAAGAGGTCCTAGTAGATAATTACGTATAAACAACCTCAGATAATGAAGAGTTTGTGAAATAAACCCTTACCAATTTGGTAACATACGAAACATACACCCCATGAAAGAGGTATCATAAAATGAATATGTAAATACATATAAATTAAACTATATTACACAAAGAATACAATTATGGGCAGTACATACACCACACAAAAGGTAATAGTGGCAATATGGCATGTATCTCACGAGAATTAGGAGTGAGATGAAAACCCCTTACATTGAACTTTCCTTTAGTCGAGGGAACGTTTACCCCTTGTATGAAGAATATAGTATGTTATTACATTATACCAGAACCATAATAATATTTATGATATCATACATTATTCATTTGTGACTTTATACACACCATTTAATAATAATTTCCATGTTATATTAATATTTCGGGTAATAATCGCTTTCTTTATCGTACGTGTTTTAACTTGTTACTCTTGATTGTATCACATTGATCATGATTTAAATACTTCAAAAATATAAATAAAGATTTATTTATAATATATATTTTAAATATAAATATTTATAATAGACATATATATGAAATGGAAAACACCGTTTATGGAGACGTTAGTCCGTACGTACGCTTAAACGCTGTTTCCGTTTTCATATAGTATTGAACAGAAGTAAGTGAATAAGATATATGTAAGTACATAAATACTTATATATATAAATATATTTATTTCTCCAGTAGAATTATTATGTTGAATATTACATTCTTATTATTAATATATATTTTTATAAACATCGATGAATGGTGAACTTGGAAATGAATCTCATCGCGTCGTGAAGACGATAATCCGTATGTACGCACGAGAAAAAATATCATTCTTTTGATATTAATATAATATATAATTGGATGGTATATAATATATACAATATCCTTATCATGTTATATTTATTATTTACATCAAATACACATCATTATTATACCCATCCAAATAATAATGTATTGAATAACAATTACCCCATGACGTGGAGACGGTAAGCCGTACGTACGCATGTATGGTGACATGTCATTCAAAGGGTGGATAGAATAATGAGTTTGGTTGTACCATAATTATTATAACATAACATTATATAGAATATATTGGAGTTATTATTTTAGAATGGAAACAACAAAGAAAAAGAAGTGGAAGAAGAAAGGAAATTGAAAGAGGGTGGTGAAATCATTACCTCTGCTTCGGGTTCTTCCTTTTGATTTGATCAAAAGGGCTCCTTAAGTTGGATTTCTGATCAAACTAAGGTATCTAGGATGAAGGGAGGATACTTTAGAGGGTATTTGGGTAGGGTTTGGATGAGAAAAATGGCTTAGAAGGTGTGAATTAGAGAGAAGGGGGAGTGCCCTTTTATAAGAGGGGTGAGGGGCACCTTATGAAAAAGTTAAAATATTATTTTATAATAAATTAATTTTCGGTTTATAATGGATCCAAAGTTGACTATATAAAGTATAAGGTGGGGATAGGTCAAAAATAACTCAACCAATAGGTTTTAGGCAAGTTTAGGTTACCATTTTAACCTTATCATTTAGATTTAACTCTAAGTTAAATAATTTAACTTTTACCGTGTCTTCTTGTATTCTTACACAATATGGTTAATAAACTTACTATATACTGCCAATAGAACCACAATTGGTTTTTAGTGTCCTATATATTATTATATAAGTCTTTTGGCCAAACCTTATATTTTTAGGACCATTATATCAATTAATAATATAATATTTGTTTTAAAAACTATTTTATGTCAATTTGACACTATTTGGTATTTGCTTTTTTCATAAAATAATAACAAGAATACTTCAAAAAATACATTGAATCAATCCTAACATTTCATATTCACCTTGAAAATTCGTGTATGTCATAAAAACTTTGAGATTAAATTTATTTTAATATTTATAATACTAGTTATTTGATTCTTTCATTAATAAGGTAATTGCTGCATCATCATTTTGTCATAAATAAATTTATTCATATAATGTCTAAAAATTATAAATAAAATACCATTATTTATGAAATCTTTATAGATTTCTAATGAATATTTATAATCAAATTTATATTATGAATAACCCTATATTAAAAATGTTTTGGATATTAAACTTTGATTTTAACTCTTTTAACTCTTCTATGAATTAAATAATAATAAATGTCCTAATATAATCCAAGTGGACCTAAATGATGTTATTTTTTTTCCTATGGTTGTATTTGGTCGAGATAAACTTGTCCAATAGAATTAGGACATGTGTGAGTGTAATATTAATATCATTTTTACCCTTAATTACCGTATTTACTTTTGACCGTGGTAAATAAAAGTAAAAAGTTACTATTTACCAAATGTTATTTTCTTCTTATTGAACCACATTTTACAGATTGATATTAACCATGTCTCTCAGAGTTTAAAAATTCAGCTCATAGAAGCGGTAAAATTAAGTTTTATGTGAATTTGCAAAAGCTCCTAGAAGGTGGGTAAAAAACGGTGAAAAGTTCAAATAAAATTTTTATATACCTAAAATTATTATAAACCAACTCCAATGAATTACATTGAACTTATATAGGTATTATGTATCTATTTTGACATTAATTAATTTAAATAAAATAAATAATTATTTAAATAAAAATTCGGTATTAAACTATAACTTAGTGTTTTCACTATTCATCAAAAATTAAAAATTTTCAGAAAAATACCAAAAATTTACCCTAAGCTAATTTTGATATTACGAATTCAATAATGAAGTCTATTTTACCAAATTAAAAACATTTAACTTTCATTTATTAATTTAAAATTAATTCCCGCTGTCAAAACAAAAAGCATGTTTTTAAGAAACAATAACTATCAAAAGATTGACACTTTTTTTATGTCCGGTTTAAATTTGAAATTATGTTCAATGACCAAAACTAGATTAAATTGTAAAAATATATTCTAAATATAATTTAAAACCACTCAAATTCATAATTTATCACTATTAATTATTTTTATTAAAAAAGTTTTTAATTAAAATTTAGTAATTTTCATTATTCATCAAAATATGAAAGTTATTAGAAAAGTACCAAAAATTCACGCTATTCTAATTTCGATATTCAGAATACAAAAATGAAGTTAATTTTGAAAGATAAAATGTATAAAATTTCAAAAAGTGGGTATTACTTTTCATAATGGCTAGTTTGATTGGTTGTGGTGTGTGTTAGAACTCGAAGTTGCGTACAACACACGCTACTGTATTATTCATAGAGAAGCGTACCGTGGAAGCTTGGCATGTTAAATTCGGGATACATTGTCTCTAGATCAAATTTATCGATTGTATGTTAAGAGATAGTCAGGTTCCATGGAGTTCCCCTCTCTATTGTATCTGATCGTGATCCCAGGTTTACTTCTAACTTTTGGAAAGGCTTTCAGAAGTCATTGGGTACTGAATTAAATTTTAGTACAACTTTTCATCCTCAATCATATGGGTAGTTAGAATGAACAATTCAGAACATGGAGGATATGCTATGTTCTTTTTCACTGGATTATCAGGGAAGTTGGGACCAACATCTTTTTTGGTTGAATTTTCATATAATAAAATTTTTCATTCAAGTATACAGATGGATCCATTTGAGGCATTATATGGAAAGCATTGTCGAACTCTAGCTTTAGCAGGTGAAAGGAAGCTGATGGAACCAGAATTGGTAGAAGAGATGGTAGATAAAGTTCAGTTGATTCAGAAGCACATGAGAACAGCTTAGAGAAGACAGAAAAGATATGAAGATAACCAGAGGAAGGATCCTTCTTTTGAGGTAGGTGATCATATCTTTCTCAAAGTATCTCCATGGAATACTGGGATGCGTTTTTTTATGAAGGGAAAATTGAGTTCGAGGTTCATTGTACCTTATGAAATTCTAGAGAAAGTTGGATCATTTGCGTATATAGTGGATTTACCTCCAAGTTTATCCCAGGTACACAATGTTTTTCATGTTTCGATGTTGAGAAAGTATATTCCGGATCCATCTCATGTTTTGAGCCTAGAGGTAGTTTGGTTGAAAGAGAAAATCTCTTATGAAGAACAACCAGTTCAGATTCTTGACTATAGAGAGCAGGTGTTGTGGAATAAAGTAATTCACTAGGTAAAGGTTTTGTGGAAAAACCATATGGTTGAAGATGCAATGTGGGAATCTGAAAATGCTATGAGGGATAAATACCCCCATTAATTTGATAAGTGAATAAAATTTGGAGGACACAATTTCAAAAAGGGGGGAAGGATGTAACATCCCATGTAAATGAAGAATAATACATATTTTAAAATTAGTAATATTTGTGAATTAAATATTAATTTTATTTTAAAGTGGTTTCTATGTTCGATAGCGTACCGGATACACAACAACGGGTTTCTTTGGAATCTTACATTGCACACTAATAATATAATATTATTATTTTAAATGGAAGTTAACTCTGAGAGGCTGTATTGGCAGGAATGAAAAAAACTAACTAAAATGTGATTATACATGTTTGTTAAATGTATTCATATTTATCCAATAAAAAGCTCAAGGCTTGACATGTGAATGAATCTAATTTTAAGCATAATTTACATTAAAAGGTAACTTTACCACCTTTTAATGGTGACCCCTATTTAAATATAGATTTGGTCACTTTAATACATTTTAATTGACCAAATAAAATCTTTATTTAGAATGGGGACATCAAAATTTACTTTGTGTAAATTTTTGGGATTTTTCTGATAAAGTTCATTTTAATGAATAGTTAAAATATTGTATTTTAATTAAAAAGTGCCTTTTAATATACATTATTTATATGGTTTTAATATCTTTTGAATTGGATTTAAAGTGTAATTATAATATCTTTTTACCATGTAATCCAATTTTGGTCATTGGAATTAAGTTCACTTTGAAATTGGACGTAAACAAGTATCAATCTTTTGATAGTTATTGTTTCTTAAAAACATGCTATTTGTTTTAACAACGGGAATTAATTTTAAAATTAATTTATAACAATTTTATATTTTGAATTTGGAAAGAGAAAAATCATTTTTTAATTTAAAATATCAAATATATCTTAGGCTGAATATTTGGTATTTTTCTGAAAAACATCAATTTTTGATGAATAATGAAACCACTTAGTAGAAGTTAAAAAACTGACTTTTTCATTTAAATGAAATTTTACCACTTAAGTAAAATTGAATTTAAAAAATCCAAAATACATTGTTTTTATTAGGTAGTAAAATTTGGTTCAATAAGATGAAAATAATTTTTGGTGAATAGTAACTTTTGACTTTTATTTACCGCGGTTAAAGGGAAATAAGGTAATTCAAGGTAAAAAGAATATTATAATAATTCACAATTATCTTAACACTTGTCCAAACCTTATTGGATGAGTCATGACCGACCATGGGAATCTTTGGGACGATTTTGGGACCCCATGAAGCCACTTATGAATGATAATGACACTTTAGATTAATTAATTTAATGTAAAGGAAAAAAGACATAAACAAAAATCTTTTTGTAAATTAATTTTTATATGGTGTGATATAAGTAATATTTTTGCCTATAAATATTAATTGTAAATATAAAACGCTTCCCTACATCATGGTATTTGTTTTATAATTTTTAGACATCAAATAATTTAAATTATTTATGACACAATAATGTTGCAGTATTTACGTCATTAATAAATGATTTAAATAAATAAGATTATAAGGATTACAATATTATCCAAAACATGTCCAATTCTAATTGTATTATTTTATTTCGAATATCAGTTATCTTATCTTAAACTTTAATGATTTTTGGACCTTTTTAAACCGAAGATATGTTTATAATAAAATAATGTTTTCACACTTTCCTAAAAGAGCGTCTCCTCTCCCTAATAAAAGGAGACCACTTATATCCAATTCCACACACCTCTCAACCATTTTGGCTCACCCAAACTATTCCCAATTAATCTCCCTACATCCCTCTACTCCTCTTAAGAGCCTTACCTTATGCAGAAGGCACTTCAAGAAGTCCTTTGGTTTAAACAAAAGGGAGTTACCCAAATTAAATGTAATGATTTCTCTTAAATCATTTTCTTTTATTTTACTTCTCCAACCCCTAAACTCTTTTTATTACTATATTTTGTAAAAACACCAGTATCCTCAATATAATAGGATGTTGTTATGATATGGATTCGATCTACACTTACACACACCTCCAACTAATTGATGAAGAACATAATGTTTCTGTGGATGGAAAACTAACGCCTCACGAAATGATGATTGTTCGATTATCTCCTACCGCTTCTCATGGTGGCCATTATGATGGAACTATATTTATATATGATATATATTATGTTTATGTTTTCTTTAGGCATCTATAATTTCCATTTATAGCATGTCTTTATGGTTTCCATTATGGGTAAACGTGATAATCTCATTAGAGGAAGTGCAGACTACCACCCCCTCAAAGTGATATGACTCGTTAATGCCATATGTGGGATGTATAAAGTATGGAGTTAATGATATTATATATGATATTATATATGAAATTATAATGGAATTATAATATTCCTATATTTCATTACGTTTTAATTTCATTAAAATAAGAAATAGAAATGAAAGTAGCGTTCATGCGTACGTACGACTTACCGTCTCCATGAACGGTGCATTTCATTTCTTACCTCAAAATGTTATGTACTATTATAAATACATGTATATACTAGATATATATTATATATATGACATCTAAATCATGAATAAAATTTTGTATATAATGGAATATTAACCACATGGACAACTTGTAAATATAAGGTGTTCATTTGTTACTCAAGTACCAAATATCGACAAAACGACCATTATTAAATTAAATGATTACATAATGTTTATAAAATTGTAATAAGTGATATAAAAGGAATAATAAACATGAAAAAGGTTCTTAATAAAGTATAAATTAACTTCAGTTTATTATTCAGGAGATTAAAGAGCGATCGAGTCAAGTCAGACATGAGGTAAGGGACTTCGTATCAATCTCCTTTCATTAGGGAATATTTAGTTTTATACACGACATTATTTTATAAGGTTTATAAACACCTTTAAATTTTCATTTCATTCAAATGGAATCTTTTTATACGAAGCGTTTTACTAAACGAGGAAAGGAATATTTTTTAATGGAAGTGGTACAATGACCTTTCTGCCACCGCCAGTATTATTTGATCTTTGTCTTCCTTAACAAGCCGTAATGTTTTTTTAAAAAAGGAAAAAATAAATACCATATACTCTTTTTACGTATTTTGGTATTGAAAATGATTTTGAGAATGGATTTATTATTTCAATATCTTGAAATTATATTTTTTTAATGCAATGTTGAAATGTAATCTTTCCTTTATGCTTATGTTATGTGTTATGATCATGTTATGGTTCATGGGCATTATTTATGTAAACGGTTGGTTCTGTGGTAAACCTAGGGAGGGTGAGCCCAAGATAGCTCTCCAATACATTGGGTAATGTGACGGAGTTAAACGTGGATGTTTCTTTTAAGAGACTTATGGAATATATTCTGATGGGTATTCTAATGTAACTCCCTTTGTAGTTGTGATAGCTACAATGTAAGTATGTTATGGATACCACAAGTTACCTTTATGATATATTATTTCTATGTGTCCTTCATAAATCTTATGATTTCATGAGTTAAGTAAAAGAGTTCCTGTTTTTTATGTATTTATGAACAAATGTTTTCATTCTTTGTTTTATAATTATTACTGAGCATTTTATGCTCATCCCATGTTCTGAAATGTTTTCACAGGACTTCAAGATGAATAGGGTCAAGGATTGGATCAACGAAAAGTCATGATGTCTAAAACATGGAACTAGACCTGAATCTTTTTTTAAGAGTTTTTATTTTTTGAAAAAAATGGAAACTGTGTAGAGGTGTCTACTTTGTAATCTTTTGATATGTAATAGTTATGTCCTAATTCTCTAAAACACTAAACCTGAAAAGATCCTCAATGTGAATTATTCATTTAATTCAAGATTATGTAATGTTTAAGGCCGAGTCATTATACTTTTACTCCAAGAGTCATTTTAATTCAATAATTTATTTCCGTTAGTCATGTAGTATTTTTTTGATCCCTATGAAAATGAACGAATTATCTACCTTTTCGTTTAATCATTATACAACCAGGTCTGATGTGTCCAACATTATTACATTCATAGCATGTGACTTACCAATCATTCATATTGGTATTATACATTTTCTTATATATGAATTGGAAATATTTAATTCCAACAATCATGTTCATCCTTCAAGAGAGAATGGATAACACATTTTTTAAATGATCAAATTTACTTGAGTTTGATAGTATCATAACATTATATGTCTTCATTTACATAACAACATTATCAGGAGTCTTGGATTTCATCTTATTTTTGGTTGTAATAAAATTGAAACGTCCATTCTTCTTCATTGGATTTTTTATATAACTTTAATCTATTCTCGTGTTGGAAGATAGTTCCAAATAATTCATCTAGAGTTACATTTGTGACTGTCCTTGATTCATCCATTTCATTTCAATTTGATTCTCATTATTTAGGCATGATATCTATAATATTATCTACATGAATCTAATCATCTAATCTTTTCTCTCTTATTGACTATAGGTTGTTTACAATATTCAATAATCTATGTTGAACATTTTTTATAGGTACTCCATATGGAAAAACAAAAACATCATAATCTTCTATAAGCATGGCTCTTGTATGCTCAATAACATTAGAAGTACCAAAATATATAATTTACATCTTATTCCATATATTGTTGTCTTATTCATATGATGATATCTTGATGTTTAAGTTTTTGGTTATTGAACAAAGTAATTTATTGTGTACCATATAGTAAAGCTGATATTTTGGATTTTCTTGGTTAGTTAGATGTTATGATTTCTATGTTAGGAATTTTATAATCTCTAGTGAGAATTAAAAAATATCAACAACAATACTGATAAGAAAATCCTTTATTTTGTCTCTCTAGTATTCAGAGTCATTACCATTAAAATAGGTGGTATTGTAGGATTCAAATTGTTTATTGGTCCAACAATAAAACATGTGATATTTAGAATCATACAAAAATTGTTTTTTTACATTACACCTTAGTGTAGAATAATATTTATAAACAAAAAATTTATAAAATAAATATAACTAAAATTAAAAATTAACATTAGAAAATATATGAGCTGTGGAAACCTATTATAATACCAAATTTTGGATTAAAATATGAATGTATATGGCACAATAAAATAGGAGGCGTGGATTTTAGGATTACAAATATTTGATTTTAATCTTAAGGAAATATTTTTTTTATCAAGCTTAAAGAAATCAGATTCAAAAAACCCCCTTTTGTAAGGTTAATGAAAAACACATTTGGTTCGATAAATATGATTATCAAAATGAAATATTCACCTAGGTATACATAAAAAGAATTATACCGTAAAGCATATATAATATTATGTCATAGTTAATATAAAAGTGAATGTATTAGAAACACATTCTTAATTTGACCAATTGCAATGGAAATTTAATGTACAAGTAAAATAATACTATTATTTTAAACCAAAGATTGGGGTTTCTAAAAACATTGGATGAAGGTACCTTGATTTATACTTTCAAGAAAGTATTTCTTTCCCACATTAGGGTAATCCCTCAATCCACAAAAGATCAGATGTAGATTCTGTATTTCTATACCCTAAAGGAGTCAATTAAGTAGGTAATTGAAACCTTTTCCTTCCTTTATCTAGAAGCCCTAAATTAAGCAGGTAATCATCACATTTTTCTTCCAAAATCTTGAATAACTTGACCATAATAAGCAATGGTCGGTGTAACACAATGAAAAACAAATATTATTGATGATTTCAATTATGTTGAACAAGCTGTTGACAATATAATCACTTCAAGGATTTCACAAATAGAAACTTTTGAAGTTCATTCTCAAATACTGATCTCCAAAAGTTGTGTGATCATTCAAATGATCCTGTATTTTTTTGAGATATCCACAATGGACAAAATGAACTCTAATGGTTGGATTTTTTCTAATGTATCAGAGGGTCCTGTACAGCTGGTACATACAACGGTCAAAATAACAAATTATGTGACATTATTTTTCTGAAGGGAAAAATATTATGAGAAATATTATTATGTCATATATATTAATCCTATTATAGGAATAAAAAATTATATTAATTTATTAGATTATAGTATAATTAATAATTGGATTCTAAGAAATTATGTGAATCATATTTGAGGAACTACGTAAATCTGATTCGAAAATATAGGCAAATCAGATTTAAGGAATGTAAATTGGATTTAAAATTTTGAACCAATCATATTAGAGGAATAAAACTTGAACAATTTTTTAGCGAATCATAATTCCGAGGGTGTAAATCAGTTTTGTGATTCTGAGTGAATAGGAATTGATTAAGTAGAGAGAATCAAATTTGAAAAATTGTGGATATTTGGATATAAGGATGTGTAGAAATAAGATTTGTCAAACTTACGAGAATATGATTTACGAAACATGGATAATAATATTTGAAAATCTACGATATTTGGTATTGAGAAACACAGTAAATCAGCTTCACAATTTTGTGTGAATTAGAATTAAGAAATTGTAGGATTGCGATTATAAGTATTGATCCTATTTTCATCGATAATAATATCTTATTCAGTATTAAGAGAATTTTTTGTGGTTTGAATTAGTTTGAAAACATTATTAACGATATCAAAGATCAAGATTCCAAATATTTTCAAACTAGCCTGAAAATCCTTTAAAGAAACATACAAAGAGAATATATTTTTAAAGAATGTTTTTGTGATTTCCAAGACATAACAAAATTGGAATAGTTATAATGAATATTTTACTCAATCAGTTTCATTTTATAATTGTAGGGGAGGGACATTATTGGGGTGTCTTTATGTATTAAATTAATATAAATTATATTTTATTTGAAAATGATTCTAACTTTCCATAATTAAAATATTGGATTAGTATTATTGAAATTAATCTCAGAAAATAGTTTTTTTAAATGTTTTCATTGTTTTTCCACCCTTATCATTTATTTTTAACCACAAATTTTCCTTGTTGTAAATTACCATAATATTAATACTTCCTGCCATTTAAGGGTTAATAATGATACAATATAACGACAGAATAATAATTAATGATCCATGGTTTCTATTTAAAACTATATAACATTTATTTTTCTGAATATAAGATGTTTTGGAATTTGAGATAAATAAACAAAATATTATTAACAATAAAATAAAATTAAAATCAATTATTTATGTATTAATTTAATTTAACATTTAAAATTACATGATGATAATGTAATTCAAATAAAAATATTAAAATCATTTAAAATATTTCATATTTATATAATGTAATTGTGGAACACAAAAAGGCAGTCAAATAATACTCTTTCGACTTAATTATCATTTTTCAATTTGTTTATTTCTTGAACATGCGTTGTGTCAGTTTTTTCATAAGATTTGAAGGAAATTATTCCTCAACAAAAATTAAAAAAAATACCAGTGTGAATAAAAATAGATTTAAACTTAATAATTATAAATAACATATAATCCTTTTATCCTTACATGAAACATTTATGGATAACAAAACAATGAGAATGAAATTTGTAAATTTCTTTACATAAAATAATATGAAGGGTAAAAATCAAGATAAAATGGTAAAAAAGGAAACATATAAGACTTTTTTTATGATTGGGATTACTTATATTCATAAAATGAGATTAATAAAAGTGTTTTGTTTTTTATTTAGTACTTGATTAGACACTCAATGGGGATAATATTCATTGTTAATTTATATAATATTCAAGTGCATTATTATTCATAAACACCATTTTGATGCATTTTACACTTTTAACATAATTTCACATTATGATTGTAATTCCTTCTTAAAATGCACTATTATGTGGTACATTTTTTAACATAATTTAATGTACCCAATGATTCATCTTATTTTAAGGAATGTAATTATACATATTTCAATTTGATATTTTGGGAAATTTATCTGCACTTAAATATGAACATGTTTCATTCAGGGATCAATGGAGAATTCATGGAAGAAGATGGGGATATTTTGTGATTAAAGGAAACAATTCTGGAGAAGTTAGATTGGACACCATCCCACTGATGCGAATGTGGGGCACAACATACAGGCCCAATGAATCCCAAATTTCATGGGATGATATATGACATGTATATGAAAAAATCACTTTTCTGTATCCAATGCTAATTTGGCATCCATGGTGGTCATTAAGGCGTCCCAATTTGGAGATAAAATTCTGGGCCAGATTACACGACCCAAGAAAATCCTACCTATATGATCATATCTCAGAATACACAACTTCAAATCGGCCCAAATTTTTCAGGCTGTTTGAAGACATACGGGGATACATTTTGTTATTATATGGCCCACTATTCTACAACCATCTATAAGGTCTTACAAGCATGTCTTTTCAGTGGATGAAAGCTGGCGGCCACCTCGGGTCAATTGTGGAAAAGTCCAAGTTCCACAAGATTTCCACCACCGTAGGCCTACCATTATAAATTGGGATGCTTTGTACTGTTGAAGGCTCGACCCAAGGCTCCCAAAATGACTATTTAAGGTAGTGGTGTTGGAGGAGTTTTTCATCTTTGGTGCTTTGTTCAATTGTAATGTTATACTGCGATTTTGTTGTCTCAAGTTTGTATTTCACATGTATGTTTTTCTATTCACTTTAGTTTCTTCATAAAAGATCATATTTTCCTCTTATTCTGTTGTTCTTAAAATCAATTTGTTACTATTGATTCAAGGTGTGAATTTATTCACACCAAACCTTGTGAAATTATTCACACAATTGTGGGGTGATCATTTTCTTTTTATTGTTTTCTTTACTTCTTCAATTCCTCACTCTTGAGTCTACTTCCCACTTCCATTGAAACCATAGCATCAATGGAGGGCTAACCCACTTAGGGGTTGATCCACCGGAGTATCAAGGGGATGGATTGGATGTTATTTATCACCCCATTAATGACTAATCACTTCTTTAATTGAGATTTTTATTTGATGATTTATAAACTCTATAATCCTTGTTGAATTTAAGGCCACAAACTTCAAGTGCTAATACAAACCTTTACCTTGAAGTGCTCAAAACATTGATACTTGAAGTGTATACATGATTTGTATTAAAGGGTGGAGGTATTAAACCAGTGAGTGATGATGTTGTTTTATCTTCTTAAATGAACTCATCTCAAATATAAGAAATTGAAATCATTGAAAAGGAAAAACATCCAATCCACCCCAAGTGATAACCTAGGATCAACTCAATATTTTAAATTAAATTCACTTAAGTCTCTTAGATTTAATTTAAAACCATCATAAATCAATACAAGTTTGCCACTTCATAGCCAAAAACAATCCAATGAATGTACGTGTCTGTAGGTTACTTCTTAGGTCTCTGAGGATTCAATAACCCAAGCTAAACTACAAGGAACGTTCTACCTTCATCTCTTGGGTAAATTTGAGCGTGAATAAAACTTTGGTGCCGTTTATGGGGACCTAAGTAAGTTATCTTAGACACTAGAATCCTTTTATCACCCCAATTTTCTATTCTCATCCCCTATTTCACTTCAATGGAAATCCCTGTTGAACAAACCCAAACATGGGGAACCTCACCCTACTTTGACTACCCCACACTAGTTATGATGTACAATGACCATCCTATTTTATACTAGTGGGATAACCAACAAATTATTGAGACACAATGTTTTAACTCATATTCTCTACAAAACATTCCAACATAATATGAGTTCCAATCCCAACAAGGCCAATCTGAGCATCCACCTATGGAATTACAACAACATAGTTATCCTCCTGGAATAGACCATCTGTATCAACCCATTACCCATCATGATACACGTCCATTACTTGAAAAACTATGTCAACAAATGGAGAAAATGAATTTTTAGGTTTCATCTTTGAGATTAGAACTAAAAAAGCAGTAAAACTTACGAGTAACACATGCCTATACCAACTGCCCCTTTCATAACCTCATGTGAAGTGTCTAGTTTCCCACAAACTACGCATGAATTTACCAAAGAGACAAACTTTAGATTTTGGATAGATGAAAAGGATAAATGAATTGTTGGTGGGTGTTTAAATCAAGAGGAAACTGATTTTATATATTCACAAGAGGGAAATTTTACATCATGGATTGAGTCTAATCAATATAACTCCATTAATGATTTTTCAAAAATACAAATCACTAAACCATTAAGAGAAATCACAAACATTGAGTCCATACCCATTCCAGAAACTGATCTTTCCAATTTTTTGGTTGCATCTTCTATTCAAAAGGAACCAATTCTGTTGAGAAATTTTGAAAATCAAATTGAGTTTGATTCAAAGTCCCAACCTATGTTTGAAAGTGTTAGCCTACCTGAACTTGAACTAAAGGACTTTCCATCCACCCTCAAGTTTCCAATCATTGGGGATAACTAAAAACTTCCAATTTTCAAAATTTCTTATCTTGAAACCAATAAAGAGGTAACGATTCTTAATGTCTTTGTAAAGACTAAAAAAGAAATTGAATCCACCATTTCTGATATTTCTTGGATTTACCCACTCATTTTAGAAAATTGGGTTTTACATGACACAAATTATAAACAAAGAATCAATATAAATAAAGTATAAGTGGATAAATATGGGGTCCTTAAAATTTTGAAAGTTAGTATTGGGTAATTTAAGGGGTTAGGTCGAGATAGTGACATTAAACCAAAGCACTTCACGGGAGGAAACCTATGATTTTCATCTTTGCGAAACATTTTTTTAAATAGGATTAATGAATCATTTTGATATTTAAAAAAAATACAGTTGACCTGTTCTTCCATTATGAGCATGGATGGGTATGAAATTGATGTACCATATTCATCTGTGTCACGTGGTGTGATCCTTGAGTAATACCTTACCCAGAAATCTAAAAAGAAGATAATGTATCATCAGTTTATTTTATTTTATGTGTTTGTAGGTTAAAATAAAAATAAAAAAATAAAAATAAAAATATAATAATAATAATAATAATAAGGCCACATCGTAGGTCGTGGGGCAAACCCCGTCACAACCGGCGAATCCATGGGGATTCGAACCCGAGACCGAAGGGAGACAGGGACACGTGCTTACCACTGACCTACGACTTTTTGTGCTTACTTATTCTATAATTTTTATATATATACTTATATTTTACTTTCTTTATTATATAAATATATATATATTGTTTTTTTCCTTTCTTTTTTCCTTTTTCTAATAGGGAACTCTACAAGTGACATGGATATCCAAGGACTAAATTGGAGAAATAGTAACTTCAACTTCAACCACCCGGTGACTTCATTCCATGATCCTTATATTTCAATTTCCTTTTTGAAATTCCCTTACCTTCCTCTAATCCTTCTAAATTTTCATTTCTTCAAACACTGGGGACAATGTTATTTTATGTTGGGGGGAGATAAAATTTAAAAAATGATTTTGTGTAAAAAAAATGAATGATTTGAAAAAAAAACGTGTGTAAATGGAATAAAAAATTCCTTTAACTTTGAACATGGTAATACAAATTTCACTCTTTGAATCTAAATATCAAATAATTTAGCATGCCCCAATTCTAATTTTAATCCCTGTATAATTTCACGAGCATTGATTTTGGAAAGTGTGGCTGTCTAATGTGATATTTCATGGTTTATATTTTAATCGAAATAAAAGAAAATCACAAGGCACGTCCTTTGGTTAGTGGGGTATTAGTTTGAGTTCCTGGGGTCCCCCAAATAAATAACATAGGTTTGGTGATCATTTCAGTTTTAATATGGGTATTCAAAAATATAAGAAAACAATAAATTTGTGCATAGAGCAATGAAATGACCTAATGTGTGGCTTTCGACACTTGGGGATCGTGACTCCATAGTTGTCTAGCCCAGAGTTAGTAATTTTATCTCTATTTTTGGTAATTTGAATTTGTTTTTGACTGAGTTAACTTGAGATGATGCCCTAGTATTTGGGCTCCACTTGGTGCCCTAAGGTCTTTGAGCCTGGGAGTCATCAGTAAAGTCTCGCTACAGGGGTTGACTCTTTTGAGTGCAATTTCAATTACCCTGGAAAAATTGGAAAAAAATACAAAATAAAATAAAATATAAAAAAAATTCAATTCTCATCTTAATATAGATATTTGATTCCACCTAGTTCTTTTGTCATTTCCCCCTTGAATAAAAATGAACCCCCATGTCTATTTTGATACACAACACATCCTCATACTTAATTGATATTGGATGGAATATGGAAATGAATTTGAACAATGGAATGGGCTTGGGATTGTAATCTTCTTATGAAACTATATTGTATTAAAATATTTTGATGGGTTTCATGATTGTTTGGTATAAGGGTTTTTGGTGATCATTGTTTATTAAAATGTTTTTGGAAAAGGGTATTCGAATTTCATGTTGTTGAGATATATTTTGCTCTGGACTAGAAAAACTCAAGTTGGGGGTGTGATAAGACACTAAATGAGGATAATATTCATTGTTAATTTATATAATATTCATGTTCTATATTATTCATAAGCACCATTTTAGTGCATTTTACACTTTGAACATCATTTCACATTATGATTGTAATTCCTTCTTAAAATGCACTATTATGTGGTACATTTTTTAACATCATTTAAAGTACCCAATGATTCATCTAATTTTAAGGAATGTAATTATCCATATTTAAATTATATATTTTGGTAAATTTATCTACACTTAAATATGAACATGTTTCATTCAGCGATTAATGGAGAATTCATGGCAGATGGGGATATTTTGTGATAAAAGGAAACAATTCGGGAGAAGTTAGATTGGACACCAGTCCACTGATGCGAATGTGGGGCACAACATACAGGCCTAATGAATCCTGAATTTCGTGGGATTATATAGGAAATGTATAGGAACAAATCAATTTTTAGTATCTAATGCTAATTCGGCTTCTATGGTGGTCATTAAGGCGTCCCAATTTGGAGATAAAATTCTTGGCCATATTCTGTGGCCCAGAAAAAATCCTACCTATATGATTATATCTCGGAATCCACATCTCCAAATGGGCCCAAATTTTACAGGAGGTTATCAGATATCTGGGGTTCCATTTTGTTCTTCTATGTCCCACTCTGATTCTGCCATCAAGAAGGTCTTTGAAGCGTGTCTATTCGGTGGCTGAAAGATGGATGCCTCCTCGGGTCAAGTGTGGAAAAGTCCAAGTTCCACAAGCTTTCCACCACCCTAGGCCTACCATAATAATGTGGGATGCTTTGTACTATTGGAGGCTCGACCAAAGGATAAAAAAATTCCTATTAAAGGCAGTGGTGTTGGAAGAGTTTTTCATCTTTGGTGCTTTGTTCAATTGTAATGTTGTGTTGCGATTTTGCTGTCTCAAGTTTGTCTTTCACATGTAAGTTGTTCAATTCACTTTAGTTTCATAATAAAAGCTCTTCTTTTCCACTTATTCTGTTGTTCTTCATATCACAATGATACCTTTGATTCAAGGTGTGAATTTATTCACACCAAACCCTATGAAATTATTCATATAACGGTGGAGTGACCATTTTCTTTTTATTGTTTTCTTTACTTCTTCAATTCCTCTCTCATGAGTCTACTTCCTGCTTCCATTGAAACCATAGCATCAATGGAGGGATAACCCACTTATGGGGTGACCCAAGAGAGTAGAAAGGGGCTGTATTGGATGTTATTTATCACCCCATTAATGTCTAATCACTTCTTTAATTGAGATTTTTATTGAATGATTTTTAAACTCCATCATCCTTGTTGAATTTAAGGCCACACACTTCAAGTGATAATATGAACCTTTACCTTTAAGTGCTCAAAACTTTGATCCTTGAAGTGTATATTTGATTAGTATTAAAGGGTTTAGGTATTAAACCAGTAAGTGATGATGTTGTTTTATCTTCTTAAATGAACCCATTTCAAATGTAAGAAATTGAAATCATTGAAAAGGAAATACGTCTAATCCACCCCAAGTGATAACCTAGGTTCAACTCACTCTTTTAAAATAAATTCACTTAAGTCTCTTAGAGTTAATTTAAAACCATCTTAAATCAACCCAAGTAGGCCACTTCATAGACAGAAACAATCCATAGAATGTGTGTGTTTGTAGGTTACTTCATAGGTCTCTGAGGATTCGATAACCCAAGCTAAACTACAATGATCGTTCTACCTTCATCTCTTGGGTAAATTTGTGCGTGAATCAGTACTTATCATTTTATTTTTCACCATTATTATCCATTTTACCCCTTTACCTTGGTAAAACAATCAGTAATGTTACTATTGATAATGTCCAAAAAATAATAGTGAAATATTTAAAAAATTTATGTCCCCATATCAAAAATATGGAATTAATTTTTCAGGAATCAATTCATAAAACTTTCATAAATTACATGTAATATAATTGCATAAAATATAATGAAAACTATTTTTTAGAAAAATTATTTTTAAACCCAAAACTATACTGATACCAAAATAAGGTATAACAATGAATCAAATGAAGTAAATTTTATTATATATAAATAAATATTACTTTTTTTTGCTTTATGATCAAACTTAAAGTATAATAATACATTTTAATGAAATGAATATGACATTTTTACAAAAAGTGGTATTTTCCAAAATTCACTAAGAAAATCAATCCTTTTAGAAAGATACCAAATGTTAACATAAAGATAACATTGAAATCATGATATATAAAATTACATCATTTTTATCAAATAATATTTCTACATGTTATTGATATTTACTATAATTATATTTTCATAAAATTAAATAAAAACCATTTTTTGAAGATGACATGTTTTGGAGAAATAAAATGGATTTAAAAAAAATAAGTGTTTATTTATTAATAATTAATGAATCTATTTATATTGAGTATGATACTTATGTATATTTTATAAATTACATAATAATATACATACCCTCCATTTTGATGGTTATGTTATTACGAATAAATATCAATAATAATATTTTGGGTTTTGGTTCATCTCAGTGCTGTGTGTTTTTTATGATATAAAAAATAATGTTCTTTTAAATACTCGTGGTTTTAAATACCCCACAGAAATATATTATGAACATAAATTTTTATCTTTTTCTTCATAATGAAGGTATTTCCTTTTGAAACTTACTTGGTGGAAACAAAAAAATGTAATAAGGGTTAATAAAACATCCCCTTAAAATGAGGGAAAGGGAAGTGTGAATGTCACCTTAAAAATATGTCTTCAAATAGGATAACATCAGTGGGAAGGGGAAATATAGAAATATATGAGAAAACTATTTACCATGTTCTGATAAAGAGTGATACAAAATATATCCATCAGAATGTTAAACATAAAAAAATCTATGATCACTTATAAGATAATTGATTTCTTAGTTTCCAAAGTAAATGGATACATATTTTTTACGGTGATTTTCCTATAGTTATGGAATTTTATCTCTAGAAAAATACATTTAAAAAATAATCTTACTTTATTCCAACCCATTTTATCAGAAAACTCATCCTTTGGTTATAACTCGATCAATTTCCACTTCATTTATATTTCTATAAAATGGGTATTTGAGATTAATTTTTTAATGCATAATGTAGTTTTAATGAATCATAAGATCCATACATCAATATTTTGGCCTATAAATATGTAATAAAAATAAATTTCTTATCATAGGTTATCCAATATTACAAATCATACTTTATCCTCACAAAAACATACCCAACATTAAACTTAATCAATTCCATAAGTTTACAACCTTAAAACGCCTACAAAATATTATCAATAATATTCAAAACCCAATAATTTTATAAAACATTTATCTATAGAAAACATAATGTAGTACAGAATATTGAATTTAAAAAACATCAATAACTTGATCAAATATACTAATAACATAAATCACCACTAACTTTATCAATATTTCATATATTCCATATATTCAAATAATTCTGTAAAAATAAATCATAAATTACTAGGTCATCAAATAACTAACAAATTTCAAGGTGCCCAAAATTATCCAATTAACTTTAGCAGTGCCAATATTATGAATAACAAAACATTATTAACTCAACATCATGGATATATAAGGTTCATCTTTCTTTTATTCACTTGTTATTCAATCATAACACTTAACCAAAATAATAATATTTTTATTGATATTAGTACCATTCAATATATGATTTCAAATCCATAAAGAATAATATTGTAGTAAAACCCTTATATATTTCATGACTCTAATAACCAATATATTTTTGGTATTATTCCTTGATTAAAATACACAAGAACATTAATCATTCTGCTTTAGATATACTAATACCGAAGTATTTACCTTCTCCCTATGACTTATTATATACGTTCTATTAGTTCCTACAGAACACATTTAAATAATTCCCCATATCGTAACCATTAAAGAAAAATATATTTATTTGTTCATTATTTTACTTATTATAATTAGCTAGATGACTATTATCTCCACACTTGTAACAAACACCCATTCCCTTTGTGCTTTTTTTGAGATATTCATTCCTATAATTTTATCATAAGGAAAATTGATTCATTACATTCTACTTCTTAAATGTATTACCTTTTTGTTGGTGCCCAACCAATCACTACATATCTTGATTACCATTAAAGACATATATTCTATAAATTTCATTCTCCATCTAAATGGAACATGATACTATATCATCACATGATTAATTTTTTTTAAAAAATAATTACCTTTAGAGGCTCATCATAATCCCATCAAATAAAAGGTGAATATATCTTATTAGGATTACATATTTAGTTTGAGGTATTCCTGGATAATATTGTAATGTGGGTATCATACATTTTCATACCTTCTTCTTCTTTATGAATTAAGGTGATTAAATTATTCCCTATTTCAACCTATAATTCTCGAAGGGTGTATTTATAAAATAAAATAACCATAAATATTATCCCTTATATATTATTTATATCATTATCCTCTTAGAAATCTTAAATAGTGACCAACATTGACCGACATCTCCATTTATAAAATAAACTGCAGTAATTTGCATGTCACATTCATTAAATCTGAAATCATGGAATATCATTTCAAGATATTTAATCTTTCGGACAACTAAAAATGTATTTTCACCTCCAAAAAATGATTTTGAATTTTATCACATTATGTGATCCAACATAGCTGAATCACAATGTGGGATACATGTTTTGAAACTATAAAAATGTTATTTTTTAAAGCCTCAATCACATTACCTAACATATCCATGATCTAATATATTCCAACATGAGATATATTGGTTTTATTAGTTGAGAAATCCCTACATTTTTTATAGGTATTTAATCCCTTTCTTATGTTATCATCCATCATAAAATAAGGGGACAAACATAGTTAGCACATAATCAATAGGAATATTGATCCATAAAATAAAAAAACTATAATGGTAAAAGTTCATTATTACTATAATGATTTATCATAATTATCATGTTAACTATGTTTTTTTAATATATTGTTCCCAAAGATTCAATTAAAATTTCTCTGATAAAAATTATAACAACTCCAACTCTAATAGCCCAAAGATAGTGTATTATTTATTACATTGGAATTATATAAATGTAATCACATCCAAAATTATTGAATTGTTTATTAGTCTTTAATAATTCGGATCATAAATTATTCCCACATCACATTTTAAATATAAAATATTTATAATAAAAACATTTTTAGATCCATGATATTATTCAAAATACCCTTTTTCATATCAAGGGGTAAAATAACAGGGTGAGTTTAATTGCTTATAAATGGTTATATAAAATGGATACTATCATGACTTAATAAATAATATTTAATATTAAAATGTAAATAATTGTAAAAAAAATCCATTTAACCACTAACTTGATCATAAACTGAATATGTGGATAATATGAATGTGGTAATCCCAAGGATAACAGTAACAATATTCTCAATGAAAGAATTGCTAAATATTAGATTCTGAGATCTTAAAATCCATGGTATAAATATCATCTATTCCATTTAACTATACCATTTAAAAATATGTGTATGCATACAACCAAAAAAAATTTATTTCTAGATTATTGATTTGTCTCATGGGAATTTTTGATACATCAAGGGGATATATAAATCCAGACCCACCCATCACTTCATGTTTAAGGAATTCCTCATATATTAGATGATTTATTTATTTCATGAAAAATATTACATAACAAAAAATATCCATATTGAATAAATAATACATATAAATCAAAAATTCAACAGTCAGTTAAATAATTTTAATCTCTAACACCACATGTAGATATTCTATGTTGTTTTGGAAATAAACATATCCATTATACAATGAATATAGATATTTATGAGGAATTTAAAATACAATGATCATAAAGAAGTGAATGTTTCAAAGTAAAACATCATAATTATATATATCTAGTGGTGAATAATTATAATATAAGGTTTTTTCAGTTATTAATAAATGATCAATAAAAATATCATGAAAAACCTTTTTTATGAAAATATACATATCACATAGAAATACGACATTAAAAACTAAAAATCTCAAAAAACGGAAAAAATTTTATTTGAAAATATCCTTGTAAACATGAAAACATTATTAAAAAAATTGAACATTCATAATTATGGGTAATTCCATTTATGTCATATATGTTATAAAAACATTTCTTTAACATTTGTTTTAATAAAATTACATTATTCAGAAAATGAAAAGAAGATTAATTTTTAACCATTTTGAAAAACGTTAAACATGGTTGAGAATGTATTTTGAGAGATCATTTTATATTTAAAAATAATAATTTTTTTTTGAAGAAAATATAAAAATGTTTTAAAAATATAATCGATCAAATGGAAAATAAGATTAGTTTTTTAAAACATTTCATTACTGGATTAATGTTACAAAGCAAGGAAATGTTGTATGAAAATATGGAAAAAAAGTAAAAACAAAACATTAATTTAAAATTAATCATCATTCTTAAATATATATTCATCTAAAATAACTTTAATGGGTAGTATATAAACTACATAAAAATATATAGGTGCATAATACCAAATGTGCATCAATTGATTTGAAATTGAGACAAAATCCCTTGCCTCAAGTTCAATGTGATTCATAAGTGATTTAAAAAAAATTATAATAAATTTATATTTATTATAACTTAATAAAATAACCACATACTTATATATAATTTAATATATGATATATTTATAAAATTTTACCACCTTTTGGTATACAATAATTTTACAATTATTAATATTTTACATGTTAACTACTTCATTTTTCATATATGTTTTGATTTGGTTTTTTTGGTCTTTATACTTTTATAATTATTATATCATATACAAAATGTTATTCATGTTATGAATATAATATATATTGAATATATAGACATTTATATTCATCCATTAAATTATAAATAGAAACATGATTTACACCGTTTATGGAGACGGTAGGCCATACATATGAATGAACATCATTTTCACTTTTTGACAAATGGAAAAAATAATGGTTAATAATATACAATAATTAATGAATCATTATTAAATCATAAATATCAAATATATCCATTAAATCCATCATTATTACAATCCATGTAAAACATAAATGATAAATGACTCACATCACATCGTAGATGTGGTAGTCTACACGAATGCACAAGTGACGTTATCATTTACCAACAGATAAAAAGGTAAGAAGGTTTATATGATATTATAATTGTAATATCATTTTTATTTTTCAAATAGTATATAAAATTTTTAATCCTCTCTTTATAACTATCAATGGGAAATATTAATAAAAAAGATTTACACCACTACGTAGAGATGGTAAGCCCTATGTATGCAAGAGCGATGTTTTTTATTTTCATACGATTAAAAAGATATGCAATATTTTTTTCCAATAAAAATAGTAATATATCAGTATATATATGTGAATTTATTAATTATATTTGGATGATTACAATATTATAATAGGAATTATAATAAGAAATAAAAATGAAGGAATCCATAATCACAATTACCACTTCTTTAGTAGACCTTCCAAAGAAATATTTTTAAGGGACCAAGTTTAGGTATTTGGTAATGAAAATAATCTGTAGTAATTAAATGAGGATGTTGAGAAGATATGTGGATAGATTTTGGTCTATCTATATAGATCATAGTGGTTTGAATCATTATGATAAGCATTTTACATTTATAAGAGAAGAGATGAGAATTCTTTGAAATTAAATTGAATTAAATTAATATAAATTCAATTTTATGTACAATTTTATTTCTCATCCCAGATTACTAGATAAAAATAACTGAAATGGAGAAAAAAATTCCTCATGTGGACATCCCCCTGCCTTAAAGGACGCTGACTAAATGCAAGGGCCAATATGAGGATGGCGGGGAGGTTATACCCTCCTAGGCAGAGTGTGGCACAAAAGAATCATAATGAAAAATAAACTACTAAAGCACAATAAATAAATAACTATCTAAATATGAAATTACATAATATATCATCAATAAATAGGTATAAATTATATCCAATTTATTGTACAAAAATTATATCATGAGATGCTGCTATACAAAAAGGGTTGGTATATGGGAAAAAATAGCAGTCCAATATATAGTACAACCACATCAAAAAGACCAAAACAATTTGTAATAGCATTTCAATCCTAAGCTCCATCATAAGCTCCAAACTTATATTCTATAATAAAATTAATCATCTATTATTGGGATATTTAAGTTATCCCTACTAGTATTCATGATGTTTTCCTCAGTACTAAAGGATAACCAGAACAGTGTGTGAGATATACCTTGTAGGACATCACCAATTATGTCTATAAAAGATCAATTTTGTTCATAAAAACCTAAATAATATGTGGGTAAAAGTGCAATAAAAAATTTTAATTAAAAATTATTTCAACCTTTAACCGACCATAAGATATTATAAGAAGTATATAAATGATAAATAATTGTATATCAATTGAAATACATAGTTATGACCTAAAACAAAAGTATTAGGCAACTAGTACATACACTAAATAACCATATATTAGATCCAAGCGGGCTAGTATAAAGAGATAATGACCAGGGAATCCTTTTCAATTCCATGAAGGCAATCCATTGAAAAGTAGGTTTAATGTCAACCAATATCAGCCAATAATCAAGGGACCATTTCCATGTTGTCCTCTTCAAGTCAATGAAGATCAAATAGAATGAACATGGTAATGACTTGGGTGGTTCCCAAGGGGAATTTCTTAGTATGTCCAAGAAATCCAAATCAAAAGTAATAATATGAGGCATCGAATATGTAATTTTTAAATGGTTGTTCATTTCTAGACAGTATCACCCATAATCTAGGTGATTTACATAATATATCATGGGTTTATATTAGTGATCATCCCCTTTAATCAATTACATTCAACGAATAATGGAAGGGTTCAAGGGTCTGTGTTATTGTTAATTACCTTATCAATTTAATTTAAAATAAAAATTTCATTTTATATTACACGTATAAGATACCATGGAGATGGAAATTTTATTTTTCATGAATTTAATGAATGACTTTATTGTATCATTGAAGGCATTAATGTTCTTGTTAGCATCCAAGCTCATTTTCTAATGAATTTTCCATATTCAATTATTTAATTATTTCACTTGTAATTGATAATGATAACCATTTTAATTCCTATTTCAATTCACTAATTAGATACATAATAATGAATAAGCCATGGGATCATCCATTTCTTCCATAATACCCATTTAAATCCACTTCATTACTTTTTAATTTATTAATTACATGTTCCTAAACACGGTACCAAAACATTAACAATTAAATGAATTTATATTCATCACCCACAAATAAATGTAGATTTTAAATCACAATGTGGGTAGTGTAATCATGATTAATAAAATAAACCCACCTCATGGGTTCTTCAGTTTGATGTTTAAAAAATCAAACCAAGAATATAATTGTAATAATCTGTCTAAATTATGGTATAAACAACCCATTTAATGGTCAATATATTTAATGAGAAACAATTGAAATGCATGGCGTGCTATTCTTTGACACAAGATATAAAAAACATGAACTTTTATAGCAAAGTTATAGACCACCTACCAAAGGTAGGTAGTACTCTCCTTAGTAGTTATCATCCTTTAACTATGTATAGAATAGGATAAATTGAATAAATAGATGAATATCCTGAAAATAGGGAAAATTAGCTTTCATAGATTTATAATTTCATATGGAGAGATAAAAAGGAAAAGAATATATTGGATTCTAATTATTACTAAGATAGATTGAATGTTACTGATAATGATCGAATAAGATAATGTATGAAGAAGTAATCTCTAATACAAGGTGAGGGAAGATGAGGGTTTTCTCGATGGACACTAGTGTATAAAAGATGGTTATATTTTTGTTAAATTAGTGGGTTCAACCATTTTTAGTGGGTTTTGAAATATTCATGACCTGAGTGGATTTTAAATTATGAAAAAATTAACTTTTCCTTTTATCCCATCAATAACTAGTTCACATCATGAAAATGATTTTTGAAATGAGTATAATTTATGGACTATATAAAATTCTTGTAGTATATCCAGATCAAATCATGTCATGAATTTCATTCACATCATTAATTTCAATCACATCATTAATTTCAATCACATCATTAATTTCACTCACATCCAAAATTATTTATGTACATAGACTCCATCCCCATACAAACATTATTCCCAAAAGTAATCTCATAGACCTTAAGGATTGGTTACAGAGGTATATGACAAAATGAAAAAATTTCTGAGGATTTACTTATATTTAAAAGAATATGTACCTCTTATAAAAGTCAAGGCGATAAAACCACCTCTCCATAAAACAATTCATACTTGATTTCCCCTTTTTATAGGTTTTTAAATTCATCTAAAAATAATTCCATACACTAATCACATACATCACCCTCTCTTTCCTTGGTGTCATATTATACACGATTTTTGTTCCATAGTACCCATACTAGTGGAACTAACCTAAATCTGATAGATTATTTGATCTGATCCATGATACATATTGGATTCACATTAAAGGATGAATCTGCCTAAAACTAAGAATCATCATGATATATAATATGATAAGGGTGTAAATTATAATATCTAATATGAGATATAAGAATGATGCTTTTCATGGATATGATCCTTAAATTTAACTGCAACTGATAGGTCGCCATCCAAATTATCTCAAAAATCATTAATGCATTGATATAATGTGGAAAAGTTTACCATATCTATGAATCCATATATGTGACTATATTTGTGAAATACATTCGAAAACCCAATCCTCCACCTATAACTATATAGGCTTGCAGCAACGATTAGTGTATGAATTCTTCCACGACTAGGATGTATCCATATGCTTCATGATAAAATAACCCACTCTAATGACTCTTGAATGAGAAGATGTCATAATAGAATTTCCTATCATTCCAATAACCATCACATAGGAGAATGAAATGGCCAAATAGATAATTCTTGATAAGGATCCATCTGTAAAGTGGCTTAGATGCTGTTATTTTAAGTGAACAGAGAGTGTGGTAAGTGTTTCTACCAAAACCTATTAAGTCTCCGAGTCATTCTAGAAGAATTTCCTCTTAAGCCTATATCACATTCTCAAGATTACCATTAGTCTATGGGTGGTATGTTTTACCCAAATGTACCAATAAACCATGTTTCTCCTACAACCCATAGCATAACTATGATATTAAAAGAGCATTATTGTTTGATATGATAGTACATGGAACTCTATGAATTCGTATGATCTATCTAACATATATAATTCGAAGATAATTCATTTAAAATGTATTTATGATTTGTAGGATGTGAGAAACCTTATTAAATATATCCATGATCACTAATAATATGTCACAACCTCAAGGGGACCAAGGTAATCCCATAATAAAATCTATAGGGAAATCATCCCATTTTAACATAGAAAATGAAAAATAACTATAAATTTCTAATTGGATATTGGTTTTCTTCCTTCACATGTTGATAGGTGGAATATAAAGTAATGAAACCAACTACATCCCTTTTCATACTAGGAAATAAATAGTAGAGCCATACATTCTAGTACATCTTCGTAATGACAGTATGTAAATCCCAAAAAGAGGAATGAAACAATCACATAAATTCATCACATATATTTATAGGAACTCTTATGAATAAATGAATTTAAAAGGCCTCAGCCTCATCAATTATCCAACATGGTTTTTGATCCCCACTTTAAACAATCTAACCTAAGAAAACCCCTAGGAGTTAGAAATTTTTATCATCTTAACTCCATCTAGAAATGAAAGGGTCACAAATAAATATGAGAGAATAGGCTACCCTTGATGGTCCAAAAGCACAAAATAAATCCAAGAAAAAGGGTCATTGACTACCACATACTACTTTCTTCCCAAACTACCTATTTCTTATTCTAATTAAATAGAGAATCAACATGAGAATTTCTAATACCAGGTGTTTAGGAATCCAAAGATTCAAACTATTATATGTATTCAACCCATCTCATCATCATGAGAATTATGTCACACCATGTAAATATATACCTGATGATTTTATGGATTATGGAACGAAAAAACATTCTCTTAGTAAGTAATATCAGCAACAATAAAAGTAATAAACCACAGTTTTTATCTTGAGATCATGGTTTAGGTAACACCACTCATGTCCCCTCAACTGGTGAGATCCATACAATATAACCCGATCTCCATATATCAGTATAACTCCATGCCTGGTGCCTGGTGAATCAATGTAAATTGTATATCATTTAATGGGATGAAGTAAAATAATGTTAGGAACTATAATAACCCTTCCTTTAAACAATTAATATAATTTATCATGAACTTTATACCACATCAATTTCACTCCATTATTATTTAATCCCATAAAAGGTGTTACTCTGTAATGCACCAACCCTAGTTTCCTAGAGACGATGAATTGTATTATTAAATTATTATGATTACAAAAAATAGTTATCTCGATGGGTTGAATATTTTAGTATTTTTGGATGACTAGATATATAGATAAGTTCAAAATTACCCCTTGAATTGAAATAAAAGATATAAATTCCATTGTGAACATATAAAAATCATAGATTATCCCTACAATCTATTCATAATATACTTCATCGCATCCTAGAGAAAAATAAAAAAAGAAAGGGGTGAGATCAGGTGCTTAGTAAGGGTATGTAAAATAGCATAACCAAGAATAATAAGGAATGATAAATGAATAAAAATAAACATTCCATTAAAATAAATAATAGCATATTATAACAAGAATAAAAAATCATTCAATAATTCCACAATAAAACAATACCGTGGTTATTATTCAGTTCGAATAATCACATAGACAATCAAATATTAGATTTATAGTGATGGAATTCATAACGCAAGACATTATAACCATACAATCAAGTCCTCATTCTAATACTACACATAAATGGGTAAAAACCCAAACTAGTTTGTCTCATGAGACCTACTGATGCACTGAGTGGCTATAGAGGGCCCACACGATATTAGCTAAGTCTAATTCATTATTCAAATCAAATTCGTGGAACATAATCAAAATATAAATTCATATTGTATCTAAAATATCAAATGTAAATAACTTTTCCCAATCATTAAACATAAACACAGCCCTTTCAAAGTAATATGGTGAATTGTATCACGATATCACATCCAAAGCCAAAAAAATTATAAACCATTCAATAAAATAATGAAGACGGTATCATAAAATATATTACCCACTTAAATATAAGAATAAAAAGAGTTATGAAATAAATGAAAATAAATATATAAAATTATTTAGTAATTTTTTAGATAAATACTCTTACTTTCAAAAGAAGAGTTTTTTTGAAAAATATTTGCACATAACAATAAGTGAATTAATTTATTTTTTTCATCATAAAAAGGTTGATTTTATATGAATAATGGTGGCTAAAATAGATTATTGGGTTCATCTGAAAATAAGTAAGAATAAGAGAAGTTCCTTTGAAACGAGCTTATATATCATGTTGAATTTTTGAAATATCATTTTAAAAAAAGTATCTCCCCATAAAAGAAATATGGATTATGTTTACTAAAAATATACAGATCATTAAAAAAAATTATTGATGAGTACATAATTTTAATTTAGAATTTCATTTAGGTTTTTAGAGAATAAGAGTAACCTGAAAGAAAAGGGTTGTTTGGGTAGAAACCCCTTAACCTATGTCTGAATGTATTCTTAGCATGTGATTACTGTCCTATATAATCAAATTATTCCAATTAATTAACTAACTAAAAACGTTATATATATATATATATCATTAATATTTTATTAAGATAATTTATGTACTTATTTATAAGTTATAAAAATTTAATTCTGTCATTCTGGAGTAGTCGTTTTCCTTTATTTTGTGATCGGTTCGCTTGATAATAAGTAATGGAGTTCATATGGAATGGATAAAATTCACCAAAATTTAAATAATATTTTATTAATGAAAATAAAGGAGTTTAAATGGATATATACCCTTTGTTTTAATTTTATGAGGAATAATCAATATATAATACATTTAGTGATTATCGTTTATATTTTTAGAATGGTTTTTTATAATAATAAACTAGTTTTGTTATGTTATTTAATATAATGTATAGATGTTGATTATGAAATAATTACATAAGATATACAACATATTTTAGAATCTTTTCTAACCAAAAAAATCATTTCATGACCATCCTTGAACAAGAAATTTAATAAAGATACTTTGTCGTCTTCAAAGGTTGTAGTTTGGCTTATGCCAGATGGAGATTTTATTTATAAAATAAAAGAGGGAGAGTAAGGATATTGTAAATGGTTACTAAATTGAAAATATATAATTGAAATATATATATGATACTATAGTTGTAAAGAGAAATTGAAAAAATGAGGTTAGGAGAAAAGGATAAAATAATGAACTTAAAAAGGAATTAAATAGAAAAATTAAGGGGATTATACCCTTAGAAATATCCTCCATGAGAACCTCCTTAATGGAGGGGGTTTTGGTCTTTTGAAAAAACAAAGGTGTTGTGCATGGGGATAGACTAGGGAAGAGTATTTGGGATGAACTTTGTTATGATTCTAGGATTATATGAGTTATGATAAGAGGGAGTAATGTGCGACTTTTATAACGGAGAAGAGGAGTGGTTTTTGAAAATCTTATTCATTATTTTAATATTTTTCTCAAGACAATAATATTATTGATTTTGGTGTCCAAAAAATAATAATAAGATTACAGGAGTTCGAACAAAGTTTGGTAACATCATCTATACATCACCTATTACTAAATAAATCATGTATATATAATTTTTCTTTAATTATAGTATTTTACTATTCTCTAAAAATTTATCTATTTTTGAAAAATCCCAAAAATTAACTATAAACAATTATCAATGTGTAAAATTAAAAAAAGTACACCATTTTATCAATGTAACATTCTTAATAGGTGAAATATAATTTCTAAAAAAACCTTATTTACATGAAAATTACATATTTTAAATTTAAAACAAATTTTATAATACTTTCCAAAATTAATTGAGGTCCCATAAATTAATTCTAAAATCATAGAATAAAAAAATATTTATTTTGGAATAAATTTTATGAAATACATTTTTAATAAATTATTAATTTAAAATTGCCATTAAATATTTATTGATCACAAAAATAAAAACACATATTTATTAATTGTTAAAATATTTACACTTATATATAAGGTGCGTAATTTTTATTCATACATTCATAGTGAGGTTACTATCCATTAGGGTTTTATTACTATTCATAAGGGAACATTACTATTTAAAAGGGTATGTTAATATTCACCAAATAGGTATGTTCATCCTATCAAACTCTAAATATCATACCAATCACAACTATGCATGTTAGTTTTTTGAAATTCAAATCACATTAGTGGAAATTGTTGGTTCATTGGATAGGTTATAAAAACGTGTTGTTTCATAAAGACACAGTGTTTCATGCATTAAATATTAAATTTATTTGTATGTTCTTAGGGTGTTACATTATACACCCATACAAAACATTCATCTAAAAAATTCATGAACGTCACATCATAAAAAGATTTGGGGATTTCTTCATCATATGTTCCTTAGGCTCCCATGACACCTCTTCAATTTTTATGATTTTTCCAAATTACCACGACCACTGGAGTCATCTACTTCTTCCAAACATATTCTTTTGTGTTCAAAATCTGGATAGGCACTTCAATGTAAAATATTTAATGTTTTAATTATATAACTTAAAAAAGGAGTGCATATGTTGGTTCTTGCATGTACTTTCTCAACAATGAGACATAGGACACATAGTGTATCCTAGAACGGATTTGAAGAATTTTCAATCGATGAGCCATAGCTCCAATTCTCTCAAGAATATCGAAAGGTCCAATGTGACTTAGGATCAGTTTCCCTTTCATTCCAAATCTTATTACACCCTTCCATGTAGATACTTTAAAGAAAACATGATCTCCCACTTGAATTCCCAAATCCTTCCTTCGATTATCAACAAATATATTTTTCCTATATTAGGCTAATTTGATATGCATTTTAATAGTCTTTACCTTTTTTTGGTTTCCTCCACAATATTTGGGCCAACATCCTTTCATTCAACATTTTCATCCCAAAATATCATGGTACAACATCTATTTCCATGAAATGCCTCATATAGTGACATTTGAGTACATGAATGGAAACTATTATTATAGGAAATGTCCAAAATTCATAAATAATGATCCCAAATACCATTAAAATCAGGTGATCATGATCATAACATGTCTTTTAATGTTTGTATTGTACTTTTGGGCAGACCATTAGTTTGAGGCTGATAAATAGTACTCAATCAAAGCTTAGAATCAAAATATTTATGAATCATTTCTAGAATTTTGAGGTAAATCATGGATCATGATGAGACAAAATTGGGAGAGGTTCCCAAATAATTCTTAAACCTACATAAATTATAAACTCTTGTATAGAACTAAATTGAAAAATTCACCATTATAGCGAAGAAATATAAAGATCTGGTGAGTTGATCAACAATTACACACATCACAACCTTCTTTCATGAAGTTTTGGGTAATTAGGTTAACAAATACATAGTAATTTCATTTCATTTCCATGTAGTAATAGGTAGAGTTTTCATTAATCCTCTAGGATATTGTCATTAACCAATCACTTATTGATAGATTAAACATCTTGATACATAGTCTGCAATTTCCCACTTCATGTTGTTTGACTAGAAATTTTCTTTCAAATATCTATATGTCATTGTGCTACCAAGTTGTATAGAGAAATTTGAACTTTGGGAATCATCCAATAACTCCCTTTTTAGCTCGATATAGAGGTTACACAAATCCTCTTTCAAAATTTCATAATTATATCCAAAAAATAAAAAGTTAGTCAACATCCCATCATTCACACCTTAAATTTTCAGTTGAAGATTGTCATCATGAGGCTGAGAACTTTTTATCCTTTCTAATAAAAATGGTTAAGAAACCAATTGAAAATGTAGTGAGGTATCAGATTCATTGATAAATCCCATATCCATCATCTCTATATCCATGTACATTGGATCCTTCTCGATTCTCATTTGGTTTAGAACTCCATGATCCTTCCTTTACAATACATTAACTACCTTATATTATTTTCCTTGGTGGTAGTATATGGAACAATCGTAATCCTTGAGTATCTCGAGCCATTTCCTTTTCTTCATGTTGAGTTCTTCTTATGAGAAGATATAATTTAAGATCTTGTGATTCACATATATCTTCCATATTTCTCCATATATATATTGTCTCCATATCTTCATAGAAAAGAGAACAACTACTACCATAAGATCATGAGTTGGATAGTTATTTTCCTGAATTTTTAACTTCCATGGTTCATAGGCAATAACATTATCATTATGCATAAGGAAAACACCTTGCCCTTTATTTTACACATCACTATATATCTAAAAATGCCCTATTTCCCAATGGTAGAGTCGATATTATAGAATTCAATAATCTTATATTCAATTCATCAAAATAATCCACACATTCTTTTATCCAAATGAACATAAACCCTTCACAAGTAAGATTGGTCAATGTGTTAGCTAATTGGGATAATTTATAAACGAATCACTGATAATAACTGGCTAAAAAATAATAATACTTACCTCGGTTATATTCATTCGTATAGGCCGTTCGTGAACCACCTACATATTTGTAGGATCAAATATGATTCCATTATTCGAGACAATATTTCCATGTAACGAAACTGATTGAATTCAAAATTCACACATGCAAAAATTCCCATATAATTCATTTCATCTATGAGTCTTCAGAAAAATATGCATGTGATTTTCAGGATATTCATATATTTTGGTGTATAACAAGATATAAATACTAAATACAACTATAAAGTCATCATGATATTTTTGAAACCTCTATTCATTGGATCCATGAAAACAAAGGGTGAATTAGTTACTCCAAAAGGAATTACAATCAAATCATAATGCTCATACCTAGTTCTAAATGCTTTCACTGGAATATCTGCCTTTCTGATCCATTGATGATGATATCTACATAAAAGTTAAATCTTTGGAAAATATTGGGCTTTGTGATGTTGATCAGATAAATAATCAATGCGAGGAAAATGACAATTGTTATTTATCGTAATAGAATTGAAATCCATGTAGTCAATGGACAACCTCATAGATCCATCTTGCTTCATAACTAAAAGAAAAAGAGACCCCCAAAGAGAGACACTATGGAGGGTAAATACTTTATCAATCAATTCCTTCTTGTTTTTTCTTTAGTTCCACTAACTCTATGGTGGCCATTCTATAAGGAGTCTTTGATATAGGAATTGAACAAGAAATTAAATAATTAAAAAACTCAACATCATGCTCTGAAGGATGTCCATGTAAATTAACTAGAAAAAAAATCAATATATTCAAACATAATATGTATAGCCTTAATTTAAAGATTTATCTTGTCACCTATATATATTTCATTCAAATCCTCCACAATAATAACATTCAGTAGATCAACTAGGGGTGGATCTAGATAAGAATCAAAAAATATGTTTTCTTCTATAAATATGAGGAACTCTATATCATTCTCAAAAATTTAACTTCATAATTCTCGAAAGAGAGTTTTTCATCATAATTTGAAAGAAAATTCCTACCAATAATTATATCAAAGTGAATCATAGGTATGATGATATGGTCAGCAAATAAATTATGTTTATGAGTTATATGTTGGACTAGTTGACACTTTTTTATTGCGATGATGCTTCCGTTAGGAGTTTGGTTTGTAAAAAACATTATTACATAAAATTGTAAATTCCTAATTTTCATGGAAAAATAGGAATATATTAAATATGTGATGATATAGAATCAAATAAATCATTGGATTAGTTCGAGGAAAGGATTAAAGCACCTTCCACCGCATTTTTAAGAACATCAACCTTAGGAAATGTGACCATATAAGTTTAGCCCTACTTCATTGGAATTCTTTAAGGAACGTGTCCTTGATGATTTAAACATTCATGTGAATAATTTAAAATATCATTACAATTATATAATTGAACATTAATAACTTATTTAATTTCCATACAATCACAAGAATAATGTGCTTGTTCCTCACACATGTTTATACTCCCATTCCCTTCAGGCAAGTGAATGCGTGCTTCTTCACAAAATCTCTACAGGGTGTAAAGTCAATTATTCCCTTCTTTCCCATTTCTTTATTTCCTTTTATAGAGTTTTAAAAATCCCCCTTATTATTTTTATTTCCTTTAATGTCATAATATAGGGAAAATTTTATTTCAATATAGATAGCATAGGTGACTATATCTTAATATAATGAGAAATTCTGGGAGAGCAGTACCCTTCAGAAAAATGGGTGTAAAGAATAAAATTATCAATCAATCTGGCTCCATGGATTATGTTTGTAGTCTGTGTCATGCCTTTATAACCTTGTGAAGTTATCCTCATACATTACACCATTCTCATCCACCTTTTTCATCAGAATTAGAAACTACCTTTCCATATCTTCTTGTTGTTCACGAGGGATGTATTTTTCTAAGAATATTTCCGTAAAATCCCTCCATTCCATTTTTTAATCTCTTATTTTTTTTAATTAATAAAAACCATTTATCAGCATCTCCTGATAAAAGATAAACTTCAATGACAACCTTTTCATTTTCATTACTCCCCAAATTGATAAATTTATTCTCAGGGAAATTGTCCACTGCTCTATCACGAATGGGTTTTTAATCGCATTAAATGATCATAGATGATGTATCATAAATATTTATAACATTGATCTTCCACATTGTGTTGTTGGATTCTACATATGGGTAAGGTTATTAGTCATAACCTGATTTAGCTATCCTCGTATAGTTTTATGTTGCTCGTCATGAGTCATAAATTCAAAATAAACATCATTATCAAGGATAAGTTTGAAATACCTTCATGGGATATGCACGTTCATGTGGGTTAAATTCCTTCCAATATGTTCAATTTTTATATAATTGAATACACTAGATTTGGTCATGATTATTAATATATATTATAATCTTATAAAATTACTTATCATAAATTTAAATCCTAGACATAGTTATTAACATAATCATAAACATGGTTTCTTTGAGTACATATTTACATTTTGTTACTTCATTATGGTTTTTATATATAATGTGATTTATTTTAAGAATATCCCACAAGATTTTCAAATCATATGCACTGTAAGTCCCATTTTCAGGTACCAGGTTACCCTGAGTCAGTCCCAAAACACCTTGCTGGAGTTGTTACTCCTAGGTACATTTGTTCTAGAACCATGTCCACTTGTAATATGTAAACATGGATGTATTTTATATGAATACACAAATAATATATTACTTATAAATATTCTTGTATGTTCTTGTATTATAATAATCAAATAATATCATAGGGTTTTGATCCATAGTCTACATTTTCAAAACCTAATATCAATGTTTTATACTAAACATACTCTGATTCCAACTATAACACCCTGACCACAGTTTCCTAGATCCAGTGAATTTTTTTAGTAAATTATATTATTACCAGAAATTCATATCTCGAAGGACCAAATAGTTTATTAGTTTTGGAAGACTATATTCATATATAAGTTTAACATTAAAACTGAAAATTAAAGACAACATATATATTTCATTGGAAATTTCTAAAACTATTCGATTATCCCTACAAGTCAATAATTATATACTTATTCGCATAGTAAGGAAAAAATAAAACATAAAAATGGGTGATCTCAGATGATCATAAAGGGTATGTAAAATATAGGAAGCACAAATAATAAGACAAGATAAATAAGTAAAATAACACATGTCATTAAAATAATCTTGAGAAAAATATGGCTAGAATAAAAGATGATTCAAAAATTCCACAATAAAACATAATCATGGAAATTCTACTTGTCCAATTATCACATAGAATATCTATTAATGGATTCCAATTGAGTAAATTCATAATGCGGAACATCATAATCATACAATCAAGGCCTCTTCCCAAGGCATATATATATACGGGTAAAAACACAAACTAGTTTGTCACGTTAGACCTAAAGATGAATGGAGGGGCTGTACTGGGACCCAAAAAACACTTAATAAGTCAACTTAATTCCTCATATGAAATGGGTGAAACATAATCACCATATATATTCATATGTATACCAAAATATGAAATGTAAAAAACATTCCTCATTCATTAAGCATAAACACTGACCATTCAGAGTATTATGGTGAATGATATCAAGATAGAACATCCAAAATAAAATTAATCATAAACCTTTAAATATAATTAGGTAGATTATATAATGAAATATTAGTCCTAATTAAATTTAATAATCAAAATGTGAGTCTTAATTGATGAAAATAATCCTAAAAATAATAGAGTAATTCTTGTGATAAATACATTTTCACTTTGAAAAGAAGAGTTCTGTAGGAAATAACATTTCATAAAAATAGAATTGAATTAATTTAGTTTTTTCATAATAATATTATTAATTTTTTTTTAAAAAGGTGGCTAAAAACAGATTATATCGATAATTTCAAAATATGTAACAATTCTTGAAGTTCCTATAAGAGAGGCTTGTTTATCTGCATGAATTTTTGAATGATCCTTCTAAAACATGTAACTACTAATAAATTAAAGAAGTATTATATTTGGTAATCATATATAGATGAATAAAATAGAATATATTAGGAGTAAATATTATTAATTAAGAATTTTATTGAGGTATGTATAGAATAAGCGTAACCAGAAAGAATATGGATGTGTGGTTAGAAAATCCTCACCTTATGTCCGAATATATTTTGCACTTGACCTTAATGTCCTAGATAATGAAATTAAATCCATTAATAATCTAATTATGAATATTATATATAATTATTTTATTCATTATAGTTTTATTATGTTAATTCATGTCTTTATTGACAAGTTATATGATTGAATTCTTTAATTATGAATTTATTGTTTTCAATGATTTCTTGATAGGTCGTCTTCATTATAACTAATAGTGTTCATGTGTAATGGATATAATTCACCAAAATTGAACATATATATTATTAATTAACATCAATTATTTTAAATGGTTATATATATCCTTAGGTTATAAGGTATTTGGATGAATCAATCAAAAACTCATTTAGTGATGACCATTTATATTTTTATGAGGGTTTTTTGATCACAACAAACAAGTTTCTTTATATTATTTATAATCATATATAAATGATGGTTCCATAATTTAAAAATAAAATATAATAATTATTTTAAAATCTATTTCAACCCTAAAAATTGTTTCAAGACCATCCTTGAAGAAGAAATTGAATAAAGAAACTTCATCGGCTACGAATGATGAAAATTAACACCTCCAGTATGATGATTTAATTTATAAAATCACAGAGAGAGCGAGTAAGGATATTTATAATGGTTATTAAATAAACATGATATAATAATAATTTATATATTATAGTAAATTTATAATGATCAATTTGAAAAATTTTGTTCAGAGAGAATAATAAAAGAAGAAACATAAAATGAAATTAAAGGGAAAAGAAGGGGATTTAACATCATTAATATACTCCTTGAGAACCTCTTTAAGGGAAGGGATTGTGGAAATCTGAAAAGATAAAGAACTCCTTGATTTGGGTATGGACTCAGAAAAAATATTTTGGGAGAATATTGAGAAGCTTCAAGGAATAGAAGATTGAAGAGAAGAGGGTGTGATGGGGGGATTTTATAGTGGATGAGAGGTGTGATTTCTGGTTATCACATTCATTATTTTATTATTTGTCTTAAGACAAGAAATATTGTTGATTATTTGAACAAAAAAATAATAATAAGTTCATGTGAGTTAGTCCCTTGTGTGCTATCGTCATCCATACATCACTTATGAATCAATAAATCATGTATTTACCATTTATCATTAATTATCATATTTTACGATTCACTAAATATTCATGTATTTTAGAAAAATCCAAAAAATAACTATAACAATTTCATCACATGTAGTATTGAAAAATGGATTCCATTTTATCATAGTAATTTTCTATATTGGTGAAATTTTATTTTTTTAAAAAATAATTATTTACTTTAAAAATATAGATTTTAAATTCAAAGTTGATTTTATAATACTTTCAAAAATTAACTGAGGTCTCATTTAATTATCCAAAAATAATAGGATAAAAAAAATATTTTTCTAGGAATAAATATTATGAAATTTATTTTTATTTAATTATTATGTTAAAATTTTATTTAATTATTTATTACTCACAAAAAATAAAAACAAATTAATAATTAATTTTAAAAAAATGCCATCTCAATAATATGGTGCCTAAATTTTATTTGTACATAGATGGTGAGGTTAAGAATCATAAGGGTACATTAATATTCATAAGGTTAAGTTACTATTCACCAAAAAAGTATGTTGATCCTGTCAGAGTTTAAATATCTTACTAATCGCAACCGTTTATGTCAATTTTTCTAAATTCATGTCATAGAAGAGAAAAATTATTTATATTGGTGAGGTTAAAAAATGTTATGTTTCGTATGGACTCAATGTTTCATACATTCAAAATTTAATTTATTTTTTTGTTCTTAGGCTGTTATATGCAGTGCATGATAAATCCAAAATGAAGTTCTTGTAATAACCCATTGGACACTAGAAACATTGAATATAAATGATATTCATAGGATACTCCTATGAAATAATGTATTTCACCTCATTTGGGTCAATTGATACTCTTATCTGCATGATGATGTGATATAGGAAGTGAACCTTACTTATACAAAAGTTTTATTTGGTGAGCATAGAAAACAACTGGTGCTAACTCAATGTGCTCTAAATGGTATCAAGATATAATGAATGTTTATTCTGAGTATATGAGTACACTAATATGGCATACATGAAGAATACAATAAATGAATCTAGATACTGGTGGAAAACCTAATTCCACATACACATTAATACAACCGGTGCATTCCTTAGATCTAGCGAAGAGACCAAATACTTATATAAGACATCACTACTATATAATGTTTTACATGGTCTATCCAAAGGTCTAGCATGCACCTGATGGTAAATTGAACTCAATTTCATATTAGTAAAAAAACATTCCGCTCAGAGATGGTTGAAGGGGCTATAAAATACATGGTAGTGGATACCAATTCATAACCATAAATTGGTTCAACCAATAGTATTCCATGAAAATATAGAGGGTACCATCTAACTTCATGGAAAAGGGGATAGGTGAATTCATAGGGAAGTACTGGGAAATATTACACTATTTTTTCCAAATTATGGTAGCCTTACCTTGAGCATCTATAACTTATTACTATCCATCTAGTTATGAGGAATAGATTTTGGTGCTTCTCTTAAAACTTGTTCAATAGTTATCTCTACCACCCTCTGAAGAGGTAGTCCAAAAAAATTAAAGAACGAAATCTAGGGAATGATCTACTATAGGAGGGATTTTATCCAAACATAGTCTCTATTCATCCATAAATAGACTAGTAATATGGGCTGTCACATCACCCATCTTATGAGGACCTAGTCTAACACTACTTTTTTGGAAATTCAATTCACCTTTTTTAATATAACTATCAACACGTGATGACGAGAAGGAGAACCTACAATGGTAGAAATTGACATTATAATAATGGGGAACTAAACTTTCCATCAAGAGGATGATGTTAAAACTAGTCATCATTAGGGCAATGAGGTCCCACATGTAATGAAACTAACGTATCTCAGTGGGATACCCTATGAACTGGAATACATTCTTCTACATAATACCCAAGAGAGTATCAAGTGTCACAACACTACATAAATAATCTATATTATGGCCAATAATCAACATATCATCCATAGATACAAGGAGTGTGAACCTCCTATATAGAATAGAGCAGAAACACAAGTAGATGATGATAAAATCAAACCTCTAATTGTAGAAGGACCGGAACCATAGTCCTCAGGTATCTGTTAAACAATATATATATATATATATATATATGGAATTATTGGAATCCTTATGAAATATCCTTATGTACAAAGGGATTATTACTATATTAAATGTTTTTATTTGGTGTTTGGATCTAGTGGAGACAACCATCTCATCAGATTCCATGGAAGGTAGTTCCCCAACTCCCTCACTGTCGCAGAGCTGTTTATCCAACTCATGCATAATGTGCTGGTGTGGATAATCTTCAACTATAATTTAATGGAAATGTCCTAAAAATTCTTATATTATTACCCATACTTACACATGTACTATACTCAATTGTGGCTCCTTGACATTGAGGTTTCATATGGACATTCTTACCCCACAAAAGGTAGTTTATGTGGCTACCCGAGTACACAATATGAATACTCGTACATCCTGAAGAATGGTTTATGTGAAATTTATTATTACTAGTTGATGTATTGTTGGTGTAGTAGCAAAAACGAACTTTAATGACACCCATAAACAATCTCAGGTTTTTATTTTTAATCATTTTGTTGTTCACTATATCAATGATGATATTTAAACGAATCATGTTCACCTTTGATCGAATGTCATTCCTAAGACAATCATCTATTTTATGAGATATAGATATGTTTTTAGCTATAATGATCAGGGATAATGTTTTATCTCTATGAAATGAGTGTATTAGTACATAAATTACAAAGAAACTATATTAATTTCACTAAAAGTTTAGGCCTTATCAACACTCAATGTACCAGGATAGAAATAATGATAGAAGTCCATCTGACAATCCCTCCAAACCATATCATGATGATGATATAACTAGTAAATAACATCCATCCATATATTATTAGAATAAAAAATAATATATAGAGATATATTCATTATCTTCTTAGGAGGGGTATCAATACTTTCATAGATAGAGAGAATGTCCTTCATCCCTGACTCCACATTATGTGGAATGTCATCCAATGAAAACATGGGTGGATGAAGCTATTAATATTTATGTGTCAAAATTTTCATATTAGGGAATCACATGGGGATCCCTACATGGTATGAATGAGTTTTCAGAAACCCACTAAAAACTGGGCTTCATTTTATAGACCAGCTATAGTATGAGTTTCCATAAGTGCCAATACAAGAGGTAATACTAATGGATCAAGGCCCACCACATGTTGTTCATGGTTGTTTATACCCTCCTAGTACAAGACTTGAGGAATAAGGGAGTCATAACTCTAAAAATTCCAAGAAAACACCTCATAATAGATTTGATAATAATTTAAATTTCATATAAGACAATAGGATAGGTATAACACTTCTTTTTTAAAGGTCACACCCCTATACGTAATCCTATGACCAGGTCTACATGGTATATAAGATCATAAAGAATCACTAGAGTCATTGACTACTTCCAACTACTAAGTTAAGGGTTTGATAATGTAGATTGTTTCATGTTAGAGGTTCCAATATATAGTTTGTTGATTTGATGTTGTAGAGGAAAACACCCATTATGTTGCAATTGGTATCACCATTTAATGGTAATTATTTCATTTATTCTATAAGTATCATAGTTCATAAACATTAATATATATATATATAATGATACATTTATATTAGATACCATTTCCATGGTATAAATACTATACATTAGATGTTGCAATTGGAACATAATGTAACTTCAACCGGGATTTTACATTTGGAATCAAAATAAAACCACTCCATTGATAATGGATTGATTACATGGTTTACCCTTTCCAATTTATAATGTCCCATACACATTATGAATTTTCATTGGAACCCATTTAATTATAACCATGAATGTTTCAGCCCATATGTCTAATGGTTGATGGATCAAGAATGTCAAAATTGGTTAATTAAGGTGTCACCATAAAGGTATATGGGGAAACATCGTTTAAGATGATGAAACCAATTTAATAACCAATATAATTTCATCAATACAGTAAGACATGATATCATAGATTAATAATAAAAATATAAAACATGAATACAATCAAAGATGTATTAGATACAAAAAAATATGGCACATAATCTTGAATCCAAGGAACCAAAACATGTTATAAACAATGTTTGAATTAAAATAGATATGGCATGGAATATGAATAATAGTGTTCTTTCTATGATGAATGAGACAACTTGTAAAATCCCAGGTAATTAAAGAATAAATAATTTTCATATTTATTAATATTTATGAATTAAATATTAATTTTAATTAAAAGGGTTTTCTACGTTCGATAGCGTACTCGATACGCAACGATGAGTTTCATTGAAAACTTACGTTGTACACAAGTAATAAAATAATATTATTTTAAATGTTAGTTAACAAGTAGCCGTTGTACTGGCGGGAATGGATAGAAATAACTAAAATATGATTATATATGTTGTTAAATGTTTTTACATTTACCTAATAAAATATAAAGGCTTAAAATACAGAAAGAGTTCAATTTTAGGCATTTATACCCTAATTTTCACTAAGGTTTCACTTATCACCTTTTGATGGTGAACCGTCATTAAATATAGTTTTGATCAATCTTATAAATTCTATTGTACAAAAAATAACTCTTCTTTAGAATCGTGACATCAAAATTTACTTTGTGTAAATTTTTGGTATCTTTCCGATAAAGTTCTTTTTTTAATGAATAGTGTAAAATGTTGTATTTTAATTAAAAACCTCTTTTTAATCTAATTTATTTATATGATTAGATTATCTTTTGAATTGGTTTTAAAGTGAAATTAGAAAATATTTTTACCATTAAATCCAATAGTGGTCATTGGAATTAATTTCACCTTTAAATCGGACTTAAACTAGTGTCAATCTTTTGATACTTATTGTTTCATAAAAACACGCTATTTGCTCTGACAGCAGGAATTAATTATTAAATTAATTAATGTGACTTATATGTTTTTAATTTTGTAAAATAGACTTCATTTTTGAATTCGTAATATCAAATATAGTTTAGGGTGAATTTTTGGTAATTTTCTGAAAAACATCAATTTTTGATGAATAGTGAAACCACTAAGTGGTACTTATAAAAACAGATTTTCCATTTAAATGAAATTTTGCAATCATTGTGTTTTTATTTTCAAAAATCCGACAGACATGGTTGTCATTAAGAAGTAAAATGTGGTTCAATGAGATTAAAATAATTTTTTTGGTGAATAGTAACTTATTATGTTTTTAATCGCGATTAGAGGTAATTAGTGTAGTTTAAGGTTAAAATAATGCTTTAATAAAATGAGATGAGCTTGACACATGTCCTAACCCTATTGGTTGTGTCAAGGCAGACCAAGACAACCCATGGGTCTATTTAGGGGACCCCATGGAGCCACTTGGGTGAGATAATGACTTTAATGTTTTTTTTAATGTAAAAATAAAAATGACACAAACTTAATATGTTTTACGAAAAAAAAATTTACATGGGGTTATAAAGATCATATTTTTGATTATAAATCGTCATTGGAAAGCTAAAACGATTTCCTACATCATAGTATTTTTTTTATAATTTTTAGACTTTAAATAAATTAAATTATTTATGACATCATGATGATGCAGCGATGACTTCATTATTTAACGATTTAAATAAAATGGAAAGATAATGTAATATCTAAAACCTACACATATCCAAAACCAATTGGATTGGAATATTTCTAAGCCTTATCATCTTATCTTAGAAATATATCAATTTGGGACCTTATAAATTCGGAACACTTTTGAAAATAAAATAATAGTTTCATGATTTCCAAAAGTGCCCCTCCTCTCCTCTTATAAAAGGCCCCCACCTCTACCTCATTTCACACAATCCTCAAGCCTTTGGCTCGGCCATACCCTGCCCATTTACTCTCTCCACATCCCTCTCCTCATCCTAGAGGATTCCCTTTGGGCATAATCCTTTCAAAGGAAGCCTTTAGGCTCAAATCAAAATTAGTTACACTTTTAAAGGTAATTCATTCTCTCTTGTTCATTTGTTTTATTTTGCTTCTCCAACCCCATAACTCTTTTTATTTACTTATTTTGTAACAACAACAGTATCTTAAATATACTAGGATGTTTTTCTAAGATTTATTAGAGCTACACTCTCACACAACTACATCAAATGGTTAATGAACAAACGGTTTCTGTGGATGGCGAAATTCTACCTCTCGAAATGATGATTGTTCAATACTCATTTAACACCTTCAAAGGTGGCCATTATGATGTAACTATTTTTATATATGATATATAATATGTTTCTTCTTTCCTTAAGCTTCTGCATTTTTCATTTATGGAATACCATTATTGTTTCCATTATGGGTAAACACGATATCTTCATTTTAGGAAGTGCGGACTACCGCCCCCTGAAAGTGATTTGATTCGTTAATACCATATGTGGGATGTGTAAAGGATAAAGTTAATGATATAATATATGTTATTATACTGGAATTATAATATACTCTTATATCATTATGATTCCATCCTATAAAATACGAAATAGAAATGAAAGTAGTGTTCATGCGTACGTACGGCTTACCGTCTCCATGAATGGTGCATTTCATTTCTTACCTCTAAATGATTATGTAATATTATAAATACATGTATATACTGGATATATATGATATATATGATATCCAAATCAGGAATTTCATTCTGGATATAAAGAACCTTTGACCACACAAACAACATGAAATTGTAAGAAGTCCACTTTGGACTTAAGAACCAAATATTGACAAAACAAACATTATTAACTTAAATGGTTACATAATGTTTATAAAATGGCAATAAGTGATATAAAAGGAATAATGAACTTTAAGAAGGTTCTTAAGAAAGTATAAATTAACTCAAGTTTATTATTCAGTACGTTAAGTAACGATCGAGTCAAGTCAGACCCGAGGTAAGGGACTTCGTCTCAATCTCCTTTCATTGATGCATATTTTGTTTTATGCAACACATTATTTTATATGGTGTATAAAACCCTTTGACTTTTACTTTTATACAAAAGGAATCTTTTTCTATGAAACGTTTTACTAAACGACAAAAAGGAATTTTTTTTAACATACACGGTGACAACGACCTTTTCTGCCGCCTTGAGTATTATTTGGTCTTTGGATTCCTCAATAAGCCGTAATGTTTTTAAAACAAAATAAATACCATATACTCTTTTATGTATTTTGGTATTGAAAATGGTTTCGATAATGGATTCATATTATATAAATATATTTATGATATATTGTGATTGAAATGTGGAAATGTTATCATTCCTTTATATTGGTTTTATGTTTTATGATTTTATATTGGTACTTGGACATTTTAACGGGTGGTTACATTATAAACCATATGACGGGTGGTGTCGTGAATACCAGGACGGGTGGTTACGTTATAACCTCCAATGCATTGGGTATGGAAGTCGGCCGTATGGCTATTCCATTAAGTATGTATGAAAATTGGCCGTATGGCTATTCCATTAAGTGATATGTGTGGAAGTTGACCGTATGGTTATTCCACTTAAGTATGTTTATGTCCCAAGTTACCTTTATATATATTATGTGTTCTTTATATGGGTTTTATGGTAATCCTTTGGTTACAAAAAGGTAAGTAATGATACTTTATTCAGTAAAGAGTTTTTACTACTTCATGAAGGTGAAGGTATTACTTTGATAGAGTATACATGGTTTACTAGATGTTTGAAAAACTAACAGTTTTCATTCTTTGTGTATCCCTTACTGAGCTTTTTATGCTCACCCCATGTTTTTTTGAAATGTTTTTCACATGACTTAATGTGGAATAAGGTCAAGGATGGGATCAAGGGAATGTCATGATATATAAAACATGGAACTAGACATGTTTCTTTTAAGAGTTTTTTTTATTATGGAAACTTAGTAGAAGTGACTACTTTGTAATATTTTGAGAAGTAATAGTCATGTTCTAATTCTCTAAAACTCTAAACCTGAAAAGATCCTCAATGTGAATTATTCATTTAATTCAATATTAAGTAAGGTTTAAGGTCGAGGCCTTATAGTTGGTATCAAAGGTCGGTTTAGACAAATTTAGGAGTTAGAAAAGTGTTAAATTATAATATGATTGAAATGATATAGAATTTACAGATTAGCATGTTGCTTCGCCTAAGATATTTCTGTGTTCAGAATGGTTTTCCGTAGAGGAAACAAAGCAACTATGTTGGGACGACATCATGAGGAAGACAACCTTCCAAATCAGCAACCTGAGATGGTCAGAATCGGAACTGAACAGTTTGTTGCAGTGAAGGCACAGTTGACTCAGGCTATAAATGGTGGTGGTATCCATGCACGAGATCAGCCAGATCAACCGCAGAGGAACATGTCAGTGGTGGAATATTTCATGAGGCAACATCCCCCATCATTCAGAGGATCATCTGACCCTATGCAAGATGAAGGGTGGATTAAAGCACTAGAGATGATTTTTGATGTCATGGGGTGTTCAGAACATCAAAAGGTTAGTCTTGCTGTTTACCGTTTTGAAGGTGAATATGATCAATGGTGGTCGATGGTGAAAAATATCAGGGATAGTGATGAGATTGAGGATCTTCACTGGGACGAATTCAAAGGTATGTTTCTTGAGAAATATTTTCCTAAGGTGGTTCGTCTTAGGATGGAAAAACAGTTTCTAGAATTTATGCAGGAGGATGATTCAGTGGCTGCTTATGAAGCAAAGTTCACTCGATTGTCAAGGTATGCTCCAAACTTCATACGAGATCTTGATAGTAAAATAAACCATTTTTACTCAGGGTTAAAGCCAATGTATCGAAGGGCTTTAGCTTCTCGTGAGTTCAAAAGTTATGAAAAACTTATTCGATGTGCGGAGAAGGTGGAAATGGAGTTTGCCGATGATCAGGTGTTCTATGACAAACAACAGAATAAGAGGTCTAGTTGGCAGGCAAAGGGGAAGAATTCATCAAAGAAGCAAGGAGGTAAGAAAACCAAATATCCATCCTGTGAGAAGTGTGGTAAAATGCATCCTGGAGAATGTTTATCCAAGTCTGGTAAGTGCTTTCAGTGTGGTAAGTCTGGTCATATTGCTTGTAACTGTAAGGAAGATGATCAAGCAGGCAATGAAAAGACAACGGTAAGATGTTTTAAGTGTAATGAAATGGGTCATTATGTAAACGAGTGTCCAACGAAGAACTCAACTGGGGGAATGCAGCCAGACTACAAGCAGAAAGGGGTGGTGAAATCGTTTGCAACAACATCAGAAGATGTTTGGCCATCGAATGAAGTGGTATCAGGTACACTGTGTGTTTGTTCAGATTATGCCAATGTGTTGTTTGATTTAGGTTCTACACACTCTTTCATTTCTGAGAAGTTTTCTAGTAAATTGGAAATTCCATATCAAGATATGAATCCTAAACTTATGGTAAAAACACCCGGAGGGAACGTTGAGACAAAAAGGAATTATAAGAACCTTCCTATCCTTGTGTGTGGAAAGAATCTACCAGAAAACCTTATTGTTTTTCCTCTAGTAGAGTTTGATGTTATTTTGGGAATGGATTGGCTTTCTGTTTATCATGTTAAGATTGACTGCAGAGCTAAAATGGTTTCTTTTCAGAAAGATTTTCAGTTTGTGTACAAGAATGATCCCTTGATTTTGATAACATATCAGGAAGTTGAGAAACTAGTAAAAGATGGAAATGAATGTTACCTTGACATATTGTTGAAAATAAAGGAACTGTTCAGATTAATGATGTGCCAGTGGTAAATGAGTATCTTGATGTTTTTCCTAATGAGTTTCCTGGTATTATTCATGATCGGGAAGTTGAATTTACTGTTGACTTAGTTCCTGATTCTAAGCCAATTTCAAAACCCCCTTATCGAATGGCTCAAGTTGAACTTTTAGAGTTAAAGAAACAATTGCAGGAGTTATTAGATAAAGGTTTAATTCGACCTAGCACATCACCTTGGGGTGCTCCTGTCTTGTTTTTTAAAAAGAAAGATGGATCAATGAGACTTTGCATTGATTATAGATCCTTGAATAATATTACAGTTATGAACAAGTATCCATTGCCTCATATCGATAATTTGTTTGATCAGCTCCAGGGAGCTCAGTATTTTTCGAAGATTGACTTGAGGTCGGGGTACCATCAGTTGAAAGTAAAAGATGTAGACGTTCCGAAGACTGCGTTCCATACTAGATATGGCCATTATGAATTTGTAGTTATGCCTTTTGGGTTAACCAATGCACCTGCTGTATTCATGGACCTTATGAATAGAATTTTCTATGAGTTCTTGGATAAGATTGTGGTTGTTTTCATCGATGATATTTTGGTGTTTTCTAAAAGTAAAGAAGAGCATGAAAGTCATTTAAGGGTTATCTTGAAAACCTTAAAAGAAAATAAACTATATGGAAAATTCAGGAAGTGTGAGTTTTGGTTACAACAAATTTCTTTCCTAGGTCACATTGTTTCAAAAGATGGCATAACTATTGATCCTACTAAAACAAAAGTTGTTCAAGAATGGACAAGACCCACAAATGTAACCGAGATCCATAGTTTTCTTGGTTTGGAAGGTTACTACCAAAGGTTTGTTGAAATTTTTTCATGGTTATCTAGTCCAATGACTAAGCTAACTCGTAAGGGTGTTAAGTTCATCTGGACAAAACAATGTGATGATTGTTTTCAGGAGTTGAAGAGAAGATTGGTGAATGCTCCAGTTTTGGCACTTCCTTCCAGGAATGATGAGTTTGTTATATACAGTGATGCTTCGTTGAAGGGACTTGGCTGTGTCCTTATGTAGAATGATCAGGTAATTGCTTATGCTTCACGATAGTTGAAAACTCATGAGGTAAATTACCCTACACATGATTTGGAATTAGCTGCTGTTGTCTTTGCTTTAAAATTTTGGAGGCATCATTTGTATGGAGTAAAGTGTGAAATATCTACTGATCACAAAAGTTTAAAGTATATATTCACTCAGAAAGAATTGAACATGAGACAGAGGTGATGGCTGTAATTAATCAAGGATTATGATTGTACAATTCATTACCATCCGGGAAAAGCAAATAAAGTGGCTGATGATTTGAGTCGAAAAAGTAATGCTTCATTATCAATGTTGCGTTTGGAACATGATCCTTTGGTTAAGGATTTGATGAACTTTGGCATAGAATTTTTTGGTGCAGGAAGTTCTTCTGTTTTGTTTCAGGTATCAGTGAAATCTTCTCTATCAGACAGAATCAAGAAAGCACAGAAGCGAGACAGTGAGTTGAAGAAAAAGGTAGAGCTGGTTCAGAAAGGTAAGTTGCCAGAATTCAACATTAATAATGATTGTGTTTTGAGGTTTGGGAAGAGATTATGTGTGCCTTGTGATTCACAGTTGAAGAATATGTTGTTATGTGAGGCTCATAGTTCCCCGTTTTCAGTTCATCCTGGCAGTACTAAGATGTACAGAGATCTGCGGGAGTATTACTGGTGGGATGGAATGAAAAGAGATATTACTGATTTTACTGTGAAGTGTCTGACTTGTCATCAAGTTAAAGCAGAGTGGCAATTATCGAAAGGGATGATTTAGACTTTACCAGTTCCAGAGTGGAAATGGGAAAACATATCCATGGACTTTGTTATGGGATTACCGAGGACATCTCGAGGTAATAATGCAATCTGGGTTATTGTTGATCGCTTGACTAAATCTGCTCATTTCCATGCTATACGAGATACTTTTTCCCTAGATCAACTTTCCCGTTTGTATCTTAGATAGATAGTCAGGTTACGTGGAGTTCCCCTCTCCATTGTATCTAATCGTGATCCCAGGTTCACATCTATCTTTTGGAAAGGCCTTCAGAAGTCGTTGGGTACTGAATTAAATTTTAGTACAACTTTTCATCCTCAATCAGATGGGCAGTCAGAACGAACAATTCAGACCTTGGAGGATATGCTACAATCTTTTTCGATGGATTATCAGGGAAGTTGGGACCAACATCTTTCTTTGGTTGAATTTTCATATAATAACAGTTTTCATTCCAGTATACAGATGGAACCATTTGAGGCATTATATGGGAAGCGGTGTCGAACTCCAGCATTTTGGGATGAAGTGGGTGAAAGGAAGCTGATGGGACCAGAATTGGTAGAAGAGATGGAAGAAAAAGTTCAGTTGATTCAAAAGCACATGAGAACAGCTCAGAGCTGGCAGAAGAGTTATGCGGATAACCGGAGGAAGGATCTATCCTTCGAGGTAGGTGATCATGTTTTTCTCAAGGTTTCTCCTTGGAAAAGTGTGATGAGATTTGGTAAGAAAGGAAAGCTGAGTCCAAGGTTTATTGGACCATATAAAATTCTGGAGAAAGTTGGATCAGTTGTTTACCGAGTGGCTTTACCTCCGAGTTTATCTCATGTACACAATGTTTTTCATGATTCAATGTTGAGGAAGTATATGCCAGATCCATCTCATGTTTTGAGTCTAGAGGTAGTTCAGCTGGAGGAGAACCTATCTTATGAAGAACAACAAGTCTAGATTCTTGACCACAGGGAGCAGGTGTTACGGAATAAGGTGATTCATCAGGTAAAGGTTTTGTGGAAAAACCATGTGATTGAAGAGGCAACATGGGAATCTGAAAATGCTATGAGGGATAAATACCCCCACTTATTTTGATAAGTGAATAAAATTGCGAGGACGCAATTCCCAAAAGGGGGGAAGGATGTAACATCCCAGGTAATTAAAGAATAAAGAATTTTCATATTTATTAATATTTACGAATTAAATATTAATTTTAATTAAAAGGGTTTTCTACGTTCGATAGCATACTCGATACGCAACGATGAGTTTCTTTGAAAACTTACGTTGCACACAAGTAATATAATAATATTATTTTAAATGTTAGTCAACAAGTAGCCGTCGTAGTGGCGGGAATGGACAGAAATAACTAAAATATGATTATATATGTATTTAAATGTTTTTAAATTTACCCAATAAAAGATAAAATCTTAAAATACGGAAAGAGTTAAATTTTAGGCATTTATACACTAATTTTCACTAAGGGTTCACTTATCACCTTTTGACGGCGAACCGTCATTAAATATAGTTTTGATCAATCTTATAAAATCTATTGGACCAAAAATAACTCTTCTTTAGAATCGGGACATCAAAATTTACTTTGTGTAAATTTTTGTTATCTTTCCGATAAAGTTCTTTTTTAATGAATAGTGTAAAATGTTGTATTTTAATTCAAAAACACTTTTTAATCTAATTTATTTATATGATTAGATTATTTTTTGAATTGGTTTTAAAGTGAAATTATAAAATATTTTTACCATTAAATCAAATAGTGGTCGTTGGAATTAATTTCACTTTGAAATCGGACTTAAACTAGTGTCAATCTTTTGATACTTATTGTTTCATAAAAAACGCTATTTGCTCTGAAAGCGGGAACTAATTATTAAATTAATTAATGTGACTTATATGTTTTTAATTTTGTAAAATAGACTTCATTTTTGAATTCTTAATATCAAATATAGCTTAGGGTGAATTTTTGGTAATTTTCTGAAAAACATCAATTTTTGATGAATAGTGAAACCACTAAGTGTTACTTATAAAAACTGATTTTCCGTTCAAATGAAATTTTTCAATAATTGTGTTTTGATTTTCAAAAATCCGACATACATGGTTGTCATTAATAAGTAAAATGTGGTTCAATGAGATTAAAATATTTTTTTGGTGAATAGTAACTTATTAAGTTTTTAATCGCGATTAGAGGTAATTAGTGTAGTTTAAGGTAAAAATAATGTTTTAATAAAATGATATGAGCTTGAAACATGTCCTAAACCTATTGGTTGTGTCATGGCCAACCAAGAAAATCCATGGGTCGATTTAGGGGACCCCATGGAGCCACTTGGGTGAGATAATGACTTTAATGTTTTTTTTAATGTAAAAGTAAAAATGACGCAAACATAATATGTTTTACGAAAAAAATTTTTACATGGGGTTATAAAGATCGGATTTTTCATTATAAATATTCATTGGAAAGATAAAAGGATTTCATACATCATAGTATTTTTCTTATAATTTTTAGACTTTAAATAAATTAAATTATTTATGACATAATGAGGATGCAACGATGACTTCATTATTTAATGATTTAAATAAAATGGAAATATAATGTAATATCTAAAACCTAAACATGTCCAAAACGTATTGGATGGGAATATTTATAAGCCTTATCATCTTATATTTTAAATATATCAATTTGGGACCTTATAAATTCGAATCACTTTTGAAAATAAAATAATAGTTTCATGACTTCCAAAAGTTCCCCTCCTCTCCTCTTATAAAAGGCCCCCACCTCTACCTCATTTCACACACTCGTCAAGCCTTTGGCTCGGCCATCCCCTGACCATTTACTCTCTCCACATCCCTCTCCTCATCCTAGAGGATTCCTTTTGGGCAGAATCCTTTCAATGGAAGCCTTTAGGCTCAAATCAAAAGGAGTTACACTTTTAAAGGTAATTCATTTTCTCTTGTTCATTTGTTTTATTTTGCTTCTCCAACCCCCTAAACTCTTTTTATTTACTTCTGTTGTAACAACACCAGTATCTTCAATATAATAGGATATTTTTATATGATTTATTCGAGCTACACTCTCAAACAACTACATCAAATGGTTAAAGAACATACGGTTTCTGTGGATGGCGAAATTCTGCCTCCCGAAACGATGATTGTTCAATACTCATTTAACACCTTCAAATGTGGCCATTATGATGTCATTATTTTTATATATGATATATAATATTTTTATTCTTTCCTTAAGCTTCTGAATTTTTCATTTATGGCATACCATTATTGTTTCCATTATGGGTAAACACGATATGTTCATTTTAGGAAGTGCGGACTACCGCCCCCTGAAAGTGATTTGATTCGTTAATACCATATGTGGGATGTGTAAAGGATAAAGTTAATGATATTATATATGTTATTATACTGGAATTATAATATAATCTTATATCATTATGATTCCATCCTATAAAATACGAAATAGAAATGAAAGTAGCGTTCATGCGTACGTACGGCTTACCGTCTCCATGAACGGTGCATTTCATTTCATACCTCTAAATGATTATGTAATATTATAAATACATGTATATGCTGGATATATATGATATATATGATATCCAAATAAGGAATGTAACTCTGGATATAAAGAACCTTTGACCACAAAAAAACCATGTAATTGTAAGAAGTCCACTTTCGACTTAAGAACCAAATATTGACAAAAGAAACATTATTAACTTAAATGGTAACATAATGTTTATAACATGGAAATAAGTGATATAAAAGGAATAATGAACTTTAAAAAGGTTCTTAAGAAAGTATAAATTAACTCAAGTTTATTATTCAGGACGTTAAAGAACGATCGAGTCAAGTCGGACCCGAGGTAAGGGACTTCGTCTCAATCTCCTTTCGTTGAGGCATATTTCGTTTTATACACAACTTTATTTTATACGGTGTATAAAACCCTTTGACTTTTACTTTTATACAAAAGGAATATTTTTCTACGAAGCGTTTTAATAAACGACAAAAAGGAATTTTTTTAACATACGCGGTGACAACGACCTTTTCCGCCACCGTGAGTATTATTTGGTCTCTCGCTTCCTCAACAAGACGTAATGTTTTTAAAATAAAATAAATACCATATACTCTTTTATGTATTTTGGTATTGAAAATGGTTTTGATAAAGGATTATATTATGTCAATATATTTATGATATATTGTGATTGAAATGTGGAAATGTTATCATTCCTTTATATTGGTTTTATGTTTTATGATTTTATATTGGTACTTGGACATTTTAACAGGTGGTTACGTTATAAACCATATGACAGGTGGTGCCGTGAATACCAGGATGGGTGGTTATGTTATAACCTCCAATGCATTGGGTATGGAAGTCGTCCGTATGGCTATTCCAAGTATGTATGGAAATTGGCCGTATGGCTATTCCATTAAGTGATATGTGTGGAAGTTGACCGTATGGTTATTCCACTTAAGTATGTTTATGTCCCAAGTTACCTTTATATATGTTATGTGTTCTTTATATGGGTTTTATGGTAATCCTTTGGTTACAAAAAGGTAAGTAATGATACTTTATTCAGTGAAGAGTTTTTACTACTTCATGAAGGTGAAGGTATTACTTTGATATAGTATACATGGTTTACTTGATGTTTGAAAAACTAACAGTTTTCATTCTTTGTGTATCCCTTACTGAGCTTTTTATGCTCACCCCAAGTTTTTTTGAAATGTTTTTCACAAGACTTAATGTGGAATAAGGTCAAGGATGGGATCAAGGGAATGTCATGCTATATAAAACATAGAACTAGACATGTTTCTTTTAAGAGTTTTTTTTATTATGGAAACTTAGTAGAAGTGACTACTTTGTAATCTTTTGAGATGTAATAGTTATGTTCTAATTCTCTAAAACTCTAAACATGAAAAGATCCTCAATGTGAATTATTCATTTAATTCAATATTAAGTAAGGTTTAAGGCCGGGGCCTTATACAACTTATCCATTCAATGTTGATAAACACCTCACATCATGCATGATACCCAATTGTAATATCAATATATCTATAATAAGTAGAATCTATAATAACAATTCACTTCCCTTGTAATTTGGACCCCCAATATGTGGGTCAGAAACTCCTCAAAATAGGATTATTACCAAATTTCAACACAGTCCTAGCCTCTTTTCTACCAACCCAAAAAGTAATACAAAATTGAAAACAATGATTTGGTACTACTTTTCGATGTCTCGACCAAGATCAGTTTATAATAATATCCACACCTGAAGAAACATTTCCATAAGTGTTCCTCCTCATATTCCCACAGATACCAACTAGAATTGTGGTTCAAGAAGAGGATTGTAGGGAGAAAATACCAACATGATTGGAGCCTGGAACAGTAGAATAATAAAAAAAATCAATTTATGTATAATAAAAAAATAACGTGTAGAATAAGAAAATAATACATATATCATAAAAAATTGGTAGAAACCATATCCAATTTCATACAAAAATATGATTATCATTTCATGGTGATATAAAAAAAATATGGTAGATAGAAAATAATATATCATAAACATTTTATATTACAAGTATATCTAAATTACTGAAATAAACAAAACTATCTTCAATAATATTATGATATATAGCTTGATCCTATGATCTGAACTCCCATTTTATAAGAAAATCATGAATCCATGACCAATCACTTCCCCTAGTCCCAATCTATATCAATTATGTTTTATAAGGTACCAAAATAGTGGCCCATATATTGGGTGTAAGATATAACTGGTATGCTACCACCAACCGTGTCTATAAAAAATAAAATATGTTCATATTAAGAGATGTTGTGTGTTTTTATTACAGTAAAAATGGATACAAATAAAAAGAGATGAAATATAGTATATACGATCATTATATTAAATGTAGTATAGAAATGATGAATAACCATAAAAAAATTCAATGAAATGGCTATGACCTAAACTGAAAAAATTATTATGAGACTATGACATATTCCAAATAATTATATATCAGACCATTAAAGGTTAGGAAAAGGGGCTAATGATCATGGAATCCTCTTCGAGTCCACATATATTATTCAAAAAAAATTGTGTAGTGAAGACTTACATGGTATAAGAACAAAGGTCACATCTCCATTGAATCTTTGTATAATACTTAAATCTCTTATATAAAAACTCGATAAATACATGGGTGGAGCCATAGGTTAATTTCTGATGTGGTCCAAGAAAGATTGATCCAAGGTAACAGTCTAAGGAATCAAAGTTATAATATGAAAATGGGTCATCAGTTCCATACCATATCACCCCATATAAATGTAATCTATATATTAATTAAAGGGGTCATGTTAGTATACATTCCATGTTATCAATTCATTTTAATTAATCATGAAATGGGTCAAATATCTTTGTTATCTTTCACGCCCTTAATAATTTCATTTATAATAATAATTTCATTAGCCATTTCATGTAATATTTATTAGGGATAATTCTAAGTTAGTTTCCATGCCTTTATGGATTTAATTTAATGAATTATTGAAGGAATCAAGGGGTAAATTTAGTGCCCAGACCATTTTTTCAAATGAATTTAGCATTTATTTTCTTATATTATTTGACATGCAAGTTATAATAAAGAGAGACATTTTAGTTTCCATGCCAATTCAATAATTAATTAATTAATATAACATAATCCATGGTATCATACATTTCATTCAAAAACACCCATTTTAATCCATTTCATTACACCATTCTTTTATAAATGAAAAGGTTAGTAACTATGTTTTCAACCATTAATAAATCATCTAATTCATATTCATAACCTATTAATAAATGGAAGGTTTAACTAACACCAATGGTGGTGTAAAGTGAGTAATCATATGTACAAAACTCTAGGGTGATTTAGAGGATATTTAAAACCTCGAAAAATTCATATGGGTGTAATTAAATGTTTAATTTAATGTTTAAATGTCCAATTAAGATATCTATATACCAAAGGAGAAACCCCTAAAACGTTTTTTGTTAGAAACTAAAATACAAGATATAAATGAACTAAAATATTATGAAAATGTTATTGACAAAATAGCATAGGATTTTATTTCTCTCCTCACCCAATATCAATCATTATCTTGGGTTGTAATGTAGGAAATTAAAGTAATAGGAAAATACAATGGAAATAAGGAATATTTTCTCACATGGATTTGGCATTCCATATAGAATGATTATCTATGAAAAGAAGATTGTAGAGTATATGGATTTCTAATACCGATTCAATGTGATCAATGGTGATAAAATCAGATGTCCTATGAATTAGAATCCCAAATCATAGGTGGGGGATTATGAGGCCTCTCTTGATAATATATAGTTGTAAAAATCCTCTATTTTCCCTATGTCATGAAATTAAAGTAAAAAACATATAAAATGACATTTTTTTACTTCTCTTCATAAAAATCATATAAAGGGTAAAAGTACATGGAAAATGATAAATAATTAAATATTTTATAGTTTTGGATGATTATGGATTATATATAATCATCCAATAATATTAATTCAAGTATTTGGGTCATTATATAGTCCTTATGATTTTTTAAAACATAATTAACCGATTTACCACATCACTATGGAAACACATTTAGTAATATTAATATTCATAATGCCCAAAAATACAATGGACATATTTAAAAAATTTGGACCTCCTAATTAGAAATATATAATTTAAATATAAAAATTCAATTCCTAAAAGTGGTAAAAATTAATTTTAATATTAATGTGTAAATTCAAAGAGAACTATTTTTAGAAAAATACGATTTTAATCGCAGAAATGTACTTATACAAAATGAAACTATAATTTTGATTAAAATTTACTATGTAGATTATATATAATTAAGTAAATTATTTATTTACTTTGATATCATATTCAAATAATAATTATAATTTTTAAATATAAAAAAATGACATTTTTACAAATATCTGTATTTTACACTGTTTACATAATAATCAATATTTTTTGAAAAATACGAAAATTTCACACAATGATAATTTTGATATGATGATTTTAAAAGTTTTTTACCGAATAATAATTCCAAAATTTAAATAAATAAATTATAATAATTTTAGCAGAAAAAACATTAAAAAATATTTTTTAAAGAAAACATGCTTTTGAATAATAATACGGATTTCATAAAATTTGAGAGTTTATTTCCTAATAATTAATCGAAATATTTATATGGAGTTGTAACTTTCTATATATTAAATAAAATTTTATTCAAATATATGCCTTCCAATTTAATGTCACGGTTATAATGGTTATATTTAACTAATATTATTTTTTCGTTCTTGTCGGCTTATTGTTAGTGATGTGTAAGATCTCAAACACAATGTTATTTTAAAATATATGGTTTTTAAATTTATCTTTTTTTGTAAAGATATCAATAAAATAAATATTTTAAACCGGTAAAATTACCAAAATAAGTTGATACACATCCAATATTATGGAAAAACAATGAGAATAAGAAAATGACAAATAATAAATAAATAGAATATGATAATAAATTGTCTTAATAATTAGATTTATAGGTAATAATTGTTTTTTAATATTGTGTTTAGTAGTTAAAATGTAACAATTTAGGAAGTTACCCACATTTGGATAGTGAATCATGGCTACGATATTGTTTTATTATCTCATTTTTTAGTAACATGAGTCATTATTTTTATTACAGAAAATATTTTATTTTTAATGGTGTATTAACTACCCCTTTAATATTTCATAACATGATACACTATTTATTTATGGTATTTAATATTTCATTATAAAAGAAATCATTCAAGGGGTTTTTATTCGAATGTCTCTATCATCATATGGGTTCATGATGACTCTATTATTTTCCTTGGAGTTATAGACATTCTCATTGAACTAATTTATTCCAATATGATTTTTCTACAAAATGAATATTTTTTATTTTATTTCCCCCATAATTTCTAGGGTTCTATAATTCTACCTCATAACCACAACAAAAAATTATTCCTTACACAATCATTATTTTACATGAAAGGGTTTCCTTCCCTCGATTCCCATTTTTATCCTAAACTTACTATAATAAGCCAATTTACTTTTATATGGTAAATATACTACTGATTTATTATATATATTGGTAATTATATCTCATTCCAAGTACATTATGATAAATTTATTTATCTTTTTTCATCATGGGATTTTATTTACATATAACTCATGGCTTAATGTTTCTTTCCCCAACCACATTTTCAAATTGAGATGTTTCAAATGAGACAACCCATGTGATGAATTTGTAAATAATTTCATTAAAATATCACAAAATCATTCTTCAATTATTGTTATCTTTTGTTATAATTCTTTTTTTCTTTATCATGATTTAAAATGAACGTTTTATAATATTTTTATGAGATGCAGTTTTCAAAAAAAATAAAAAAAATTAGAAATATTTTATTTTTATGAAATAATTCTATCTTTTCATCCACATATTATAGATATCCCTTTATTTATTTCAAATATATTATAATTTTATTTTTATATACCTTGAATTTCAATGAATTTTCTTAATTTGATATCAATTTACTATTTTTTCAAGGTTTGTTTTTGATAAAAAGAATTCATTTCAATGGTATGTTATGAATATATACTTCCACCACCATCATATTTTGATATTATACTTCCTCTCTATGTTTTCATGGTTTCTATATGAAATTATTTTTCTCTTATTATTCTAAAATATATCATTGGAAATTATTTAAAATGTTCATGTATATTTCTTATATCAAATTTTATTTTTCGTAAAAGTCTTCAAAATATTTTTTAAATCTTAGTCATTGTACATAGAGATATCTTATACTTTTTCAAATAAGTTATTCAAATTATACCATCCACCTAAATTCTCTATAAGGATTATGTAATGTATACTTTTTTAAAGGAATTATCTTGCATTGCCTTAGTACTTCATAATTGACCAATATGTATAAATTTGAGGTTTTCCTAATTATTTTCCTATGTGAGAATTTTATATTTTTTTCTATCATTGTAAGATTGTTAAAATAGATTTCAAATATCAATTGATTAGAGGAATTTTCAACATAATTATTTACCTGTTATTCATGTGGTGTAAATGCTATATGATCTATTTTTTTTGAAGGTTATTTAACTATTATGTTTTTCAATATAATTAGATACTAATTTATTTTCAACTGGTATATCATTCTAAAATTATTAATAGAATTATGAATGAATTTATTGTCATGACCCGTCCTCGGGACCCATGACGTGACTACCCCAAGCCCGCCTTCCACAGGCCAGGGGCTGGCGACTAGCACAAAGGCGTAAAATCCCCGAAAAAGGGAAGGAATTGCCTTTGAAAAGTAAACAAGCACTACAGAGTAAGCAAGCGAAAAGGTAAACACTAAGTAAAAGCTGGTACAACAGTAAGTGCGGAAAAGTAAAGGGGCCGGAAATACAATCCCAACTGTAAAGTATAACCGAAAGAAGAAAAACAAGAACTGAAAAGTAAAGCCGCAACGTCGAGCCGTCCTCTGGAAGTCCCACCTGAAGGGTGGGTACAGAAAGCCTCCACTGCTCCTCGTGTCCAGCCGACCGCTCCGAGTGCGTCCCGCCCATTGGTCCACCTCCAGGTACCGTCCTGCTCCGCAAGCCTCCACCCCGATCAGCATTGTCCGTCGTCTTCATCCAACACAATGAAGTGCGGGCATAGCCCGTGCAGGGGTGAGTATAAGCTACTTAGTAGGGACCCCGAGACCCCCGAAGGTCTCCCGAAATCCACAAAGGATAATCCACAAAGGAAAGATACAATCACGAAGTAACATCTGACACAACTTAGGTATATGCCCATACATATACCTAAGTCATCAATACTCACTCGGCTCCAACATCCGAGCTCAAGTACAACCCAGTCCACATAGGAAAGCCAAACCTAAAATCTACATAGGATAGCTCAACACAATCCACAAAGGAAAGTAAAACGTAAATCCAGACAGGATAACTCAACAAAATCCACAAAGGAAGGTAAAACATGGTTTTAGCTCACACAGGATATACTTCTTCGTACGACGATAGAGATGATCATATGTAGCCACTGATTCATCTAAGTCGCTAGACCCACAAAGTATCGGTAGGTACTAACCCCTGCAATGACCCACATAGGATCGATCATGAACTTGAAACCATAACTATTGGGAAAATTCTTCTCCATCAAGCACAGTGGTTATGCCGCTACAACCAAGAGCTTCCCTCTAACCTTGGACTTCTGTAGTACTCCACCTATCGAGTACTGCGGGACTGCTGCTACAACCAAGCGCTCTCCTGTCTGCCGCTACAACCAAGCGCTCCCCTGTGCCGTTACAACCAAGCGCACCTCTGTCGTGGGTCTGCCGCTACAACCAAGTGCTCCCCCTTCATAGCCTCCAGAGGTACTCCTTCTGTTGAGTACCGCGGGTCTGCCACTACAACCAAGCGATCCTCCGCCGTGGGTCTGCCGCTGCAACCAAGCGCTCCCCACTGGTCTATCCGTAACACACCGAGTCGTTCGATCAGCAGTCGTCATGTCTCAACCGGCTCTAGGGTTTCCGCACACAGCATGCTCGTTCCGGGAGAGTCCACTCCACGAGCTAAGTGATCGATGCATCAACTGACATGCAGTCCAGAGTTGATGTATCCCAAGATGTACAGTAGTGGTCACTGCCGAAAACACGGAGGATTCCCGTACTATTTTCATCATCGTCGCAGTCAAATCCACCGAGGATCTCTGTATAGTCGTCATCGTCGAAGTCGCCGCCAGCACTGGGGTCCCCACACACAACAAGCTCGTGCGGGAGGGTCCGCTCCATGAGCCGAGAGGCTGATACATCAACTGACACAAAATTCCAGAGTTGATGTATCCAAAAGTTCAGTATTGTCAACAGGAACTCAACGCCGCAGACGGCGCGTCAATCGGATGCCCGGTCTGAGAGTTATTAGCTTTTTCGTCCCAGGGGCCCAGTTGGTTTTTAAGTCAAAACCAACCCGACCATACTCCACCTGCATCTAAACCTCCGGCAGAGTATTCCAAAAGATCCGTCTCACTTAGAGGAATCCACAAAAGTTGACGGCACGTCAATCAGACGTCCGAAGCTCAAGATATGAGCGTTTCCGCTCCAAGGGCCCGGTTGGTTTCGTGAACGAACCAACCCGGCCGAACCCAAAATTTCCTGAAACCTCGAGTGTGATATACCGAAATGACCGTCTCGATCCAAGGATCACATCTCCACTGACGAAGAGTCATTCGGAAGCCCGTAGCTCAAGTTACAGGCAAAAGACCAAAAATGATCCAAAGACGGGGGATCTGGGCCCGGACCGACCCGGCCCAACCCCCCTGGGTCGGCCCGAACCGGGTCGACCCGACCCAGGTCCGGGTCGGACCCGGTTTGGCGCGGCCCGGTCCGGCCAGGGCGTGACCCGGACCGTCGGACCGTCCTGGCTCGGATCGGCCGAGCGGCCGACCGAGGGAGCCGCGGGGCGCTGCCCCCGCGGGATGAAGAAGTCGCAGCCCTTGTGGGGCCGCGCTAGAGTCAACAGACGCAGCAAAGGCCGCGTCCCGTGCGTGTGAGCCGGACCCGCGCGGCCGCGCGGCCGCGAGTCCGCTGGCCGCCGCCACCGCGGTGGCCCTGTCCGGTGGCGCGCCGGGGCGCCGCCGCCTCAGGGAGCCAGCGCCGCCGCGCCGGCGACCCGCGCCGCCAGAGGCTTCCGCGGGCCACCGGAGTTGCTACGGTGGTCCGTTTTCCTTCCCGTCTGCGCCGCTACTCCTCCCGGGTCTCGTTCTTCACTGCGGAAACATCAAATCGCCCTTGCATCATGTTTTATCATCGCCCGCCAAATCCGCACAATAACGATGAACTACGGAGGGTTGTCGGCCCGTGTTCGTTTGGCCCGCGCCCTCCACGTTAGGCGGTATCAATTAGGAGGATTAATCAACACATATAAAACATAACCAAAAACAATTTTAATGAATTAAAATTGTTCTTCTGAACCGGGTTCTTCATTTTAAATGAAACGATCACGGGAATATAAATTATTTCACAACAACCCCTACCTCGTCAAGTCGTCGCACGCGAGTTCTTCGCGGAATTGATCGCCATGGAAGGAGGCGATCGTCGCGTCGCGGAAGGGCATCGCGTCGTCGTGGAAAGGTGTCGCGTCGTCGCAGAAGGGCGTCGCGTCGTCGCGGAAAGGCGTCGCGTCGTCGCGGAAAGGCATCGCGTCGTCGCGGAAGGGCGTCACGTCGTCGCGGAATACGGTGACGCGTCGACGAACTCTGAGGTTCAAGAACATGAAGATTTAATTATATCGATTAAATCCATGTGTTGTTATAAACCAAAAAGAAGATTTAAAATAAACCTGAAATCTCCTACCTCAAACAGTTGGTGATCTGAGATCATTGCGGGGAAGAATGTCTCAGAAGAAGCATCGTCAATCTCCGAGGGTGACGGTGTTCTTCGCGTTCTTCACGTTCTTCGCGTACTTCGCTTTCTTCGCGAAGGAGGATGAAGGCACAAAGTTGTCAAAACCTCTCAACGATCATTTTTCCAGAAGTCGTGCGTTGGTCTTATTTTATTATTACGCCAACGGATTGAAAGGAGGTTAAGAAACGATTAAATTAATTCATCGAATTAATTCAACGAATTAAACCGCCCAATATATTCAACGAATAAAACCGCCCAATTAATTGGTGCATTAAGAAATTAAGAAAACGCTTCAGTTGACTTTCATAATGACGGGTTTTCGTGAGTGCGTTACTTAGCGGAAAGAAACAGTGGGGCTCATGCGGGCCCCACCTCACAAATATCTTACGAAGAGGGTAGGATATTTATGGATAGCACCCTATCCGCATCAACTCAGCTTAAGCTTCTTTAAGTGGCTTCAAGTGGCTTCCAAGGGGCTTAAGTGAAATAAAATAAAGTTTGTCGTAAAATTTATTTTCTTTCTTAACTTTAAGCCCAAAAATTAAAAACCACACCCCAGCAAACGCAACTCCAGAAGAGGCGTTTCTAAGAAATTATCGGCGCTGCGATTGCATCGGTGCCCTCAGAATTCGATTCTGAGCACCAGTTCAAAAGTTAGAAAAACCCGCTCGTCCGTTCACTGAACGTACCTGAGCCAAACTTCGGAAAATGATTCCGGGCACACCGGGCCTCGGAATCAGGTGCCATCAGAAACTGCGTTCCTGTAAAATTCCAAAGTAAATTAAGAAAAAAAAATTTTCTTTGAAATTCACAGGTCTTTACATTACTCCCACCACAGGGCTTTACGTCCCCGTAAAGCTTCACCACAAACATAGGGATACAAAGACAGTACTGAGCATGCATCTGAGCCTCCTGCTCCAAAGTGCTCTCCTGGAGGTTCCCATGCTGCTATCTGATGCGCAAAAGAGGAATCGATCGTCCACGTAGGACCCGCTCCTGTTGATCCTCGATCTCCACCGGGACCTCTGCAAAGGTCGCCCCATCATCAACGTCCAGCTCCCCTTGGTCAATGAAGTATGACAGTCATGCACGTATCTCCTCAGCTGAGATACGTGGAAGACGTCGTGCACCTGGTGCAACTGAGGTGGTAGATCCAGGCGATAAGCCACCTCGCCATTCCTGCTGAGGACCTGGAAAGGTCTGATGAAGCGTGGAGACAATTTTCCGCCTCGGAAAAAACTCCGTAATCCACGTCGAGGTGAGACACGCAAGAAGACGTGGTCGCCATCCTCGAACTCTAGTGGCCTCCGCCTCCTGTCAGCACAAGACTTTTGCCGGTTCTGAGCTGTCCTCATCCGCTCATGGATGACTTGGACCTTTCTGGTCCTACAAGAGATGCTGAGATTTCTTCCTTTCCGAGAAGAGAAATCCAGTCTCATCCCCTGGATGAACCATGTTTTTCTCCTAATACAGTCAATCCCGACATGGATGACACTAATCCATACCAAGGATGACTTCGTAAGGCCTCGACGCTACTACCAAGAGATCCAACCATTACTCTCGCCTCCAAGGGTTGAGTCACACTGTCGGCATCTGTGTGTGGTAACTGGGTCTCCTCCAGTAGATGTCTCACAAGTGAGGGTCAAGTCAACAGTCTAAACTGAAACCTCGTAGTAACAACACAAAAGAGTACAGGAATGAAAACATCACAAAGGCATGAGTCTTATTATTGCAGCTCATAATACAAGGATGCTACACAACATAAACAAGGAACTAGAAGTAAAAAAGACGTATCCACTAGTTCCGCTCCTGTCCATCTGCTCCCAGAGCTCCATGATCGAAGGCCTCAGCTGCCTGAAGCTGAGCTCTCCCATGTCCACCAACTCCCTGCGGTCGGGGTGGACCTCCTGGTGGTGGTGGTGGAAACACCTTGAAGCGTCGTCCACTACCTGCTGCTCGGCCAGCTCCTCTGCCACAGTCTCTTACTCCATGCGATCCGCCTCGATCGAACCTCTGCCTCTGCCTAGGAGGTCCTTTGTTCATCTGCTGGTCATCCATATGGCGGGTCAGACAGTCACGTGCCATGTGACCAACCCCACCGCAGGAGTAACACTGTCCGCTCATAGTAAGTCGTTGTCCACCCCGGGTGCCTCGCACAATTGACCCTGTGTCACGCGGTCGACCACCGGTAGGTCTAGTCCTCTTGGACCCCTGCGTCATCTGTCTACTGCCCACTGCAGAAGACTCTGCCGCATGCCGGCTAGTTGTGGGTCCTGCTGCTGGAGACTGCTCAGCAAGGAAACTCTCCACTAAGAGGGCTCTCTCCAACACTTATGTTTGTGTCATAATGATGTGAGAAACAACTGAAGCTCTGATCTCTCGACTGAGCCCCTGCTCGAAGGTTCGGGCCCTAAAGAATGGGTCCCGTACCATGTCCGTGGAATAGCACGAGAGATCGGTAAACTTCACCGCGTACTAGGCTACTGTCATGCTGCACTGCCGTAGTTGTAGTAGCTCTTTAATGCGCACCGCTCGGAGGGTGGCTGGGACGAACTCTGAGCGAAAAGGCTCTCAAAGTCCGTCCAAAGGAGTGATGCCTCGTCATGCACCTGGAGCATCATGCTCCACCATCTGCCTGCTGCCGCATGCAGGAGGATCGCTGCAAGGACCACCATAAGGTCCGCTGGTGTCCTCACTAGCCTAAAAACTCGAACAACTGCCTCCAGCCAGTCCTCGGCTGCCTGGGGGTCCGTCTCCCCGCGGAACCTGGGTGGTCGCTGGCGCTGGAACTCATGCAGTGCAATAAGTCAACATGCATCGTCAGCGGCTGGGGCTGGAAGCATAGGTGGCTCGGCGAGTAGAGGTACCGCCGGTGCCTCTGATGTCAAAGGGCCCTATACCGAGGCCTCGTCGCTCGACGGGCTGTCGTCACGTAGAACACTCAGAACCCTAGCTGGCTGCCATCGTGGGGCCATCCTGAAAGGAAACAGGTGCGCCACGGTCAGAACAATATACCTGGTGAGCTGATACAAGTAATCACAAAGAAAATTTGAAACACACACACAATCAATGTTTTCGTGCATTATGTCGGAAATCAGAAGTCAGGGTCCTGGTGTATAGATACGTCGGCCGCCGCACCAACACTGGGCTCCCTGGACTGATAACCACACTCAATATGCTTAACACTATTTCTTCACATAGAAGAAAGATCAGATTCTGCGATAGAACCAAACTCCTCTGATACCAATTTGTCACGAGCCGTCATCGGGACCTGTGTCGTGACTACCCCAAGCCCGCCTTCCATAGGCCAGGGGCTGGTGACTAGCACCAAGGCGTAAAATCCCGGAAAAAGGGAAGGCATTTCCATTGAAAAGTAAACAAGCACTACAGAGTAAGCAAGAATAAAGGTAAACACTAAGTAAAATCTGGTACAACAGTAAGTGAGGAAAAGTAATGGGGGCCGAAAATACAAGCCCAACTGTAAAGTACAACTGAAAGGGAAAAAACAACAACTGAAAAGTAAAGCCGCAACGTCGAGCCGTCCTCTGGAAGTCCCACCTGAAGGGTGGGTACAGAAATCCTCCACTGCTCCTCGGGTCCAGCTGACCGCTCCGAGTGCGTCCCGCCCAGTGGACCACCTCCAGGTACTGTCCTGCTCCGCAAGCTTCCACCCCGATCAGCACTGTCCATCGTCTGCATCCAATAAAACGAAGTGCGGGCATAGCCCGTGCAGGGGTGAGTATAAGATACTCAGTAGGGACCCTGAGACCCTCGAATGTCTCCCTAAATATACAAAGGACAATCCACATAGGAATGATACAATCACGAAGTAACATCGGACACAGATTAGGTATATGCCCATACATATACTTAAGTCATCAATACTCGCTCGGCTCCAACATCCGAGCTCAAGTACAACCCAGTCCACACAGGAAATCCAAATGTAAAATCCACACAGGATAGCTCAACACAATCCAAAAAGGAAAGTAAAACGCAAATCCACACAGGATAGATGAACACAATCCACAAAGGAAGGGAAAACAGAGTTTTAGCTCACACAGGATATACTTCTTCAGAAGACGATAGAGATGATCAGATGTAGCCACTGATTCATCTAATCTGTCGGACCCACAAGGGATCGGTAGGTACTGACCCCCGCAATGACCCACATAGGATCGATCATGAAGTTGAAACCATAGCTATTGGGAAAATTCTTCTCCATCAAGCACAGTGGTTATGCCGCTACAACCAAGCACTTCCCTCCAACCTAGGACTGTTGTAGTACTCCACCTATCGAGTATTGCGGGCCTGATGCTACAACCAAGCGCTCTCCCGTGCTGCTACAACCAAGCACTCCTCCGTTGTGGGTCTGCCGCTACAACCAAGTGCACCTCTATCGTGGGTCTACCGCTACAACCAAGCGCTCCCCTGTGTCGCTACAACCAAGCACACCTCTGTCGTGGGTATGCCACTATAACCAAGCGCTCCCCCTCATAGCCTCCAGAGGTACTCCTTCTGTTGAGTACCGCGGGTCTGCCGCTACAACCAAGCGCTCCTCTGCCGTGGGTCTGCCGCTGCAACCAAGCGCTCCCCAATGGGCTATCTATAACACACCGATTCGTTCGATCAGTAGTCGTCAAGTCTCAACCGGATCTAGGGTTTCTGCACACAGCATGCTCGTTCCGGGAGGGTCCACTCCACGAGCTAAGTGATCGATGCATCAACTGACATGCAGTCCGGAGTTGATGTATCCCAAGATGTACCGTAGTGGTCACTGCCGAAAACACGGAGGATTCCCGTACTGTTCTCATCATTTTTGTAGTCGAATCCACCGAGGATATCTGTATAGTCGTCGTCGAAGTCGCAGCCAACACTAGGGTCCCCGCACACAGCAAGCTCATTCGGGAGGGTCCGCTCCACGAGCCGAGAGGCTGATACATCAACTGACACAAAAGTCCAGAGTTGATGTATCCAAAAGTTCCGTATCATCAATAGGAACTCACAGCCGTAGATGGCGCGTCAATCGGACGCCCGGTCTGAGAGTTATTAGTTTTTTCGTCCCAGGGGCCCGTTTGGTTTATAAGGCAAAACCAACCCAACCGTACCCCACCTGCGTCCAAACCTCGGGCGGAGTATGCCAAAAGATCTGTCTCACTTAGAAGAATCCACCAAAGTCGATGACACGTCAATCGGACGTCCGAAGCTCAAGATATGAGCGTTTCCGCTCTGAAGGCCCGGTTGGTTTCGTGAACGAACCAACCCGGCCGAACCCAAAGTTTCCCAAAACCTCAAGTGCGATACACCAAAACGACCCTCTCGATCCAAGGATCGCATCGCCATTGACGGAGCATCGTTCGGAGGCCCGTAGCTCATGTTACAGGCAAAAGACCGAAAATGGTCCGAAGACGGGGAGTCTGGGCCCGGACCGACCCGGCCCAACCCCCGCTGGGTCGGTCCGAACTGGGTCGACCCGACCCGAGTCCGGGTCGGACCCGGTTCAGCGCGGCCCGGTCTGGCCAGGGCGCGACACGACCGGTCGGACCGGCCTGGCTCGGCTCAGCCGAGCGGCCGACCGAGGGAGCCGCGGGGCGCTGCCCCCGCAGGATGAAGAAGTTGCGGCCCTCGAGGGGCCGCACTGGAGTCAATGGACGCGGCAAAGGCTGCGTCCCGTGCGTGTGAACTAGACCCGCGCGGTCGTGGGTCCGCTGGCCCCCGCTGGAGGCTTCCGCGGGCCACCGAAGTTGCTCCGGTGGTCCGTTTTCCTTCCCGTCTGCGCCGCTGCTCCTCCCGGGACCCGTTCTTCACTGCGGAAACATCAAATTGCCCTTGCGTCACATTTTATCATCGCCCGCCAAATCCGCACAATAACGAAGAACTTTGGAGGGTTGTCGGGCCGTGTTCGTTTGGCCCGCACCCTCTGCATTAGGCGGTATCAATCAGGAGGATTAATCAACACATAGAAAACATAACCAAAAACAATTTTAATGAATTAAAATTGTTCTTATGAACCAGGTTCTTCATTTTAAAAGAAATGATCATGGGAATATAAATTATTTCACAACAACCCCTACCTCTTCAATTCGTCGCACGCGCGTTCTTCGCGGATTTGATCGCCGCGGAAGGAGGCGATCGTCGCGTCGCAGAAGGGCTTCACGTCGTCGCGGAAAGGCGTCGCGTCATCGTGGAAGGGCGTCGCGTCATCGCGGAAAGGCGTCCTGTCGTCACGGAAGGGCGTCACGTCGTCGCGGAATACGGTGATGTGTCGATGAACTCCGAGGTTCATGAACTTGAAGATTTAATTATATCGATTAAATCCATGTGTTGTTATAAACCACAAAGAAGATTAAAAAGAAACCCGAAATCTCCTACCTCAAGCAGTTGGTGATCGGAGATCGTTGCGAGGAAGAACATCTCGGAAGAAGCGTCCTCAATCTTCGAGGGTGACAGCGTTCTTCGCGTTCTTCGCGTTCTTCGCGTTCTTCGCGAAGGAGGATGAAGGTACAAAGTTGTCAAATACTCTCAACGAGCATTTTTCCAGAAGTCGTTCGTTGGTCTTATTTTATTATTACACCAACTGATTGAAAACAGGTTACGAAACGATTAAATTAATTAATCGAATTAATTCAACGAATTAAACCGCCCAATCAATTGAACGAATAAAACCGCCCAATTAATTGGTGCGTTAAGAAATTAAGAAAACGCGTTAGTTGAATTTCATAATGACGGGTTTTCGCGGGTGGGTTACTTAGCGGAAAGAAATGGTGGGGCTCGTGTGGGACCCACCTCACAAATATCCTACCAATAGGGTAGGATATTTCTGGATAGCACCCTATCCACATCAACTCAGCTTAAGCTGCTTTAAGTGGCTTCAAGTGGATTCCAAGCGGCTTAAGTGAAATAAAATAAAGTTCGTCGTACAATTTATTTTATTTCTTCACTTTAAGCCAAAAAATTAAAAACCACACCCGAGCAAACGCAACTCCGGAAGAGGCGTTTCTAAGCAATTACCAGTGCTGCGATTCCATCAGTGCCCTCAGAATTCGATTCCGAGCACCGGTTCAAAAGTTATAAAAACCCACTCGTCCGTTCACTGAACGTACCAGAGCCAAACTTCGGAAAATGATTCCGGGCACACCTGGCCTCGGAATCAGGTGCCGTTAGAAACTGCGTTATTGTAAAATTCCAATGAAAATTAAGAAAAAAAAATTTCCTTCAAATTTAAAGGTCTTTACATTTATTTTCTGAATAAATTTGAAAGTCTGGTCATTTTTTTGTGATTAATAATATACAATGTTCTTACCATGATTTCTTTAAGATACTTTGAATAATTGATATCTTGTTTCACAAATTCGTAATGATGAATGATAGTTGGGGAACTATATCAAAAAAAATTTGTTAAGATTTTATATCACATGAGATATGTTTTAATGAATAAATTTGAGTTTCCCATAATAAATTTATTTGATGGTGTGGTTCATTAATATAATGTTCAATATATTAATGGTTGTGCCAAATTTATATGATATTATTACGGTACACTCTCAAGGATACTGTTTATTGACTAATGTTTCCATACTCTATTGATTACTAAATTCTTCATTATTCTTGATTTATGATCTATGAATTTATGGGACTAGTATTATTATGTATAATAATTATACCTATATTCTCATCATATGGGAATAGATAATACTTTATTGTTATCACATATGTTTTTCCATACTCAGCATCCAACCTCAACCCTTTATTTTTTTTCTAGCTCCCTAGGTTATAAATTTGAGTTTAACCTATGAGAAGTCTACGAGAGACTATAATGGTTTTTTATTATGAAGAATTCTTCAAAATTGTTGTATAAAAATTTATTATTTATATATTCGTCATTGAAAAGAAACCAAAATGTTATTAGAGTTTTATAAGATCATTGTGATGTGTAATGCTGATGTGAAATTTGGATCATCTTCGTTGATATCAAATTTAACTTGTAAAAACATTTTATTTTATCTCCAGAATTTGGAGTGTGGGTTTGAGGTGCCTTGAAGATCAATAGGTAAGTGATATTTGAAGAGAATTGTGTTTAAATTTTTAATAAGTTCTGTACCTTAAATCACCCCCTCTTAATTCATCTGTCACATAATACCCTTGAGGGACCCACAAAATAAATGAGCCCAATGTGTTAATAATCCCAATTAATATATATTTTGAACAACTATATATATAATAGTTATATTTAATTATTATATATAACCATTCATACATTATGAAAATCATTGATCTCATCCACTTATTTATATTCTAAATATTGTTATCAAAATTTTAAAAAATTGTATTCTTTCTATAATTATTATCAATGGAATGATCCTAAAGGAAGATCATGATATAGAGTAATCCCCTCTTGTTTTTTATATTCTTGTTATTTTATTATATTTAAATATTTTCACTTTTTTTAATTTAATATCCCTAATTTAATTATTATTTATTACATGTTACCTTAGTCGATTAAATTATTTTTCATTTTAGTCTAATGCTTTGTATTATGAATGTTATCATATATTTAAAGTTAATTAAGAATTATATATTTAGATTCTTTTATTTTAAAACCATTAATATAAATTAACACTTGAGAATTCATTACTCATATAAAAAAATGAGGGTACTTTTTTCTTGTTACAAAATAATCCTCCCACATGGATTACTCCAACTAATTATTTTTTCATAAACCATTTAATGGGTTGGTGGTATTTTTAAACAGAAAATTAACTTATTAATATTATATGTAGAGAGGTTATTCCTCATATGATAGGACATTTTACAATTGTATAGATTTTTATTTTAGTACATATGATAGATCTGGATGTTAATTCCGAAAAAGTGGTATGTGGAACACATCATGAACCTATGAGAGGAAATGGCGGAGGTTCTAATAGAGAAAATATAGTACTTACGTAATAAATAATCTTGAATAAATCTGTGAATCCAGGGATAATCTGTTTAGAGACCCAAGCATTACATACATAAGTATTACCTTTTATTAGTTCAATAACCATTTCACATCATTAAAATCAATGTATAAAATATAAATGTTTATTGTGTTTGGAAACATAGATAAAAAATATAATAGAAAATAAATTATCTACCCCATATCCCATTCTGTTCTTTATAACAAGAACCCTTCATTAAAATATCAAATTAAAACCATTCAAGATATACTAGTTAAGAGAAATATTATAAACTGTGAGCTCAAATTCTCAATAAAGGTAAAAAATTTGAGATATCAACCAAAGATTATATATAAGTATGTCATGAGAATTCAAGTATTATAATATGACATTATCATTTTAATGTTATAATAAACACATTTTATATTATAATCATATGTCATGAAATTAAGCTGTACAACTTATAAGAATAGAATCATAATGGAATCAATGAACATAAGCTATGATATCATAACATTAGCATAATATCATCTCATAAAATAGTGGAATAAAGAGTGGAGTAATCATAATCATAGAAAGATTATGCCCTGGAAACAAAAAAATGCATTCATCACATGTTAGGATTGGGATAACTGTTAATATTCCTTCTTTAGTGTTCGAAAAACTACTCATGTACCCTCTTTTAATCTTGGTATAACCTGTTTTATATCATCCTTTAGTATCATGATAACCTCCAATGTAAAATTTTATATATAAAAATAATATTTATATAATTTATTAGATTTATATAACATATCTACCAATCAAATAATCATAATCCATTCAAACTTATGCCACAATATCATGAAAATATTTTTCATTTCATCATAACACAACCCATTGTAAACAAATGAGTTTAATCAGAAATTCATCATCATAGTCATAAACCATCATGATAAAGTACAAGTATGACGTTATATGTTCATATACCAAGAAAAACATATGTAACATAGAAGGATGTTGTCATAGTTAAGAAATTTAATTAAAATATAATTACAATATTTCATGAGGAAAATATTTTTTTCATTTTAAAATAAAACATTTAAAAAGGTAAACTTCCATAAATATACAAAAAATATATTTCATTGAATATAAAAAATGAAATTTTAAATTAATCATCCAATAATTTATGGGTCATAATGATATGAAATCTTGTTAGTGATGTAGTCTTTAAAATAATGACTTTATTGAAACCATGATTAAAAGTACCTTATTCAGTAAATGATAAGCAAATTATAAGTAATATTATTAAAACGATATTACATGGTCAAAAATTAATTAAAATAATTATAGGAAATTATTGAAAACATTATTCCAAACATTTTTAGAATACACAAATATGGGATAAAAATGATTTATGTCAGAAAATAAAAATATAATCGATTTTTTTAATGTTCTTTTAGTCTCTTCAGAACATAAAAACTAAAAAAATGAATGGAGGAAATGTATTACATAGAAATAAATATACGATAATATAATATATAATATATGGGAGATATATATTATAATAATTCATCACAAAAAAATTGATCATAAAAAATCTTGGTTAAAATGAGATTGTAATGCAAAACCCACACCTCAATTAAATATTTATTTGTAAGAGATCTAAATTCCTGTATAATAAATTTAATTTTTAATAATAATATAAATTTAAAATTTAAATTATTATAATATTATATATGTTCAAATAACAACAATCAACACCAATTTATTAATAAATCATTCCTTAAATCATTGGTTCTAAGTGTTTACTCTTTCATTTTCCATGAATTGTTTGTTTCTCAAGTTATGGTCCTTGTACATATATCATGGTTAAATAAAATAATTTTTTTAATAATTATATTAATTTTCTATATATCATTATATATGTTATTAAAATCATCCATAAAAAAAAATATAGAAAAATTAATTACATTATTAATGGAGACAGTAGTTCGCACACATTAATGAACGTAGATTTCAATTTCTAATTAAAATATAGAATGAATGATAAATAATAATTTATAAAAATAAAAATAATATGAAATCATTATTATCATATATTTATTAAATAAAAATTATTAATATCCATTTGATGTGGTAATTGAAAATGAATTACATATATCTCTGGAGGCGGTAGAGAACACACATGCACGAGTGATGCATCCATTTTCAAATTTATGTAAATGACATTTAATCATGTAATGAAATCATAAAAATAAAATCTAATTATATTTATTATATTTTATCTACCATGTTATTATTCATTAAATAGGTGTATAAATGGATTAAGAATAAATAAAATTGAAAGAATATGTTTCAGAAGGATACCTCTTCATCGAGCATCCATCATAGTTTTATACCAAAATTTTTATTTGGATGGTAGTATGATAAACAATATCACATAATACATAGTTTGGGATATTTATAATGTATTTGGGTATGTATTTTTTATGATAAGAGGCTCTTGATGATTTAAGAATATAAGATAGGGGTCACCATTTATAACTAAGTGAGAGGAGACACTTCAATTTTTTTAAAATATTAATATATATTAATGTCAAAGTTAATTATTATTGCTTAAAAATTACACATATTATAATTTAATATGATATTAGGTCTAAATAATAACTTAAAAGTTAAAATATTATGTTTTATGAGGTAATATTATCCTTAACTGTTTATTTAACCCATGATAAACATGTTTTGTCATAAAATATGGAAATCAAATTATTATATTTCAACTATTCACTATGAAAAAAATTAATGTGGACTAATTCCCAAATTTTAAAATTATGATTTCAAAATTTCAATCCATTTTATCAATTTCAATTTCTAAAATTGGTTGTTTTTTCAATTAAAATCAATCAACAAGATGTAGTGAAAAATGGATTGGAGGAGAAATTTAAATTATAGTATAAAAATGTTCTTAATCTAAAATTATTAATAAAATATATTAAAATATAATTTATTGGATAATTTTTAATAAAATTATTGCAAATAAATTTTGTAATATTGTCAAAAAAACAAACATTATATATATTTTAATAGAAAAGATAATTTTCTATAAAATCTGAATTTTTCACATTTTAATGACAAGCTTATCATTTTAGAAAAATACCAAAATGAAAACATATGATTATATCGATATAAGGATTTCAAAAATGATATCATTTTTAAAATAAAATTTCTAAAATTTTAATTAATAAATTATAATAACCACACACAAAAATGTAAACAAATCATTTTTGAAGAAAACCAAATTTTAAAGCATAAAATGAATTCACTAAAAATTTAATATTTATTTTTTATATATCAATAAATAAATTTTCTATTTATATAATGTTTATAAATATATTTCTTAATGTGGTTATTATAACTCAAATGATAAATTTAGCATATATGTTATAATGGTTACATTTAAATAATCACAATTCAATAGTATATTACTGTAAATTTATACCTAGTGTTTCCTTTAATGAAATCTATCAAATACATAATGTTTATTTCATAGTTTGGTGCCTAGTTCTATAGAACATTATCTCTATGATCCATTATTTCAACATATTATTTCGTTGTAAAGATCATGATCCTATGGTATATCCCTTAAGTACGTTATATATGGAGGTTCAGGTATATACTTCTTCAAGAGAGATTCATGGAACACATTATGAACTTGAAAGAGGGTGAGTGGAAGTTTGATGTGATAAAATACCATTCTTACATGATCATTAATCTCATAGGGGATAATATACCGATGATCATCTTTAACATATTTCTGATTCACATATCCTTCATCAATAGATAAATTTATACGAATCCCTTCTAACAAACATGAAGTTATATCTTTCACAAATGATTGTTAGTGTAGTTATTATGTAGAATCTCAGATTCCATAATGTGTTATTAGATATATGTATCATTATATCAAATTTCCCAATATATCTCAAGTCTATAAATTATTCTTTCTCCAACTTCAACACATCAAATTTATATTCTGTACATTCTTCAATAATGGGCTTCCTAATGATCCATCCAAATGCTCAGGTGAAATTTATTATTATTAGAGATAGATAAGAGGGAGATGTTTACCCAAAATTAAATTAAATTCTAAATAAAATGATATTAACAGATAACAAAGGGTTTTAATGTTTCCCTAACAATGATCATTTTTATAAGGAATCTAATCTATCCAAAAAAACATTGTACACAAATATTAACAATGTATTCTACACAATTTGAAGGCAATCCTTAGATATCAATCAGATATTATATAACATGGTACTCTACCGATTCTTATAGCACCGATAATATAAATCCTATCAGTATTATCAATTGGAAATTATTTGCTAATATAAATAAATTGTGTTCTTTTGGTAATCCAACCAACTACGTACTAAATTTAATTAAGGAAATTAGATTTTTTGTGGATTCAAATAAAGATATACTTGGTTATGTTTTATAATATCTATTCTAGTATTGTTGATGGTTGTAACAACCTAGTTTAATTATTTTTCTACAAATTAAATTTCTAATATACCATGCATTGAGATAAAAATACATCAATTTCATCCTTCATGTTTAACAACAAATATTATTCATTCAGATCACTATACAACATTGTACTCCCTAAATTAATAGTGAAATATTAGATATGGGATTTTTTTTAAATATATCATTATTAAATTCTTGTGTTTATGGGACTCGTACCAGTTTATTTAACCTTATCATTCCAACATAATTGTGGTTGACCGCAATAATATTTTTCACCCAATTTTATAGCTCTTTGTATTCCTTATATACCTCTTTAATTATCACATAATTATATGAATAAACAAAATTTTTAACAACATAAGTTTTCTACTATTTAATATTTCAAGGTCTATCATTTTAAAATCTAGAAAAATTTATCATTTCTGACTATCCTAATTGATAAACTAGTATGATCCTATAAACCCCAAGCATCTACCACATTGTTAACATTCCTAGGGTGGTAATATATTTGGAAACTTTATTAATTAATCAAATCCAAAAATATTGTAGGGTTCATTATAAACTCTTTCAAGGTGAATATATACATTAAAAATTTATCATTAGTACATATATTAGAACTTTATCCATAATTATATTTCCTCTATATCAATAATGTAAAGATCACCACTATTATCTCTATATAATTGGTTGGATAATTCTACTCATGACCTTCAATTAAAGAGTGAAATAATCTATCACGAAATAATTCATTATAAGAAAAAATTATAAACTCTTATTTTATTAATTACTATAAATCATAGACATCTCTCCACTATAGGTATATAAAGGAATAAGTGAACTCACTAACCATTTCTTCATTTTGTTGATTTTTTCTACAAATTTGTAAGTCTAATGAAATATAAATCCCATCTAGGTTAACGTGGTGAGTGAAATAGATACTTTTTAGTAGTTATTTAAAAATAATCAATAATATTAAACCAAGAAAAGAAACTTATTATTCTCGGTCGCCATGGTTGGTCTGGTAGAATGTTCACTAACATTTTTTATTTGAGAATATCCATTACTCATTTTGAATTATTTCTTGGTTTGTTATTCTCTTTTAAACCTCCATTGTTATCATCAAGATTGAATATCAATATTGATAAAATTTATATCCTTTTAATTGATAAAGAAAATCACTAATACAAGGTTGATGATACTTATTCTTGGTTCTGATATTGTTTAGTTCATGACAATGAATCTAGACTTGTATTTATCAATATATTGTTTTATAAAAATATGTACACTCCATGGTGACACACCATTCCAAATTAATCCATTATCCATATTCTCATGGTTTTTCATCTTTAATAGATAAAATTCAGTTAGGTCTATTCAATATAGAGTCTTTTAAATAGGTTTAACACTATGTATGAGTTTCATTGAATACTCAACATTATATTTCTGTATAAGACTATAAAACTATTCCTAAAAATACATTAAAATCTCTTAAAATTGTAATATGTTTGAAATTCAGTTCCCCCATATCTGTATGAGATAAATAAATAATTTTAATAAAAACCAGGAACATGAAATGGACACAATTTCCAATGGATGGTCGTATTTATCCCCACATTGATATAATATTATAGAATGGTTTGGAATAGAATATGTGACTTACCTTACATGGTAATTGAAATGTGATTTATATAAATAAAGAAACTTTATTCCCAAAATAACATCAACTTTAAATAGAGGGTGAATAAAGAGATTTATTAGATGAATATTCCAAAAAACGCCTTTTAGAGAAGAATCACAGACATGGAATTCAATCATCATAACATAAATATTTTCATTTAAAATTAAACAGCTAATCATTTACTTGGTATTCAGATACCATTAGTAAATTCATTATATATGAAAGAGTGGGTATATCTAGAATCAAATAATACATTACCAGTTCTATAGTGGATGGAAGGTATACATTTCACCCTCTCTTTATAATTACTCAAAATGAAAATAATTATCATATGAGGATTCCATTGTACATTTGTATTAAGAGGATGCTAACATAGATCATAATTATTAACCCACATATTTGAGAACAATTTAGAAAAATTCCCATAATCATTGTATTTGAAACACTAGAATATGGGTGGTGCATTTTTTTGATTATTTATCTCCATTCACATCATCAACTAACTTCTTCCTATCACTTTAGAATGAAATTTCTCAATGAACATACCTTATATATTTAAATCATTTACTATTCCGAAAAATAATATTTCCACCATATTTATTTCCACATTTACAGAATTAATAAAAAATAATTTTCTTTCTTTAATGGGTTTTATTATTATAATTTCCTTTTAATTTCTCCTTTATTTTATCATCAAAACATTGAGATTGATGCTTAATATCAATATAAATTTCTACATTGAGAGACCATCAAATTATTTCTTTATATATACTGATGTATCTAATAGATAACACCCATTATAAGCATAGTTTTAAGACACTAAATATATTATCAATTTTATTTTCTAGTTAAATTATAATACCATATGATTACCTAACATGTCATTTAAAATTTTCCACATAGGTTCTAATGGATTACTCACCCTTCTACATTACCTCAATGATTTAATTACTCATTTTCAGATGAATAATAAAAGAACATTCCATATTAAAAAACATCCTTCTAAACTCATTCACTAAATATAGTGAGTTTCATCATGAGGGTTTCTATATTTGTTTAGTTATCTATATAGATCTTCTTCACCTTCTAAATAATTAAAAATAAAAATAAATTTTTCAATCTCCAGACACTAGATAAGATAAATTATATTTTCAGTGGTACCAATCAATTTATCAATTACTAGTGAATCAATGGACCAACAAAAATAAGGTGGATATTGACTCATGAAGGAATCAATATAATGTTTTTCCCTCCTCATATCATTTTGGCTCTCAATATGACTCATATATTGAGAATCATTCATAATCATGTAAATGATATTTTCCAGGATATAACCCGTAAAATTTTCTTTAATAGTTATATAGCCATTGAATATTCCATCACATTATGTGTTAATACAAATCCTTTATGTTTCAATCATTAATTAAATTCAAAAGGCATAATGTGTGAAAAAAATTTCCTAGACAGTAATCATATAATCATGAGAACTCATTAATATTCTATCTAAATAATGATAATTCATTTTTAATCTACGACACATTATGAATATCCTAGTCTATCCATGATTACAATATTTTCAAATAATTTATAATTGATAGTAAAAAATGACTATTTTTTCATGAAGGTCACCCAGGGGTGTCTAGATGGATGTGAAATCTTATGCCCACCCATCATGAACCAATGAAAATAGATTTAATACTCAATCCACCACCTTTAATGTTGTTACCCATATATAAATCTATGACACAACCACATCAACTATCAGTATCCAAATAGGGAAGTTTATTCTATGAATACTAAATATCATTCATTACCATAAATCCATAATTTCTGTTATAATTTGGCTAATCATAATGTCTCTTACTAATGATTCCTCATTATAGTATAAAAAACATAAACACTGTATTTCTACTAAATGAAGTGACATAAGAATTATATATATATATATATAATTATCACCCTTTATTATATGAATATTCATTAAATAAAATTAAGATCCATATTATAATTTAAATTATTAATGTCTTTTGGAATCTTGGGTACATAAACAATCGGTACCTAAAATATCTACATCATCTCCCATTAGGTTCTTGATAACTAGAACCCCTCTTAGACATATCATATTTATATCCTTTATTCATATTCTAAGGAAAATAAGAATAATAAATCGTGACATCATATTCTCAATTAGGTTATACATGGGATATATTAATGAATAATCATATGTAAAAATATAATGAGCATAAGGGTATGATAATAAGAGCCTTACATTTCAAAATCATACCCTATAATTAATATGATCATAATCATAATTGTAGACATTATGATTGGCACTTCATAAGTATAGAATCATGAATGAATCAATGAAAATAAATAAAGAGATGATAACATTAGGAAAATATTGTGTTGTAAAATATGGTATAATGTGTGGAATAATCATATTAATTGAAATCTTATATCAAGGCTACCTATTAAGTAATTCATCACATGGTATAATTAGTCTGAATGCCTATGTACATGCTTTGTACTTGAGATAACCTCCCATGTACCCTCTTTTGGGATTGGGAAACCATCCAATGAACTATATATTGATATTTATATAAACACTTATATAACCTTAGATATTGTAAAAATATAATCATTACCAAATACAATGGAGAACTATAACGTAACCACCCATCATATAATCATAATTCATTTATTATGCATGCCACAATATCATGAAAAAATTTATCATTTCATCCTAACATAACCCATTGAAAAAAATATGATTCCTAAGTATTATATCATTAAACTCATAAACCATCCATATGAGGAAAAAGGACATTATCATAGGATCATATCGAAGGTGAAACATAACTAACATCAATGAATTTTATCATAGTTAAAATATTCCTTTAAAATATCAATTGATTATATATTTAATAAAAGATCTTTTCTATTTTAAAAACAATTATTAAAAAATTTAAAAAATTCAAGAAAATAATTTTCTTTGAAAATAATTATGTATTTAATGGAAGCACGAAATTGTTTTGTGGTCATATTAGTTCGAAATTTCATTCATGCTGTAATTCTTAAAAATAATTTTTTATTTACATATTTTATAGAAAGTATATCATTATTTGATAAAATAGATATTTAATTATAAAACTATTTTTAAAAATTAAAACATGGGTAAAATTGAATTTAAAAAATCATAATTGAATAGTAAAAATAATATTGAAAAAATTATAAAAATCAAGAATATTAAAGAAAATATATTTCCAACCAATAATAGAAATAATTTATATTTTAAAAAAATATTCTTTTGGTATATTGAGTATATAAATATTGGAAGGTAAAATAAATTATTATATTATCATGAAATAACACAATAAAAATAAAATAAACAAGATTCATGAAAGATATATCATATAAATTCATCATAAGAATTTAAGTTTAAACGATTCTAGTTAAAATGAGATTAAAACCTAAAACATTTAAATCATGTATGACATGATTTGTATTAACTTTACACTCCTATATAATAAACATTTATTTATTATAATTTAATAAATGAACCATATACATACAAAATATATCATATTTGATCATTTTTCGATATTCTACATTATTTCAATCAAACATTGAATATATTCTATTTTTAATTATATATATATTTACAAACATCCATATCTGATAGGGATATAATAATGAATTACATAATTCATGGATATGGTATTCCATTTGTACATACGAATGTTGTCTTAATTTTCTAACAGAAAAAAGGAATGAAGGATATAAAATATTTTAACATTTATTAATAAATATTATATCCTTAATATCATATATATTTAGTAAATAAATACTTATAAATATACATGTGATACTTTAATGGAAAATGAATCAAATCGATATGTTTAGGTTAGAAACCACACGTACACATGAGTGACACATCTATTTCCCATTTGATAGAAATTAAGAGTAAAAAATGTAATAATAATAATGAAATATATATTTATTTGTGATATTTTATTCATCATACTATGTTTGAAATAAATTTTTAGATAAGGTGGAATAAGAAATAAAATTTGAAATCACAGTTAAGAACTATACCTCTAATCCAGATAACCTCGTTTAGTATTTAAATGAATCCTTCTTCTGAATGTAATGTGATCCAAACATAAGATCTATTACATTGATAAGGATGTTATTAATGGATTTGGGAAGGTATTGTCTATGTTAATAGGCCAGTTATGAGTGGAGACCAGAGGTGAGGATATGTACTTTTATAAGCTATGGAGAGGACACACTTAGTATATTCAAAAGATTAAAATATATTTACATATTATTGAACATATGTGGATCAAAAATGATATTTTTGTAACCCAAGAACCACTAAAATGGTATCTTGAGATGGTTGTCTACTAGGCCTCAAGTGCACCTCCCCATATTCAAAAGGCTAGTGACTAGTAGTGAGGGTCTCAAGGTGATACAGTGGGGAGACTATACTGTATATATTAGTAATGAATATAGAAGATAAAATAATAAATAAAATTATAAGAATAATAACAAATACTAAAAATAATTAATTAATAAATAAATAATAATGCATGAAAATGAAACAATGTATAAGTAATAGACATATAAAATGAGATACAATAACTATTGCCATATTGAAAAAGGAAAATGAAAAAAATATCTACTCCAAATTCAGAACGAAAGGATAAAAACATGCTCTAACACTACAAATCTAAAATTTCCTTCCCATTTCTAAAATGAGAAATAAAAAATCAAGGTATATATTCCAATCCTTAAATAGGATAAGGTATTTTCAGGTACTAAACAGCATATTGAGTTGTGTGTGAGATAAACTTAGCAGGCCACCACCTATGGTGTCTAATGAAACATAGTCCATGAAAATGTATCAAAAGTAATTGGTGTAGAATTAATAATTGTAGTGAATCCTAGATCATGTTCCTCATGTATACAAATATGATTATACTTATTTCGGACTTAGTCAGAATGTCTATGAGTATGTGCCAATATGTATATATTTGAGTATGAATGGGTATATATATTATCTTTATATGTAGATATATATAGATATGTAGTTATAGATTGGACCATAGGTAGAGCTCAAAAAATATATGTATAATCATAAGATTATCATATTTTAAATTATAGTCACCAGGACCGTTTTTCTTGTGGAATAATGATGGATCTTATACATTGGTATTATGAATAACTAATTGAAGGGTCATAACCAACATCCTAATTAGTGGGGATGGAACATCATGTCCAACAACCCAAGTGATGTGAATCACTATTCCCATGTCCTCAACCAAGGGTTTTGAAATTCCATGTCCATAACCCAATATGAGGAACCAATTTAGTTATCTAGTATAAGGTAATTCCACTTTCCCTATGATCCTTGTGCCTAGGTGTTTCATAAAGAGGAACCCAACATCGCTCAACACATAGTGGACTAGCATTATAAAAATTCATTTAATGTTATAACAATTACCATGAGATCATAAATTCCATAATATAAATTAAAGGGAGGGTATATATTCCTTATAATTATCAATCAAAATAATGGATTTTCAATTACATTTAAAAGAAACATTATGTCCATGAGAATCAATTTTTATATAATATAAATAATACAATTAATTTCATTAAATAGATACCAATTCATGTCACATAATATTATTCACTTGTTTACAACACCAAGCGTAATGAAATATATCAGAGACCAGGTGGTTTCTCTAAACCATTTCATTTTTTAATGTATATATAAATCTAATATAGAATTCTAATAAGAAACATAAGGGGTGGTTTAATCACAAGTCCAGAATGGTAGAAAAAACATGAAATCAAAATCACCTAAATAGTTTTTTTAGGATCAGGTGATCGACTTTAAAACATGGAAATGTGATCAAAATAACATCTGGGGTGGGGTCCAATAATTTAATTTATGAAATATTACATTTTAATGTAACTACACAACATTTCCAACAAGTGTCAAAATTAAAAAATTTATAAATGGCACAACGCTGGGGGAAGATCATGTAGACCTCATACTTTAGGAAAAATATTCTTTACTGGTTATTATTGGTATTTTATTCGATCCGAAATGAATGAAATCCTAAAAATAAAAAAACACCCAACAAATAATGAAAATGATCAATCAACTAAATATTAGTCATTGTGGTGAAGAAACAGAAATGGAAGGCAAGAGGATTGTTTAACTTACATCTATACTTATAATGAATCTAAAACTAGTAAATTTAAATTCTGAATAGAGTATAACCCACCATAGGATGAAGAGGATGAGTGGTCAAAGTGAGGGAGCTGCTAGAGGAAAGTGAGGGAGGAGAAAATTAGTCAAAAAAATAAATGAGAGATGAAAAAATTAATAAAAACACCCATTTTAATGGAGCTCATGATTTTCCGTCATGGTTTTCCAAACAGTGTGCATAACCATGCACCACTATCAGTTATTTGTAACTAACCATGATTGCTCGACACAATATTTTTTCAAACTGTGAACAGAATGTGTGGATCTTATACAATAGACCAATATAATGTTTATTGGCTTCTTTTGGATTTCCACATGTTTTCCTTAAACCATGACACTATACAAACATGACACATAGATTGGGATATAGTATTAGTATTAATAATGATCCATCATTGTGCCCATACATATTTCTCCCAAAAATGAGTTTTCATAACCTGATGCCACTAAAACTCATTCAATCACCTGATACACCTACTAAGGCTTAAAACACTTCAAAAACAACATTTTAATGTATTCAAAATCATGAAAATAGGTTCTAATTCTCAATTTTTATTTTTGAGCATCTACCAAGAAAAAAGTTCAAATCCTCATGGAATTTTAAACCCATAATAAAACAAGGGATTTTAAAAAATCCCTACCTTTTAACTTCTAATCCCTAAGAAAAATTGGGGGATAATGAAAACATCACCCAACCAACTTGGGATATGTATTCCTATACAAAAGGTCATATTTTATTTCCCATGCCCATTTCAAATGAATTAACTACTATAAATACATGATACCTAAGAAAGTAAATCATGTTTCATTGCTCATATAAAAAACTAAAATATCAAGAAAAAGCTTACATGATTCGTTCTAAACTAATAAATGAACACACCATTATCTTTTAAATGTTGAGCCTATGATGCACCTCACCATATGATTTATCATTCCATGGAAAATTCTGAACCATGATACTCCCACTCTAAGAAATTCCTATTGAAACACATCCCTAGATTCCTTATAATTCCATTCGAATGATTCTCAATGAATGATGCTTGGTTTCTCATGAGGAATATGATTTTGGTCCTCAATTAAATAAAAATGGAAAAATTCCATTTCACCATATTTTAACTAATTGATCCAAATTTTCATTGATAAGCCCCATCCAAATCTTATGCTACACACATCTCCTCCACTGTCATATTCTAATTTATTTTTCATCGAGCATATTCAACTATCCATGAAAAAAAATTAAATCCATCTCTAGATGACTATTATAAAAATTGATCAGATTTATCCTCTGACACATTGCATAGACCATGTTCTGAAACCATTATTCCATATTTCACCTAGAAATTTTATACATTCTCACAATGTTCACAACTGAATTCTAGTGAATCATCAAGGATAAATGATCACCAATTCTATAATCCAATGACATCAATGTACTAAAACAAAAATCCAAGGATGTTCTTAAAGATTCCACATCCCTTATGCATAAGGGTCGTTCTCTGTCACAATGTATGTTGATATCATCCAATATTTTCTTCATAATGACACTTAATCACAACTCTTAAGAATTTCTTTCTAGAAAAAAATAAAAGTCACTAAAATTGATTTCATTAAATCAATATATATCCAAACATAATCCTGATAATGTCAAGATAGATGTTATGCTTATCATTAAATCATCTTTACAATAAGACATGATTAAGAATTTATATGGACAAACGTTTATAGATCACCTAAGAATCAATACATAAAAAATAATTTACTATATATGAAAGAACCCTTGATACCATGTCACATGATAATGTGTGACTAGGTTCAACTATCCTTAAATTCCCTTATGGAACCCTAAAACTATGATCACACCCCCATCAGTATAGTTTGAAATGAAACTCCCTCGATGTGAATTTCATACAAAATGTGATTCACTATGATATCCTCATCAATCCATCAATATTTACTAATCAAGATGCCAGTTGATCGATTCTAGATTGGGTTGTTTTAGAGTCATGAACCTTAACATCCAACACTTAAAATAAGAGATCAATCACATCTCGTTAAATATAATGCCACCAATGGTCACAATAAACAACCACCAAATTCTCATTTTTACATATGGAACTATTCCACTATTTGGCACTCGACCAACAATATCTCTTTCAAGATGTTTGGAAAAAATAGATGTGTTACCAACCCTCCAAACATAGGGATGACATATTTATCCTAACAATGAATCTATCACCCATTTTAAAAACTAACACATAGTTATATATCGAGAAACATCTCAAGGCATAGAAAACCAAAACATTTTAGATTAATTGGAATCCAATGGGTTTTCATACAATTTACAACTCAAGATTTATGGGTACACTTTATGTAGTTGTAACGTCATGATCAACCATTTTCAATGACACACTCCCCCTAAGAGATCCCTCTTAATTTTTTTCCGAGAAGGGGAACTCACCCCACAAAACACACTCCACCATCCACTTAACATGGGTTACGAATATGGCCAACATACTTATTAAAAGGGATAAATGTTGTTAGATGGAACACCAAATACTTAAAATCATGGCATATTAGATATTCAATATATAACTACTTCAATAAGTGAGTTTACTAGACCCAAAATTTTATCTAATGTCACCCCCAGTAGTGGAAAAACTCAATTCTCTAATGCTCAAGTCAATATACAGTGAATATAACCCGTGAATGTTCCATTAAAATTCCCCTAAATCATTCAATTTAATTTTGAGACAATAGAATTAGAAATATTATGGGACCTAAACACACAAATTGAATGCATTTTAATACATCACTACTGGAATTGACACTTACTATTTGTAACAACTCATGATAAAATGGTATTCAAAATGTGAAACATTCACCACACATTCCTTGAATGTTATATCATATAAATTTATCAACTCTGAGTATTTTTTATCTATATGATTATTAAAAGGATGAAGTCTCTCATGTAATACATCATTATAATAGAAGAAGGGTCATAGAGTGGACAAAATTTTGGATCATGCCTGAGGCATGTCTAACATTCTAATTTCATGAATTAAATGATTCTCTATTGACAATGAAATATTATCTTCAAAAACAATCACCCATATATGAAAGGTGTTGTTTAATAACTAAGAGTTATACTCAGAATAATTGGTACCCAAACGAAACCACTCTTCTAAAAGATGAAGGTATGAATATACCAATACGGATTTACCTATGAAGGAATAACCTCAATGTTCAAACAACATATTTTATTATGGGAATCCAATTGTATGATAATATCAGGATAAAATGGTCTATAGTATTAATGAACCATCCTCTAATCCCACTGAGGAAGGAAGAGGTAAATAGATACCTATAGGTAACAACCACATTCACATCTAAGGTGACAATTTTCAAATTTCCATCACTTGGGGGTCGATATTAATTGCAACACATTAAGGCTTCGAGTTATTTATAAAATTATCATTTATCAAAAACTTATAGTAGAACATGAATATAAAGAATATAAATTACAAGTTATAAAAACAAAATATACTATGAACATCATTTTTCTGACACCATGAATAATAATAGGAAACATATTTCATAATAAAATTTTAAATATTTTATCTAAATTTATTTAACTAGTAAATTATCACAATAATATTAGTTAAGGAAAATTTAAATTCTAATGCATATAAGAAAACACCATTTAGGTTGTAATTAGAATTTTAATCTACTAACTCATTATATAAATAATATATCAAAAATATTTAAAGATTCTCTTATTATTTAGGGTGGATAGGTCTTATAGGATTCCACCATACATATATACATAACCCATATAAGTTTTCTAATATTTAAATTACGATTATAACGGCCATGAATATACCCACATGGTGTTTTTCAATGAAAAAAATACAATGGAAACCTACTAGGGTCCTATTAAAATATTGTGGGTTCAAATAAGTGAAACAAATAATTGTTAAATTATTAAAATTTCAAAACACCATTTACTAGTTTATCACATATGTAACATGACCCAACTAAACATTATTAGTCCAATGGTGCATTTAGGGATTTATCATATAAAAACATTCCCCAAATGACCTACAATGGTCCAGTTGTGAAATTGAGGAGTTAATCATATGATCTGTCATGTCCAAATTATTGTGGTACAAACCGTTATAAATTTAAAAAATACACTTTCATTTAAATTCTCATTTTAAAAAGTAATTTCAATTTAAATTTTTTAAATATTTCCTGGTTTAGATAGATGAATTACCACACCCAAATTATAATGGAAATTTTCTTTATATGTTATAAATATAATTCATGCAACTGCAACTAGGTTTTTACCTTAGGTGTTAAAAAATAACAAGATCATATATAATGGTTTTTATAATAAGGTTTATCCTTAAAAATTTATAAAGGCAGAAACACTTTATAAAGTATTATTATAACCCATTTATTCACAAACATAAATGTCTCAGCTCATGAAACTATTGGTTAACGGCTCAAAACATTCCAAAACTGGCTAATTAAGGCACCACTATTAAGTTATAACAAAAAACGCCATTTAGGTTGATGCATACCCTTAAGAACCAATCATATATCTCAAATATAATCAGGAATGATATCATATGGATATAATATCATTAAATACAAAAATAATCTGGAAACAATAGTATGTAAGTAGGATACACTATCATTTATAGAAAAAAACCACCCAAACATGTTATAAAACAAATAATGAAAAATAATCACACACACATGGTATACATATAATCATCAAACAAGAAAATATACAACTAGGACTACATTGAATGGAATCATCATGAAATGTAAACATCTAAATTTCTATAATCATGTATAAATACACCTCATATCTTACCATGCTAGGGGAAGATGTAAATATCCCGAATCCATAAATCAATAAAAATTTAAGTACGGTAATCAAACAAGGTGAAATAATAATAAACTTTAATATTAAAAAACATGAACACCATTCCCTCCTATGGAAATTTTATCTTTCCATTATACATGGGTTGTCCAGAACTAGATAAAATCTATTTACCAAATTCATAAACATCCCTAGTCTCCCATCTACCATATAAAAATGGAAGTAAACAGTAAAAATGATCTAATAAAACATGTAGCACCTGATCTAGAAGACACTAAAATGGTTCCCTAAGCTATTTGGATATTAGTCCTCAAGGGTCCCCCCCATGTGATAGAGTTTATCATCTAGAACTGAGGGTCTAAAGGTTATATAGTGGGGGAGACTATAGCATATTTATCTATAATAAATAAAATGTAGGAAATAATATATAAATAACATTATAATATTAATAAATATCATCAATTAAAAATAAATGAAAATATAATAATGAATGAACATGCAGTTTTTTTTCAAGTAATATACCTACAACATGCGATATAATATGTAGGGATTGATTGATAAAGAAAATAAAATAAGGAATGACGTTATTTCCAAATGTGCAGCCTGAGTACTTTCTTAGCCACTACACCCTATCATTCATACATATCCCCAGTATATATATAGGAACAACACAAAGAATAATCCAGAGTCCAAACCTTTAATATGATGGGGTCTGTTCAGGTACCAGACAACAACCCAAATATAGTGTGAGAAAAAATATGTAGGCCATCAACAAAAATGTCTAATGAAACACAGTATATGAAAATAAAATAATTTCTTCTGCATGTATATCAAAATGAATCAATTTAGTATTAATGAATATAATAAATTTGGGGTTAGATTCCTCAAGGAAACCAAACTACTATACGTACTTCATCCTAATCTAGAATATCTCTAAAAATGTTTCACCATGTATATATATTTATATAAGTGTGTATGTATATTTTTATACTATATATATATAAACACTCACACACACATATAGATATACATGTAATACTATCTAGGACCCTATGAATAACTCATTTGACCATGTATAATCATAAGAGTCTCATATTTTAATTAAGGGTCTTTATTCTCATTTGTCACATAGAATAGTGAGGGGATCTTTCTCTATGTATCATGAATAATAAAGATAAGGTTCATAACTAACATCCTAATCAATGGGTTGTGGAATGTCATTTCCATCAAACTAAGTGACATGAATAACCATTTCCTACATCCCCCACCAAGGGGGATTAAAACACCATATCCATAACCATAGAAAAGGTACCACTATATTAATATAGTATAAGGTAATCCAAAATTCCCTATAAGACCATAACCGAGGTTTTCTATAAATAGAAACCCATCGTTGGTCAAGGTGTAGTGGACCTTCATTATCATAATTCATTTAATATTATAACACGACCTTGGGATCAAACATTCCATAATATAAATTAGGTACACTTTATAAAATCACTATTATTATCAATGAAACCATGTTATTATCCATTCAATATATAATAAAATTTAAGGCCACAAGACACTCATTCCATAATATAATTCATCAAATACATTTAATTAAACATATTCCAATTAAATTCAATTAATAAGATTTAATGGTTGAAAATTTGAATCATAATTCAAGATATCAAGTACAAAGAGGTTCATAAAAACTAATTTAATATGTCAAGTAATTTTTAAAAGAATTCTGGAATTTTAATAACACATAAAGGGGTGGTCTAATCACCATTCAAGGAAGATACAAAATTAATGAAATAAAACAATCATTAAGATGTGGTTTGGGATGAGGTTTTCAACCTCCAACCACGAAAATGGTGTATGAGGAACATCAAGGTTGGTATCTAAGAATTTAATTTAAGAAATTTTATATTTTAAAAAAAATTATATGGAACTACAACATACAGAACAATGATACTTCTTATAAATAATGAAAAAATTGTGGGGAAATCATGTAGACCACCACAATCATGATTACGAAAATTAATTCATCTATTATTAGACTTTTATTTGAGATAAAATGTATGTATAAGGCCCCATCCTTAAACCTTAATTAATCTTGAGTTATTACAAGATTACACATTGAGGATCTTTTCGGGTTTATAGTTTTAGAGAATTAGATCATAAAACTTGCATTACATTCTACATATAAACAAAGTGGTTACATAAAGATAGTATTCTTCATTCCCATCAATGGAAACACATTTAAAATAAAACATGGATTATTTCTTGACACATCCTTGACTCTATCATCTTATCATGTACCTTTCCCTTGACCTGTGAAAAACATTTCAAAAACTTGGGATGAGCATAAAAACTCAGTATGGGTTATAAAAAAACATGGAAAGGAAACATGAGTTCATATATACATAAGAATGAAATCATACTTTACCCATAAAACATAGGCACTTTAACATACCTCATAAAATCATGAATAAATCATTGAAATCATAAGACATAAAGGTAACTTGAGGCATTCATAACATTCTTACGTAGGGAGTAACCCTCTTGGTTACGTTTGGAATACCCATCACAGTATATTCCCTAAAATCTCTTCGGAGAAACCTTAACGTTTCACTCCTTCGCGTTACCCAATGCATTGGAGAGCTATACGGGCTCACCCGCCCTTAGTTTATCACGGAACCACCCGTCTTCATAATAATGCCCAAGAACCATAACATAATCATATCACATAAAACATGCATAAAGGAAACATAACATTTCCACATTTCAATCACGAGATATCAATACAACACATTGATATAATAAATACATTATGAAAACCATTTTCAATACCAAAGTAAAACATGGTATTTATTTTTCTTTTAAAAAAAGAAGGTATGGCTTGTAGAGGAAGCCGAAACTCAAATAACGGTTACGACGGCGGAGAAGTCGTTGTCGCCGCATACGTACGACAAAAACATTCCCTTTTGTCGTTTAGTAAACGCTTCGTATAAAAAGATTCGTAAAAGTCAAAGGGGTTTATACACCGTATAAAAGAAAGTTGTGTATAAAATAAAATATGCCTCAACGAAAGGAGATTGAGACGAAGTCCCATACCTCGTATCCGACTTGACCCGACCGTTCTTTAATCTCCTGAATAATAAACTTGAGTTAATCTATACTTGCTTAAGAACCTTTTTCAAGTTCATTATTCCTTTTATACCATGTTATGGACATCATGTAATCATTTAAGTTAATAATGTTCATTTTGTCAGTATTTGGTTCTTAAGTCAAAAATAGTCTTCTTACACTCACATGTTGTTAATTTGGTCAAAGGTTCATTATATCCAGAATGGTATTAATGATGTAGATATCATATATGTCATATATATCCAGTACATACATGCATTTATAATATTACATAATCATTTAGAGGTAAGAAATGAAATGCACCGTTCATGCAGACGGTAAGCCGTACGTACGCATGAACACTACTTTCATTTCTATTTCGTATTTTATAGAATGGAATCATAATTATATAAGAGTATATTATAATTACAGTATAATAACATATATAATATCATTAACTTTATCCTTTACACATCCCACATATGGTATTAACGAATCAAATCACTTTTAGGGGGCGGTAGTCCGCACTTCCTAAAATGAAGATATCGTGTTTTACCCATAATGGAAACCATAAAGGTATGCACAAAATAAAAAAAAACAGAATCTTAAGGAAAACATAAAAATATTATATATCATATATAAAAATAGTGACATCATAATGGCCACCTTTGAAGGTGTTAAATGAGTGTTGAACAATCATCGTTTCGGGAGGCAGAATTTCGCCATCCACAGAAACCGTATGTTCTTTAACCATTTGATGTAGTTGTGTGAGAGTGTAGCTCAAATAAATCTTATAAAAACATTCTAGTATATTTATGATACTGGTTTTGTTACAAAATAAGTAAATAAAAAGAGTTTAGGGGGTTGGAGAAGCAAAATAAAACAAATGAACATGAGAGAATGAATTACCTTAAAAAGTGTAACTCCTTTTGGTTTGAGCCTAAAGGCTTCCTTTGAAAGGATTCTGCCCAAAGGGAATCCTCTAGCATGAGGATAGGGATGTGGAGAGAGCAAATGGGCAGGGTTTGGCTGAGCCAAAGGCTTGAAGAGTGTGTGAAATGAGGTAGAGGTGGGGGCCTTTTATAAGAGGAGAGGAGGGGCACTTTTGGAAAGTAAAGAAACATTACTTTATTTGAAAATGTGTTTCGGTTTTAAAAGGTCCCACATTGATATAATTCGTGGATAAGGTGATAAGGGTTCTAAATAAACTCATACAATTGGTTTTGGCCATGTGTAGATCATAGATATTACATTATCTTTCCATTTTATTTAAATCGTCAAATAATGATGTCATCGCTGCATCATTATTATGTCATAAATAATTAAATTTATTTAATTTATAAAAATTATAAAAAAAATACTATGATATAGGAAATCGTTTTAGCTTTCCAATGAATATTTATAATCAAAATTTGGACTTGTATAACCCCACTTAAAAATTGTTTTCGTAAAACATATTATGTTTGTGTCATTTTCACTTTAACATTAAATAAAAAGTAATTTATGTCATTTCCCAACAAAAGTGGATCCATGGGGTCCCCAAGTTGACCCATGGAATTTCATGGTCGGCCATGACACAACCAATAAGGTTGGGACATGTGTCTAGGTCATTTCATTTTATTAAAGCATTATTTATACCTTAAATTACACTAATTACCACTAATCGCGATTAAAAACTTAATAAGTTACTATTCACCAAAAAATTATTTTAATCTCATTAAACCACATTTTACTTCTTAATTTCAACCATGTATGTCGGATTTTCAAAATTCAATACACATTAATGGTAAACTTTCATTTAACTGAAAAATCAGTTCGCTTGATTACCACTTAGTGGTTTCACTATTCATCAAAAATTGAAGTTTTTCAGAAAATTACCAAAAATTCACCCTAAGCTATATTTGATATTCTGAATTTAAAAATGAAGTCTATTTTACAAAATTCAAATCATATAAGTCACATTAATTAGTTTAATAATTAATTCCCGCTGCCAGAGCAAATAGCGAGTTTTTACAAAACAATAAGTATCAAAAGATTGATACTAGTTTAAGTCCAATTTCAAAGTGAAATTGATTCCAATGACCACCATTGGATAAAATGGTAAAAATATATTCTAATTTCACTTCAAAACAAATTCAAAACATAATCTAATCATATAAATAAATTAGATTAAAAAGCAGTTTTGATGTAAAATGCAGTATTTTTCACTATTCATTAAAAAATGAACATTGTCAGAAAAATACCAAAAATTCACACAAAGTAAATTTTGATTTCCCAATCATAAAGAATAAGTTTATTTTGACAAACATATTTTATAAAATTGTCAAAATATAGATTCACAAATGGTTTGCCATCAAAAGGCACAAAAACAATCTTTTAACAATATTAGTGTATTCCATGCATAAGATTGTATTTATTTTCATTTTAAGCCTCTATAACACTATCTTAATCATTAATAGACATAGATAAAAATATCTATTATTCATTACTTACTTGGGATGTTACATCCTTCCCCCCTTTAGAAAATTGCGTCCCCGCAATTTATTTACTTATCGAATAAATGGGGGTACTTATCCCTCATTGCATTTTCAGATTCCCATGTTGCCTCTTAAATCATGTGGTTTTTCCACAAAACCATTACCTGATGAATCACCTTATTCCGTAACACTTGCTCCCTGTGGTCAAGAATCTGGACCGGTTGTTCCTCATAAAATAGGTTCTCTTCCAGCTGAACTACCTCTGGACTCAAAACATGAGATGGATCTGGCATATACTTTCTCAACATCGAAACGTGAAAAACATTGTGTACCTGAGATAAACTCAGAGGTAAAGCCACTCGGTATGCAACTGATCCAACTCTCTCCAGAATTTCGTATGGTCCAATGAACCTTGGACTCTACTTTCCTTTCTTACCAAATCTCATCACACTTTTCCAAGGAGAATCCTTGAGAAAAACATAATCACCTACCTCGAAGGATAGATCCTTCCTCCGGTTATCCGCATAGCTCTTCTGCCTGCTCTGAGCTGTTCTCATGTGTTTCTGAATCAGTTGAACTTTTTCTGCCATCTCTTCTACCAATTCTGGTCCCATCAACTTTCTTTCACCCACTTCATCCCAGAAAGCTGGAGTTCGACACCGCTTCCCATATAATGCTTGAAATGGTGCCATCTGTATATTGGAATGAAAACTGTTATTATATGAAAACTCAACCAAAGAAAGATGTTGGTCCCAACTTCCCTAATAATCCATAGAACAAGCTCGTAGCATATCCTCCAATGTCTGAATTGTTCGTTCTGATTTCCCATCTGATTGAGGATGAAAAGCTGTACTAAAATTTAATTCAGTACCCAACGACTTCTGAAGGCCTTTCCAAAAGTTAGAAGTAAACCTGGGATCACGATCCGATACAATGGAGAGAGGAACTCCATGTAACCTGACTATCTCTTTAAGATACAAACGGGAAAGTTGATCCAGAGAGAAAGTATCTCGTATAGCAAGGAAATGAGCAGATTTGGTCAAGCGATCAACAATAACCCAGATTGCATTATTACCACGAGATGTCTTCGGTAATCCAACAACAAAGTCCATGGATATATTCTCCCATTTCCACTCTGGCACTGGTAAAGGCTGAAGCATCCCTTTCGGTAACTGTCGCTCGGCTTTAACCTGCTGACAAGTCAAACACTTCACAGTAAAATCAGCAATATCTCTTTTCATTCCATCCCACCAGTAATACTCCCACAGATCTCTATACATCTTAGTACTGCTCGGATGAACTAAAAACGGAGAACTATGAGCTTCACATAACAGCTCTCTCTTCAACTGTGAATCACAAGGCACACACAATCTCTTCCCAAATCTCAAAACACAATCATTATCAATGTTGAATTCAGGCAACTTACCTTTCTGAACCAGCTCTACCCTTTTCTTCAACTCACTGTCTTGCTTCTGTGCTTGCTTGATTCTATCTGATAGAGATGATCTCACTGATACCTGAAACAAAAAAGAAGGACTTCCTGCACCAACAACTTCTATGCCAAAGTTCATCAAATCGTTAACCAAAGGATCACGTTCCAAACGCAACATTGTTAATGAAGCATTACTTTTTCGACTCAAAGCATCAGCCACTTTATTTTCTTTCCCCGAATGTTAATGAATTGTACAATCATAATCCTTGATTAATTCCAGCCATCTCCTTTGTCTCATGTTTAGCTCTTTCTGAGTGAATATATACTTTAAACTTTTGTGATCGGTATATATTTCACACTTTACTCCATACAAATGATGCCTCCAAATTTTTAAAGAAAAAACAACAGCAGCTAATTCCAAATCATGTGTAGGGTAATTTACCTCATGAGTTTTCAACTGTCGTGAAGCATAAGCAATTACCTGATCATTCTGCATTAGGACGCAACCAAGTCCTTTCAATGAAGCATCACTGTATATAACAAACTCACCATTCCTGGAAGGTAGTGCCAAAACTGGAGCATTCACCAATCTTCTTTTCAATTCCTGAAAACAATCATCACATTCTTTTGTCCAGATAAACTTAACACCCTTCCGAGTTAGCTTAGTCATTGGACTAGATAACCGTGAAAAATTTCTAACAAACCTTCGGTAATAGCCCGCCAAACCAAGGAAGCTACGACTCTCGGTTACATTTGTGGGTCTTGGCCATTCTTCCACAACTTTTGTTTTTGCAGGATCAACAGTTATTCCATCTTTAGAAACAATGTGACCAAGGAAAGAAATTTGTTGCAACCAAAACTCACACTTGCTGAATTTCCCATACAATTTCTTTTCTTTTAAGGTTTGCAAGATAACCCTTAAATGTTTTTCATGCTCCTCTTTACTTCTAGAAAACACCAAAATATCATCAATGAAAACCACCGCAAACTTTTCCAAGAACTCATGGAAAATTCTATTCTTTAAGTCCATGAATACAGAAGGTGCATTGGTTAGCCCAAAAGGCATTACTACAAATTCATAATGGCCATATCTCGTACGGAACACGGTCTTCGGAATATCTGCCTCCTTTACCTTCAGCTGATGGTACCCCGATCTCAGGTCAATCTTTGAAAAAAACTGAGCTCCCTAGAGCTGATCAAACAAATCATCGATATGAGGCAAAGGATATTTGTTCTTAACAGTGATATTATTGAAGGCTCTATAATCAATGCAAAGTCTCATAGAAACATCTTTCTTTTTAACAAATAAAACAGGAGCACCCCATGGTGATGTGCTAGGTCTAATGAAACCTTTCTCTAATAAATCTTGCAATTGCTCCTTCAACTCTAAAAGTTCAATTTGTGCCATTCGATAAGGGGGTTTTGAAATTGGCTTAGCATCAGGAACTAAGTCAACAGTAAACTCAACTTCCGGATCTGGTATTATTCCAGGCAACTCATCAGGAAAAACATCTGGATACTCATTTACCACTGGCACATCATTAATCTGAACAGTTCCTTTATTTTCAACGACGTGTGCAAGGTAACATTCATTTCCATCTTTTACAAGTTTCTCGACCTCTTGATATGTTATCAAAAGTAAGGGTTCATTCTTGTAAACAAACTGAAAGTCTTTCTGAAAAGAAACTTCTTTAGCTCTACAGTCAATCTTAGCATGGTAAATAGAGAGCCAATCCATACCCAGGATAACATCAAACTCTACTAGAGGTAGAACAATAAGGTTTGCAAGTAGGTTCTTTCCACAGATAAGGATAGGAAGATTCTTATAAATTCTTTTTGCCTCGACACTTCCCCCAGGTGTTTTTACCAAAAGTTCAGGAGTCATTTCTTGAGATGGTATTCCCATTTTACTAGAAAAGGTTTCAGAGATGAAAGAATGTGTAGACCCTGAATCAAACAACACACTGGCATAATCTGAAAAAACAAACAAAGTACCTGATACAACTTCATTTGATGGCCCGACATCTGCTGAAGTAGTTGCAAAGGATTTCACCACCCCATTCTGCTTGTAGTCTAACTGCTTCCCATCACTCATGCTCTTTGCCGGACACTCGTTTGCATAGTGACCCATCTCATTGCACTTATAACATTTCACTAACTGCAAATCAAATTTGTTCTTACCTTCACCTTGATCCTTTTCAGTGCAATCACGAGCCTTATGTCCCATCTTACCACATCGGTAGCACTTCCCAGAATTCAGAAGACATTCCCCAGCATGCCTTTTGCCACATTTATCACAAACTGGAAACTTAGTTCTCTTACCATCAGACTTTTTTGAAGAATTCTTACCTTTCTCCTGCCACCTCGGTCTCTTCTTCTGCTGGTTGTTATAGAATACTTGGCCATCGGCAAACTCCATTTCCACCTTATCAGCACATCGAACAAGCTTTTCATAACTTTTAAACTCACGAGAAGCTAATGCCCTTCGGTATTTTGGCTTTAATCCCGAGTAAAAATGATTGATTTTACTATCAAGGTCCCGGATAAAATTTGGAGCATACCTTGCCAATCGAGTGAACCTTTCTTCATAGGCAGCCACTGAGTCTTCCTCTTGCCTCAATACCAAGAATTGCTTTTCCATCCTAAGTCGAACAGCCTTAGGAAAATACTTCTCAAGAAACATACCTTTGAATTCATCCCAGTCAAGAGCATCAATCTCATCGGCATCCCTGATATTTTTAACCATAGACCACCACTGATCTGCTTCACCCTCCAAACGGTAAATAGCAAGACCAACCTTTTGATTGTCTGAACACCCCATGACATCAAAAATCTTCTCCAGTGCTTTAATCCACCCTTCAGCTAGCACAGGGTCAGATGATCCTCTGAATGATGGTGGATGTTGCCTCATGAAATGTTCCACCACTGACATGTTCCTCTGCGGTTGATCTGGCTGATCTCGTGCATGGATACCACCGCCATTTATCGCTTGAGTCAACTGCGCCATTACTGCAACAGACTGTTCAGTTCCAATTCCGACCATTTCTGGATGCTAATTCGGAAGGTTATTTCCTTCTGTATGCCTTCCTAGCATTGCTTCCCTGTTTCCTCTGCGGAAAACCATTCTGAACAAACATGTCTTAGATGAAGCAACATGGTAATCTTTAAATGCTATATCATTTCAAAAAAAAATATTTTTGGATAATCATTTAATAGAATTCTAACTCCTAAAGTTATCTAAACCGACCTTTGATACCAACTATAAGGCCCCAGCCTTAAACCTTAATTAATCTTGAGTTATTACAAGATTACACATTAAGGATCTTTTCGGGTTTAGAGTTTTAGAGAATTAGATCATAAAACTTGAATTACATTCCACATATAAACAAAGTGGTTACATAAAGATATTATTCTTCATTCCCATCAATGGAAACACATTTAAAATAAAACATGGATTATTTCTTGACACATCCTTGAATCTATCATCTTATCATGTACCTTTCCCTTGACCTGTGAAAAACATTTCAAAAACTTGGGATGAGCATAAAAACTCAGTATGGGTTATAAAAAAAACATGGAAAGGAAACATGAGTTCATATATACATAAGAATGAAATCATACTTTACCCATAAAACATAGGCACTTTAACATACCTCATAAAATCATGAATAAATCATAGAAATCATAAGACATAAAGGTAACTTGAGGCATTCATAACATTCTTACGTAGGGAGTAACCCTCTTGGTTACGTTTGGAATACCCATCACAGTATATTCCCTAAAATCTCTTCGGAGAAACCTTAACGTTTCACTCCTTCGTGTTACCCAATGCATTGGAGAGCTATAACGGGCTCACCCACCCTTAGTTTATCACGGAACCACCCGTCTTCATAATAATGCCCAAGAACCATAACATAATCATATCACATAAAACATGCATAAAGGAAACATAACATTTCCACATTTCAATCACGATATATCAATACAACACATTGATATAATAAAAACATTATGAAAACCATTTTCAATACCAAAGTAAAACATGGTATTTATTTTTCTTTTAAAAAAAGAAGGTATGGCTTGTAGAGGAAGCCAAAACTCAAATAACGGTTACGACGGCGGAGAAGTCGTTGTCGCCGCATACGTACGACAAAAACATTCCCTTTTGTCGTTTAGTAAACGCTTCGTATAAAAAGATTCGTAAAAGTCAAAGGGGTTTATACACCGTATAAAATAAAGTTGTGTATAAAATAAAATATGCCTCAACGAAAGGAGATTGAGACGAAGTCCCATACCTCGTATCCGACTTGACCCGACCGTTCTTTAATCTCCTGAATAATAAACTTGAGTTAATCTCTACTTGCTTAAGAACCTTTTTCAAGTTCATTATTCCTTTTATACCATGTTATGGACATCATGTAATCATTTAAGTTAATAATGTTCATTTTGTCGGTATTTGGTTCTTAAGTCAAAAATAGTCTTCTTACACTCACATGTTGTTAATTTGGTCAAAGGTTCATTATATCCAGAATGGTATTAATGATGTAGATATCATATATTTCATATATATCCAGTACATACATGCATATATAATATTACATAATCATTTAGAGGTAAGAAATGAAATGCACCGTTCATGCAGACGGTAAGCCGTACGTACGCATGAACACTACTTTCATTTCTATTTCGTATTTTATAGAATGGAATCATAATTATATAAGAGTATATTATAATTCCAGTATAATAACATATATAATATCATTAACTTTATCCTTTACACATCCCACATATGGTATTAACGAATCAAATCACTTTTAGGGGGCGGTAGTCCGCACTTCCTAAAATGAAGATATCATGTTTTACCCATAATGGAAACCATAAAGGTATGCCCAAAATAAAAAAAAACAGAATCTTAAGGAAAAAATAAAAATATTATATATCATATATAAAAATAGTGACATCATAATGTCCACCTTTGAAGGTGTTAAATGAGTGTTGAACAATCATCGTTTCGGGAGGCAGAATTTCGCCATCCACGGAAACCGTATGTTCTTTAACCATTTGATGTAGTTGTGTGAGAGTGTAGCTCAAATAAATCTTATAACAACATCCTAGTATATTTATTATACTGGTTTTGTTACAAAATAAGTAAATAAAAAGAGTTTAGGGGGTTGGAGAAGCAAAATAAAACAAATGAACATGAGAGAATGAATTACCTTAAAAAGTGTAACTCCTTTTGGTTTGAGCCTAAAGGCTTCCTTTGAAAGGATTCTGCCCAAAGGGAATCCTCTAGGATGAGGATAGGGATGTGGAGAGAGCAAATGGGCAGGGTTTGGCCGAGCCAAAGGCTTGAAGAGTGTGTGAAATGAGGTAGAGGTGGGGGCCTTTTATAAGAGGAGAGGAGGGGCACTTTTGGAAAGTAAAGAAACATTACTTTATTTGAAAATGTGTTTCGGTTTTAAAAGGTCCCACATTGATATAATTCGGGGATAAGGTGATAAGGGTTCGAAATACACTCATCCAATTGGTTTTGGCCATGTGTAGATCATAGATATTACATTATCTTTCCATTTTATTTAAATCGTCAAATAATGATGTCATCGCTGCATCATTATTATGTCATAAATAATTAAATTTATTTAATGTCTAAAATTTATAAAAAAATACTATGATATAGGAAATCTTTTTAGCTTTCCAATGACTATTTATAATCAAAATTTGGACTTGTATAACCCCACTTAAAAATTGTTTTCGTAAAACATATTATGTTTGTGTCATTTTCACTTTAACATTAAATAAAAAGTAATTTATGTCATTTCCCAACAAAAGTGGATCCATGGGGTCCCCAAGTTGACCCATGGCATGTCATGGTCGGCCATGACACAACCAATAATGTTGGGACATGTGTCTAGGTCATTTCATTTTATTAAAGCATTATTTATACCTTAAATTACACTAATTACCACTAATCGCGATTAAAAACTTAATAAGTTACTATTCACCAAAAAATTATTTTAATCTCATTGAACCACATTTTAATTCTTAATGATAACCATGTATGTCGGATTTTCAAAATTCAATACACATTAGTGGTAAACTTTCATTTAACTGAAAAATCAGTTTACTTGATTACCACTTAGTGGTTTCACTATTCATCAAAAATTGATGTTTTTCAGAAAATTACCAAAAATTCACCCTAAGCTATATTTGATATTCTGAATTCAAAAATGAAGTCTATTTTACAAAATTCAAATCATATAAGTCACATTAATTAATTTAATAATTAATTCCCGCTGCCAGAGCAAATAGCGTGTTTTTACAAAACAATAAGTATCAAAAGATTGATACTAGTTTAAGTCCAATTTCAAAGTGAAATTGATTCCAATGACCACCATTGGATAAAATTGTAAAAATATATTCTAATTTCACTTCAAAACAAATTCAAAACATAATCTAATCATATAAATAAATTAGATTAAAAAGCAGTTTTGATGTAAAATGCAGTATTTTTTACTATTCATTAAAAAATGAACATTGTCAGAAAAATACCAAAAATTCACACAAAGTAAATTTTGATGTCCCAATAATAAAGAATAAGTTTATTTTGACAAAAATAGTTTATAAAATTGTCAAAATATAGATTCAAAAATGGTTTGCAATCAAAAGGCACTAAAACAATCTTTTAAGAATATTAGTGTATTCCATGCATAAGATTGTATTTATTTTCATTTTAAGCCTCTATAACACTATCTTAATCATTAATAGACATAGATAAAAATATCTATTATTCATTACTTACTTGGGATGTTACAGTATGATATTTGAATAATATAATAATACACTACAAATAAATAAAACTAGTTTTCACAAAAAAATAATTCAATATGTTGAAGAAAAATGTGGTAATAACAGTCTTAGGATTACCTATACAATTCCAACACAATGAGTGGTGGTCAATTCCAATTTTGAAGGAAGGATAACCCCCCCCCCCATGGGAAGTGGAGGAGGAGTGGTGCATGCATGGGACATGAAAGAGGAATGTGAGGGAGTAAAAAGGGGTAAATACGATTAAAAGAGACATAGGTAAATTCATCAGATTCCCATTTTAAAGGGGTTCATAGTTTGGTAGAATATTTTTACCAACTGTGATCCTAACCATGCACAACAACTTGTAATGTGGCACTAACCATGTATAAAATGATCACATGTTTTCAAATATCCCATAGCATCTATGGATCCTCTACAATAGGCCTACACAAAGTCATGTAATTTACTGTATAATTTCACTTAGTTTCTTCACACCACATCTCATTACAAATATGCCACATGGTTTGGGCCACATGGTTAGTACTAACTATGATCCCCTATCTGTATATCCTAAAACCATGTTTAAAGAGTCTAAAACTCACAAAACACATATGAACACTCAATACACATCTTGGTAATTAAGAATTATCCAACTAAAAACAATTGAATTTATCCCAACTATTCAAATTATTCTATAAACCTCAATTTTTAATTTTTCTCATCAACCAAATGAAATGTTCAACTTCCCTTGGAATTTTCAACCCTATCCAAAAAATGTGATACTAGAAAATTGAATTTCCATGGATTATTATATACTTTATTTTAAATAGATGAATATAAATTTTTATTTAGAAATGTAAATGTTTTAATATTATATTTATTACTTTGTTTAACCACAAATATAACTATTGTAACCATATCCATATTAATTTTTTTTTTATTTTTACTATTAATTATGACCAAAACTGAAATTGGTATCATTAACAAATTTGGAAGTGGTCATTTAAAATATGATATAAATTTTATTATATTTTATTACTATAATTTGTACAAATTAATTTAAATTTAATCCCACAATTGTGATGAATAATAGATTCAAAGAAAAAAAAATTCTAAGTTTAAAATTTTTGTATACAAAAATTTATAATATTTTTGATTCCAATGAAATTGATTGAATTATGATTAATCAAATGGATATAAATTAATTTTATAATAAATTAAAACCAAATGGTAAATTATAAATGAATTAATGTAAAATATAGTTTCCCATAATATCGGTATTGTTTTAATATATGCTAAAAATAATATTATCATAAAAATAAAAAAATATCACCTTACGAAAATACAGAAGTGAAAATTTCAAATAATTTATCAGTTTATAAAATTTAATTTTCAAAATAGGAAGAAATTAATTATATTATCCACAATTTTTTTTTATTAAGAACCATTTCGGTATAAAAAATATTTATTCAATCATAAAATGACTACTGAAAATTGAGAACCTATGTGTCATTTATTAATCAATAAATTTTCATCATATAAATCCTTTAATAATATTTTCAATAATATGGTTATTATTGATGATAAACACATTTTAAAAGCTATGTTATAATATTCACATTTAAATATTCATAATTCAAAATTATATCACAACTTGTTTAAAAATAGGTCTGCATATATATAATTTTATGAAATACTTAATGTTAATTTCAAAGGATATAAAAGTAAAACATTGGGGTGATACAATATTTCCATTTCTAAGAAATCCCATTATAATTTTTCTATATATATATTCTAATAATTACACAATCAATGACCTCAAACTCTAGATCTATTCTATTATTATTGACATAGATCAACTTTAATATTTTTATTGTTTGAAATTTCAGAGAATAGTTTAAAAATTACCTATAATTTTATGAACTATATAATGTATTAATATCTCCCTTTTACGATGTCATAACATAATTTTAGAGTTCTATATCGATTCCAATATATTTCATCATATGTTTTTATTTTCAATATATAGTATAAATTATTACTATGAGTAATCATCTGGGGGAATATCTTGACCCTAATTTTTTAAAACTTATTGATTAAGATCTTAGTATATCTTATAATATATAAAATTTTATTTATGATTCACCATCAATTAAAAGATAATATGTTATTCCAAATCTCATCCTTATATCATCATCATACTATAAATTTATTCAAACAAAAAATGTTCAAAACACAAGAGAGATTGGCCCAAAGACCCTAAAGAAGAAAACATGGGCCTAAGGGGGGTAGAAATAGTAGAGATCGAGGGCATCCCCTAGAACCAAGTTGACGCCCTCCGCCTTCATGGTGGTAGCAGTGTGAAAACAGTAACGGGCCAAACTAGGGACATCGAGGGAGGCAAGTTAGTTCGCAACCTTATTCCCCTCACACCAAGTGTGTACAACACTCATATTGCTACTGATCATGTCCATGTATTTCCTGGTGATGTAGTGGATGGACCATGGGATGCTGGATCCGTGGATGGCATTGTGGAGGATTAGAGAATCGGTCTCCACCTCAGATAAGGTGATCCCATCTTGATGACATAAGAAGAGCCCCATCAGCAGTGCCTTAGCCTCAACCTGGAGAGAAGAACCTTGCCCCAGAGATGCAGAGAAGGCCATAATGACCGAACCAGAAGAGTCCTGAACCACCCCTCCTCCTCAAATCTGCCCCATACTACATGATCTGTCAGAGTTGAGTTTGAGACCTTTGTATGATGGTAACCAGCGAACCCAGTAGCCTATCATATTATTGCTACCTAAGATATCAGTATCGATACGTGTCTGGAGACGATGAAGAGTGGGATCCTCCTTCCATTTGCGAAAAGAACTGAGCACATCCAGCAGAAGGATATTTGTGCGAGTAATGATCTGCTGGCCAGAGGTGGGGTTTCTTTCATACCAAGCCTTGTTCCGTGCTTTCCAAATTGACCAACAACCTGCATGGAGGACCATCATGCGGGTTGTCTGCTCTGGACTCTTCTCCTCCGCACCGTGAAACCATCGGTCCAGAAATGGCATGTCTGTCATGCGGAAGTCAGAAAAAGTTGTGAACTCACCGAAGTGATGCCACACCACCCTCTCCCAATCTCCTTCAAAAAACTGGTGACCCACATTCTCCTCATGGTGGTCTGAGCAGCATAGGCACCTTGAGGCCAACGGGATGCCACAACTGTAGATATTTTCATCAGTGGGAATGGCCTTGTGACGCAGACGCCATGTAAGAAAGCTCTGTTTGAGCAGTGTGCCTTTTGACCATAAGATCTCATTCCACAGATCGCTTCGAGTGTGAGGGGACATGGAGCGTCGATAATCCCTGGAGGTGAAGGACCCCGTGACAGAAATAGAAAACATGCACCTGTCCGGATCGGAGTTGATATCAATTAATTTGAAGGTATCGAACTGGTCCTCATCCAAGATCACTTCAACGAATTCCGGATATGCACTCGCCTCCTTGGAGGTTAACAATGAGCATGGGAACCCAAGAAAGCCGAGGATAGTTCCGGCCCAGTTGTGATGCCAGAAGAGGATGTCCCCCCTCCCCACAATACATCTAGACTATGATTCGAGAGAGGCAATGAGAGGGGAAATAACTGACCAGAAAGGGGAGGTTTGGCCACCATCCCTAGACTCATGACCAACATGGGATTTGTGCATGGTAATTCCCCATAACGTACGTTGTTCAAGAACCTTCGAGATGATCTTGGAATGCATGCACTGGAGAGTGTCTTCGAGCCGACGAACATTGTTGCCCCCTTCCCCGGCTGGTCTCGCCACCTTGTCCCATGAAGCCCAGTGACGCCTACCCTCCGAACGAGGATCCCAGATAAATCCAACAAGAATATTTTCGATCCTGTTGATTATTCTCTTTGGAACTTTGGTTGAAGAAAGGCCATAGATGGGGGAGGCAAGAAGCACATTATTGATCAGCGTTATCCGGCCCCCAAATGAGAGGAAAACATTCTTCCAGTTGAGGATCCAGTCCGTAATCCTATTGGAAATGGAGTCGAAGTCACCTAATCGGAGACATTTTCAGGAGATTGGCACACTGAGATACTCCATAGTAAAGGACCCTCTGTGCATGTCTAGTCTTTGTTGAATGGACTGTGTCTGAGAGGTGGTGCAACCATTGGGTATATAGAAATTTCTCTTTGCCATGTTGATGACCTGCCCACTCCAGAGGAAATACTCCTACAGCACCTTGTTGAGGCCACTGATGGACCACCGGATGCTATTCAACAAGATGAACGTATCATCCGTGAACATTAGATGAGACATGGGGGGGGGGGGGGGCTCCTCCTTTTGCGATATGTCTTAATCTCTCCATTGTTGATGCCCATGTGCAGGTGCCGGCTGAGGACGTCCTACGAGAGGATGAAGAGGCTTAAGGACATGGGATCACCCTACCTCAGACCACAGGTAGCCTTGAAAAACCCATACTTTTTCCCCATAAATGATACTGCTATCCAGGGGAGCTGAAGCACCTAAACAGGATGTCAATGTTCCACATGGGGAACCCCATTTTTGCCCGCACCTTGTTGAAAAAACCCCACTCAACCCGGACGAAGGATTTACTCATGTCCAACTTGATACCCAGGTTAGAGTCGTGATACATAAATTCAAGGTCTCTGATCATCTCCTGAGCCAGTGCGATGGCTCCTTGAATTGATCGCCCTTTCACTAAGTCGTGTTGTTCCAAGGACACCCACCAGGGAATATGGATGGCCACCCTTTCACTGATCAGGCCGACCAAGATCTTATAAGTAAAGTTTCAGAGGCCGATAGGCTGGTAGTGGGATATAGAAGTGGGGTTCTTGATCTTCGGGAGAAAGATTACGGTCGTGGTGCAAGCGGCCCTGGGAAGGTAACCCCCTCGAAAGAAGTCACGAACGGCTGTGATGATATCCGTTTTAATGACATCCCATAACGCTCTGTAAAAAGTGCCTGGGAACCTGTCTGGGCCTAGTGTGCTTTTGGAATTGAGCCTCATCATGGCTTCCCAACTTTCTTTTTCTTCTGGGATGGCACTCATAGAGTCATTGTCCTGTGCCGATAGCTGTTTGGGAATCACATCGAAATATCCTCCTTCCTCTCCTAGATAGCCATTGGGAAGATGAGGATTGGGACCGGCAATGAGATATTCTAATGCCGCAAAGGCCATAGCTCCTGCAGTATCTCTATCATCGTTGTAAGTGCCATCATCCAGTAAAACGTTGGGACTCACCATGCACTTCCATTCTTTAATACAAGCTTGAAAGAAACCTGTATTCCTATCTCCCTCCCTAAGACATTTGATCCCCGACTCCTCCCTCGCCTTGTGTTCCTTTTTAAGTAACATTTCCACCAGAGCGCTCTTCTTTCTTGAAAGGTCATCAAACACCCTATCATCCTAGTCGATCTCCAAGTTCCCCTCCTAGAGATCCACGTTCTGCATGGTGGACGTGATGTCATCATCCGTAGAAGATTGAGCTATTGACCACGTTTGGAGCTTAACCTTGAGCCTTCGGAGTTTGTTATGGATGACAATCCATGAATGTCCTTGTGTGGGCTCCCCCCAGGTGGTGCTAACCAGGTCATGGAACCCCGGTAGGATATCCTAGTGGTGGAAATATCTGAAATTTGCGGGCTGGTCCTGGCCTGAGGACAAGGACAGGAGTAGAGGAGAGTGGTCAGATAGACCCCGCATGTGGCGTGTTTCTGTGGAGTCAGAGAACAAAGAAATAGCATGAACGTTGGCTAGGCCTCGATCAAGGCTACTCCACGAGAAATTCTTTCCTTTTTGATTGTTTCACCACTTGAACCTGTCTCCTGAGAAACCGAGATCAGAGGCCCTTTCCTAGCCATGAACTAAACGAAATCCAAGCTCGCGTTCCACTAGAATGGGCATCATTCTTTCCTCTCTTCCGTGTCCATGATCACATTGAAATCCCCCCCGATGATCCACGTAGTGTTTCCCGGAACGAAGGAGTTAATGTTGTTCCACATGGATCTCCTTTGAATTGTATTGCAACTCCCATAGACAAAAATGATGATCAATGAAACTTTCCCAACTTTTTTTATGTCATCTAATGATGATTATGTGATAAATCCACATGAATGTAAATGAAGTGGTTCATTTTTCTTCCAATCAAAAACTCCAAAAATGAAAATATTTCTTTTAATTTGGATATTTTGATTACTCATCACCGTCATCATTAAGAATACTATGATTTTTTCCATCTTATACTCATTTGTGCCATGCGAACAACTATGGAATAGATTTGTATCAACACATGTATTCCCTAATCATTATATATTGGTTAATTAAATTACAAGATTTTGTTTTCTTAGTTTTAGGGGTGTTACTTGGAGTTTTAATTAGTTGATGGAGCTGTAAGAGTTATACAACTGATAATTGACATCCTACAATATTTTACACAACATTAATTGATGGTTCACTACATATAAATTAGAATGAATGGGAACCTATGATATGGATTAAATATTGTGTATGTGGAATTCATGATGTCTACTAAATAAATGATGATGATTCTTAGTCAATGATAGTGAAATTTTTTTGACATCCATTTAATTAAAAAATGATTAGAGATTACACAACATGAAAAAGGAGGGATTGTTGTTTTAAGTCCCTTTATATTGATGATTACAATTTTTTCATGGATTTCCCCTATCATATATTATGAACCTGAGTCACCTTGGGAGTATCTTCTATCCCACTTTCTCATACATTGATTTGTTTGATCTGGTAAATGCCCATTGGAGATCAGTTGTAGGCCCCTCTTCTTGGTTAGTTTTTATTGATATTCTCTTGGGGATTCACTATACTAGTGTTATTTAGTATTGGTGTGTGATTTGGATTCTGTTTTGATGATCTATTGGTCTGGTGTGAGTTTTTTTAGGTTTTTTGTGTGGTTGCGGTTTGTGGGTGTTTCTTCTTTGCCTTGACGTGTCTAATGTGATTGGAAAGATTCTTTGATGTATGGAATCCATAATTTCTCTTTATTGTGTATCATGTGGGATGAATTTTATTTTTTTATATATGGGGGATGGATTTTTTGGATTAATTAATGAATAAGAATCGATAAATTGAAGTTGATGTAGGAATGGGAATGGTTCACTTGTTTTTGTGGAAATGATTTTATTAATATTTGATAGATTGTACAAGGTTGATTACCCAATAATAATATGGGAAGACTAGGGATTTATTTGGGCAGGATGATATGCATTGTGACTACTGTGATGATTGTAATTATTGTGATATCATCCTAAAATATAAATTAGATAACCAATTTTATCTATTAAATAAAATGGTTTCCCTAGATTATAGATTATGTGATGACACCACTAAAATAAATATAAATATGATAAAATACCCATTATTATATCTATAAAATGAAATTTTATGTTTTGGGATTTGTATCCATGCTTTTGGGTTGGAAATGTATGGTTTTTTATTTAATGTTTGGATGCTAGGTGAGATATAAATTTTCTTTTTAGGTGGAATGGTGGTGGTAGTCTTATCATTCCTTTGGTGCGGTGATGTGTTGGTTGTTTGTCCCTGCATATGGAGTGGTGAGGTGGTGGTTTTTTTCTATGATTTTGGGGTGGTGATGTCATGGTTTTTTTCATTCATTTGTGTTAGTGAGTTGGTGGATTGTTTATCCAGGCTTATGGGATGGCTATGAGATGGTACAATGGGGATGATGGGAAACTTTATATGTGTGGCTGCATTGTTCATTATTCCCAGATAGTGATGGAGTGTATAAATTTCTTAGTAACGATTGAAAATGTTTGGGAAGGTTTTGTTAATGTGATAGAAATAATTAATTAATAAAGAAATGAATATTTGTGTCTTTAATTATGGTTGATGATAAATAATGAAATGAATGGGATGGATAATGGAATTGGTGGGTTGTGTGAGTTGTGGCATGTGTCTTGTGTGGTGTTATTTATTTAGATGTGGTAGTGAATGTGTATATGTTCTCATTTGGGTAGAGTTTTATTTGTGAACCCATAATATGTTATTGTGTATGAATATATATATATATATAGTTACATATTCCTTGATATATCTATACACACCACACCCTTTTCGAGTACTGTGTGTCGAAATAAATATAATCATGTCTGGGTGTTTTTTGAAACATCCTAGGGATGATGATGAATGGATGTATACACACTCTATTCTATTCTCCGTTCCATGTGATTTTATTGGAATTCGCTATGATGGAAGTTGCTCTATTAGTTCACTAACTAATGAACTAGATGTTTTTGGATGAGATGCGATATGATTATATTATAAGAAGGTAGACCATTTGTTTTTGGGAGAGATGTGATATGATAATAATGTGGGGTTGTGGCCCGTGATTTTTTCCGAGATATATCACATTTCCATGATTTTGGGTGGCTTATAGTCAGTCATTCATGGTAGGATTAGGTAATGAGGTTTGTGTACTTCATGTTCATGATTCCATAATCATGTGGTTATGAGTGTGATGTGATGGGCCTAGTGTATATGAGTGATATATGATGTGACTGTGCAGTGAAGTTGTAACCTAGGTGTTTTGGGCTAGATTGAATGTGATTGTAATGTGGGGTGGTAGAATATGTCATTCCAATGATATGAGAAAACGAGGATATATGACGTTGGGGTGTGAGAATGGAAAATTAGTGTGAACACAGCATGGGGTACCCTTTATAGATATACTTCTAATTATGTGACTATACATGGATTTTTTTATTTGGTAAATTCGCCTTACTGAGGTAGCGATGGATGGTTGACCTCTTTATATGTTGTTTTTTTCTACTATTTTCTCATGATTTCATTAGTATCCTTCATTAACATGTGAATTATAGACTTCCAATTTCCAATTAAGTTTACTTTCATGAACACCCTATATATAAAAATAATTTTTCAGTTTTCCAAGCGGACTACGTAGACCAAGATAGAAATTAATTTCTCTGATATATGGATAGTTTCTATGACTCATTTTTTTCATTGCATTCTGGTATTTAATTTTAAATAATTTTATCATTATTAGTTTTATTTATACATTCATGTGGGATGGTTTTGGTTTATTTTTAAATTATTTCCTGGTGTTTCTTGTGGATGATTCATCTTATCTCCTGATCCAATATTGTTATAGAGGGTAATGGCTCCCATTTCAAAATATTTTTTTAAACACGATGTGAGTCACCAACTCAATGTATACCAGAGGTGGTACTCATTGGTCATTATCACCATCCCATATTTTCAATCCGTTTGGTGGGAGGAAGTCAGGATGAATTGTCATCATTGGGAATGTATGAGATATAGGATGATGTTTGGAGTTAGGAAGAATGTTTTTTCATTAGTCGGTATAGAAAAAGTTGCAGTTGAACATGGAACCTTACATAAGACAGGGTGTCTGGATAGGAAACAATATTTTAGGTCCCCCATGATCAACTACATGGACTTTGAGCTTATTGAAAAAACAAGTGGGGTGGACCTATTTACAAGGAAGAGACCAAGGATCATTACTTGAATTAAATTGACATGTATTCAAGTATGAATTGGGTTATTTTGGGAATGTTAAAATGAATCAATTGAATTAAAAAAAATATAATTAAACATCACATATTACATATTCTTTGTAAATATTTGGTTCCACATTATTATTTGGATCATTTTATTTGTATACATGTCGATCATGCATTTGAGGTTCAATAGGATGATACCGTTGATCGCTGTAGGGTTGATCTAGTCAATGAGGATGATCAATTGTAGATGACATTGCACTCTTTTTGGTGGAAGTACATGGGGAAATAATAGGGATGTGTTTTATATGAGGATATTGAGAGATGGAGTTTGGAGCTTCATATTGCTTTCAGTTTGATCCGGCCCCTTGTGGGATAGTAGGTCCCTTTCATAGTCAGTCAGATATTGGGTGCTTCGCGTCAATGGTGGAAGATGTTTTTAGGAGAGAGGAAGGAGGCTTATGTTGCATCGGTTAAATTTCTTAATGGGTTTCAGGAAGAGTTCCATTTATCAACCATAATGTTCGTTGAGAGGCATGAAATTAATTCTCTTTAATAGTTGGATATATTAGTAATAGAATTGGGAATGAATTTCACGGACCATCTATGATTTTTACCAGAACATTTTCCAGACAATTAGACTTTTCCAAGACATCATGGGGAGGTAATTCATCCATATATGTTGAAAGAAGTGAATCCTTTTACATTACCAACATAACTTTTAGTTTAGAAGAAAGAGGATGTTATTAAGATTATGAAATTGATAGGATAATTTCTATGATATGGAAAACATAGGGTTCCTAGAGGGGATGCATGTTCAGTGGTATATCTTAGGTGCCAGGACCATCAACATATTGACTAGAAGGGAGTCAACCATATGAGTTTCCCTTTCATCCTTTTTAGTCCAGTGGTTTCTATGCTCTACCTAGAGATATCAAGCAAGATATTTTTGTTTGTGGGGATTGTGGTGATCTCCAGAACTATTTTCTAGTGGTTATTTAACCTTATTTTTTGGTGTTGGATTATTTCCGCACCAACCGCAGCAGTAGTTGCTGGTGATAAATTTTTAGTAGCATGGTAAGTAGTCTTATTCCATGTCTAGGGGAGTTATAGTTTGTATATTCTAAACTAATGATATTATTTTTTTCTTTGGTATTTCAACCAACGAATGTTCCTGGATATGATCATCTTCAAAGAGGTATAGGATCTGGGTGGGGTTAGTTGCATGTAGGGGAGAAGACAGTGCTAGATAGGACAATGATTGTTATAGGTATGATCATTTTATTACTACCCTTGTTTGTGCCCTGTTTGATTCAAGAGATTCACAGTCCTTTTTTTAACCCCACTCTAGTAAGATCATATGGACTAGACATTGAAGGGATTCTAATTGCCCTAATGTTGACTATGCTAGTCAAAAGCTTGAACAACATATTTGATGTGTTTCTAGGGTGTAGACTGATGATGGGGACACATCAGTCATGTTGGTAATTTTTTTTCCTATATACGGATCCATAATATGTCATCCTAGACATAAATTTGTAATATTCCAATAATTTTATTATAGAATGCATCTAAAAGAGAATAGGGTTCTCATATATGGAAGGATGACATGTGGTTTTTGTTGGGGAGTAAGGATTTCATGTGGGAAGTATGCTTATGGAGAATCTTCATTATTTGATGGTTTAGTTTTTGCTAGAATCTGTTGAAATTGGGAAAGTGTAGGGCCCCAAGGTCATTAGGGGTTTTAGGGATGTTTTCCTCAAGGAGGTTCTGAAACGAACTCCTCGATATGACATTGAGTATGAGATTGACTTGAAGCATACAACATATATGATTCTGATGGCTCATTATCAAATTTCAACTTATATGTTATTGGTGTTGATGATTAATATAGATGATGTGATGTATAATGATTTTATCCAGTATAATGTGTTTCCATTCGGGGCTCCTATGTTGTTCTCTAATTAGTTGGATGGTAGTATGTGGTTGTGTATATCGTACTAGAGGAAAAATAATGTGATGGTCAAGAACTGTTATCCTCTTCCAAAAATAGATGATATTTTCAGACAAAAAATATTGGAAAATTGGTTTTCCAAGATAGATCTTCTATCAATATATCACTAGTTGAGGGTGATGGAGTGTTATATCTTAAAGGTTACCCCCACATTATGGTATGGGAACATGATGTATGTGATCATCTCGTTCAGTGTTATGAACACACCATCTGTTTTCATAGTTATTTTTAACAACATGTTCCATGATTTCTTTTACATTATCATCTTCATATTCATCTATTCCATATTTATATACTCAAAATTAGAGAAGGGTCATTCTAATCATCTCAGATTTGTCTTACAGGTTCTTTGATTCCTCCAGAATTTTTGAGATTTGTCTATTTGTTCATTTTGGAAGTGATAGTTTCTTTTATTTAGGCATACATTTTCGCAATATGGTGTGGAATTGTACTTACTAATGGTTGAGGCGGTTGTTTCTTTGGAATCAACCAAGATTGTGGTAGTGTTTCATATCATCCATGGTCTCATAAATTATTATGAGAGGATTTTCCTGATATTTCTTGAGTAGAAACCCCATTGAAAACATTGACCTAGATATACTAGGATTTTTTGTGGATTAATCTGTTTCATGAAGAATTCAAATACATGAAGGGGAATCATGTTAGTTCCCCCAGAAATCAGTTTCCTGAGGAGGGTGTAATGATTAGGTTGGTTCTTGGTTTTTCATGTATGGTGTTGGTATGCATATTAATATAACAGAAATAAGGGATCCCTTATAGGTCTAGACAGTTACATCCCCTTGAGTGTACCTATTCCACCCATGATCTAGATTTATTAGTGTTTATGTTTTTGCTAATGTTGGGTTGTCATAACATCATTGGGGAGTGAACAATTGTCTTCATAGATCACAAGTGTTTTAGGTACATATTTTTACTATAGAATCTGAATTTTTAGTAATTTAGGTTGATGTAATTTATTCATGATTATTATTTTTAGGTTTCATATACCTCTACAAAGTGGATTGGTGTAGATGGTTATTTATGTAAAATGTTATAGAAGAATGTTGCTTAGGATTCAAGGGATTCATGGAGAGAAATTGAGGAGTTGGAAACCTTGAACATAGATGAAAGTGTCGATGATGTTAGTGGCTATTTGTTTACATTACGGTGATTTATTCTGGATTTTAGTAGGTGGTAGTTTCTTATTTGGGAGACATGGTGGTAGAGGTGATGAAAAATCATGTCATCTAGGGTAATGATCTAGATTAATGGTTAGAGGATATTTTTTTGGGAGTGTTTTTATGGTATTTATGTGAGATTGATTCCTTCATGAGTTTTATAGATCACATTTAGTGTTATGCCAAGGATTTTCTACGATGTACCATGGTTTGAAAATGTTGTTCTGGTGCAATGGGATGAACATGTAGTGGTGGAGTTTTTGGCAAGGATTTTGGGTTTCCAGTAGTTAAAAGTAAAGAATCATGTTCACAGAGGTTTGTTGCAGCCTTATGATGTTCCTTTGTGGAAATGAGATGACATCTAAAAGGATTTCATCGAAGGGTTACCTCATGATCAGGGTAGTTGTGATGTTATCTGGGTAATCATGGTTCATATAAAGATATAAGACAACATATTAACGATCTAAGAGTCAGGTGAAATGAATACTTTTCTATTATGCTAGATGATGGTAGGGGATGCCACATTTATTTTTCATGATGTGTAAAATATAATGATATAGACTAATTATGCTGTTTTGAGAGGGTAAAAGAAGAAAAATAAAGAAAAAATCTTATGCCAATCATCGGAGGAGGCACTAAGAGTTCTAGGTTGGGGAACATGCATTCATGAATGTTTCCCTTCAATGTGTGTAAAAGACGTCTGGAAGAGGGATTAATAATTCTCATAGGTTTTTTGGGACCTTTGAGTAGTTGGTGTGAGTTGTTGAGGTAGCTTCTTGGTTTAGGTTTCCACTACAGATTGATAGGATCCATGCTGAAATTCATGTCTCTCAACTTTTTCAGTATCTTCTTGATGACTACCATGTCATTGACTAGGGAGATTTGGATATTAAAGATTATGTGACAGTCATGGAGTGGACAGTAGATATCTAGGATATCTAATATAAGATTATTCGTGTATGGAAAATTCCTTTGGTTTGAGTGCTCTAGAAAAATAGTGACCAATATGAGAGTAGTTGGGAGCGAGAGGCACAGATTCATTCACGTTACTCGGAGTTGATTTGAGTTATTCTTTGATAACTTTTTCTTTGTTATGCTATATGTGGATTAGTCTATTTCTTTGATGAATTTTTTAATTTATTTATGATGTGGGACAATGTTTCAATATATGAAAATGGGATGAATTGATTCTTAGTCAAGGAGCATTATACCAAGATGTTGTTAAACCAATGCAGGAAAATCAAGGCCACCATGAGTGGACTGTATGATGACATGGAGAATGGAATTTCTTGATTCGAATGATCACACCACTGAAATTTATTTGTTTGTGATGTATGCAGGTTTTATGGACATGGTTATGTGGTTATGTGGTGATGAGGATGTGTGATATGTGTTGTGACCATTTGTTTTGGAATGTTAAGTCGGTGGTAGAAATTGACGTGTGACGAGATTCATGAGAGGAATGACATATGGTTGTTGTTCAAACCCCTTTACATTAATATATGTTTTTGGATTATTGAGGGTGAGAATCATTTGGTAGGTATTTTAGGTAAATACTCCACCCAGGTACTTTTCCATTTTTGTGGTTGAAGGTGTTTAGCAGAGGTTTCGAGAGTTTTTGGTGGAGACCGGATCTACAAGAGTGTTTTATTAGGTAATTCACATGGTGTAATGATTATATGATGTAAAATAATATTGAAAAAAATGTTAATTATGTATAGGGGGAACCCATGAGATGTATTAGATGTTTTTATGTTTCAATCATGAAATTTATTAAATAATGGCCGAGGAGACATTTTTTTTGATGAAAGTGTGAATTTTCAAAAAAAAACACGAATTAATCATTGTGTAAAGATAAAAAAAATGTGAAAATGTCATAATCATGGTTTGAAATACCATTTATTGTATTATTCCATTCATTCAAATATAGATTCTTCCCTACTAATTTTGTTTGAACATCTAGTGCCATGGGATGCTCTTTTAATCCCCTTTCTCACACTTAGATTCATTGGATGTGGTGGATGCCCATTGGAGATCAGCGGTAACCCATTCTTCTTGGTCGGTCTCCCATTTTTATTCTCTTGGGGATTCAATATGGAAGTTTTTTATTATTTGGGTTGTGAGTTGGAATGTGTTTTTATGATTCATTGATGTGGTGTAGGTTGATCTGTGGGTTTTGTGGGAGGATTTCATTTTCAAGAGGTTCTTATTCACCCTATAGGGTGTAACAAGATCATAATGTTTATTTAAGGTTGGTAATCCCTCATTTCTCATTATTATGAATCATGATTTGAGGGTTTTATTTACATTATCAATGGGGGATGTTTCTTCGATCTAAATTCAAGATAAATAATCAGTTAATTGAAATTTAAGGGGGAAAGAGAATTATTCACATGGTATTACACATTTGATATTATTGTGATATGATGGAATGTACAGGCTTGATTCCCCAAGAAACATATTGTCGATTGGGTTTTTTTATGGATTTTATGTTTTTTTGACTTTTATGCCTATTCTGATTAAGGTGATATCAACATAAAATGTAAAATGGCTAACCACTTATGAATTTTTATTAAAATGGTTTCCCTTCTATTATGGATTTTTTGATGACACCCCTAAAATAAAGGGAAATGTTATAAAACCCCCTTTGTTAAATATATGAAAAGATATTTGGAATGTTATGTTGTGGGGATGTGATAGTTGGGGTGGTGAGGTGTGCTTTTCAATTCCATGTGAGGTTAATGAATCAGATGTCACAGTTATTTGGTGGTGGTGATGTGGTGGTTGCTTGGCCATGATTTTCAGGAGATGTGGTGGAACTTTTGTGCCTATGTTGTTTGGGTGGTGAGTGGTTATAGTTTTTCCATTCTTTTGGGGTGGAGAGGTGGTGGTTGTTTGGAGTTTCTTTTAGAGTGGTGAGATAGTAGTTGTTTGGACTTTTTTTGGGGTGATGAGGTGGTTTTTTCCGTGTTTGTGGGGAGGTGAGGTGATGTTATGTTGGGGATTATGGGATGCCTATGACATGTGGTTTGGTTGTGCTGATGAATGGGTAGTGGTGGAATAATTAAATTGGTTAACAATGATCAAAATGGATTGTGATGGTCTGGTTAATGGGATTGAAATGATAAATGAACTAATAAATGATGGGATATGTGGTTATATCTGATTGATTCTAAATAATTAAATTAATGGGACAAATAATAGAATAGGTTGATGGTGTGAGTTGTTGCTGGTGGATTGTGTGGTTTTATTCATTTAGAGGTTTCAAGTAAAGTGTAAATATTGTGAGTTGGATAGAGATTGGTTGTTATATGATTGGGTGGGATTGTGTATGGATGTATGTTTATACTTGGATAATCCTTGTTATTTATATACACTCCCACCAACATCGATCATTATTTTCTCACATCAACATAGTTATGCATGTACTTTTTCTCCTAATATCAGGGTGGTGAGGATAGATGGATGACTACCCTCCCTTTTTTTCTCTCCCTCTTCTAGGTTAGTAGATATGCCTAGGTTTTTTTGGATGAAGATATTTTAGTGCACTCGGTGAGGGACCATGTGTATTTGGGTGATATGTGATATGGTCATGCTAATGGGTGGTGTCCGATGTATTTTTTTGGGTGAGAAATGATATGGTCATGCTATGGGGAGGTGTACTAAGTGTTTTCAGATGAGAAGTGATATATTTGTTATATGGTTTTGATTATGGTGGGTTTAATTCTTTTTATGATGAGGGAATTATGTTGATGTCATCCATGTTCATAATATCCCAATACTCCAGTTATGGTTCTGAAGTGACAGACTAATTGTATATGAGAGACATGCGATGTGATTGTGTTGTGAGGCAGTGGACCATGTATTTCTGGGCATGATGTGAGGTGAACATGATATGGGGAAGTGGTATATGTTATTTAAAAGATATTAGAGAGCTATGATGTATATCGTTCATGTGTGAGAGTGGAAAATAAGGTTGAAAGTGGTATATGTTAACATTATCTATATGCATATCATTATGATCCTATACTTTTCATGAATTATTTTTCCAGTGTTCATTGTTGAGGGTGGGATGGGTAGTTGACCTTTTTAGGTGATGTTGGTTATGATTTTTTCCCAGGGGTGCATTAGTGTGATTCATTAACATGTGCACTTGGTACATTGGTTTTCAAAATAAGTATATTTTTCACTTACCCTATGTATATAAAATAATTATTCGGTTTCTAGGAGGACTACATAGACTATTCTGGACATTTTTATCACAGATCATTTTATAGTTTATAGGTTTTTACATTAGATTTTTTTGGGTATTAACTTTTAGGGACTATTATCTTAATTAGGTTTATCTATACATAAATTTTGTATGGTCTTTGTTTCTTTGTATATAACTTCATAGAGTTTATTTTGGATGATTCATCTTATCTCCTGAATTTATATTATTAAATGGGTTAATGCTTCCCATGTCATTTGATTTTTATACCCTTGGTGGATGTTGCCAACCCAGGGCCTACTGGAGGTAAGACTCGTGGTTCATTATTTCACTCCCATCATTATAGTATCCTTGAGGGTAGGGATTCATGACAATATGGGATCAACTATTACATTCATTTTCACTATCCACTGATTAGTTCATATTCTATTAAATGATTCCTTTTGAGAGTTTGTGTGTTATCTAGTTTATTTAATCTCATTCTAATTTTTTTCATCCCCCTTAATTAATTAACATGAATGTTTCTATATTTATATATTTATGTATTTAAAGGATTCATTGTGTCATGATTTTTTTTTAAATTTTTGATGGGTATTACATCAGGGGATATTCTTAGAATCCAATATAAATTATACCTACGTTTTTGAACGACCATATTTAATAAAATGAATGTCTAGTAAGATTATATTAACTATAATTAATATAAACACTATATATTCTTGGTTAAAATTAGTAAATTAAATATTTTTTATTATACATCTATGATTAAATGAATTTATAGTTGAGGTGCGTGGTAATATAATATATGAAATTTTTTAATGGATGGTTACAAAATTTAGTCCTCCTTAATGAAGTGAAACTTTGTCAGCATGGAATCTAAAAATATTTTATTTACTTCCTATTATTTTTTCAAATATATTTTAATATAATAATAATAATAATTGTCTTAAAAATGTTTTGAAGAAATATATATAACATTAAATAACTATTTGGAAGCTTTGTGTACGATCTGTGACTTTTTGGTGGAGTGATAATTTTTAGTTTTTATCATACCTCATGTAGTTACATTGGTTGAGATGTTTTTGGGATTCATGTAGTTTTTGGGGTGTTAACATGATCAGGGTCTTGAATTTTATAGCGACCTGAGATTTCATGTTACATTTTCATTAAATAAATATGTGTAAAATTATTATTCTATAAGAAACAATGAAGTAAAATGGAATCTTAAAATGAAGAAAAATAAAACTTGCCTCTCAAAATATTGTTGATAAATTACGAGTATAAAACCAAGTAACCATATTACAAAATATATGAAAGAAATAAATAACATAAAAAATTAGAAGTCTCTATTGTGAATCTCATTTATCTATTCTTGGGATAGAGGTAGATTCAATCGGGTTTTCCATATACCAATCCCCAGACAAATTTGAGCAATTTTAATATTGAAGAAATCACATCGGAGATAAATTAATGATCATGGAAATTTCTATGCTATCTATGCTAGCAGAATCACTAACCTCAATAGCCATCGGAGCTTACCATATTAAAATATCATATATGTGGATCATAATTGGATTTCTAATTAGATGTTATGACGTTATAATAAGATAAATATTAATTTAATATTTTATTTATGACATTTATTTTAAACATTTATTATTTTAATATTTCAAGAAAAATGGTGTTAATTTAAGAATGTATTGAAAACACTTGATATATCCATAATATCTTCAAATTTATTTTCCTAAAAAGTAATTTTATGTGGATTATTTATTGAAACAAAAAATATTTTATATTTTTGATATAAATAATAAATAATATAATTATAATAATTTGATAAATAATTATTAGTAAATAAGTATAAAAATTGTTAAAATAATGTAATTTTATTTTTCAATAAAAACATTCTATCATAATTTTTTTTATAATGACTGAATATTAATTTACATGATCATTAGATCAATTTTCATGAATACATAATAAATTACAAAATAGACACTCAATGACTATATTAGTTTAGTGCCTATGGAAAAAAGAAATAAAAATATTCTAACTCAGTGAAATATCTATAATTTCTCCCACAATGATATACCAACATAATAATTCTACATAAAAAACATTCTTCATAACCCAAGGATGGAAAACATTAGAAAGTGGTGGCCTCAAATGCTCTGTAAGGGTATTTAAAAGGAAATGTATAAGGATATCATAAACATAAGGGTATGAGAATTTGAGAATAACATTTGAAAACCATACACTTTATATAAAAGATCATTACCATGATTCATGACATACTGATTGGGTGTTCGTAAGACGTGAATCCTAAGATAATCAAGAACATGAACCTTTTGACCATATCAAAGGCATAAGAAATAAGATTTTTGGAAGACACCTAAATCTGTAATATCTTTCTTCATAAGTGAAGGCTCATTGCAAAACAATTGTCATGGAACTTCATGGAGACTACACCTACTGGGTGGGACGTACCACCATCCCTAGTCATAGTCCGTTCCTTTTATGGGATCATTTCCCCCATAATATCTTAGAGGATAGGGATTCTCTAACTTCACATAGTGTCTTGGGTGTCCCATCTTCCCATAGTGGATCAAGCCCTTTTTCTTGAATCTCTTCATTATCTCATGATATATAAATAATTACCCAATGCATTAGAGGGATATATAATTCCCACCCATCATAGAAAAAAATTATTTATAAATATACAAAAATATAATTAAACATTAATCAAATCATTACCCATAATATGAGATGGTTTTAACAAAAATCATATCACAAACCATGAAATGAAGTGGGTCTCATAAATATTTCATCACATTATAAACAATGGAAAATAGAAAGGTTATAATATCATTTCAAAAAATAATAACATGCAAAAATAAGAAGGTTTCAAAATCATATAACTTGTGGAAGTGAAATGGTTGTTATAAGAATCGTGATATTAAAACATAAAAAATTAATGAAATAATGTGAATGGAATTTTTTGATCTTGTCCTCGATAGAGCTTAATATATAAAAAAAGATTACATATTAGATGTAGAATAATTTTGAATGATGGAATGAATCATTTAATAATGAAAATAGGAATTCTTTGGAAATACATTTTATAAAACCATTTCAGAAATCCTTATCTTAAAAAGAATCATTTAAAATTTCATTTAGAAAAATTCTTATGGAAAATATATTTTCCCTTTGAAAACTTATTTTTAAAACACAAATAACATTAAAAAAACTATTTTGAAAAATATATTTGAACATTTATAAAGGAACATTGAAAAGACATTGGAAATAATTTTCTTTGAAAACATATAAAGGATGCTTGAAAACATTCGAAGAATAATTTTATTTGAAAACATATAAAAGAAGCTCCAAATAAATTTAAATCTATTTCCTTCAAAACATAAAAAATAAGTTTCTGAATTTTTTTAACTCCATTATCTTCAAAATAAATTAAAAAATTTTAAAATAATAATTGACATAATTTAATTACATTTATTTGATAAAAATCTATCGAGAAAAAATATACATGACGCATTAAAAATAATTCAAAAAAGTTTCTAAACACAATTTTTTTGAAAAACAATTTTCCTTTGAAACTATTACAAATTCATAAAATTTATAGAATATTAGGAAATAAATTTCATTAAAAAATTACCTCATAAACATACAATGAAAAAAATAATTAAATGATGTTCATGAAGGCAGGTATGTCCGTACATGCTGAACATTCATTTCCCCCCATAAAAGTCTAGAAAATTTCCATGATTGTAAAAAAACGCTTTTTTCAATTAAATAATGAAACAAATGAATAAAAAATTAATTTTAACATAATTAGATTATATTAAGAAAATATGAAAAATATTTTTAGAAACCAAGGTTTTAAATGAACACAAATTTCCGACCGAAATGAGAAATAATGCCATATTTTCATATTTTATTAATTAATTTTCATAAAGAACAAATGAGTGGGAAAATGGTACTATTAATTGGATATAAAATGAATAACCATAGTCCAAAAAATTCATGAGATTTACTGAGAGATGGACCATAATATTTCATCAATGTAATCATAATCATAAAGAATATTGATAAATAATGAGATTATATAAATAAAATGGAAAAAATGGTTACATTGAACCATAGTTTAATGTAAATAATAATGTCACATTAATACTAAAATATCATTGAAATAATGTAATTTATGATATAACATGTAAATTTTAGTATATACACCTCATAGAAAAATACAGGTGCATAACATGACATGTGTCTCAAAGAAGGAAAATTGAGGAAAATCACATTACCAATTTAGTATCTTTGGAATCATAAACCCCATGAAAGAAGGATAATAAAATATGAGTATACATACCAATAAATTTAATTATTATAATCATATATTACATTTATAGAGAGTATACACCCCACATATAATAAATACGTGGTTAACAAGGCTTGTGTATAACAAAAAATTAATGTGAGAAGATAAAACCCTTACCTTATGTATTGGATTTCTTCTAACACATTAAAATATCATATGTAATAAATATATGTTTATTAGAATTTTACCATATATCCATATTATTATATCATATACCATATATAGTTTTATATTAGCCACTTATTAATACATCCATATTAAGGTCAGTTTTCGGATAATATCAGTATTTTTTCACTTGTGTTTAATTTGTCATATTTTTTGTCCTCATAATTATATCATGTTTAAAAAAATATATAACTATATATAAATATCAAGAATATTCAGTATATGTATATATTTATAATAATATAGTATATATGTAAATATTAAATGGAATACACCTTTCATGGAGATGGCAGGTTGTACGTATGCATGAACACTATATCCGATAAGTTATCAAATTCAAAAAAATGAAAGTACAAAAAATATCTTTATATAAATATAATAATTACAGTAGCATTATTAGTTAATATATATATATATGATATGTTATCTGAACCCATCCATAATACATTCCATGTAGAGTGTGAACGAATCACAACGCCATTAGGAGGCGGTAATCCAAACCTCCCCAAACAAAATTATCATATATACAAATAATATAAATCATGAAGGTATGTTTTATATAATAATTAAAGAATAATAAATAAGTCCTAAATAGAATAAATATCTTATAATAATATATTTACATCAAAATTACCAACCATGAGTGCTATTAATGGAAAAATGAAAAATATAATTTTGTGAGATGATAGTTCACCTTACAGAATAACGGTATGTTACTTACCCATTTTAATGATGTGTGTGTAAGTGTAGATAAAACAATTATAAAAACATATCTCAGTATATTATAGATATGTAGGTTTTTATTTAAGAATTCAATATGAAAATTTAAGGGGGATTATAATGAAAATATTAGAAAGGCTTGAGGGAGGATGTTTTCCCTTGTTTGGGTAACTCCTATTGGTTTGCATAAGGGGTTCTTTGGAAGGATTTCATCCAAAATGAAGGAATATAGGTTTAGGGGAGGAATTTTGGGAGACTAATGTTTTTGTGTTTTTATGATCTATATATTCTTGATATGTTTGTGGAATGGGAAGAGAGAATTTTTATTTATAGTGGAGCAGGAGTTGAAATTTTGAAATTACCAAAATGTAAACAGAAATGGGAGGTCCCCTTTCCCTCATGTGATTAAAAAATGGAAAATAAAAGATTAAATTGAATTTATGGTCGATCCAAATTTCTTCCACAAAATAATAAGTTCATTTTTATATTTTTTCCCATAAGTCATTATGTTTCTTTATATTTTCATTTTGGTTTTTCATTTAATTAACAAGTTTTGCATCAAATGTAATTTAACCATTATGAATAAATTAAGTTTTGATTTGTAATAAAATAGAGGAACATTGAATTATAAATATGATGTCTAATTTAAAAACATAAAATCTAATGTGTGTTGGAAATTAATTTTAAAATAGTCACATGTAATGACAAAAAAACTGCATTAACCTGAACATTGCTAATAATGTTTTTTTTCAATTTAGGGGTTTATATGTTCATTATTTAAGATAATATGAAAAATTAATAGAATATATTATATATTTATTAACACTTTAAATCACATGTGATAAGTTATGATTTTATTAATTTTAAATCATTTAACAAAATATAATTTATTATAAAATTACATTAATATAAATTTTCCCATTATTTATTTAATTATAATTTAAAAATACAAAAAAAATTATTGGAACTAAAATACATTAATTTGAAATCTATTTAACATTATATATTCATCTAAATAAAAATAATAATTCATTACATTTGAATTATTTTTAATGTTTTTAGCATCATTTATTTTATTTATTTATTAACTAAATAATCCATGCATTAGCGTTTTTAAGAGATTAATGTAACTAATTAATATTTAAAAGTTATTGATAAATAATTATAATAAAAAATAAAAATTTTATATTTCAAAAGGATGTGTATAATGTATAATTTTTTTTTCTTCAAATCTCAATATTTTATAAATTTAAAAGGTCAAGAAAGTACATTTTTTGAGTTCTTCCCTATCTAACATAATAAATAGATCACATTTGTTGAATTGTATCTCAGTGACTCATAATATTATAAACATGAATGGATAAAATATAAATATGGGTAAATACTTTCTTTTGGAAAACATAATATGTCATTGGGGCCCTTAATATTAATGTTTTCCCCCTGTTAAGATAAATTTTACCATAATCGCTGTAATTAATTTTATTCAAATTCCATATATTTTTTGTCAAAATTTAATTTGATCTTATTAGAATATAAATGTAATATCATTTAAAACAGTTAATTTCCATTTTTCAAAAATCATTTCTTAGACATTTCTAAATTAAATTCAAATCTAACCTCGTATACATAATAATAAAATGGGGTTATAAAGTAAGAAATGTTCAATATATAACTACAAGAAATCGGAGTATTTGCGACGGGATCCCGTCGCAAATAACCTATCGTGAAAAACGGTATCGTCATTAAAACTATTAGCGATGGTTCTGTCGCTAATAATATTAATAGCGATGAGAAAGATTAACGTTGTGAATACATCTCGGGTTATTTTTAAAAAACCTATTTGCGACGGGCCCACCGCAAAGAACTTTTGCGACAGGTATCTTTGCCCACTGCAAATAGTTATTTCGAAATAACTATTGGCGACGAGCCCATCGCAAATACCTTTTACAACAAGCTCCTATTTTCACCGCAAATACCTTTTCGAAAAGCCCTATTTACGACGGCCCGACGCAAATACCTTTTGCGATGGGTCCTTATTCCCTCACAAATAAGTATAAAAAATAAAAAAATGAAATAATAATATAATAAAAAAATAATATTTTAATAATAATAATAAAATTATAATTCAATCAAATATTAAAGTAAAAAAAAATTCCAATATTTAAAACATTATAATTAATTATAATTTTAAATATATTTAAAATTCTTATTATAATAAAATATGAATAATATTAAAAAATACTAACAATCATATTAATAATATAATATAAAAAATATAATATTATATAATATAATAATAATATTATTACTATTAATATTTATGCAAATATATTATTAATATTATTAAAATAATTAAAATATGAAAATTATCAGTATTTGCAAAAAAAGTATATAAAAATATATTAAAAAATAATACTAATAATAAATCACTATTTTTTTAAATAATAAATCATAATTTATTATCAATATGTGCAAACAAAAATATAAAAATAAAATAAAATAGTAAGAGTAATATTATTAATAATAAAATAAACAAACATTAAAAAAATAATACTAATAATGAATAATAAACTATTAAAAATAAATATGAATTAAATAATGCAACATCGACACCAATATAAAAAAGACAGAAACTATAAATAGAAAATAATTCATATTTTGAATTCAAAAAAATATATAACATCAAAATAAATCACTAGTCCGAAGGAGGGGGGGAGCTGGTCACTAGTCCGAAGGAGGGGGGAGCTGGTCATTGGTTCTAAGGAGGGGGGGAGCTGGTCACAGGTCCAAAGGAGGGGGGGATGGAGGATCTGGAGGAGTTGGTGGAGGAAACTCTATCCCTAATGCATAAGTCAAACGGTGAATGTAGTCCATCTGCTCCTGATGCTGCTGCTTCCACCGACTCATCCGCTCCCTGTGCTCCTGCTATTTTCATCGGCGCTCCTCCTCATTCTGCTGCTGCTTCTGACGCATCTCCTCCTGCTCCTTACGGAGACTCTCTATCAGCTCAGTTTGTGATCGCAACTGATCCCCATACTGTGATGTGGAAGATGATGCACGAGCTCCTCTCGAGCTGGATGCCGACATCACATCACTACCATAATAAGATGCAGGAGTCAACTGAGAGATGATACCAACTACTCAGCCCTTCTCGAAGCCATACTAGGTATCCTGCATCCATGTGGCCTCATCAAAATGATGGCCACTAGTCTGATCAGATGTCTCAGACTGACCCTCAACCTGGGTCTGTGATGTCTCAGCCTCATATGACTCCTTCAGTTGCAATTTGAAATTAAAATTGTGAATATATTATATGTAGTTAATTTTCAAACTGAAAAACAAATAATACTGATCACAATCTGACGCTGGCGATCACCTCTATTCTCCACAGTAACTTGATCACTATACATCTTCCGATATACGTCGAACTCTGTAATATTGGGCTGCTCGACAGTCTATATGAATATAAAATAAACTGTTAATATTTAAAGTTATATAAAATATTTTTAAAAAATGTACATACCAGATGTTGTTTATGCGTACTGAATGTACGACTCCCAGCTCGATGGGTCACCTCCTGTCTCCCTCGATTTTTCCTCCCTAATGATGATCTCCTCTGAAATCCACCACTCAACCAGTGTGAACATAATCCATCCCATACGTGGGATGAAATGTACTCTGGTCGGGGGGCTCTATAGGACTCATTAAACATGGTCACTCCAGCTTTTTTCATGGTCATTTTTCTTAAATTGTGTAAAAACTGACGTAGTCGCTGACGCATCACCACCTCCCATGCCTCATAGATGGCATCACGCATGGTATCATCGATTGGATACCATAAACCCAACAATTAATTTACAATATCAAGTTATAAATGAAATAAATTTCAAAATAAAAACTATTTATTTACGTACCAACCAATGGCCGAACATGGCCTACTACACATCAATAGGAATCTGTTCTCACGTGGTCCATGGGTGAGAAAAATAGTTGCGCAAAATAGCGTTGCCCTGTCGGACTACTATATGCGGAAAACAGTAAAAAAAATAATCGAACATTTATTATGAAAATCCATTAATGAAATCTTAATAAAATGAATAGATTATCATTCCTTCACATTCGTGGATCGAACCCAAGTCGTGGATGTCGCTCAGGGATGGGGTAATGGATCATCAGTCGTGCAAGAACACGCCCCCTCTGCATACTCCCTGAAGTGTAAGTAGGCTAAGGGTCAGATGACCCGAAATCATCCTCATCCAAAGGTAGGTCAGCCTCTGACAACTAACGAAATAGCTCATTGTTCATCTAAAATAGAAAATGAATGTTGTTAGTAAATAATTAAAAATTATTATTATATATACATATATATAAGTTATGATTATGTATAACTTGCATTGAATTGTATTAATGTCCGCCTTCATCATCATCTTCATATCTGACGATGTCATCTTCATATTCCTCCTCAATGTCATTGATATCCATTTGAGTTTCAGTTCCATCAACTCTTACCATTTCAAATTCATTTGTGACATGATTAACATCATCTTCACCATTAAATCTTAATTGTTGGATGTCTTCATCGATACTCATGTTTCTTTGTGAAAAAGATGGATTTTGAGTAGTCTCTTGAAAAACTTCAATTCCTTGAACTTCAGTGGAACAAGCTTCACTTTGAGAAAACTGATTGTCTCGAATTTTTTTTTTATTATACTCCACCAATCACCCAGGTCTCTTGATGTTGCACAGTACTTTGCATAATAAACTTGATGTGCCTATTGAGCCAGTAAAAATGGTTCATTTACAGCAAGAAAACTTTTATATTTAATATCTATGATTCAATGATTAGGATGAACATGAACTCCTCTCTCAGTATCCAACCACCGAAATTTGAATATCAGTATGTAATTTTTTCTTAGATAACAGATTTCAATAATTTCATCAACCATGCCATAAAAGTAAACTTCATTTTCTCTATGATGAGATCCTCTCAAGAAAATTTCACTGTTCATTGTTTTTTTTGATTCCCTATATGCACGTGTAAGAAATCGAAATCCATTCACCACATATGCATTATAAGATTTAACCATTTTTGATGGTGGGTTACTCAATATACACAGACGTTTGTCAATTTTATCAGAATTTTGAGACACTTGAAAATTTGTAAAATGATTATCAATATAATAAACAATAAACTTAATGAGATGTTAAAACATGAAGAATGGATGTTAGCGGTTTTTGAAACCACAGAGAAATTTTTTTCTACCGGCGTTCTTCGAGATCAGCTGTTGTAATTTGTTGAAGTTGTTTCTTGATATGATTATCATATAACCTAAAAAAATAAAGTTACTTATTGTAAAATAAATGATAGAATAAGTAATAGAAGCACTTACAGAACAAATGATGTCATCTCTTCATAGTTGATCAGAACATACGTATGAGCTCTGTGATGTTCATCATCCGAAAGCCATCGTTCATGAACTCCATCGACACCAATCTCTGGCTGATTAAAAACTGATAATTGATTGTCCATTCCATCAACAACATTCCCCTCGTTCTATCCCATGTGGTTTTGTTTTTAGGGATACTCAGATTCAAAATAGTGAGAGCAGAAAAAATATATTTCTTCTTGCGAATAAGTTTCAACAATTGATCCTTCAACAGATTCTTTGTTACGTACTTTTTTTTTCAACTTCTGCATGCATAAATCGAATGGTTACATCCATCGAAATTGTACTGGACCTCCACACTTTGCTTCATGTAGAAAATTTAATATCAAATGTTCCATTGAGTCAAAGAAAGATGGTGGAAATATTTTTTCTAGTTTACATATAATTAAAACAACATCTTCTTCATGTTTTCTTAAAACATCATAATCTGCTGTCGCTGCACAAATGTCTCGAAAAAATATGACATGTCTGTTATCGAATCCCAAATCATGGAATTCAACAGACCACTTAATCCAATTGGCATAAGTCTTTCCATTATAACATGAAAATCATGACTTTTTAATCCGCTAATATAACCATTCTTTACACATCTACCCAAATTGGAAGCACAACCATCTGGAAGTCTCAAATCTGCAATCCACTGACAAAATAATAAACGACCTTCTTTGGACAGTGTATAAGATGCTTTTGGCTTCATTAACCTTTGTGTTCTGACATTCTCAAACAGTTCGAGTTCTGGGCGCCTATAAATTTGGGCAAGATCTAATCGTGCCTTTACATTATCTTTGCTCTTACCAGGTGCATCCAAAATTGTATGAAATAAATTATCAAAACAATTCTTCTCAATATGCATTACATTCAGTATGTGGCAGACCAACAAATCAGACCAATATGGAAAATCCAAAAAAATGCTTTGTTTTATCCAATTGTGTTCTTTCCCAAAGCCAGAAATTTTCTGTTGGTTTATTGTGGGTCCTAATGTGATGGGTGGTATTGAAAATACAACTGATTTTAACTCTATACCTGATAACATTTTAGGAGGTCCATCTCTTTTAATTGTACCTTTTCTAAAATGAGATTTGTTCCTCCAAAAAGGATGATCAGTTGGAAGAAATCTGTGATGGAAGTCAAAATAACAAGGTTTTTTCCAGGGAAAAGCATAAATGCTTTATTCTCTCCCATATAGTAAGAACATGATTTCGGTCCATGTGTACTCCAGCCAGATAACATGCCATATGTCGAAAAGTCACTAATTTTCCACACCAATGCTGCTCTTAGTATGAAATTCTGTTTCGTAGTAACATCATATGTATTGACACCAGTACTCCACAATAAATTTACTTCATCAATAAATGGTTTCAAATATATATCAATATTCTTTATCGGATGTCCTGGGATTAATAAGGTCAAAAAGATATTGGGATCCTTCATCAGCATCCAAGGAGGTAAATTGTACGAAGTTATAAAGATAGGCTAACATGAATACTAACTACCATAAGATCCAAACGGACAGAAACCATCAGTGGAAAGACCCAGTCGCACGTTTCAAGCTTCTAAATCAAATGACAGATACACTCTATCAAAATGTTTCGATGAATCACCATCACCTGGATGATTCAAGCTTTTACTGGTAGAAATATTCATTTTGTTCCATGACATCATTTTCGCTGTATTCTTAGACATGAATACACGCTAGAGTCTGGATGTAAGTGGAAAATATCTCAACTGTTTTATAGGAATCAATCCAGACTTCCCATGTTGAGGTTTTTTATACCTCGGTTGTCCATATGTGGGACAACTATCCAACAACTCATTTTCTCCAGAATATAAATTGAAATCATTTGAACATGCATGAATCTTCTGACAACTAAGTCCCAAATTCCAAACCAGCCTCTTACTTTCATAGTAATTTGCAGGCAAAACATTTCCTTCAGGTAACAGTGTTTTAAAGAAAGAAAATATCTGATCAAAACAGTTGTTTGACATTCCATTATCTGATTTGATAGCCATGAATTTTTCAAATGCTTTTAACTTGCTTATCTTGCAACCAGGATATAATGCATCCTCAACAGACCTCAGCAACTCATAAAATTCAGATGGTGCCAACTCAGGAGTTGAATCAATATCATCCTGATTTTCGGTATGTTGAACAGATGGACCTGCAACATCATGTACTATATTTTGAAACCGCGATGGATCCGGAATCAAGTTAGTATCACCTTCTCCGGAAATTTGTTCACTGTGTTGATACCAAAAAACATAATCCGGTTGAAAACCAAAATGAAAAATATGTCCCCCAACTTTATCAAATGTGTCAAATGTTTTCAGGGCACATTTTTTACAAGGACATTTTATTGTGCCTTCTGAAACAAATTTTTGATTTGATGATGCAAATGATAAGAAAGTCTCTACACCCTCAATATATATATACATGATTTAAACCAGAACCATTAGGATTTCTACGTTGATTTATCCATACGCAGTCTTCTAATAATGATTGTCACCGACTTTGTTGTTCCATATTTTTCTACAAAACATTAAAACATTACTAGTTTTGAATAATTTGATATTAGAAAAATGTCCAAAGAGAATATATTAGAACTAATTCATAATAATTACCACTATTTACAAGTGACCCACAATTTTAAGTAAAATTACTGATAATTATTGGTAATTATCAGTAATTATTACTAATTATTGGTAATTATCAGCAATTATAACTAAATATTGGTAATTATTGATAATTATTCACAACATGATTTGATCTATTCTTATAATGTTCAAATCTTAAAGGGACTTTAATATTTAGGTCATACTCAATAAAAAGTTTGCGTCATCTGTATACAATGTTAACTTAGAAAAATCCTCAAAAAGAGAATATATTAGAACAACTTCTTAATAATTACCACTACTTACGAGCGACACAATTTTCAGTGAAATTACTACTAATTACTGCTAATTATTGGAAATTATCAATAATTATTGATAATTATTTGAAACATGATTTGATCTATTCTTAACATGATCATATCTTAAAGGGTCTTTAATATTTAGTTCATGCTCAATAAAAGTTTTCATCAGCCGTGTACAATGTATACTCTATAATTGTATTTTCTTGGTTGATCACCTCACAAGTAGCATTGCAATAAGACGACCCAAGTCATGTCGTTCACATCTCTAAGAATCATCTCGCATTACCGTTTACATAAAAAATTATCCTTAAAAATTTAATCCCTTAAATTTTCAAGGAACAATGGTATGTAAAGGGTCTTGTGATATGATTCTTATAGATGAGAAATACATGACTTGGATCATCTTATTGCAATTCTACTTACGAGGTGATCAACCAAGCAAAGACAATTATAGAGTTTACATTGGACATGGGTGACGCAAAATTTTTATTAAACATGACCAAAATATTAATATTATTTTTTAATAAATTTTAATCATATAATAATAACATATGTTACTAATTATATACTAATTATGTTACTAATTAAAAATGGGAAGATATGCAGATACCAGGTGATTCACCACTCATTCAATGGACAAGAAAATGTGATTGACCTCTCATCCACCTCAATTCTCTTTTCATCTGTGTGTTGACGATTGATAGGAAACCTCTATCTCCATAGGTAATATTCACATTCACTGGCAGGTAGATTTTGGCAGTGAATGAAAATATTACATGTGGAGACAGAAGTTTCCTGTCAAGAATCAACACATAGATGAAAAGAGAATTGAGGTGGATGAGTGTTAAATCACATTTGTTTTTTCATTGAACGAGTGGTCAATCACGTTTGTTGCTAATTATTTTAATCCCTTGCTAGTTATTTTAAGCGCTTTCTAATTATTTTAATCACTTGATAATTATTTTAATCACTTACTGATTATTTTAATCACTTGCTAATTATTTTAATCAGTTGCTAATTATTTTAATCACTTGCTAATTATTTTAGTTAGTTGCAAATTATTTTAATCACTTGCTAATTATTTTAATCACTTGCTAATTATTTTAATCACTTTATAATTATTTTAATCATTTGAATTAAATCACTATTTATTTTAATTCTAAATTATTTGAATTAAATCACTATTTATTTTATTTGATAATTATTTTAGTTATTTTCTACGTTTTGTAATTAATTTTTTTAATTATTAGCTAATTATTTTAATTAATTATTTCAATTAAATCACTATTTATTTTAATTATTTTCTAATTATTTTAATCACTTTCTAATTATTTTAATCACTTGATAATTATTTTAATCACTTAATAATTATTTTAATCATTTGAATTAAATTGATATTTATTTTAATTCCTAATTATTTGAATTAAATCGCTATTTATTTTATTTGATAATTATTTTAATTATTTTCTAATTATTTTAATTAATTATTTTAACTATTTGCTAATTATTTTAATTAATTATTTGAATTAAATCGCTATTTATTTTAATTATTTCCTATTTATTTTAATCACTTTCTAATTATTTTAATTCCTAATTATTTGAATTAAATCGCTATTTATTTTATTTGATAATTATTTTAATTAGTTGATAATTATTTTCATTATTTGCTAATTATTTTAGTTAATTATTGGAATTAAATCGTTATTTATTTTAATTATTTTATAATTATATGAATAAATCTATTTAAATCGCTATTTATTTTAATTGCTAATTATTTTAATTATTTGCTAATTATTTTAATTATTTTCAAATTATTTTAATTATTTCTAATTATTTTAATTATTTGAATTATATCGCTATTTATTATAATTATTAGCTAACTATTTGAATAAATCTATTTTAATTATTTGTAAATTACTAATTAAATATAAATATTACCAAATAAATATCCCCCGGGAGTGTCAAACCAAGAGTGCAACAAGGCCTGTTGTCATGTACCAGGATACCCCGGGTCAAGCCCGAAACTCCTTGTCAGAGTTTTCACTCCTTGGTACATCTGTGCCTGAGCCACCTCTACTTGTTCGTATCTAGACAAGGATTTATTTGATTGATAATCCAAAAAATATACTAATTATACTGAATTAATTATGACTAATTATTTATAATTATTTATAACAATATCATTTTATTAATAAAACTAAATATAAATAATAAATTAATATAAATCTAATTTAATTAGAACAAAAACTAAAATTAATATAAAAAAATGAAATAAATATAAAATTAAATAAAATGTAAATACCGTTGAAATCTTGAAGCTATGGTCCCCTTTGATTGCCTTCCGACGGTCTCACAAAAAGAATCAAAATTTTTTTTTGCTTAAAACTAAAGCTTCAAGAAGAATAGAGGACATGAAAAAGATTTGATGGTTTTCAAATCTGAAACGGATGAGGTTATATATAGGTTGTCGTATTTCCAACGGGTTACTCGTCGCAAATGCCCGTTGCACGCATTAATTACAGTCAGCGGTTAAAAAGGATTTTGCGACGGGAACCATCGCAACTACTTACCTACTGACATAACGTTAGCGATAGGTGGAGTTTCCTGTTGCAAATACCTTGACGCGGTAAATACTATTTGCGATGAGATTATTTGCAATGGGTACCCATCACAAATATCAGTATTTGCAACAAGTACCCGTCGTAAATTCTTACCGCCCGCATTAATTACGGTCAGTGTTTAAAAAGGATTTTGCGATGGGAACTGTCGCAAATAGTATTCACTGCAGTAGGGTATTTGCGACTGGGATTAGCCACCCGTCACAAATACAATACCCTCATTTTGGCATGAAATCCATGCCAAAACTATTGCGACAGGTACATGGTCCCCGTCGCAAATGATAAGTTATTTGCGACAGGAATATATTCCAATCGCAAATATCCATTTCGTCAGACCTGTTGCAACGGGAATATGTCCCGTCGCAAATAACCCGTCACAATAAACCCTTTTTCCCGTTGTCTATTAATATGTTTTTTGTTTATTAAATATAAAAAATATTCCAATGATATAAATTGTATTAATATATGTATAGTTTAATTTTTATGACTTGAAAACCACATTTAATATATAATTTCACAAAAAATCTTATTTTAATGAAAAGTTGGTTTATAACTAAAATGATATATTTTTCACAATTCATTAAAAAAATAAAACTACACCAAAAAATAACAAAAATTCACCATAAGCTAATATTGAAATTATTAATCCAAAAAAAGAGGTTTATTTTTACAATTAAAAGTTATAATACTATAAAATTTTAGTTTTAATGTATTTTCTCTATTAAAATGTAGTAAATTTAGGCCTTGCATGTAACACAAACTGTCAAAAGAATTCAAAAGTGTGATTAATAATAATCCAAACATGGTATTTTGTGAACCAAAATATAATCGTTGTGTTTTTTATAATGAAAAATTAACGTGGTTTTGGGTACAATGAAAATATAACTTAGTTCCTTCATATTACATAAGCTATATTCAGTGTTTCATGATTTTAAAAAAGATAAATAAGTTTAAATTTTTTGAAGAAAAATTCAGTGGGATTTGATTATGATTTGCGGAAGATTTCTACCGGTGTGGTTTTGTATTCAGGAGGCTTCTTCATGGTGATGTTTTTTTCCTTTATATTTATATTCTCATGATTTGGTTTTGGGTGCGGAGGAATCCTACTTGGTATTTCTTGCGGACTGGGGTCGGGCTTCGATGGATGTGGTTCTTGGCAGTGGCATGCTTTGAAAAGGCAGTGAAGGGTTTTGTGTTTGTTGCGGCTTCCATTATTATGGCTGCAGTTGGATTGAAATTTTGAAGTTGGTTTTGGATTTTTGTTTGATTTTTCTAATGTTTGGAGCATAAGTTAAAAGCTTCAGGTGGTGGAACTTGGTGCTGGAGGTTCATTGTTTCTCTGGTTTTGTTTGGAGTGCCAGATTTGGGTTTTTGGTTTTGTGGTGACTGTTCAGTTTCGATTACTAGTGTGCTTGTTTGCGGCTGTTGGCGTGATGAGGACGCAGATGTTATGATTTTTGAAGGTGACTTGTTGATGGAGCCGATTTCGCGATGGTTGATGGTCAATGGTCTTGAATTTTCTGACAGTGGCAGCTCGTGGCTCAGAACTCGCGGCCCGAGGTGATTGGTCTTATCGGTTCGAATTTCAATCTCAATTTTAATTTGGTTTGTCACTCGTTATTTTGAACTTCGATATTTGGGGTGTTTGTTTTGAATTTCAAGAATGTGAGGTTCCCACTTACCCCCAACGTTCCTTTTTAGAAAATTAAAAAAATTACTCCGTCATTTCATAGAAAAAACCTAATAAAAATGAGTACTAAAACATCCTTAAAAAGTGAACATTTGAACCATAATGGTTTCCCAATATATCCTAGAACTATGTTCCCACATAGTATAAAATTATTGGAAGGTGAATACATTGACATGGATGATATATCTAACCATCATTTTGTGAAGGCCAATGATAGAGAATGAGGTTATGACAAAGTAAATAGTAACAAATCCATAAATTTTTTATGAAATGAGGGGCCATTTGATTAATCAGAAATGAAGTTACTAGGCTACCCTTTTAGTTTTAATATCATTTCCTTAAAGTTGAAGAATTTTTTTGATAATATATAATTACTTGATTCAATTTAATCTCACCCTTTAATATTCTGTGATATATTTGAATTTCACAAATTTCCTAACAAATGAAGGTGATTTTTTCATTCCTAATGCAGTAACAGTTCATGGGATCCATGATAATCCATCCCATATAATATCTGTTACCATCAACACAATGTTTTTAAAACAAGGTATCCAATATACATAAATCCTCAGGCAATGAGATAAAATAATAATCTCGGAAACTTTTTCTGAATTTTATCTTCAACATTCCATAAATAGTTTCACAAATAACCCTTACAAATGATGAAAATCCAAAACATTATAAATTATGTCATAAAATCATATGAACATTAATCCCATACATCATAAAGTATCTATTGGTTGTCACATTCAGAAGGCATACCAATACTCTCATTATATATTCGTCTGAAGAATGGTAATAACCATAATTAATATAAATAATTTTTTCAAACATATATGCTACCATATTCCTATGATTACTGGATATATTCATTAATTCCTGGAAGTTTTAAAATTCACCCATGTTAACACTTAACATGTTTCTAATAAATACTTTATCTTGTCTGAGGCCATAAATACTATCCAATTTACATTATCCAAATCAATGATCCTTTTATCAAAAATAAACATAATTGTCTCAACATCTAGAACACGTTAAGGGTTACCATCCCTTATTTCAAAATACCACCTTTCCCTTAAATAACATTTATAAGTATTCATCCTCCTTAAACATATAATTTTTATTCATTAACGAAAAACGTATAATAAAAATTCATTTATATTTCATTATTTATAAAACATAATATTTGAAGTTCACAACATATACACTTCAATCAAACAACTATATTATTAAACAATTACTTGGGATTTATAATCTTATTTCATAATACAAAATTTCATAGAAAATGACATGTGATTCATTTAATATGCTTTCTCAAACTCCATATATAAATAATTATTAGGTTTATGGAAAAAAACAATGTTAGAACATCTCATACCTTTCAAATTTCATTTTCAGTCACTCTAACATTAGAAGATTAACGAATACTCATACATCCTTACAGATAGTCTTTATATAATCATAGTATATTGATTTTTAAAAATAAAATAATTTATATAGAGATAACATATTATGTAAACCAATATCCTTCAAGTTCCCACATTTTATAAAAACATAAAATCATAGTCTGAGATACATTTAACATTATTAAAATGTTCATAATAATGATTTTTTGGGATTTTTAAATAATGGCTCCAAATTCATTAATATATTAAACCTTAGGCTTATTATAGATTATTCATAGTCATATTATACATAAATAATTCATGAAGATTCCTAGAGTGTTTTTTAATTCCCAAATAATGCCCCCATGAGTGTCAAACTAGATAAGCAGCAAGTCCCATTGTTGTGTAACAGGTTATGATCGAGAAAGGTACGAGACACCTTATTTGAGTTTTTAGCCCTATTTACATATATTCTACAACAACATGAACATGTAATATGCAGATAGAGATGTACTTATAAGGATGCATTCACTCTATCGTTAACCAAAACTCACGTACATTTTCCTAATCATTTCCTCATCATTAAAATTATTCTTACAAACATCTGTAGCCATACACTTAGAAATATTCATAGGTATATCACTAATGATTTCTTATACTATTTTATAATTTATGACTAATACAGTTTTCTAATCCCAATTATAACTTATTATCATTAATGTACAGAGAGATTATATAATTTTTTAAAAATTATTAATACATTGAAAAATAGTCACCTAATGACTTTATTAGTTTAATTACTTTGTAAACTAGTAAAAAAATATTCTAACACATTGAAATATCAATGATTTTTCCAAAAATATATCCCCTTTAGAAAATATACATAAAAACCATTCCTCATATCCTAGGGTATGAGACAATCAGAAAGGGGTGTTCTCGAATTCATATTAAGGTTAAATAAAAGAAATGCATATGCATATCATAAACTTAAGGGTATAAGAAAAATGATCATAACATTTGAAGATAATCCCTACATATGAATGACCATAATAATAAGAGATGTCATAAAGATTTATAATTCATAAGACATGAATCATTATATAAATAAAAACATGAACCATGTGAGCATATCATAGGAGCATGATATAGGATTTGGGGAAAACACATAAACATGTAATATATTTCTCTATAAGTCAAGGCATAATTCCATGAACTTATCAAGGAACTTCTTGGGGTCTAAAATGATTGGTGATGAAACACCATCATCACCAGTCCCAGTCCTTTCCTTGTATGGGATCGACTGTCACTATCCTTCTATAGTGGATCGGGTTTCATCTTCTTCCCATAGTGGATCAGGATTCCCCATCATCCCATAGTTGAGCATGTTTCCCCATCTTCCCACATTTTACGATGTCAATTATATTTAATCCCATAATTTTCTCAGAAGATATAAATATTTACCAATGTATTTGAGGAATATAGAGGCCCCTCCCATAAAATAATATAATCATTCATACAAGTGCCACAAGATAAAAAACATTTCATCATATAATGACCCATAAAAAGGGATGGGTTTCATTAACATCATATAATAACCCATGAAATGAATTGGGTATCATAATACTTTAATCAAATCATAACTTATGGAAATTAGATATGTTTATTAACCATTTCATCAAACCATAAACCATGAAAAAGAAGAGGGTTTCAAAAGCATATAACCTTTGGAATAGAAAAATGTTTCATAAACATCATGTTATTAAAACATAAACTATTCGAGAATGAATGTGAATGGTATTATTGGGTAATTTCCCTAATAAACCATAAAATATAACAAAGGATGACATATATGTTGGTAAGTATTTTGATATATCAATTGGAACATTTGATAAGGAATATTTCCATTCTATGAAAATATTTTTCTTAAAAACAAATCAAAAACCTTTTCTTATAACTAAATAATGAAATTTTAATTAAAATGTTTTCTAAAGAAAACTATATTATCAACATAGAAAAATTATTTTTAAAAATAGTGCATTTCTAAATCTATTATCTGTTAAAGTTTCTATAAAAACATATAAAGGAATATTGAATATATTATGAAAATATTTTTCCATGATATCTTATAAAATAAGCATGAAAATATTTTGAAAAACATTTTCCTTGATAACTTATAAATTAATATTGAACACATTTTGAAAACAATTTTCCTTCAAACATATAAAATAAACATGAAAACATTTTAATAACATGTTTCTTTTAAAATAATTTTAAAACATATAAAAGATGGTTTCATATCATTGAAATCATTTTATTAAACTTCCTTTTCAAAACATATAATGAATTCTTTGTAAATTTTTTAAAACACAAATTAGAAATAATTTTTTTTCAAGAATTTTTTTTAAGAAATTTGAAGATAAATAAATTTCATGAATATTAGGAAAAACATTTCCCTTAAAAAAATTATAAAAATACAATGTAAGTATCATGAAATGAGGGTCATCACGACAAGAAAGTCTATATATGCTTTACATTACATTTTCTCTATAAATGTTAGTAATGTTCCATTATAAAAAAATAAATATAAATTTTTAAAAATGTAATAATTTAGTAAAAAGTAGAATTCAAACAAAATAGGATATTTTTATTTTTTATTTTTTTATGAAAACTAGGATTAAAAAACACTCATTTCCGACCAAAAAGATAAATAATGTCTGATTTTAAAAAAAATCTTAATTATCATTAGTAATAAAGAGATGAAAAATTATTTCATTACTTAGATATAACATGAATAAAATCATGGTATGAAAATTAATGATATTTCTTGGGATAAATCTCACAGTATTTCATCAACGGATGAATAATATTAATAAATATCTATAAATAATGAGATTGTAACCAAAAACCATTACCAATTTGGAAATATTGATCCATTGTATAATGGATAGAATAAAATTACATGATTCTTAAAAATTCATGAAAATAGGGAGATTCATGATATAAAATGTCCAAATTAGTTTATACACCTAATATAAAAATATGGTTGTATAACATGACATGTGTCTCAAAGAAGGAAAATTAAGACACAATTAATTAACCAACTTGGTAAATTTAGAAATATAAACCACCTAAAATAAGGATAAATAAATTTATACATAAATAAACATAAATTTAATTATAATTATAATATAACAAATATATGGTCACTATACACACCACATATAAGAAATATGAGGTGAACTACGCTTGTGTCTCAAGAAAAATAAATGTTTGATGAGAAAACCCTTACATTATGTCTTAAATTTATTCATACACATACAAAATTAAATTATAATAAATTTAAGTGAATTAAAGTTTTCACAAAGAACAATATTACTATATATAATACCACATATGTCTTTAGAATACTCACTTATTAACACTTCCATGTTATAGTAAAGTTTCAGGTAATATCCGCTTTGTTTTTCGCATGTGTCTTTATTTTTAATATATTTGGTCCTCAAATACATTTGATGATTTATATAATTTAAACCATGATATAAATATTATATATATTTAGTATTTTTTTAATAAGCTTTGAAATATAGAAGTATGAAATGGACTAAACCGTTCATAGAGATGGTTAGCCGTCTGTACGCGTGATAACTATTTCTCTTTAATTATAATATTCTAAAGAATTAATGTAAATGAAATATATGTATAAATATATATAGAATAAATCTAGTATAATTATTATTTCATATATATCATAAACAATTATTTAACCCATCCTTAATACATTTCATGTATAGTGTGAACGATTCACATGGCTTTGAGGAGGCGGTAGTCTACAATTCCCCAAACGAAATTACCATATTTATAAAAAATGTAAACCATGAAGGTGTTTGTAATATAATAATACAAAAAGAATTAATACATCCTAAATATCATATATATCTTAACCAAAAGTATTTTTCATCATAATTCCCAACCATCAGAGGTGGTAAATGAAAAACAAACAACATCATTTCGTTAAATGATAGTTCGCCATACACAAGAATGATAAGTTCATTACTCAATAGAAATATGTGTGTGTATGTGTAGAAAAAATAAATGAATAAAAAATTATAATTATATTTATTACTCTGATTTTATTTTATAATATTATAAAAAATATATATTAGGGAGTGGAGAATTAAAATAAAATAAAAGATCATGAGGATTGATGTTACAACTTCTTAAGGTTACTTCTTTTGGTTTTCACCAAAGAGAATCCTTTGATGGATTTATTCTAAAAGGTATGATTTTAAAATTAGTTTAGGGATTTTGTGGGTCTATTTGGGAGGAATTTTTATAAGACAAATGTGTCTAGAGATGATTGAGGTATGGGGGAGATGATTCCTTTTTGTAGTGAACGAGGAGTGAAATTATTGTGAATACGAAAAGGTAATCACTAATGGGTGGTCCCCCTTAAATAATTTTCATAAAAAAATTGACAAATTATATATTAATGCGAATTTAGGTTCTAAATAAATGAACCCCACAAAAAAATTCATTTTTTATAAGTTTGTTACTTATTCATTATATTTTATTATATTTTTCTTTTGGATATTTCATTAAGGTAACCATTTTTCCATCTTATGTAATTTAACCATTAATAATAAATTCAGGTTTGATTTATTAGAAATTATATTCCCATTTAATTTTAAATAATATAACTAATTTAAAAAACAAAAAATTCATGTGTTTTGGGGAAAAAATCTCAAAACAAGCGTACGTATCATGGAAAAACACTACTTTATCCCAAACCATGGTAATAAAGTTTGTAATATTTATGTGCCTATATGTTCATTATAAAAGATAATTTGGTCCATAAATTTACCCTATGTTTTATTTATAATCACTTAAAAATCACATGGAATAAGGTAGTGTTATATTAATTTTAAATCATTTAATAAAAAATAACTAATTATTAATGAACATTAATTTCAATTTTGACATTATTAGTTAATTTTATTTAAAAAATAATAAGAAATTTATTTGAATTAAATTATATTATGTTAAGATAGTCGTAACAAAATACATTACACTAATAAATTAATCGAACAAAATAATTAATTAAATTTACTTTACATTTAATGTTGTTAGCATCATTTATGTTATTTAATTATAAACTAAATAATCCAGGTGTTAGCATTTATTAACAATTTAATGTAAATACTTAATATCAATAAATTAATGTTAAATAATTATGATAAAAATAACTCATTTATCTTCAAATAGAATATTTATAACCGAAAATATGTTACCATTCTATATCTCAATGTTTTTTTTAAAATTTTACAGATAAGGAAAGGTTTTTCTATGACTTCTTTCCTTTCAGAACTTCTGAAATAGGGGACTATTATAGAATAATATCCCATTAAATCATAATATTCATACCATTAATGTATATATTCTATATATGGTAATTTAATAGGTTATGAACAAGTGTATAGGCCATTTATCCCTTATGTTTAAGGTTTATTCCCTTGTTAGTTTTAATTTTACCTTAATCGCTACAATTAATTTCAATCTCATTCACTAATATTTTTCATAAAAAATTAATTTGATACTAATAGACTATATATATAAAATAATAATTAAAAACATGTATTTATCTTTTCAAAATTCAATTCACATCTGTGGATAAATTAAATTTATTGCTAATCCTACAGATATGGCAAGAAATAAATGTTTTAATGTAAAAACTTTCACAAGATAAATATGTTTTATTTGTAATTTTGTTATAAAAATGATTATAATGACCTATATTGTAATAATATATTTATAAATTATATACTTCGATAATAAATACAAATTTAAAATAGAATTTAACATGAAATTATTCTTTTCAAAAACAAAACCTTTTTCATGAAATGCAATATTTCATACTATTTATCGAACAATAAAATTTATTATTAAGTAAAAAAAAATTACCATAGTATAATTTGGAAAATAAAAATTAAAAATGATGTTTTCATTAAAAATTATAATTTATCAAATAGTCAATGATTAGTTTTCAAGTATGTTCACTACTAAAAGGTAGAAAAACTCAGCTTTGCTAGTAAGGCATGTAATAGAAAGAATATGTGATGTGAATATTGGATGATTGACATATTGTTTCGTATAACACAAATAATTAATTTTATTCACATAGTAAATGAATAACATTGTGTAGTGTTGAAATAATGAATAATTTGGTACCTTCATATAACACAAGTTATATTCAGTGCTGCGTGAAATGAAAAAAAAAATCAAAAAGTTCAAATTAATTCATGAAAATTTTAAAAAAGTATCAACATGTTAAATATAAAATTTCATTTATATGTACAAACATAAATTTATATAAATTTTATATTAGAAAATAATCATAATTTTTGTATTTATAATTTCAATTATATTTTAATACAAATGTTTAATTTTTTTTGAAAAGATTTATTTTTAGGTGATACAAATAAAATAAATTTTATGGACTCATATGCATATAGGTATGGATTTTAAATTCATGGAAAATTTTTATAAAACAAAATATTTATTTTATTTCTGACTTTATAAATTTAAAAAAATTTGTTTTAAAAACCCATACATTACTTATAAGAATATTTGTTAATTTTTTAAAAAGATTATTATGAACACATTATTCATATAGTATATTAAAATTAATTTTTATCAATATTATATAATGAATCATATAAAAATTACTTCAATTTTTCATTGGATTTTTCCAAATTATTTTATAAGGGTCATTTTATTTTGTGAATAAGTGATAAGTTACCTTTGGTACAAACAAGTTACTGTGGTAAAAGATGAAAATTTTAATGTTAAAAAAACCATAATGGTAATGAGTTCAGTTTTTTATAAAATATATTTGATAGGTTATTTTAGACCTATATAGAAAATTTATATTCAACCACTCTATTAATTCCCAATTTTGGAGTGACTTTCCATGATATTGAAATCCCATGGTTTAATTTTTTTGGGTATTTATAAAAAATACGATACATTTCAACATATGAAATGGAAAACCTATAATCACTTCCTCTCTCTCAAAAACAATCATAGTTGATCCAATTTTTTTAAACTTCAAACTAAAATTCCTTGAATTCTTATGGATGTTATTATATTCTCAAAAGACCATCCCTCAAAGGCATAACAACCTTTACAAAGGTGATAATCCAAGATGTGAGGTACAAATTCCTAATGAATCCTTTTACAATTATATTTATTTAGATTCAGAAATTAGTTCTAAAAATAAATTAATCAATATCGAAATTATAATTTATGTTTAATTTTTATAATTTTATTTTATTACAATAACAGTTCAAGCATTAACCATCATTCCCACTACCATTATGACAAAAATGAAATTATCATTCATGGATTGTGTCGATGACCTCATCCATTATATAACTTATTTTGTTTTCCTTAACCAACTTATTATGATGGTATTAATAGAGAATTTATTATTTATGTTTGATATTTATGACATATTTTGTATTCATAAGTGAAAAACCATATTACATTTTTCTTGTTCTATGGAAGATGAAATCATCATCCATTCTTACGTGTGTATTACCACCTAGAGAGAACAATTAAATTCCATTTCTATTTTCATCACTGACATACATGAATGGTCGCAATTTTTTTAATAAATAGATAATATTTTTAAGAAATTATCAAAGTTCTGAAAATAAAATTTTGAAATCATGTAAACAATATGAGAAATAAAAATCCATGGTTAATTCAGCCATCCAAATGAACATTCTAAGAGAAAAAATGATTTTTTATATATTGTAAAATAACATATGAAAGGTTATATTATTGTTATAATTGATTATAGTTATGTTTTACACATTAATAAATAGTAAATAAGACAATTATTCTTCATTTATTTTTATATTAAAACAAAATTACTTCCTAATAATCCAATAATTAAGGTATGTTCTTGTTTGGGTTAGATTAACCAGCTACATAAAAAAGTATACATGTTTCTATTATGAATGTTGTTTAGAATTTAATTTAGGGTCATATTTGTAATAAATAATTAAATAATGAGTTGTTTATTATAATGGTAATATAATAATTTCACACTTTATTTTATAAAATTCCATTCATTTACAAGGAATCATTGAAACATACTCATCGTTAAATTCATCATTAATGGCTACAAAAAAATTATCACTGAGTGAAGTTATAACATTATAAAAAATTATAAAAAAATACATTAGTTTCCTTTAATGATATTTTAATGATTATAAATTTTAGAATAATGAATGACAACACAATTATTATAAAACTATTTCAATAAAGTCAAGATTACTCACACCCAATATCGAAAGTAGATACAAAAATAAATAATATTCATAATGAGATTATTTCTAAATTATTTTCATAGATGTATATTGATATGAAAAAATTTATTAAATTATTTATTAAGATAGTTAATTTTGTTACATAGGATTTGATAACATATTTCAATTATATAGGAATTCACATATGTTTTTCTTGTCTCAAATTTCCTTCCCTTGAGAAACATTAATTAATGTGCACCATGATACATTTAATATTCTCCAATTACATATTAATAATTTTATTGAAAAATATTTATGGTGTCTTGAAGAGAAATATATTTTTAACTTTTTAGTGGAATTTGGTTCAAATGATGTCAAATTTGAAAAGGGGTTTTCGATTAAAATATTTCTCAAACTATAAGGGTTTCATTGCGAATATTATTTTGAAGTCAATAACATTTTTGAAAGATATTCCCTAGAGGGAATTTGATTTCTTTATAAATCATGTCATCATTATCATTGAATAATCATGGGATTTTACATGTCTAAATAGAATTTTATTTTCTCTTGCCTCATATTTAACATGATGTGTTTTTTTTAGTGAAAATGACCTTGTATCCCCTTCCTGATCAAGAACCTCCTTATTTACAAGTACTATTCAGGATTTTGATAATGTTTTTATATATTCAACAATATTTAATTATGTTAATTTTATACTACTTTTAATTCTTTTAAAATATTAAATTAAAATTTCACATTATATATATGGGTCATTTTCATCAAAATGTAAAAATGATCTTTTTTTAACATTTACATGTGAACATGTCATTCTGAATCCTCAGTAATTTTATATAAATATATCTATTTAATATTTCATGGTTTATAATGAAATTATTTTTCCACAATTTCTATAAAATATTTAATTTTAAAATTATTTCAAAACATCATAATATATTTTATTTACAAAAGTGGTTTTTTAATAAACTACTAACAAGAGTTTTTTATCCTGTCTATTTTCCATTGGTACATAATATGGATGATGCATGCTATTTATTAAATGATGTCAGGAAACTTATTAATCTTGATGAATTATGAAATTTTTTTATCATTGAAGTGAAAAATCACTACCTTGGTAATTCATATTCATTGAAGTATTATAAAACTCTTTTTTCATCCAATGTGTTCCCTATGTGAATACTCGATTTTGATTACTTTGATTAAATGGTGGTCACCTAGGTTCCATAAAACAATTTACTGGTCAAATTATTATCATAATTTAATACCCTTTATCTATATGGTGTAAATATCATATTCATTAATATATTTATTTAAGGATTTTTACATATAAATTTACTAGATATCTATGGAAACCCATTTATTTTTCATTTGTTTATGATGTTTTGATTATTTATATAATTATTAATTATTTTCTTATGTGAAAACATTTAAGAAGTATATGAATCCCCTTTTATTTTGATGGGTTCATTTTGGTTTGTTGAATGAGACCCATTTTCATTCTTTAGGATCTTTATTTTATAAAAAGTGAATGATTTTCACTTAAATGTTTTGTGAAACCAAATTTATTTTTATTTGTTCATTTTTCTGTGATAAATGAATGATTTTTAAGTTGAACATGTATGTATGGTTGAATTACGTGTGAGATCCAATATAACCATATATATATATATATTGTTTTTTGATTTATTTCTCACCTAATAAGTATGTCATAGTAAATTTTAGTTTCTCATATGGGTTGTAAATAATGGTGTGGTTAATAAAATTAATGTTTCATATTCTAAATTTAACGTCACTAACCCGGAATCCACTAAACTAGTGCCCTAGGTCGAGTATCCATATGCCCTTGGGTTGGCCTACACATATTCCAGTGGCTAACAACAAGTATTGAGGGTCTTAAAGAACACACATGGAGACTATAGCCTCTTTATCTATGTAATCACCTATAGATAATAGTGGTAAATAAATGAAACAACAAAAAATAATCCTGAAACATGTGTTACTATCCATTTCCCAAAACTGCGTACAACCCATAATATAAAATTAAATATACTCTTCCATGATTTATAGTGTCAATTGATAGAATATAGAAAAAATAAAAACAAATAAATCCCCAATATGGTTATTGACTTCATGTATTATCATCATCCATGTATATCCCAAGCCGAAATTAACTCCATAGCATAAATCCCTTTTCCATTTCCTAACTTGCAACTATAAAAATTTCATAGCTACCCAGTGGCCTACCAAACATGGTGTGACTAAAAATTAGTGGGCTACCACCAATGGAGTCAAAAAAATATCCATTCTAAATAGATAGTGCATCGACGTTCTAAATAAAAGAGAAGGTAGGAAAAATATAACCTGAGTGCATGTTGTTAACAATATTCACATTAACCATTTTAAATTAATTCATCCATTTCTCTACTTCTTTTGTGGGGTTTTCACTCACAATATTTACACAAAAGCCTAAGTCGGTCAGTAATTATGCATAAAATATTAAACCAAGTTCCCAATATCCCTAGGGTTAAACATTTCAAAAATAATTAAAAACACATAACATGGAGCCTCTGTATAGATTGTCTCATCAAATGAAACCACATGGGGAATAGAGCCTCCCTCTAAATCCCTAACCTATGCATTATGGGTTGGGGTTTATACCCTTAGTGGAACCCTACCCCAGGGAACATATCCTAAAGTCCCTTACCCCATATAAACCAATCCATGTGCACATTCTTATTCATCCATTTATTACATAAACCATATCAGAACCCATAAAAATAAATACAAATGAAATTCACAGTCCATAACTATTCAACATGTAAATTAATTAGAAGACATAACCCTTTATCCTAATTACCATTTACATTACATATCACATTTAATCAATTTTCACTTCTCATGCCTTAACCCGTTATGAATATTCAACAATTACCATATCTTATCCAATATAATATATTAATCAATGAATATAAATTAATCAATTTAACTGAATCATCAATTCACCAAAATTTTCCCCCTTTAACAAGTTCATATTTTTACATGCATTAATCCACTTATTCATTTCTATTCCAATTCATAAGCCATTTAGTACAATACCATTATTTCACTAAACACATTTCATAATAAGCTAAAAACATACATGGGAAATTATCATGGTCTAGAAATAAGTATCAATATTCCATTTTCAACTATACTAACATAAAAATAAGTTAATAATGGGATATAATTTTTCACAAGTCAATTATATGAAAAACATTACAATTTTCTATGTTCGAGAATGTTGGCACACCCCAAGTGTAGCCAAAAATTGGTCTATTCAACCTCAATGAATTCCACGATGATAACAAGGGGTTTAATCAATCATTTAGAGAAACAATTTTACAAATCAATACAATTTAATCAAATGGAAAATAAGAAAACACCATTAATAGAACTATACATACACCAACAAGCTTCATGAATCTGGGAAATAACCTTTATACCACCTTCCTCAAATTTGTAGATATACTCTATCTTACCATTGTAATTAGATCTGGATTTAATCAGCCTTTGAAACCCCGACCTATGATCTACTAAAAAATATGGATTTTTAATTTTGATAAAGAAGAAGGAAACTACAAACCCTAATTAACAAAATAGAGGCCATAAGAGTTTTAGAACATCTAAGAGCATCCATCAAAAACAAAAAAAACTCCAAATGGCCTAGAAATAAAGGAGATATATCCTTGGAAAGATTTGGGGGGTTTATGTTCATCACTAGGGTGGGAGGAGGAAAATTGAGAAGAAAATTAGGTGAAACACTTTAAATCTAGAGGTGGAAAATTAGTAAATTCTTATTTTTTAATCTTGTACATGGTTTTCAAAACTACAAGCCAACAATGCGCCAACCAATGTCTAAGAGGGGTTGAAGTCACACAATTAACTGGGGAATACTGAAAAGATTGAAAATTCATACTCCTATTGTTATTAATGCCTCTATCCAAGAATTAATGGTTTTTCCTCCCCCATTGAATTATTTACTTAACCCTATGCCCTTTTCCCTGGGCTAGAAGGGTTTGTGTGCATTATTTCCCCTAACCATGTGTGAACCATAAAACATGCAATGGATGACCATTTTCCAGTATCTATTGTATTAAAAACCCCCGAAACAAACTCAATCATCCTCATATAAAAGATAATATTTTAATTGTCCAATATTATGGTATTTATAAAGATATTTAAACCGGAACAAACCTTTAAGAATTCTGGGATATTACATCCTCCCCAAACTATAAAGGATTAGGTGTTGAACGAAACGTTTTATAATAATAATTGTTCCTAGAAAATTTATGTTATATTATTTTTTACTCAATAAAATTAAATCACTTTAATCATGAAGTGAGTATAATTGAAATGATACTATTGGGTTTCGACTGTTTTATGACGATTGGTCAGTATGACCATTAGAAACTATACAATTATCATTATGATTAGTGATTATAAATGGAAACGATAATTGTTATTATTGAATAAAAATGAGTTGATGTCCTCATCAAGTATATTATATCCAAATGAATCCCGATTTTCATAGAATCAAAAGGTGGTGGCATCGATTGGATCTACTCTGGAACAAGCCCAAGCTTAACTTCAACATGTTAAGATTGGATGGAATCACCTATGGGAGAAGTTAAAGTTGATAAGAATCACCAATCAAGCAATGATTTTTGAGCCACCCCAAGATACTTTCACCAATGAACACATTTCTCTTATGAATGATATGTTGTTATATGTGGTTATGTAATGAGGAATTAGTTAATTTTTGTAATCAGATGGTATAAATAAAATTTTAATTCCATCATTTATGTTTTATGAATAGCTTTGCTTAATAAAATATATTTTTAAATAAGATAAATTTGATAAATGTATTTTAGATGTAAAAATTGTATGTTTTAGAGATTTCTCATACATAGAGAAATATAATGGTAAAAAAATCATTTTTTATATTAAATGTCAAACTTAATCAAGGAAGATTTTTTAAATGTTTTCTAAAAAGTTTAAATTTTATATTATTTGATGAATAGTATTTAATTAATACGGTTTTTTATGAATGATATTTTTTGAATAGTGTTTTTCTGTTTAATAGTAAAAAAAATTATTATTAAATAACTTTCTCTATTAAATGATTTTCAAAAATCAGACATATATAGTTATAATCTAGGTGAAATATGTTGTTAAATAAAATCAAAATAATTTTTTATTGAATAGTAACTTTACCCTTTGGAATAGTAATTTTACCCTTATTAATAGTAATTTGACCAATGTAATTGTAACCTCACCTAAGGAAGTACAAATATGTTTTAGTAATGTTATGTGGTAATGTGATATAATTATATCATAGTATAAGTAAATATATGTTTTAAAAAATAATTCGTATGTATTATTATTTTATTTATTTAATTTAATTTAAAATGAAATAAATTTTTATAAACTGGATTTTACTTTTTTATTCTATATTTTTCTAAATGGTTAGGGTGAATTTTTAGGATTTTTCTAAAATAGTTGATTTTTCGTTGAATAGTAAAAATACAGTTTTGAGTTTTCGGTAAGTTGAATGACATCATAGATTTGTAACAATGATGTAATAATGATTTAATCATGATGGTCGAGTATTAATGATTAAAATATTTTATGAGCTGTCCCATTTGGGAAATACCATGGGAAAATACCATTGGCAAGCCTATGGTTTAGAAAATACAACTTATGAGGTGTCCTTTAAAATTAATAAAATATTCCCGAACTTTTTCTTTAAATACCCACCCATTACATCATTTTCATTCATTAAAAAAACATTATACATGAATTTTTTCTATTTATACCTCTCATGGAGTCCCCCCAAGTTTTCCTCAAGACCTAATGTTCTTAATCACAGATTTTTAGAAGTTACACTTCAAGGTGAGGGAATTATCCACTTCCCATTTCCTTTGAAACTATCATTAATATGATATGTATTGAAAATATCCATAACATGACATTTTGAATTTTAATTTTTTAGGTATACTATATTTTGTGTAATTTATATACGGTATTCCCTTGTCCCCATTATTTTTCATTTTTTCTAAAACCATGTTTCAAAGTCGTTTTGCTGCAGACTTTTCGTCTCAAAATATCTATCATTTTATCATTACATTCTTTTATATTCATTATATTATTAACCAAACCAATTTAATTTATATAGGTACTACTCAAGACATAAAAATTGTTTATTTTATTTTTTAATTGACAATAATTTTACTCTCCTTCTTTTTTATGGGATATAAATGAAATATTGATATTGTTTTAAGAACTTTTTTAAAATGCCAGGATTTTGATATGAACCCCATTTCATTTAGTATATTTTGGTTACTTATGATATGATTGATTATGATATATTTGTATCATATTAAAATAAATAAATATTAATGGTGTTACATTATATCACTCTAATTCATTGGGTAATGAAATTAATCTCTATAGATGAAGAGTTTTACGATACCTCGGTGAATAACCATGGTAATATTTATGACACAATACAGATGGGACTTGGTGATATTCTTATGAATGTCTAAATTAAATGTTTTAGAAACACCTTCATGTTATGATTCATGTTATTTTTATTATTATATGTTACGTTTTCATTCCTCCTGTCATTATGTATTTCATCAAGTTCTTATTGATATCACTAGTAAACTGCTTCCCTTGTTTACCCTTACTGGGCCTTCTGCTCACCCTTTCCTTTATTGTATGTCACCATGTTATGAGATGTAATAATTATACATAGGATGAAACTATTATGAATACATAGAAGTGGATTAGATAAATTCTGTATGTTTTCATGTATTTTGTACCTTATTTCCCAGACTAAAATTTAAAGATCCTATGTTTGTGAAATTTCATGAAAAGTTATGTAATTAAAATGTGTGATTCCATAGCTTGTATAAAAGTATTGTTTATTTATTTATAGAAATTAAGATATTAATTATTTTGGAAGAACCCTCTAGGAAATTTTAAATATAGAAAAACATTATGGTATTTAGTTGAAATATTAAGTAAGTGGTTTCCGAACAAATAAATTCATGTTTGGATTCAAACAAGTGGATATGGATATAGAACATATGTATGTAGGTGTAAAACCTGAAAACAACACTTTGCACTAGACATGAATTGGAAATGGTGCACGAAAAATGGGCCTTGCTACACTCCGAGATTGACACTCCTTGGTTATATGTTTGGTTAATAAAAATCTTTTTATGAATCATTATGAGGAAATGTACTTATTGATATTGAATAACATGCATAAGAATATTGTTTTAAGACATAAAAATCTTTTAGAGTTATATGATTATTAAATTAAACAAGTTTCTCACTAATGTTTTATTATTATAAAAAATAATGGAAAAGATGGGGAACCGTGCAAATGGTGATCGTAATGGACCATGAACTGACATCCCTCTGATGGAAGCTAGAATAAAAACATTAATGAGAATGATAAATAAAATGAAACAAGACATTGGAAAGAACATGAATCAAGAAGATAAAATGATTTCACCAAGAAGGTAACAACATTCCATTGAGTCCATTATGCATTAATGACCACTAAAATTATGTGGATCAATGGACCCATTGATTGTGGAATAGTTGATAAGATGTATAGAGATAATAATTTCTCAACATTGTAGTTCTCAACTAGAGAATATAACCATGAATGTTTTCTGCATAGATAGTGAAGCTGATCAAGAGTGGAAACTGATTAAAAATACAGGGCCAAGATGGGTGATTACAGTTATAGAGTGGGAAGAGTTTTGGGGGATCTTCTTCCATAGGTATTTCCCTCGTTCGATGCAAAAAAAATAGAGAAAGAAATTCTCGAGCTAAAGTAGATGGATAATGACCTGGTGGGAATCTTTGAGATGAACTTCACAAGGATTTCACATTACACCTCTTGTAACTCCATTACCCTAGTTACCATGAGTCGGAGCATTATTTACTAACATTGGCATGATATAAGGAATCATGTCCTGAAAACTGATAAGTTTAGTATCCTTGGAAGTAGTAGATACATAAATAAGTTTTACATTATAAGATGAAATGAAAAAGCAACATTGTGTCTCTGTATAATACAGTCATATCCCTTAGCCAATCCCTGCAGGTCAGTCATAATATACTTCTTCACATCCTGTGAAAAACAAATCATAAGAATGGGTGAGTTTATATTCTTAGTAAGGATAACAATATAAATAAAACTTTCATAAAAAAGAATTATAATTTAAGGCAATTAATAACACTAAAAAAATATTTTAAACATAAACGCCAATATAATATGGAAAAGATAAATCTAATAATTCCATTTACTTATTCACATGGATATTTTAATAGTTGAATAATCACATGTAATATCAAAACCCAATTTCATAATTATGTAATCCATAAAGTTGGACATCATAACCACATAGTCAAGGCATCGTTCCAAGACTAGAAATAATATTTTTTCAATGCCCTGTGCCAAGACACTAGTTTTTCTCATTAGACCTACCAATGCATCGAGGAGATATGGCGAGCTCCACCTATCACTTACTATGTCTAATTCATTCCACATTTTAAAGGGATGAAACATAACATAAACATTCATATTAAAACAAGCATACATAATGTCAATATTTTAACCATAAACAATGAATGGTATAAAAATAGAACATCCACAGTCAAAAATATCACAAAACCTTGAATATAATATAGAATAGTTTATCATAAGAAATATTGTTTAAACAAGTTTAAAATCTACCAAAGGATGTTGACATAGATGAAATCAAACCTATTTGAGAGAAATATTTCATTCTATTTTGAAATAATTTAAAACTCAAAAAATTATAAAAGATAACATTTATTTTGAAAATATTAAAATAAATATTTATGGGAAGATTTGAAGGTGTTATAATGGAAAAAAATAGTTGCACCCGCCTTATAAGTTAAAAAACATTCTTACCTTAATTAGTCGAAAAGGTCATAACGCACCTTGTTTGGAAAATGATAGAAAAATTCCTTTCAAAACATTTTATAAAAATTCAAAAAATGGTATAAATTAATTTAATTATATATTACTAGAAAAATAAAAAATGTTTTGAATTACATTTTTAAGAAACACGGATGTGGGTGATATAGAGGTCCCAGTAGATACTCACGTATAAACAACCTTAGATAATAAATAGATTGTAAAATAAACTCATACCTTGTACTTTTCCTTATTCGATAGTACACTAACATCCTGTATAATAGTTAAATAATTGTTATTAAATTATACAAGAACCATATACATAAATATGATATCATATATGATCTTCTAATATTGTGTTGTTAATAATATTTCTATAGTATCATTATTTTGGGTGTTAACTGGTTCATATTCCTTTATATGATTTGTTATGTAAGTCATGTTTTTTATGGATAGGATGTATTTTATTCATATCAAGAATGATATTATGTTCTTAGAAATTATTTTTAATAAAAAATGAAAATTATTCTTGAATTGTTATTATAGGGAAATGAATCTTATCGCGTTCGTTGAGATGGTAATCCATACATACGCATGAACGAAAATATAATTATATTGATGGTTAAATAGTATTTAATTGGATGGTATATTACACATATATAATAATAATATTTTTATAATTATTATTTAAATCAATTATACTCTTTATTATACCAATCCAAATAATGAAGTGTTGAATAACAAACTACACCACAATGTGGAGACGACAAGTCATATGTATGAACGTACAATGAAATTGTCATTCATATGGTGGATAAAATAATGAATACGGTAGTTTAATATTTATAATAACATTATAGTATATATAAAGCACTATATCTATTATTTTTTCATGGAAACAACAAAGAAAGAGGATGTGGAAGAAGAAAAGATCATTGAAAGGGGTGATGAAATTATTACCTCCTCTTTGGGTGCATCATTTTGATTTGATTGAAAAGTATCCTTAGGTAGGATTTAATATCAAAGTATGGAATCTAGGTTGAAGTGAGAGTATTTGAGAGGATATTTGAGTAGGGTTTGTTCGAGCCAAATGGCATTGGAGGTGGGATTTTGAGAGAAGGGGAAGTACCCTTTTATAAGAGAGGTGATCGTCACTTTAGGAAAAGCATGAAATATTAATTTATTACACGATCATTTTAGATTTATAATGGATCCAAAAGAATTTATTTAGATGATAAGGTGGGGTTGGGTTGAAAACATCTCAAAAAATATGTTTTAGACTAGTTTAGGTCGCCATATTAACCTTGTAATTTATAATTAACTCTTAGTTAAATAGTTTAACATTTACCTTGTATTCTTGTATTTTTATAATAACTGGTTAACAAACATACTATAAAAATCCAAGATGACCCCAAGTGGTTAATTATTGAAATGTATAACCTTATCTATGTCCTTTATCCGAACCTTCGATTTTTAGGAGTATTATATCATTTAATAATATAGTATTTTTTTTAAAACTCGTATATGTCAATTTTGACACTATTTGGTATTTTGTTTTTGTGGAAGTCATAAAAACATTATCACTTCGAAAAATAATTATTTAATCAACCATAACATGTCATATTAACATAGAAACTTAGTGGAATTTATCAAAAGTCTCAATTTACATTTATATTAATATTTATAATATCAATTATTATAATCATTCAATAATTAGGTAATTACTGTGTCATCATTGTGTCAAAAATAAATATAATAATTTAATGTATAAAATTTATAAATAGAATAAAATAATGTATGAAATAATCTTATATTTATAATGAATATTTATTGTCAAATTTATCTTATGAATAACCCTCTATTAAAAAAAATTTAGTTATGAAAATTTGAATTTAACACTTTTAACTCTTTTTTAAATAAAATAATAATAAATGTCCTAATCTAATCCAAGTGGATCAAAGAGGATTATATTTTATTGATAAGGTTGATATTGGTCGAAATACACTTATCCAATAGAACTATCACATGTGTTAGGGTAATTATAATATCAATTTTAACTTCAATTACCCTATTTACTTTTAATCGTTGTAAATAAAATCCAAAAGTTACTATTCACTAAAAAAATATTTTCATCCTATTGAAACACATTTTACTTAATGATTTCAACCGTGTTACTCATATTTTTGAAATTCAATTCACAGAAGCTGTAAATTTACGTTATATGCAAATTTGTAAATACACCTAGATGGTGGGTAAAAGACATTAAAATGTTCAATAAAATTTTATGTACATCTAATTTAATTATATAATGACTCCGATGAATTAAATTGAACATATATAGATATTATGTATCTATTTTTACATAAAATTAATTTAAATAAAATAGATAACTATTTTAATAAAAAGTTGATTTTAAACAATAACATAGTGTTTTCACTATTCATCAAAAATTGAACATTTTTAGAAAAATACATAGAATTAACCCTAATATAATTTTGATATTATGAATCCAAAAATGATGTCCATTTAAAAAAATAAAATTCATAAAATTTTAAAAAGTGGGTATTACTATTCATAATGGCTATTTTGATTGGCCTTAGTGTGCTAGAACTCGAAATTGCATACAATACAGGATATTGTATTATTCAAAGAGAAGGGTACCGTGGAAGCTTGGAGTGTTACACCTATAGATTTTTTCATGGATTATAATGGTATGGTGGATACATTATCTATTGAAATAAGGCTTCATTTACAGATAAATATAACCAACTGAGACTTTGACAACAATGAGAAAATCGTATTAAGTGGTATGAAAGTTGATCTTGTGTTCGGTGAGACACATTAAACCCAAAAGTAGAATTAAAAGAAGAAATCCATGGAGAAAAAAAATGTAGAGGAACTTTGACCATGGAATATGTGGAATGAAATATCTACATTAAACATGTAATAAATGTGGGAAGAAGAATTCAGGGAACTGCCTACATTGGAGTGGGAAATGTTACGCGTGTAGAAGAGAAGGCCATATTGCTTGAAATTGTCATAGTGAGGTGAAGCCTCAACTTAAAATTAATAATGAAAATGGGAAAATGGTGCATTCCCTACGTGACATTAAATGCTTCATGTGTGGATGTGTTGGGAACTTTTCCAATCACTATCACAGTCTGAGGGAAGTGGAGGGGAATCACTATTAGCCTCAGCAAAATCCAAGGGAGAATGATCGTGCTTTTTCTATCATGAAAACTTATGTTGAAGCTCCAAATGATGTGGTGGAATTTACTCTTATTGTTCTATCAAAAAATAAATTATAGTTTTTTATTCTTGTTCTATGCATTTCTTTATTTCCTCAAAGTATTCAAAGAATTTAGAATCAACCCCTAAATTTCCAAATGTAGAGTTATCAATCAATACTCATGGTGGGATTATCCCAGTAATTTCACTGTTTAGAGACTCTAGTATTTACATTTGTGAGCACAATATTATTGAAAATCAAGTATCCATTCACATGTTGGAATTTGACATTTTACAAGGGATGGGCTGGCTCTCAAATTATAATGCTCTGATCAAATTCTGATGCAAGGAAATATCAATATACTTGAATGGGAAACCTACAGTCATCTTCCAAGGAGAGATTTCTAGACCTTATCATTGTCTAAAAGAACCTCTTATATCATTAATTAAGGAGTTTATCGGGGAATATAAAGATGAAATGAGAGTATAAGAATAGAAAATTTCTCCCTCATCCAGGAATACATTAACGTATTTCCTAAAGAGTTCCATAGAGCTCCCATATAATGATATGTATAGTTATACATTGAACTCATGCCTGGATCTCAATCGATATCTGAGACCCTATATAAGATGGAAAAAATGGATATCAGAGAATTAATTAAACAACACCAAGATCTTTCAGACAATAAGTTTATCTGACCGAGTGTGTCTCCTTTAGGAGAACATGTTCTCTTTATCAAGAAGAATGGTGGATCAATGCAACTATGAATTGAATATAGATAAATGACCTAGATCACGGTGAATAAAAAATAACAACTTTTAAGAATTGATGACTTATTTGACCATATTTGTGGGGATCAATTATTCACCAATACTTATCTTCAATTTAGTTATCATCAATTGGGGGCGAAGAAAGAAGATATTCAGAAAACATCCTTCCAATAAAGATGTGGGCTTTATGAGTTTGTTGTTATTCCTTTCAATTTAAATAAAGCTCCTACTATTTTTATGGATTTGATGAATAGAGTCTTTAGGGACTACATTGAAAACATTGTGGTTGTTTTTATTGAGGATATTATGATATATTCCAAAAGTTTTTTAGATAATGAGGATTATATAAGGGTTATTTTTTATACTCTATAGAAGTGGAGGATTTTGGGATTGTTCCAAAAAAGTGAATTTCTGTTAAGATAAGTTTCTTTATTTGGGAACATTGTTACAATGGAAGCAATATTAGTTGACCCATCAATGAAAAATTATGTAGAGTAATGGAATAATCCAACATCAATAAGTGAGATCCATAGTTTCCTTGTATTATTAGGATACTATGTATAAGACCTCGACCTTAAACATTACTTAATATTGATTTGTTTTAAGAATACACATTGAGGATTTTTTCAGGTTTAGAGTTTTAGATAATTAGATCATAAATCATGCATTACATTCCACATTTAAATAAGGTGGTTACATAAAAGATATTACTAATTTTTCCCATCAAATGAAACATATTTAAAATAAAACATGGATTCTTTCATGACACTTCCTCGACACTGTCATCACATCAGGTACTATTCCCTTGACCTGTGAAAAACATTTCAAAAACATGGGATGAGCATAAAAATCTCAGTAAAGGATATAAAAATACTGAATGAAAACATTAGTACATGTATACATAAGAATCAATGAAATCATACTTTACTCATAAAACATAAGCACTTTAACATACCTAATGAAATCATAAGATTTATTAATAACTCATAGAAATCATAAGGCATAAAGGTAACTTGAGGCATTCATAACATTCTTACGTAGGAAGTAACCCTCATGGTTACGTTTGGAATACCCATCACAGTATATTCCGTAAATCTATTCGGAGAAACCATAGCATTTAACCCCTTCACGTTACCCAATGCATTAGAGAGCTATATCAGGCTCACCCACCCTTAGTTTATCACGGAACCACCCGTCTTCATAAACAGTGCCTAAGAACCATAACACAATCCTATCACATAAAACATTCATAAAAGAAACATAAAATTTCCACATTTCAATCACAAGATATCAATAAAACACATTGATATAATCAAAACATTATCAAAAACATTTCCAATACCAAAATAAAATAAAAGTAAAACATGGTATTTATTTTTCATTTTAAATAAAGTTATGGATTGTAGAGGAATCCGAAAATCAAATAATTGTCCCGACAGCGGAAAAGTCATTGTCGCCGAATATGTAAGACAAAAACATTCCCTTTTTTCGTTTATAAAAAACGCTTCATATAAAAAGATTCCTTTTGAGTAAAAGTCAAAGGGGTTTATACACCGTATAAAAGAATGTTGTGTATAAAACAAAATATGCCTCAATGAAAGGAGATTGAGATGGAGTCCCCTACGTCATGTTCGACTGGACATGATCGTTATTTAATCTCCTGAATAATAAACTAGAGTTAATTTCTACTTTCTTAAGAACATATTTCAAGTTCATTATTCCTTTTAGATCACTTATTACCATGTTATGAACATTATGTAATTATTTAAGTTAATATCGTTCGTTTTTTCTGTATTTGGTACTTGAGTCAAAAATAAACATCTTATAATTACAAGTTGTTCATGTGGTAAAATATCCATTATATCCAGAATTATATTCATGATTTAGATATCATATATATCATATATATCCAGTATATACATGCATTTATAATGTTACATAACATTTAGAGGCAAGATATGAAATGCATCGTTCATGGAGACGGTAAGCCGTACGTACACATGAACGCTACTTTCATTTATTTTTTATATTTAATGGAATGAAATCATAATGATATAAAGGTATATTATAATTCCAGTATGATATCATATGAAGTACCATTAACTCCATCCTTTATATGTCCCATATATGGCATTAACGAATAAAATCACTTTGAGGGGGCGGTAGTCCGCACTTCCTAAAATGAAATTATCACGTTTACCCATAATGGAAACCATAAAGGTATGACATAAATGAAAAATACATAAGCATAAGAAAAAAAAACATAATATATATCATATATAAATATAGTTACATCTTAATGTCCACCATGAAAGGTGTTAAAAGAATATTGAACCATCATCATTTCGTCAGGCAGTCATTCACCATCTACAGAAACATTATGTTCTTTAACCATTAGAAAGAGGTGTGTGTAAGTGTAAATCAAATCCTTCTCATAGAAACATCATAACATATTGAAGATACTGGTGTTGATACAAAATAATGGAATAAAAAGGGTTTATGGGGTTGGAGAAGCAAAATAAAACAAATGGACATAAGAGAAGACATTACCTTTAAATCGTGTAACTCCCCTTGGTTTGAACCAAAAGAGTTTCTTGAAGACCTTTATACCTAAGGTAAGGCTGCTATGATGAAGACATGGATGCAAAGAGATAAGAGGAGAAGAGTGTGGTTGATCCAATGGCTTGAGAGGTGTGGGTAAATGGGGTAGAGGTTGGGGCCTTTTATAAGAGGGAGGAGGGGCACTCTTGGAAAGTCATGAAATGTTACTTTATTATAAAATGATTTTAGGAATTTAAAGGTCCCACAAAGATATATTTCGAGGATAAGGTGATAAGGGTTTGAAATCCACCCATAAAATAGGTTTTTGACAAGTGGAAGACTTAGATTTTACATTATCTTTTTATTTTATTTAAATCATTCATTAATGAGGTAATCACTACTTCATCATGGTGTCAAAATAAATTTATTTATTTAATGTCTAAAAATTAAAAAAAATACCATGATGTAAGAAATATTTTCTTCTTTCCAATGACTATTTATAGTCTAAGAGATCATTTATTTAGACGAAAATTAAAATTGTTTTACTTAGGTGTTACATACTTTTTTTATATTTTCCTTTCATTAAAAATAAAATGATAAAATGTCACTATCACACAAAATTGATTTCATGGGGTACCTAAGTTAGAAAATGGTATCCCATGGTCGGCCATGACACAACCAATAGAATTAGGACACATTTTGGTGTCATTTTATATTATTATGATATTATTTTATTACCTTTAACTACCTGATTACTAATTAATCGCGATAATTAAAGATAATTATCATCGTTACTATTTATAGTGTCCAAAAAACAAAAGACTCTTAATTACATAATTTGGACCTTTTGATTCCAAATATGGAATCCAATATACCAAATTACAAACACAGAAATTGTAGTAATTAATTTAAAAATAATTCCTCTTGTCAAAACAAATAGAGGGGTTTTTTAGAAACAATATCTATCAAAAGATTGACACTTGTTTATGCCCAATTCCAAAGTGAAATTTATTAAAATGACCAAAATTGGATTAAATGGTAAAATCATATTCTAATTAAACTTTAAAACCAATTTAAAGGACAATCTATCTATATAATTAAATTAGATGAAAAAGCAGGTTTGAAGTAAAATGCAGTATTTTTCTCTATTCATTAAAAAATGAACATTGTCATAAAAATACCAAATATTAATCCAAAGTAAATTTAAATATCCCAATCCTAAAGAATAAGTTTATTTTGACAAATAGAGCTGATAAAATTGTCAAAATTTTGATTTAAAAAAGGATTTCCATTAAAAGGTGATAAAACGATCCTTTAAAAAATATTAGAGTATTCTATGCTTACGATTGGATTTATTCTCATTTTAAGCCTCTAAAACACTATCTAACTCATAAATAGACATATATATGAAAATCCACAATTCTTTACTTACTTGGGATGTTACATCCTTCCCCCTTTATAAAATTGTGTCCTCACAATTTATTTACTTATCGACTAAGTGTCATTATTTATCCCTCATTGCATTTTCAAATCCCATGTTTCCTCTTCAATCATGTGGTTTTTCCACAAAACCGTTACTTGATGAAACGACTTATTTCGTAGTACTTTCACCATGTGGTCAAGAATCTGGACCGTTTGTTCCTCATAAGATAGATTCTCTTCTAGCTGAATTACCTCTGGACTCAAAATATGAGATGGATCTGGAACGTACTTCGTTAACATTGAAACATGAAAAACATTATGTACTTGAGATACACTCGGAGGTAAAGCCACTCAGTATGCAACTGATCTAACTCTCTCCAGAATTTCATATGGTCCACTGAACCTTGGATTCAACTTTCCTTTCTTACCAAATCGCATCACACTCTTCCATGGTGAAACTGTGAGGAAGACATGATCACCTACTTCAAAAGAGAGATCCTTCCTCCTGTTGTCCGCATAACTTTTCTGCCTGCTCTGAGCTGTTATCATGTGTTTTTGTATCAACTGAACTTTTTTTTTTCCAACTCTTCTACCAATTATTGTCTATCAACTTCCTTTCAACAACTTCATCCCAAAAAGCTGGAGTTAGACACTACTTCCCAAATAATGCCTCAAATGGTGCCATCTGTATACTAGAATGAAAAATGTAATTATAAGAAAACTCAACCAAAGAATGATGTTGGTCCCAACTTCCCTGATAATCAATCAAACAAGCATGTAGCATATCCTCCAATGTCTGAATTGTTCATTCTGATTGCCCATCTAATTGAGGATGAAAAGATGTACTAAAATTTAATTCAGAACCCAACGACTTATGAAGGCCTTTCCAAAAGTTAGAATTAAACCTGGGATCACGATCAGATATAATGGAGAGTGGAACTCCATGTAACCTGACTATCTCTTTAAGATACAAACGAGAATGTTGATCTAGGGAAAACGTATCTCTTATAGCAAGGAAATGAGCAGATTTAGACAAGCGATCAACAATAACCCATATTGCATTATTACCTCGAGGTGTCTTCAGCAATCCCATAACGAAGTCCATGGATATATTATCCTATTTCCACTCTGGAACTAGTAAAGGCTGAAGCATCCCTTTTGGTAACTGCCGCTCTGATTTAACCTTTTGACATGTCAAACAGTTCATAGTAAAATTAGCAATATCTCATTTCATTCTGTCCCACTAGTAATACTCTCGAAGATCTCTATACATCTTAGTACTGCCAAGATTAACTGAAAATGGAGAACTATGAGCTTCGCATAACAACTCTCTCTTCAACTGTGAATCACAAGGCACACACAATCTCTTCCCAAATCTCAAAACACAATAATTATCAATGTTGAATTCAGGTAACATACCCTTCTGAACCAGCTCTACCTTTTTTTGCAACTCACTGTCTTGATTCTTTGCATGCTTAATTCTGTCTGTTAGAGAATATTTCACAGATGCTTGGAACAAAACAGAATAACATCCTACACCAACAACATCTATGCCAATGTTCATCAAATCCTCAACCAAAAGATCATGTTCCAAACGTAACATAGTTAGTTAAGAATTACTTTTTCTGACTCAAAGCATCAACCACTTTATTTTCTTTTCCAGGATGGTAATGAATTGTACAATCATAATCCATGATTAATTCTAGCCATCTCCTATGTCTCATGATCAATTATTTCTGAGTGAATATATACTTTAAACTTTTGTGATTGGTATATATTTCACACATTACTCCATACAAATGATGCCTCCAAATTTTTAAGGTGAAAACAACAGCAGCTAATTCCAAATCATGTGCAGGGTAATTTATCTCAGGAGTTTTTAACTGACGAGAAGCATAAGCAATTACATAATCATTTTGTGTTAGGACGCAACCAAGTCCTTTCAATGAAGCATCACTATAGATAACAAACCACCATTCTTGGAAGGTAGTGCCAAAACTGGAGCATTATCCAATCTTCTTTTCAATTCTTGAAAAGAATCATCACATTCCTTTGTCCAGATGAACTTAACACCTTTTCGAATTAACATAGTCATTGGACTAGATAATTGTGAATTTTTTTTAACAAACCTTCAGCAATAGACTGCCAAACCAAGAAAACTACGAATCTCGGTTACATCTGTGGGTCTTGGCCATTCTTTCACAGCCTTTTTTTTGTAGGATCAACAATTATTCCGTCATTAGAAATAATGTGACCAAGGAAAGAAATTTGTTGCATCAAAACTCACACTTTCTGAATTTCCCATATAATTTTTTTTCTTTTAAGGTTTGAAAAATAATCCTTAAATAACATTCATGCTCTTATTTACTTTTCGAAAACACCAAATTATCATCAATGAAAAAAAACCACAAACTTATCCAAGAACTCATGGAAAATTATATTTATAAGATCCATGAATACAGTAGGTGCATTGGTTAGACCAAAAGGCATAAATAAAAATTCATAATGGTCATATCTTGTACGAAACACTATCTTTAAAACATATGCTTCATTTACCTTCAACTGATGGTACCCCGATCTCAAGACAATCTTTGAAAAAAACCGAGATCCCTGGAGATGATCAAACAAATCATCGATATGAGGCAAAGGATATTTGTTATTAATAGTGATGTTATTCAAGGATCTATAGTCAATGCAAAGTCTCATTGAACCATCTTTCTTTTTAAAAAATAAGACAGGATCACCCCATGGTGATGTGCTAGGTCGAGTGAAACCTTTCTCTAATAAATCTTTAAATTTCTCCTTGAACTCTAAAAGTTCAATTTGAGCCATTCGATAAGGGGGTTTTGAAATTGGATTAGCATCACGAACTAATTCAACAGTAAATTCAACTTCCTGATCTGGTATTATTCCAGGAAACTCATCAGGAAAAAGAGTAGGATACTCATTTACCACTGGCACATCATTAATCTGAACGGTTCCTTTGTTTTCAACAATATGTTCAAGGTAACATTCATTTCCATCTTTTATAAGTTTCTCAGCCTCTTGATATGTTATCAATAGTAAGGGTTCATTCTTGTACACAAACTGAACGTCTTTCTGAAAAGAAACTTCTTTAGATCTACAATCAATCTTAGCATGGTAAACAGAGAGCCAATCCATACCCAGTATAACATCAAACTCTACTAGAGGTAAAACAATAAGGTTTGCAAGTAGGTTCTTTCCACAGATAAGGATATGAAGATTCTTATAAATTTTTTTTCCTCAACATTTCCGCCATGTGTTTTTACCAAATGTTCAAGAGTCATTTCTTGAGATGGAATTCCTAATTTACTAGAAATGTTTTCAGAGATGAAAGAATGTGTAGACCCTGAATCAAACAACACATTGGCATATTCTGAATAAACAAAAAAAGTACCTAATGCCACTTCATTTGATAGCCCAACATCTTCTGATGTAGTTTCAAAGGATTTCACCAAACCTTTCTGCTTGTAGTTTGATTGCTTCCCATCATTCGATCTCTTTGTCGATCATTTATTTGTATAATGACCCATCTCATTACACTTGAAACATTTCACTAACTGTAAATCAAATTTGGTCTTCCCATCACCCTGATCTTTTCCAGTGCAATCACGAGCCTTATGTCCCATCTTACTACATCAGTAGCACTTTCTAGAATTCAAAAGACATTCCCCAGCATGCTTTTTACCACATTTATCACAAAATGAAAACTTAGTTTTCTTACCATCAGACCTTTTTGAAGGATTCTTCCCTTTATCCTTCCACCTCAGTCTCTACTTCTGTTTGTTTTTATATAACACTTGATCATTGGAAAACTTTATTTCCACCTTCTCGGTGCATCGAACAAGCTTTTCATAACTTTTGAAATCACAAGAAGCTAATGCCCTTAGATATTTTGGCTTTAATCCTGAGTAAAAATGATTGATTTTACTATTAAGGTCTCAGAGAAAATTTAGAGCATACCTTTCCAATCGAGTGAACTTTTCTTCATAAGCAGCCACGTAGTCATCATCTTTCCTCAATTCCAAGAATTGTTTTTCCATCCTAAGTCGAACAGCCTTAGGAAAATATTTCCCAAGAAACATACCATCGAATTCATCCCAGTCAAGATCATAAATCTCATCAGCATCCCTGGTATTTTTAACCATTGACCACCACTGATCTTCTTCAACCTCCAAACGGTAAATAGAAAGTCTAACCTTTTGATTGTCTGAACAACCTATGACATCGAAAATCTTCTCCAGTGCACTAATCCACCCTTCAGCAAGCAAAGGGTCCGATGATCCTTTGAATGATGGGGGATGTTGCCTCGTGAAATGTTCCACCACTGACATGTTCCTCTATGTTTGATCTGGTTGATCTCGTGCATGGATACCACCACCATTTATTGCTTGAGTCAACTGTGCCATTACTGCAACAAAATGTCCAGTTCCAATTATGACCATCTCAGGATGATGATTTGGAATGTCATTTCCTACTATATTCCTTCCTTGCACTGCATCCCTATTTCCTATGTGGAAAACCATTCTGAACAAACAATTCTTAGATGAAGCAACATGGTAATCTTCAAATGCAATATCATTTCAATTTTACAATAAAAAAATATTTTTGGATAATCATTTAATAGAATTATAACTCCTAAAGATATCTAAACCCACCTCTTATACCAACTATAAGGCCCCAGCCATAAACATTACTTAATCTTGAGTTAATTCAAGAATACAAATTGAGGATCTTTTTAGGTTTAGAGTTTTAGAGAATTAGATCATAAATCATGCATTACATTCCACATTTAAACCAGGTGATTATATAAAAGACAGTATTCATTTTTCCCATCAAAGGAAACATATTTAAAATAAAACATTGAATCTTTTTTGACACTTCCTTGACACTATCATCACATCATGTACTTTTCCCTTGACCTATGAAAAACATTTCAAAAACTTGGGATGAGTATAAAAATCTCAGTATGGGATATAAAAATATGAAATGAAAACATTAGTCCATGAATATATAAGATTAAATGAAATCATAATTTACTCATAAAACATAAGAACTTTAACATAACTCATGAAATCATAAGATTCATTAATAACTCATAGAAATTATAATACATAATGGTAACTTGAGTCATTCATAACATTCCTACGTAGGTAGTAACCCTCACGGTTACCTTTGGAATACCCATCACACTATATTCCCTAAATATCTTCGGAGAAAACATAGAGTTTAACCCCTTTACATTACCCAATACATTGGAGAGCTATATCGGGCTCACCCACCCTTATTTTATCACGGAACCACCGGTCTTCATAAACAATTCCCAAGAACCATAACATAATCGTATCACATAAAACATGCATAAAGGAAACATACAATTTCCACATTTCAACCACAAGATATCAATACAACACATTTATATAATCAAAAAATTATAAAAACCATTTCCAATACCAAAATAAAATAAAATTAAAACATGGTATTTATTATTCGTTTAAAAAAAAGTTATGGCTTGTAGAGGAAGCCAAAACTCAAATAAAGTTCACGACGGTGAAGAAGTCGTTGTCACCACATATGTAATACAAAAACATTCCATTTTATCCTTTAGTAAAACGATTCATATATAAATATCCCTTTTTATTAAAAGTAAAAGGGGTTTATACACCTTATAAAATAAAGTTGTGTATAAAAAAAATATGCCTCAATGAAAGGAGATTGAGACGAAGTCCCTTACCTCGTGCCCGACTTGACTCGATCGTTCTTTAATTTCTTGAATAATAAACTAGAGTAAATTTCAACTTTATTAAGAACCTTTTTCAAGTTAATTATTCCTTTTATATCACTTATTACCATGTTATAAAAATTATGTAATTATTTAAGTTAATAACGGTCGTTTTGTCGATCTTTGGTACTTGAGTCAAAAATAAACTTCTTATAATTACAAGTTGTTAATGTGGTAAAATATCCATTATATCCAGAATTATATTCATGATGTAGATATCATATATATAATATATATCCAGTATATAGATGCATTTATAATATTACATAACATTTAAAGGTAAGAGATGAAATGCACCGTTCATGGAGACGGTAAACCGTACGTACGCATAAACGCTATTTTCATTTCTTTTTTTATTTAATGTAATGAAATCATAATTATATAATGGTATATTATAATTTCAGTATGATATCATATGAAATACCATTAAATCCATCCTTTATACATCCCACATATGGCATTAACGAATCAAATCACTTTGAGGGGGCGGTAGTCCGCACTTCCTAAAATGAAATTATCGCGTTTACTCATAATGGAAACCATAAAGGTATGCCATATATGAAAAATACAGAAGCATAAGGAAAACATAAACATAATATATATCATATTTAAATCTATTTAAATCTTAATTTCCACCCTGAAAGGTGTTAATAGAATATTGAACATTCATCGTTTCGTGAGGCAGTAATTCTCCATCCACAGAAACAGTATGTTCTTTAACAATTAGACGGAGGTGTGTGTAAGTATAAATCAAATCCTTCTCATATAAACATCCTAGTATATTGAAGATAATTTTTTTGTTACAATGAAATGGAATAAAAAGGGTTTATGGGGTTGGAGAAGCAAAATAAAACAAAAGGACATAGAAGAAGACATTACCTTTAAATCGGGTAACTCCCCTTAGTTTCAACCAAAAGGAATTATTGACGAGCTTTATGCCTAAGGTAAGGCTTATATGATGAATAGAGGTATGTGGAGAGATAAAATGAGCAGAGTTTTGTTGACCCAATGGCTTGAGAGGTGTTGGTAAAGGGGGGTAGAGGTGGGGACCTTTTATAAGAGGGAGGAGGGGCACTCTTGGAAAGTCTTGAAATGTTACTTTATTATAAAATTCTTATCGGATTTTAAAGGACCCAAAATGATATATTTATAGGATAATGTTAAAATGGTTCGACATCCATCCATCCAATAGGTTTTGACAAGTTTATGTCTTAGATTTTACATTATCTTTTCGTTTTATTTAAATCATTCATTAATGTGGTAATCACTGCATCATCAGGGTGTCATAAATAAAGATATTTATTTAATGTCTCAAAATTATACATAAAATATCATTATATAGGAAATATTTTTAGATTTACAATGACTATTTATAGTTAAATAGATCATTTATTTAGATGAAATTTAATTTTTTTTACTTAGGTGTTACATACTTTTGTAATATTTTCCTTTCTTTGAAAATAAAAGGATAAAATGTCACTATCACACAAAAGTGATTCCATAGGGTCCCTAAGATGGAACAAGGAATACCATGGCCGGCCATGACACAACCAATAGAATTAAGACACATGTTGGGGTCAATTTATATTATCATGACATTATTTTATTACCCTTAACTACCTGATTACTAATTAATCACGATAATTAAAGATAATTAGCGTTGTTACTATTCATAATGTCCAAAAACAAAAGAGTATTAATTAAATAATTTGGATATTCTAACTCAAAATATGGAATCCATTTTACCAATTTCCAAGCACAAAAATTTCAGTAATTAATTTAAAAATAATTCATGTTGTCAAAACAAATAGCGAGTTTTTTTAGAAACAATATCTATCAAAAGGTTGACACTTGTTTATGCCCAATTCCAAAGTGAAATTAATTAAAATGAACAAAACTGGATTAAATAGTAAAAATATATTCTAATTAAACTTTAAAACCAATTAAAGGGACAATTTATCTATATAATTAAATTAGATGAAAACGCAGTTTTGAAGTAAAATGCATTATTTTTCTCTATTCATTAAAAAATGAACATTGTCATAAAAATACCAAAAATTTATCCAAAGTAAATTTCAATGTCTGAATAATAAATAATAAGTTTATTTTTACAAATATATCTTATAAAATTATAAAAAGTTTTATTTAAAAAAGGTTTTCTATCAAAAGGTGGTAAAACGATCTTTTAAAAAATATTAGAGTATTCTATGCTTAAGATTGGATTTATTCTCATTTTAAGCCTCTAAAAAACTATCTAATTCATAAATAGACATTGATATGAAAATTCATAATTCTTTACTTATATGGGATGTTACACTATGGGAGGGTTTTGATAACATTTTATGGATTTATAATCCACTAAAAATTTAACATGAAAAGTGGGTATGTTAATCTGGACAATAGAGTGTTAAGAAGGTTTTAAATAGATGATGGAGAGATTTATTAATTCACCCATGTAAAATATTCCCCGATGTAGAAAAGGATTCATTATCTTTAGCGACACATCTCAGAAAGGGATTGTTCGATTCATTATTATCATGGATGACCAAACAATGTCACTAATGCATTATGTAGGAAAGACCATGTTGTGCTTCCAATGGGGAGGATTCAAAGAGATATAGTGGTCAAAGAACTAGGAAAACAGGACATTTGATATGTAATTGATTGGAAAAATTCAACTCTATACTAAATTATTTATCTATCATAATTACTAGAGATGATCAGGAAAGCTCATAAATGAGTTCCTTCGTTACAGAATAAGTTTGAGGCTATGAAGGATGTGAAGATTTTGGAGTACAATATTGATCATGAAGGTGTACTGAAATTTCAAACAAGACAATTTCATCCATCTATTCTGTAAATGAAGATGGTGCTGATGTATGAAGCTCATATCTCTACATTCTATATACATACTAAATGGAAAATATTTATAGGGACCTTCATGATAATTATTGGTGGGATAATATGAAGAGGGAGATTGATTACTATAATAAACATTTCCTGGTATGTCTGTAAGTGAAGGTAGAGATACAAATTCATAAAGGGGTATTACAACCACTACCTATACCAGCATGAATGTGGGAAAATATCATTATGGACATTGTCACTAGTCCCCTGAGATCTTCAAAGGGAAAGAGTGCGATTTGGGTTATAGTGGACCATCTCTCCAAGACTGCCCATTTTATATATATTCAGGAATATTTCTCTCTTTATAAACATTCCTAAATTTTCATGAGGGAAGTGGTAAGGATGCATGGGGTACCACTCAATTTTGAATCTTGTCTTGATATGAGGTTCACACCAAAATTAGGGATAAGACTTCAACATGAAATGAGTATGGAATTGAATTTTAGTAGGGCCGATCACCAGCAAACTGATGGCCAATCTAGAAGGACTATTCAGACAATTGAGGACATGTTGAGAACATGTTCAATGGAATTCTAAGGTGGTTGGGATCAACATCTCCAACTAGTTTATTTCTCGTATAACAACAACTTCTACTCTAGAATTAAAATGGTACCCTTTGAATGTGTTTATTGAAAGTTATGTAGAACTCATGCATGTTGGGATGAATATGGTGAAGCAAAGATTCTTTGGCATAATATTATGAAAGAGATGACTGAAAAGTTTCATGCAATCCAACAACACATTAAGGATACTTCAAGTCAGCATATGAGCTTTTCCAACAACCAATAAAGGGAATTAGAGTATGATTTTGGTGAAAAATTCTTCCTTTGAATTTCTCCATGGAATAGAGTCATGTGATTTGGAAAGAAAGGGAAGCTTAGCCCAATGTACATTTCCCACTATATATCCCTGATGGAAAAGGATAAGTGGCCTATCAGCAATCACTTCCTCCAAATCTATATTTTGTTCATGATGTATTCCACATATAAATATTGATGAAGTACATACCTAACACTTCACATTTAATGAATCATAAGGTTGTGCATCAGGAACATGACCTATCTTACGTGGAGTGTTCGGTGGATATCATGAAACATAGAGACAATGTTCTATGCATCAACACAAACCACCTTTTTAATGTGTTTTGGAGGAACCAAAAATATGAAGAAGCCTCATGGGAATCAGAGGAGTCTATGAATAAGAAGTACGCACACATTTTCTCTTCAAAGGGTAAGATTTGAAATTTTGGTGATGGAATTTTGTGGGGGGGATGTAAAGACCCCAAACATTTTGAAGAATAAATAATTCTGGAAACTGTATGTTAGATTATTTTGTACTAAACAAAACAATATCTCTTTATTAATGAAGTGAGTATAATTTATTTGAGACAGATGGGTTTCATCTTTTATATGATGGTTAGCCAATATGAACATTGGTTAATATGTACATTTTAAACTATATTATTAATGTTAAGATTAGTTATTATAAATATAAATGATAATGGTTATTATTGCAGAAAGAATAGTTGATGGCCTCATCTAGTAGACTCGGGTCATACGAAGGCCATTTGTCAGAGCATGGGAAGGAGGTGAAGTTGATGGGATTCTCTTTGGACCAAGCCCAATCCAATCATCAACATGTTAACCATGAATGAAATCACCTATGATATATGTTCATGTTGATAGAAATCACCACTTGGCTACTGTTGTCTGATCCTCCATAATATTCAATCACCATTGTATACCTTACTCTTAGGTTCTATGTGGGTGTTTTAAGGGGTAATGTAATATAGGCTTAGTTACTTTGTGTAATCCCTTAGTAGGAATAATTTTTTTTCATTATTTCTTTTTTAAGATTTAATTTTCTTAATTATATTTATGTTTCATTAAGATAAATTTGATAAATTGAATTTACATGTAAAAACTGTACATTTTAGAGATTTATCATACATAAAGAATTATTATGGTAAAATAAAAATTGTTTTTTGATATCAAATGTCAAAATTAATATAAGATTAATTTTTTGAATTCTTCTAAGAAGTTTCAATTTTTTTAGTATTTCATGAATAATATTGGATGAATAGTGCTTTTATGAATAATATTTGATGAATAGTGTTTCATGATGAATAGTAAATAAAATTAATTATTAATTAACTTTTTCTATGAAATGATTTTTGAAAATCGGACATATATAGTTGTAATTAGTGTGAAAATGTGGTTCAATAAGATCAAAATAATTTTTTTGTGAATAGTTACATTTCCATATGGAATATTAATTTTACCATTATGAATGGTAATTTGACCAATGGAATAGTAACCTAACCTAAGGAAATATAAATATGTTTTATTCATCTTATGTGGTAATGTGATGTAATTATATAATAGTATAAGTAAATAACTGTTTTAGAAAATATCAATTAAGTATTTGTATTTTATATGTGTATTTTTTAAAAATGAAAAGAATTTTTATAAAATGATGTTCAATTTTGAAATCTAAACGTCAAAAAATTGTTAGGGTGGATTTTTGGCATTTTTTTAAATGGTTGATTTTACAGTGAATAGTAAAAAATCTATTTTGAGTTTTCGTTATGTTTAATGACATCATAGCTATGTAATAATGATGTAATAAGGATGTAATAAATCTTGATGAATCTTATGGATTAAAATATGGTATGAGGTTTCCCATGTGTCCAATACCATGGGGAATCCCAAGGTTTTTCAAACACCAGTAATGAGGTATCCTTTGAAATTATGAAAATATTTCTTCATTTTTTTCTATAAATACCCACTCATTTATTCTTTTCCATCCATTAAAAAATAATTATAAATGATTTTATACCATTTCTACCTTACAAGGAGTCATCACAAGGTGTCCTCAAGCCCCCAAAGGCCTGATCATAGAGTTTTTGAAGTTACTCTTCAAGGTAAGGAAATTTTCCAATTCTCTTTTCCAATAAAGTTATCTTTTATGTGGTATGTATTAAAAATTTCTATACAAGAATCTTTTCCAATTTATTGTTTTCATCTACTGTATTATTATTCATTTATGGATGAGAGACCCTTGACCCCACTATTTTTAATGTTTTCTAAAACCATCTTTAATAGTCGTTATGCTGCAGACTTTTCCTCTAAAAATATCTCTTAATATCATGAAATTATATTATATTCTATATATGAATACCCAAACATCATTCATTTCTAGGGATATTCATCATGAAATAAAAATTATTTAATTTACTATATAATTGATATAAATATAACACTCATTCCATTTCTATGTCCTATAAATTACATAATGATAATGTTTTTAAGCACTTTTTAAAAATGTCATCATTTTGATATGAAACCCATTTCATTTATTCCCATTGGGTTATTTCTGAATTTTTTTATGATCTATGTGGATCACATGAATAAATTCATATTAAGGGTGTGACATTATAGTGCTCCAATGCATTAGGTAATGAAATTAATCTCTAAAGATGAAAAGTTTTATGATACCTTGGTGAATTACTTGGGTAATTTTTATGACACCTTGTAGATGGAAATTGGTGATATAATTTTGAATTTTTAAATTAAATGTTATAGAATTATTTTATAGTTATGATTCGTGTTCATTTTATTATGATATTCCTCTTTTTCCATTTATCATTTCATTATTTATTTCATTAAGTTCTTATTGTTAACAAGTGTAAAGTGTTTCCCTTGTTTACCCTTAATAGGCATTTTTCTCAACCATCCCTTTGTTTTACGTCCCTAGGATATGAGATGCAGTAATTGTACTTAAGATGTACCTATGATGAAGCTTTACAAGTGGTTTATAATAATTTCGTCTATTTCCACATATTAAGTACCTTAATTCCAATACACTAAACTATAAATATCTTATATTTGTAAAATATAATGAATATTTTATAATAATAAGGAAGGATGTCATTGCTCATATTTAAGACACACTTCCATGAATCACGGAGAATCCACAGAAAAGAGATCATGGCACCATACCCATAATTCGACTATGTCTCCCAATTTTCCTCCTAGACATTTCCATGATTCCATATAACATGAACCAATGGCATAGTATTTTCGTACACAAATTTCTCACAATGTTCTACAATAAAATCTAGTTTCTACCAAAAGGATTCATCAACTTCATGTTCAACATCCTCTACATAAATCACATAAGATTGGATAGGGTGATACTGTAGATGCTACGACGCATGGAAAACATTGTGCATACCACTATAACAATATGGAAGTGCCAATCGGAATGCACTAGTAATATCCTCTATAGAATCTCAAAGGGCCCAACTAACATGGGCACCAATTTCCATGTTTTTGAATCTGATGGTGACCCAACCTTGGAGACACCAGAATAAACACAATATCCCACACCACAATCTCAAGAGGTCTAAAATTCCATTCTGCATATCACTTCTTCCTACTCGGAGTAGTTTTCATACAATTCCAATTGAATGGAACCTATTTTGATTTCTCTTACAGGATACTAAAACCCAATAAATCTGAATCCCAAGACACCATCCAACATAATAGTGAACTACACAGCCTCCAATAGAGTGTATCATATGGTACCATATGAATTTCCTCGTGGATATTGTTTTTGTTGGTGAACTCAATATGCACCAATTGTTTCTCCCACAATCTAACAATGTCTACGAAACAAGATATCAACATTTCCTCTAGTACATGAATAGGACTCTCTGAACGAATGTACATTTTTTGCTGGAAATACGTACTAAAAAGTACATGGGTACCATGTTCCTTCTATTACCACTTCTATAAACATGATGAAAAACATTGATCCTTATTTAAAACATTTTTTGTGGCACCCCATGAAAACAAATTGTCTCCCAAACATACAACTCTCTAATCCAGTTAGTAGTGAAGGTCTCTCAAATCATTAGAAAATGTTCTACCTTGGTCAACTAATCCACATCTGCCCAAATCACATCATTCTTCCATGGATTTCATGGAGTCCCCAAAAGAAAATCCATTTTCACATCATCCAATTTTCATATAGAAATAGGAACTATATGTAGTAAACCACTCAGTCATTGAAGCTCAATATTTTCCTAATAACATGTATTTCATCATTTCATGAAACCTGTAACTTCATTCCTTATCAATGGATACTAATACTATCTTTGAATATCACAATACATTTTGGTCATACCAATATTCATTACCCACTTCAAGTCATGGATCCCATGCATCAAATCCTCTCACATTAATGTAGGAATGAAAACATGGCCACAAACATAAAATATCTCACCACTGCCAATATTCTAACTAGAAGGTGGACCCCCACCTTTATGACATTCCCTCAGGTCCAAAAACACTAGATCCTTATATTAAATATTCTTAATCTAGTTCAGAAGGGTGGACTCAAATGCAAAGGATGAAAGGGTCATCTAGTCGTTACCACTTTGAAACTCTAGTTTCAACTAAGTAAACAACACCATCATCATCCACTCAGTGATTTATTTGAGAACTAATTAATTTTATGTCTTCTAACTCAAGGAATCTGCAATAGTATTCCACTTTGTAGGAGTGTAAGAAAACTCAAAATCAATGGACTACATATAATCGACACATATTTAATAATGAAAATTCAAATCACACTGAGAGATGATAAACCTAATTATTTTATCATCATTATACATAGTAAAATATTCTCCTATATTTTAGTTCCACCAACACTTTAAATCATAAACCAACACGGATAACTGATGGTCATGTATAGGTTAATTTCGTTAAAGTTACCTTAGCTACTGATACCCATACACCTCAACCAGATCCTTCGGTATTAACTCATCCCCAAACCAAAAACAGGATGCATCACAAAACAAGGTATACCCAATACCTCCCTCGAGTAGAACCAAAAATGGAATAGTTTTTGGCTTCTTATTTATATTTTGGAAGGCATTCCCAAATGCTTAAGAAGATTCAACACTGATTCCGTTTTTGGTTAATCCTAAAATCAGTGCAACCAAATGATAGAATTAATTGACGAACCTTTGACAATAGCTTGGTAAGTCTAGAAAAATTCAGTTAATAGAAAAATTATTGTGCTACTCCCAAAACACAACTACTTATAGTTTCTCATGGTCCACAGAAAGACCATCCTATGAGATAGTGTGAACCAATAAATACACCCTATCAATCCGAAAATGAAACATAGATAGCATGATGTTTATACTATGATCTCTTAGTGTACTTAGTATGATTTTAAGATGTATGTAATAATATTTTTCAGTATTAGAGTACACCAAGATGTCATCAACATAGAAAAATACAATCTGATCTAGGTAGGGATGAAATATTCGGTTGATTAGGTTCATAAAAACGTTTGACACGTTGGACATCTAAAAGGACATCACAACCAAATCATATGACCCATAAATTCTCTTTAATGTAGTTAAAAATTTATAAGATGGTATCATCCTTAGAAAATGATATCTTGATCTCAAATCAATTTTTTAAAATACTGATGCACTTCCCAGCTTGTCAAAGAGATCATCGAATCAAGGAAGATGGTATCTTTATGTAACCATCATCTGATTTAGCTTTCTATAATTGACACAAAACAACAATGACCCATCAACATTATTAAAAAAACAATACAGATACCCAAGGTAATGTACTAGGGAGAATAAACCAATTGTTCTATAGTTCTTCCAACTATGCTATAAGTTCCTGGAGTTCTCCTGATGCCATTATATAAGACCTAATAAAATAGAATTTCTACCTTGGCAGTATCACTATTATAAAAACTATCAATCTCTTGTGTGTAATCATTGAGAAGTCCTCAGGAAACAAATCCTGAAATTGATCCACCAAACCATGATTGAAAAACATCCCTACGTCCCCATCATCAATCATAAGAGAGGCCACTTGTGTTGTGAGTTCACCCAACTAGTGAGTAATTGGACCCACAAGTCCTACCAAGATATCCCATTACCCATGGTGTAGATAGGAACCCCCATGTATGCAAACAATACCCTATAGTGATAACATTATATATGGTCCTCCTACAACACTAAAAAATCCACCATCGAAATTAGATCAAATTCAAACACATCCAACACAAACAAGTTCCCTTGAAAATTGTACCTGCCAACCTCAAGGGAAAACCCCTTATATTGCCAGATATTTTCATTCTACATCCATAATGTATTTTCAATCAGCATAACTCCACATATATTTTCCACTAGTAGGCCAAGGAATATCATGAACTGAGTAGATAAAAATGAATACAATTAACATGTATCAAACAAAGCACTAGAATAAATGAAATATATAAGAATCACACATCAAAATATAGATGGTCGGGCCTCACCACTTCCTTGTTCTAGACGAACTGTGTGAAGCTAACCTACCCCTATACATTGGATATGGTCTAAATTCTTGTTTAAGGACTACTGTTCTGCTATGTGAACTCTCACCTAGAATAACCATTCCTAAAAACCTGTCTAGTATGGGCAGTTGATCTCCAACTGCCTGCCCAATAAGGGGTAACTTACCCCCCCCCCCATATTGCACTCTGCATGTACCTTAATACTCCATCATCTATAGACTATTGATGGTTCATATATAACCTCTACACATGACCATTATTCCACACATTGGACACTCAACCGACGGTCTGGGGAATTTACAATGAATGTGCCCTGTCTTTCCACACTGATACCAAATCACATGGTCACCTCCATGTCAGTATGATCCTATATTTTTACTGCATTTCACACTTCCATGATGATAAATATTTATGAAATGACACTTTAAAATATTAGATGTCACACCAATAGACCGTCCAATTGGAACCACGTTCTCATGGCATGAAGCTTCCCTTATGTTCCCCTCTGAAATAAGGGACTGGTCCACCACTTCTACAAACCAATTTAAAAAAAACAATATTCACCTAAGAATTGATCTCATAACTATGTTCATCCTAGAAGTGTCTAATTGTAGCGGCCTCCTCCCTTGTCAATGCTGGGACAAAGTGTTTCAGGGTTGTGAAGCGGCCATCAGAATAAATTGCTTACATAGTCTCCTATCTCATCCTCATATACTACCAACAGTACAAATACTTCAAATTCCCATGATATAATTGATCCAGAAACAGATCTTGAATGTCTTCCATGGCCTTCCATCAGCCCTCTGTGTCTGAACCAGGATATCCAACCAGTGCTTCAATAGTCCCCGCAACATATATTCTTCCAGATTAAATCCCTATTGTTGATTGGTCACTAACTAATTCAAAATAAATAGGATGGAATCAATATAGATATTTTCTACCTCAATAAATTCCACCCACTACAGAAAATGTTAGAGGGTTTTGTAACTGAAACTCTCAAGTCAAATCAAACATACCCAGGGCCACCCACCACGTGTCCCATTTCTCCATTTACATAAAATGAGAAAATCTATCATGTAAATTCTTCAATCTTATTTTACGATATACCACTATTATTTATTTCCCCACCTCTACAGGGTATTCTTAATGATATCTAATTTTTTTCCAACCCGAACATGTCATCATTGTGGCATTTCTCCATAATTCCAAATACACATCTTTGAACTTGTGACATAAAAAATCCATAGTTTTCACAAAATAATGATATCTAATATACATAAAAAACTCATCCTTCATACACTATTACAATTAACATAATCACATATAGAACACTACCCTGGACCATTCATACCATGTGACATGCTCAACGTGGGTAAACTAAAATACATAGGTACAAGTCTATTATTAGACATCTTTATTAAAAACGTAATCAATTTCCACACGAAAACATAAATAATTCCTCTTAGGGAAATTTCCCATTTCACAACTTGTCATAAAAATAAATAATCTAATTTAAATCCATTTATTAAGTAAATTGTTTAACCATTCATTATCATTCTTTCATATTTACCCATTTGCATCATTATTTATTAGACAAAATTTTAGTCAAATTTACCAACAATGTAATACGAATTCTATAATTCATGCCCCACACACCCATCCAATGTGTTCCTATCCTGATGCATTCAACATAGATACCTAGGTTCCTATAACGATCTATGAGCGAACAATACTATTCCACTATATCCATAAGAAAAATATCATAAAATTTTCCCATCACACAATATGTGAATCACCCAATGGTGAAATAGCATTAAACATTAACAAAAAATATCACGAACAACAATTACCAATATGGGTACTTGAGTTTTCTATTAGGCATGGGTTATCTACTCCCATGAACATGCTCATAAGAAAGACCCAAAATTTCTTAGACCCAACTCAACTCCCTAACATAGGGCCCTTTCCCTTTTCCAATCCTACCACTACGAAATCTTCTCAGGTACCCAACAGTGGTCTGAGTAGGGTGTGAGTACAACATTGTAGTCCACCAACAATGGTGTCTACCAAATATACAGTCTAAATAGATATTGCATAGAAGTACTAAGTAAATGAAATGTTATGAAAAAGAAATTATGGTTCCATTAGTTATCAATATTCACTTTAATCCTTTTAAATTAAGTAATCCATTTCATCCCTTATTCCATGTGTTATACATTAAAATCATTTACCCAACCACCTATGCTATTAAATTGCTATGTACAAGGGGTTAACTAATTACCCTATATCACTTGGGGTAATCATTTTAAAAACAATTCAACACACTTACCTTGGACCCTTAGTCCAGGTAGTCTCATTAAATGCGAGCGTTAGGGGTGTAGAGCCTCCATCACCTTCCTAAAACTATTCATTATGGGGTTGGGTTTAGAGCCTTAGTCTAATCCGACCCTTGGATATAGATACTCAATTCCATGAACCCATGACTACCAATCATTTCACACTTTCTTATTCATATATTTACCACAAACACCATATCAAAAATCATACACAATCAATACACATAACATTCAAATTTCATAACTATTCATCATGTAAATTAATAATTGGATTTAACCCATTATCATGAATAGAATTTACAATTCAAATCCCATTTAAACCATTTTCATTTCTCATTATTTAAACTATTTAGAATATTCACCAATTACTGTACCTTGGCTCATTTAACATATTAATAAATTCTCAATCATTAACCCATTTAACACCTTCATCAATTCACACGAATTTACCTTCTTTAACATGTTCATCATTTAACATGAATTAACCCACATATGCCTTTCAAGTCCTTTTCATATGTCATTTAGCACAATCCCATTATTTCATCCAATATATTTCATAATAATCTAAACAATCCATTATGACATTATCATGGTCTAGACACAACTATCTACAATCATTTTTAACTCAACTAACAAAACAACATGTTCATCATGGTATATTCATTTTCACAGTCCAATTGTATGCTTAACATTTCAATTTTCTATGACAGGGAATGATTCCACACCCCAAGGTTGTCCATAAATTTAACTATACACCCTATATTCCTACCAAAAATATTATGAGGGTTTGATTCATCATTTATCAAAGTCACATTATTTCATTTTTTCCATTTTGGAAAATGACAAATATCCCCATATGACATTATCAAGTACTACACAGAACTAAAAATAATCCCATTTAAACTAAACTAACAAAAAACAGGTTTATCAGGGGATCTACTTTTTCAAAATCATATTCGATGTTTAGCATTACAATTTTTCATCCATAAGGATGTTGGTGCACCCCAATGGTGGCCCTGAATTATACATTTCAACACAAATTCATCCCACTTGGGTCATGAAGGGGATTAATTCATCATTTAGAATAATATTTTATGAAATCTATTAAATTAAATCTAATTCACAAATTAAATGACCATTAAGACAACCACACATGGACCAATCAACCTTAAGACTATGATATATAACATATCGATCACCTAATTTGAATCCATAGATGAACGCTCACATATCCTTGGAAATATATTGATATTAAAGAACTCTATGAAGCTATAACCAATGTTATATTTGAAAAAGAGGGTTTGAGTGTGTTAAAAGAAGAATAATGAAACCACAATCCCTATCCCAGAAAAGAGAGGCAACATGAGCATGAGAATTTTCTGGAACAAATATATGAACTCATATCACTCTAAAAATTCTAGAAGCCAATGAGATTTACCCTTGGGATGATTTGGGGGGTTAGGTTAAACACTGGGACTAGATTAAGAATAATGAATAAAAAATGGTTTAACACTTAAAATATATAGGGGGAATTAAAAAATTCTCACTTTTTAATGGGGTTCATGGTTTGGCCCCACAGTTTTCCAAACCATGTACCACCTATGCACTGGCCACTATCTGAGAGGGGTTTAATGGGTTGCACGGTGAGCATTAGACTTTTCTGGAGTATTTATATGTGTCATCTATAGAATTTTAGAGTGGAACCCTCCATCTAGATTAGTAATGGGTCCTATATATACATTCAATGTGGATCTATATATATGGGTTGGGCTTGGGTTCTCTATAAATGTATGTAGTGGAACGCTCTTGCTGGGCTGGTCATGGATCCTCAATAGATTTCTAGAGTGAAACCCTCCAACAAAGACATGTCATGGTTCCTCTACCATTAGAGGGGAACCCTCTTGCATTGTAGGGAATGAGTCCTTTGATGACCATTACAGTGGTAGCCTCGAACTGGATTGGGAATGGGTCCTCTATATACTATAAATGTGGAACCCTCCTTTGCGCACATGGTAGGAGTCCTCTATTATCCACTAAGGGGAACCCTCCTATTGTACAAGGGAATAGGTATTATAGCTAGATATTATTGTCGCTCGACTGTGCGGAATAGGGAAGAGGCATGGTTGGAGATGGTTTTTTAATGTTTGGCATACACATGAGTTGCTGGGCATCGGTGAGGGATTTATATAAGTATTAGAAACTATTTTTCTTGGGTTGTGTTCCAGCATGGATATCCATTTACACACTCATTTGGGATTTTTTTGTATATATATATATATGTATATATATACATCTGTGTGTGTATTTATGTATGTATCTTTGTCTTCTGATTCAATTACTCTCCTGCCATGGGTCGTGATGACCCCAGGGGATTTCCAAGTAGTTTCTGGGTTTATCTTTTCATGGTTGGATGAGGATACTCTCCTTCTGTGGGTGGTGAAGACTCAACATGTATTATATCTACACACCGAGTTGAGCTCACTGTTCTTGGATGAGGTTATTTTATCTCTTTCTTTTGGTTGATATGCATTCTATTTACTATATACTGACATTCTATTCATATTATCTCTCTCAATTTTTCCACTTTTAGATTTTGGGTCATCCTACAGTGTATGTATATACCCACCTTTCACAGGATTTTCCAATACATGTACTTTGTTATGAAGATGTAGGATAGGATGGAAATGAATACATTAGAGCTAAGGATAAATGTTGTTTTGGACCATATATGGTGGTCATGTCTTAGATATCATGATATGGGATATCTAGAAAGTTTACATTATAGTTTTTTTGGGTTGGGACATATTTATAGTCTGGAATGTATTTCTACCCTTTAGTTTTCCATTTTAACCGACATACTATTATACACAATAGAGGTTTTACACGTTTTCTTTAAATTCTACCAGTTTCATATTCATTATATTATTCATCTATACATCTTATTGAGATTGATATTTCTATGCCTATAGGTTCCTAGGAAAAGGAATCCCAAAGTTATTTTTACCTTCAGTACTACTTACCATCCCTTCGCCTATAGAACCGTTCATGTGGTAGTGGAAACTCAATCGCCAGTTAGGGTCGGGTTGTGATAGAGAAAACTCCATAATTTTACACAAGAGAACCCCTTTATACAACTCAATATAAATTTTCCCCAATAAACATAAATCAAAATCCTCTCATTCCCCTCCCTCTTTTATCTTCACTGTGGAGGATCTCCCATGATCCTTGGATTTTTGGAGTGTTGTCAGTGACACTTAAAGTGAGATGTAAGACTGTGACTCTATTTCATCCCCTTCTTCATTTTTCTCTCTATCAAGTGATCTCTATGAATTTATGAATTATATTCTTTATTTTCGATGATTTTTTACACTTCATCATTTTACTATATATAAGCTCATAAAGAAGGATAATATTGGATTCTTGAATGTCTATGAGGCTATCAGATTTCATCTCTATGTGTTTCGCATAGTCTTGTATAAATACTTATTTTGTAAAATGTGTGGACGCATGAAATTTTAAAAAAATTACCCTAATTTTATATTGTTTTTTGGATGTTTTATTATTATTTTTTAATTCATTAAATATCATTATAATAAATTTCATAAATGTTTATCCCATGTGTATGAATTTATAGATGTATTGATCCTATTAAATTGTTATATTAATTAAGTGGTTAGAATGTTTATTGAGGAATTATAAATAAAAACATTAGAAAGGGGGAAATTTTATGGATGTCACGACCCATCCCCCGGGGCCCATATCGTGACTACCCTAAGCCCTCCTTCAATAGGCCAGGGGTCGGCGACTAGCACCAAAGGAGTAAATCCCTAAACTAGGAAGACATTTACATTATAACTATAAAAAACACATCAGAGTACACAACTGTAAGCAAAACACTAAGTAAAAATGTATAAAAAAAGTGCTAGATAGTAAAAGGGGCCAAAAATACAAGCCCAATGGGAAAGTACAAGTACAACAGAAGAAAAGTAAAGAAGCTACTAGGTCATCCTCCGGGGTTCCTACCTAAAGGGTAGGTACAAATGGCCTCCTCACCACTCCACATCTGTCCGTCTCCTCCACGTACTTTCACACCAAGTGGTCCACCTCTAGGTACCATCGAATCTTACTACTCTCTTCCTCAATCAGTGATGTCCGTCGTCTGCAACCAACACAATGAGATGATGTCATAGCTTGTGTAGGGGTGAGTATAATGATACTTAGTAGGGACCCTGAGACCCTCAAGGTCTCACAAAATTCAACAAGAATAAACCACAAAGTATGAAATCAATGGGTAACCATTACTTAGGTACATTCCCATAAATATTCCTAAGTTATCTAGTAACCCATCTCAATCATGAAGAAAACACAAAAGTCATTAACACAACTCAACCATGATTTTTTTCTATGGATAATACCAATCTGAACCCTTGGATGCTGGAGAACTCCTTCTCTATCAGGTACAGTTGGCCTGCTGCATCACACAGAGGTGCTTCCCAACAACTTGGATAGCTGAGGTACTCCTCCAATCGAGTACTGGGGATCTGCTGTGCTCACACAGAGGCACTCCCCACTGTGGGTCTGCTGCGCTCACACAGAGGCTCTTCCCTGGTATCCTGTTGAGGCAATCCATGTGTCGAGTAAGGTGGGTCTACTGTGCTCACACAGAGGTGCTCCCCACCATGGGTCTGCCGCTCTCACACAAAGGTTCTCCCCATTGGGCTAGTAAAATCACTCTAAGTTGAATCGGTCAGTAGTCGTCAAGTCTCAGCCAGCTACCCGGTTCCCACACAAATGCCTGCTCGTCTTTGAAAGATCCGCTCCACAAGATACTGTTTGAAACTCTAACTATAATGAAGTCCCAAGTATAAGTATCTCAAAGGTCAGCCACATTATAGGGGTCTCAACGCAAGAGACAACGTGTCAATCGGATTCCCGGTCTGTTAGATATTAGCCTTTTAGTATCGGGGCCTAGTTGGATACGTGTACGATCCAGCCTAACCGTATCTCAACTATACCCTGAACTCCAGTGGGGTATTCTCAAAGGGAAGGCTTCACTCCAAGAATACCAGTGTTGCTAACAGTTCATCAAACAAACGTCCAGTGCCAAAGATATGGCCTAAGGAGATAATGGGTCAGTAATGGGCTCGGGTCCGATACGACCCGGTCAGACCGACTCGGGCCAACCAAGTTTGGGAGGACCTGGTCTGGGTTGACCCAGTCAAACTCGTTGGGTCTGACCTGGCCCGTTGGGTGGGTTATCCCGCTATGTTTGGCCCAGTCCGCTTGGCCCAGCCCAGCGGACTGCGAGGGCGGCTCGGTCCGGAGGTCGCCACGTAGGCGACTCGGCACGAAGGTCAGGGCATGTTCGACCAGTGTCATGAGGGGCACGACTCAGGAGACTCGGCCCAGGAGGTCGGGCCGGTCGGGAGACCAGCGGGCATGCCTCGCGAAGCGCGGGCTGGCCGCGGGTGCACCAGGTAGGGCGCAGAGCAGCCGGGCTGCAGGAGCACCGGGCAGGGCACGTCAGGGGCTGGGCGGGCCGCGGGGGCACCGGGCGGGGCGCGGTAGGGGACGACCAGGCAGCAGGGGCACCAGCAGGGCTCTGGGCAGGCCACGAGGGAGCTGGCAAGGGGCAGGTCATGCGGCGGGGGCATCGAGCAGGGCACAACAATGGACGGGCAGGCTGTAGGGAGGTGGGGCACAGGCCGGGGAGGGCGTCGGGAGGCCACAGGCAGGTGGTCCGAATGCATCGGTGCACCTCGGGGGCGGTGCAGTTTGCAGACGCAATGGGTAGCGTGACCTCTGTTGTCGCCACCTTCGTCACCTCATCGCCATGCCGAATTTTATCCCAAAGAAGAATATTGATAGAGGTATTCAAGCCATGTTAGCTTGACCCGCACCCTCCACGATTGGGTTGATAGTAGAAGGTTCTTAAGAACAAAGCATAACAACTCACCCACAATAGAATCGTAACCTCATTCTTCGTTTTGAAATTAAGGATGAACATGGGGAAAAAAAGAAACAAACCCCTACCTCTCGTCCTTCGTTCGTCATTCGTTGACGTCGCGGAAAGATGTTGGTCGATCCATGGTAGATGAACATGTCCCATGTCGATGGAGTCAGTGGAAGAAGGTCGGAGGGGGTCATTCTTCACAGTCGAAGGCATACCTCGTTGGTGTTCTTCGTCAGGTAGAGCGTTCTTCACCATAAGAGCGTTCTTCTTTGAAGATCTGTCTTCATTGGAGATAGTTCACTCATCTCCCAAGCTCCACCAAATGAATGATGCCCACCAAATGAAATAATAGATCATCTATTATTTTGTTGGCATAATGATTTCAAAAAGGAGAAATAAATGATAAGGCTCTGCCAAATTAATTTTTGAGTTTAGCACCATTAATTAAATGTGTTGGCTCAACAGTTAAATAGGTTGATTTGACATAATAAATAAGTGGATTTGAAGAGTTTCTCCACCTTTAATGGGTGGTTCCAAAGGGTTACAAGCGTGAGTGGTCCGCACCAAAATTATCCTCCCAAGGGAGGTTACGTTCGGGTGGGCCCCACCAACATAACCTCTCATGGGAGTTTATGGTGTGGTGGCCAACACCTCTAACCTCCTCTTGGAGGTTTTAACCACCAAGAATAAAAATAAAGTCATAGTTTATTTTTATTTAAATAAAACATAAAAACTCAAAAACTAACTTTCATTCTTGACCAATGGCCATTGAGGTGAAATAATTCTTAAGTGAATATATGCGTTGTGATTTCCACGGAGCCTTCAGATTTCAATTCCGAGCACTGGTTCAAAAGTTATAAAATCCCGCTCGTGTGTTTACTGAACGTACCTAAACAAAACTTCAGAAATTGATTCCTGGCACACCGGCCCTCCGAATCAAGCGCCGTACATTTTTGTAGACTCATAAAAATCCCATGTATTTAAGATAAAATTTTCCATGGAAATTATGAGTCTTTACATTTTCCCCACCTCAGGGCTTTACATCCGTGTAAGCTAAAACTCAAACTATGGGAACATACGGGGGTAATGAGTATGCATCTGAGCGTCCCACTTCCATGTGCTCTCCTGGAGGTTTTCGTGCTTCCAGCATACGCGCACCAGAGGAATCGACCATCCATGTTGGAACCACTCCTTTAGATCCTCAATCTCCCCTAGAACCTCTGTAAAAGTCTCCCCATCATCGACGTCCAACTCTCCATTGTCGATGATGTGGGAAGGGTCGTGCACGTATCTCCTCATCTGAGATACGTGGAAGACCCCGTGCACTCGGTGCAACTGAGGTGGAAGAGATAATAAGTAAGCCACCTCACCTACGCTGCTGAGGACCTGGAAAGGTCCGATAAATCTCAGAGATAACTTTCCACCTCAGCCAAATATTCATAGACCTCGTCGAGGTGAGACCCATAGAAAGATGTGGTAACCATCTTCGAACTCCAGAGGTCTCTGTCTCATGTCAGCATACGGCTTCTGTCTACTCTGTGTAGTCTTCATCCACTACTAGATGATCTGTACCTTCTTTGTAGTAGATCGTATCATCTTCGGTCCCACTAGTATTGATTCCCCAGTGTCAGTCCAACACAAGGGTGACCTGTAAGGTTGCCCGTACAAGGTCTCAAAAGGTGCCATACCTATGGTGGTGTGATAGTTGTTGTTGTAGGAAAACTCTATAAAAGGAAATTGATCCTCCCATCTATGACCGAAGTCGAGCACACATGCACGTTGCATGTCCTCGAGGGTCTGAATGGTCCGCTTAGTCTGACCATCTGTCTGAGGATGGAAGGCGGTGCTCAAGTGAATATGTGTCCCAAAAGCCTCATCCTACCCCTTACATAGTCGGGAAGTAAACCGTGCGTCACAGTCTGAGATAATGGAGGAAGGTACTTTATGTTGTCTCACAGTCTCCTGCACATAGAGGCATCCCAAGCTCTCTACTGATCCCTGCTCTCTGATTGGTAGGAAGTGGGCCGACTTGGTGAGTTGGTCAATGATCACCCACATCAAGTTGGGTCCCCTAGATGTATGTGGATGACCCGTCATTAAGTCCATGTATATCCCATCCCACTTCCACTCTAGGACCTCTAAAGGTTGTACCAAGCCTGCTTGTACCAGGTGCTCTGCCTTCACTTTCTGACAAGTGAGGCATCGATAGACAAACTCCGCTACCGCCTTCTTCATACCTGGAAACCAGTGTTGTCTTCTGAGGTCCTGATACTTCTTCACCACACCTGGATATACTGCTAGATGGGATGTGTATAACTCCCTCAACACATCCTCCTGAAGTGCCACTGGTACCAAGATACGTCCTCTAAAGAGGATGACGTGCTCCCCACCTTCATAAAATCCATCAGGTGCCCGCCCTATGGATATCTGAGCATGTCGTGTCTTGCAGTCAGCGTCTCCACGTTGTGCCTCCCTAACTCGCTGAAGAAGTGGGGGAGTTACTGTAAGATACTGTAGAAAGGCTTCTCCATCTCTATCAACAAAGGATATCTATAAAGCAGCCAACTACTCTGTCTCCTCTCATAGCAGCTATATACCAATCCTCCTGCTGAGCGCATCTACAACAATGTTCCCCTTCCCAGGAGTATAGGATACCTCGAATTCATAGTCCTGGAGGAACTCAAGACAACATCACTCTCTCAGGTTCAGGTCCTTCTGAGAGAAGATATACCTGAGACTCTTGTGATCAAAGTACACGGTGAAATGCATTCCCATTAGATAGTGCCACCACATCTTCAAGGCTAAGACCACTACTGCTAACTCCAGGTCATGGGTACCATAGTTCTACTCGAGCTGTCTCAGTTTCCAAGAACCATAAGCAATCACTACTCACTACCGCATCAGGACACACCCAAGTCTGATCCCTGATGTGTCGCAGTAAACTACGTACCCTACACCCTCCTCTGGAAGCCTCAAGATGGGTAGTCAGCCTATTCTTCCGCTCTTGAAAGCTCATCTGGCATTTCTCCGACCACACGAAGGGTTTCCCCTTCTTCTTCAAGCCTGATAGTGGTGTTGCAACTTTGGAGATGTCTCGAACGAACCTCAGGTAGTACCCAGTCAAACCTAGGAAACATCATACCTCATTCACACTCCTGGGTGGATCCCAAACAAGTACCTCCTCAATCTTCACTAGATCAACCACAACTCCAGACTTCAAGATGATGTTTCCTAAGAAGTGAACCTTTTGAATCTAAAACTGGAACTTCAAGAGCTTACCAAAAATCTGGTTCTCTGGGAGTGTGTCCAGTACTACCTGCAAAGGGTAGGCATGCTCCTCCTCAGTAGTCTAGTAGATCAGAATGTCATCAATGAAGACTACACCAAAGAGATCAAGGTATGGCTAGAAGATCCGGTTCATGAGACTCATGAACACTGCTGGAGCATTGGTTATGCTGAAGGGCATAACCAAGAACTCTTAGTGGCCATAACGACACGTGATGTCCATATTCTGTACATCCACTTCTCAAACTCTGAGCTGGTGATAGCCTGATCGGAGGTCTATCTTCGAGAACCACTGAGCTCCCTTCAGCTAATCAAAGGGTTCATCAATCCTCGGGAGTGGGTACTTGTTTTCACGGTCACCTGGTTCAGGTGACGGTAGTCAAAAAAAAATCCTCAAGCTCCCATCCACCTTCTTGGCGAATAGAATCGGGGTTGCCCATGGAGAAACATTGGACCGGATGAATCCCTTCCCCTGCAATTCCTCCAGATATACCTGCAGCTCACGAAGATCAGTGGGAGCCATCCGATATGCTGGAGTAGATATCTGTGTCGTCCCAGGGTATAGGTAAATGTAGAAATCCACCTATCTGCGAGGAGGTATTCCTTGATCATCGTTAGGGAAAACATGCGTGTACTGGTCCAACACTATAGGACAGTTCAGACTCTCCACATCAACTGCTCTGAGGGTGAGAAAGGACCACTGATGAGTGATCGGCTGCACCCTTCTCCTGGTAAGCCGTTCATGATATGCAAAGTCTCCATTCTCACCGTTGAAATTGAACCCGGTACCATCAGTACGAACACACCACACATTGCACCTAATACAGTCAATCAGGGCATGAACTGTAGATAACTAGTCCATACCCAAGATAACGCCATAAGCATTGATGCCACTACAAAGAGACCCCATCTAAAGCTCTCGCCTCCTAGAGTGAGCTCACACTACTCTCACAAGTGCATAATCATCGAGTCTACTCCCGTAAGAGTCTCTAGCCATAAAGATCGAGCCAAAGGCTCTGTCAGAATCTCTGATCTCCGAACGAGGGTAGTGTCAATGAAATAGTGACTGGAACTTGTGTCTATAAGAACTACAGCTAAGGTTTAGTAGACACATATCATACCTAGAATAATCTCTAGAGCACCGTGATTGTAGGCCTTAGCTGGTTGAAGCTGTGCTCTCCCATGTCCACCTTCTCCCTACGGTTGGGGTGGGCCTTCTGGTGGTGGTGGTGGTAACACCTCGTAACGTCTACCACTGCCAGTTGCATGTCCATCTCCTCTACCACGTCTGCCTCCTCCCTGTGGACCACCTCATTCGAACCTCTGCCTCTGCCTGGGAGGTCCCTCAACTATATTCTATTCATCAGTATGGCGGGTTAGACAGTCATGATCAATGTGACCCTACAAGCAGCATGAGTAACACTGCCTGATACTGGCATGTGTGTCTCTGCTCCGTGTTCCCCGCACAACCGATCCTGAGTCATGCGGTCAAAAAATTTTAGGTTTGGTCCTATTGGATCACTGCGACATATGTCTTCTTCCAACTGCAAAAGACTCTGATACATGTAGGCTATTTGTGGGTCTTGCTGTTGGAGAATGCTCAGCAAGGAAACTCTCGACCAAGAGGGCTCTCTCTAGAACCCCCATTTGCATCAGGATGATAAGTGAGATCATAGGTGTTCTAATCTCTCACCTGAGCCCCTGCTCTATGTTCCAGGCCTGGAAGAATGGGTCTCATACTATATCTGTGGAGTAGCCCAAGAGGTCGGTGAACCTTGTTGAGTACTGCGCCACCATCATGATACCCTGTTGTAGATGCAGTAGCTCTTGTATCTGCACCGCACAAAGGGTGGTTGGTTAAAACACCACCTAAAATAGGCTCTCAATGTCTGCCTACTGTAGGGTCACCTCATCCTGAACCTGGATCATCATGCTCCACCATATACATGCTGCTGCCTGATGGAGACTCGCGACAAGGATCACCATGAAGACTGATGGTGTCCCTACAAGCCTAAAGACTCTCACCACAGCCTCCAACCAATCCTCAACCGCCTTTGGGTCCATCACTCCCATGAATCTGGGTGGCCTATGGAGCTGTAACTCGTTCAATGAACTCAAGCGGCGAGCATCATCTATTGTTGGGGATGGTGGCATCAGTGGCCCAACGGGAAATAGTACATTTGGTGCCTCCACTGAAAAAGGGCCTGACACCAAGGCCTCGTCGCTCAATGGGCTGTCAGTGCGTACGACTCTCGGGGCTCTAACTGGTCATCTACGAGGAGGCATCCAAAATGAAACAGATGCAACATGGTCAAAATGTTATTCCTGGTGAGCTGAAATGGTTGAGTTGACTTAAAGAAAAACTTTTGAAAACACACATGCAATCAGTGTATTCATGCACTAAGTCAGAAATAATAATTCAGGGTACTGGTGTATTCATACATCGGCCACCAGCACCAACACTGGACTCCCTGAACTGAAAACCATAATTTTTACCCTTAACACTTATGATTCACAGAAAATAAAGATTAAAGTTCTCTGTTCTGTCGTAGAACCGACTCCTCTAATACCAATTTGTCACGACCCGTCCCCAGGGCCTGTATCATGACTACCCCAAGCCTGCCTTCCATAGGCCAGGGGATGGCGACTAGCACCAAAAGCATAAATCCCTAAACTGGAAAGGAAATGCCATAATAATTGTAAAAAAGTACATCAGAGTACACAACTGGAATCAAAACAATAATTAAAATTGTATACAAAAGAAGTGATGGAAAGTAAAAGGGGCTAGAAATACAAGCCGAACCGGACAGTACAGGTACAACTGAAGAAAATTAAAGAATCTATTGGGTCATCCTCCAGGAATCCTACCTACTGGGTTGGTACATATGGCCTCTTCAGCACTCCAAGTCCGTTTGTCACCTCCGTGTACAGTCACACCGAGTGGTCCACCTCCGGGTATCGTCCAGTCCTGCTACTCTTTGCCTCAATCAGCGATGTATGTATTCTGCAACCAACACAACGAGGTTCATGCATAACCTTTGTAAGGGTGAGTATAACGATACTTAGTAGGGACCCCAAGACCCTCAAGGTCTCACAAAATCCAACAAGGATAAACCAAAGAGTATGAAATCAATGGGTAACAATTACATAGGTATATTCCCATACATATACATAAGTTATCTAGTAACTCATCTCAATCATGAGGAAAACACAAAAGTCATTGACACAGCTCAACCATGATTTTATTCTATGAATAGTACCAATATGAACCCTTGGTTGATGGAGAACGCCATCTCAATTGAGTACAGTGGGCATGCCGTGTCACACAGAGGCGCTTTCCACTAACTTGGATAGCTGAGGTACTACTCCTATCGAGTATCGTGGATCTGCTGCGCTCACACAGAGTCACTCCCCACCATGGGTCTGCTGCGCTCACAAAGAGGTTTTCCCCACGTATCCTATTGAGGCACTCCGCGTGTCGAGTACCGTGGGTCTGTTGCGCTCACACAGAGGAGCTCCCCACCATGGGTCTGCCGCACTCACATAGATGCACTCCCCACTGAGCTAGTCGAATCACTCTGAGTCGAATCGGTAATCAGTCGTCAAGTCTTAGCCAGTTACTAGGTTCCCACACAAATGCTTGCTCGTCTGTGGAATATCCACTCCACAAGCTACTGGTCAAAACATCAAATGTCATGAAGTCCAACGTAGAAGTGTCTCAAAGGTCTTCCACGTCATAGGGGTCTCAACGCAATAGACAGTGCATCAATCAAAAGCCCAGTCTGTTAGTTATTAGCCTTTTAGTACCTGGGCCCGATTGGATACGTGTATGATCCAACCTGACCGTATCTCAACTAGACCGCAGAATATAGTGGGGAATTATCAAAGGGACGACTTTGCTCCAAGAATACCGGCACCGCTGACAGTTCATCAAATGGACGTCTGGTGCTAAAGATATGACCTAAGAAGGTAATGGGTCAGTAATGGGCTTGGGTCTGGTACGACCCGGTCAGACCGACTCGGCCCAACCCAGATTGGGCCGACCTAGTCTGGGTCGACCTGGTCAAACTTGTCGGGTCTGACCTGGCCCATTGGGCGGGTCAGCCCGCTATGTTTGGCCCGGTCTGCTGGGCCCGGCCCTGCGGACTGCGAGGGCAGCTCGGCCCGAAGGTTGCCACGTAGGCGACTCAGCCTGAATGCTGGGGACAGTTCATCCAGTACCGTGAGGGGCACGGCTCGGGTGACTCGGCCTGGGAGTTTGGGTCGGTCGGGAGACAAGCGGGAAGGCCGCGCGGAGTGCAGGCTGGTTGTGGGTTCATCAGGCAGGGCGCGAAGCGGCCTGGCCGCCGGAGCACCGAGCAGGGTGCGTCAGGGGCCGCACTGGCCGCGGGGGCGCTGGGCAGGGTGCGACAAGGTCCGGGTAGGCCGCGGTGGTGCCGGGCAGGCCGCTGAGGCACCGGGTAGGCCGTGTCAGGGGTCGAGCAGGCTGCGGGAGCACCGACAGGGTGCCGAGCAGGCCGCGGGGGCGCTGGCAAGGCACCGAGCATGCCACGGGGGCGTCGAGCATGGCACGACAGCGGCCGGGCAGGCCGTGGGGAGGTGGGCTACACGTCGGGCAGGGTGTCGATAGGCCGCAGGAAGGCGGTTCAGATGCATCAGTGCACCACGGGGGCAATGCTGTTCGTGGAGGCTGCGGGTAGCGCGACCTTTGTCATCACCGCCTTTGTCACCTCATCACCATGCCGACGTTTATCACAAAGAAAAATATTGACAGTGGGATTCGGGCCATGTTATCTTGATCCACACCCTCCGCGATTAGGTTGATAGTAGAAGGTTCTTAAGAACAAAGCCTAACAACTCACCCGCAATAGAATCGTAACCTCATTCTTCGTTTTTAAATAAAGGAAGAACATGGTGCAAAAATAAAACCATCCCCTACCTCTTGTTCATCGTTCGTCATTAGTTTATGTCGCGTAAATATGGTCGTCGATCCGTGGTAGACGAACACATCCCACATTGATGGAGTCAGCAGAAAAAGGCCAGAGGGGGTCGTTCTTCATAGTCGAAGGCGTACCTCGTTGGCGTTCTTCATCGGGGAGAGCATTCTTCCCCGGAATAGCGTTCTTCGTTGAAGTGTGGTCTTAATTGGAGATAGTTCTTTCTTCTCCCAAGCTCCACCAAATGAATGATGCCCACGAAATGAAATAATAGATCGTCTATTATTTTTTTGGCACAACGATTTCAAAAATGTGATATAAATGATAAGGCTCCACCAAATTAATTCCAGAGGTTAGAACCTTTAATTAAATGTGTTGGCACAAAAATTAAAAAGGTGGATTTGGCATAATAAATAAGCGGAGTTGAAGAGTTTCTCCACCATAAATGGGGGGTTCCAAGGGGTTACAAGCCCAGGTGGTCCCCACCAAAATTATCCTCCCAAGGGAGGTTATGTTCGGGTGGGCCCCACCACCATAACCTCACATGGGAGGTTATGGTGTGGTGGCCCCCACCTCTAACCTCCTCTTGGAGGTTTTAACCACCGAGAATAAAAATAATGTCACACTTTATTTTTATTTAAATAAAACATAAAAACTCCAAAACTAACTTTCATTCTCCACCAACAGTCGTCGAGGTGTATGTCTTCTTAAGCGAATATCGGTGCTGCAACTTTAATGGTACCGTCAGATTTCAATTCTGAGCACTAGTTCAAAAGTTATAAAATATCGCTCGTTCGTTTACTGAACGTACACGAACAAAACTTCATAAATTGATTCCGGGCACACCGGGCCTCGGAATCAAGCACCGTCAATTTTCACAGACTTATAAAAACCCCATGTATTTATGATAAAATTTTCCATGGAAATTCTGGGTCTTTATAATGGAATATTCAAGTATTTTTATATACTAAAATGGTAAACTCATGACATATTACTTGATATTGAAATAACTCATTATTGTGAAAATGAAATGGTATGATGGGTGATTTCAAGGGGTTTCCCATGTTTAAAATTACAACTTTTATTTTGGTAAAAGATAATATAAACTAGAATAGACTTTCATTAATTATGAATTGAGGTCTTAAATTGATATTAATGTTGTAAATTTATAGAATGTGGTTTATGATACGTGTAATGGATGTTATTATGAAAATTTATGTCCCTTGAATTGAATTTGAAATTGAAAATTTATTTTTTAATGTAAAAATTTGATATAACAAAATGATGGAAAGGGTAAATGATGATGATTTTTTAAATGATTATTGAAATGATAAATTTTAAATGCTCATTATGAAATATAATGGATATTAAATTTTAATACACATTTTAATTTGTATTGATTCATGAAGTGGAAATCATAAGATGGTTTAGTCTTGATATGTTGGTTTAGTAAACACCATTTAGAAATTCAAGATATAATTATATTTTTATGATCATGAAGAAGTCATGTAAATTAACATGCGTATGTATTGATACTATATAATATAAACACTCCTAGAGTGTCCTTGTAAACTCTATTGATGCCATCATAATTTAATGAAATTCTAATTGATCTTAATGTGGTTGGGATACTAATAGCTATATTCCATTATTTAGAGGCATATAGCACTTATAAAATCAGGTATGCTACTTTATATTGGTATGACGGTAGGACCTGGCACAATAGGGTGGTTATTTCTGGTTATCATGATTCCTCTATGATATCAATGATATCCATACATGATGATATAATTGTTACTAACCCATATAATCATCGTGGACATTGGGCGTCAATGCTGATTATTAATTTTATATTCAATTCATCATTCATAACACTTATTAATGTACATATTTGTGAATCATGATATTATAGGAAACATTTGATGATAGCCTACTGTGTTATACTCACACCGTGCTCTATTTTCATTTTCCTAGCCTAGGACTCGTGAACACATTTAGAGGACATTACTTGTGTATATTTTTTTATATTGGATTTTGTGTATAATAATGTTACATATATATGTATATATGATATTAATTGTATGGTATTATTTTAAAAAACATGTTTTGTAGTTGGTAATTTGTCATCACTTTCCTAGATGTGTTTTCTATTTTTATCTGGATCTTTTAAATGATTAATATTATTTTCAAATATATTTATACTCTGATATATATGTGTAGTCTCCTAAACATAAATCCATAGACACACATTATTAGTTAACAACCTCTAACTTATAGGGGGAATGCTTGAAGTACAGTGGAGACCCATTCTGGTTGATGTTAAGTGTGATCTTGGGTGGGGACATGATTGCACAGAATATGGATATCACTATTTGTGTAATTAAAAGTCATTAAAAAACTCATTAATGATGACTGAAACATTTTAAATCTTAAGAATAATAATTTTCCATTTAAAGGTTTTAAAGTTACTTATAAATTTTAATTGGTAAATATATATTTCTTTAATATTATCAATGTTATAGTATTATTTTATGGATTATTTTAGTACTTGATATGTTTTCAATATATTATTACTAATTTTTTCCACACAATTGGAGTCCGAATAGTGCTGATTAGATTTCTATGTCAGATAATTAAAATTTTAATAGAGTATGCATTCACTTTCATCATTTGAATGATTTTACCACCCTTCTCCAAGTGTTGATGTTTACTCCATGTTTGGTGGTAGGAAAATATTATATATAAAATTGTAGTTTTTCGTAGAGTTGTTATTCTGAATAAAAGTGTTGATTTTACAATAACTATGATCATAACTCATATACTATTAACTGTATAAAACGGACTACTACATCCGAGTAATTATATTATAGATGGAACAAATGGAATATAGTACGAATTAGGCATAATTTGGTAGGATACAACATTCAATACATGTTTATTTATTTATTTTTAGGGTTAATTTTATTCAAAATTTCAATTTAACATTTATTATAAACTATAAATTTATGTGTTACCTTTCAATGTAAGTTATATATATTTACACAACATTGGAAATGAAAAAATCACTCACAGTTTAAAATTGACTGAGATGTCACTACGGTGATTTGGTAAAATCATATTGAGTGTGATGACATGTTGACCCCTAGATTGTATACTTTAAAACACATAATTATATTTTCGGGTTTAAATATGATTAATAGGAGTTCATTAATAATGAATTGAATAAAAATTATTATTATGGAATAATGTGGACTATGGATATGGATTTAGTTTCATGGTTTTTATTCATTTAATTTCCATTAATCTTTATATTATGAAAAATACTTCATTGGATTCCATTATAAATAGTTAAACATGTAGTGTAGAATATCATGTATGAAATAAATTGTATTACAACATACGAATAACCATATGAAATTATAATGGAACTCTCTAGCAATAACTAGATGGATATTTATGATTCATAGAAATGTTTTGGTTTTATATAACATACATGTTTATAATGATGATTTTTTTGGGAAATATTGGTAAAAGGGTGTTGTTTTATTATTGATGTAAATTATTCAACCATGGTTTATTGTTACAACATATATTAGACTCAAACCTCTTGAAAGTTGGGGGACCATAGAGGAGGCCCTGAAAAGGCCCTTATTGAGTTGAAACTACCCTAATATACCTACATATTAAATAATTTATCATGAATATTCATTACATATCATGATATATCACACCCCATTATCTATAGGAATTGTGTCTTTATAGACTAAATACAAATTTTTTTTATAATATTCAATATCATATCTTAGAAATATTTATTATGCATTATATTATTCTATAAATATTACAGACAATCCTCTTCTTAATTTTATGAGGAATAGAAAATAATAAAAGGGTGAGATCAGATTACATGTAAGGGTAAATATAAGAGATAATAATAAATGATCATATGTGATCATAAGATGATAATATGGATATGATAACATAATGAGGTTGAATTGAAAAAACAAAAGAGATCATACTCTACAAAAAAATAGATCCTAAATCCAAAATCATGACATAAGGATTTTAGAATAACAGAACACATTAGTCAACATATTGTGAAAACATGAGTCAATAATCACAATCCATGAAAACTTAACATAATAATGTTTCTAGAATAGGTTTTTTAGATAATAATTAATAATAAATATAATCATATAAAATAATTCTTTATGTTGGGGCTCAATATAATGACCATAATAAAATAGTGGAAGGAGCCCCATATTTTTTTGTGTGTACTCCCCAATGTGTGATATATCAACTCATGAGATATAATTCTTCACCTAATACATTGGAGGAATTTAAAAATCGTATCCCACCCACCCCTTAGGGGTTTGTGTTTACCCCATTCCCTATCATATAACAAGATATACTAATTCACACAATTCATTATAGTGCTTTATAATTTTGTGATGTGCCTTTACATAATGATATCCTTTATGTATGTGTTCCATATGATCATGAAAACATTCATAATTTAGTTATAGATAAGTAAAAAATGAGAAGTAAATTGGTTTGATAAAAATTTATAAAATACTTGATATTAATACATCATGATTAACTAGTTAGATGATATAATTACAATATAACTCTCATGAAGTATAAAACCCATAATATATGTTGATGTGGATAGTAATATTAATTTTTTCAACATCCCTGGTTCAAATCCATGACAATAACCTACAAAACAAATATTGTAGGTTACAATTATATTTTTCTCATACATGGATATACAATCCATTCAAATATTCCTATAGTCATGGTTTGATCAAATTATGAATATAGATATCTTATGGTCATGGTTTTGAAGTTGTGATCATAGTTTATCTCCTACATTTATAAGACCCATCATCATAGATTTTTACTTAAAACCAAATTTTTGAAACAACATCCACATTTATCGAATAATGAAGAAGGAAAAACTGAAATTGGTTTTTATCCCTCGACTTATAACTTATTATAGAATGTTCATAACCACCGTACAATAAATTATTTATGGTATATATATGTATATATATATATATGAATATATACTATAAAAATATGATATTAGGTTAGTGATAATGTTCAATGATCACAATCTATTAAAGACATGACCATAAGTAACCAACCAATACAACATCCAAAAAACATATCTATACGGGGCCTATAGTGGCATTTTTGATAAAATTATTACTATAGGGGGTTATTTTACCCTTACCATGGGATATTATTCTACCACAGTCTTGTAGAAATCCATATAGCCATGATTTAGTTAAACTATGTTATTAGTTGAATCTATAGTTAAGGTTTAATATAAATCTATTATAATAGGTGTTATTATCGTAGTTTAGAATACAATCATAATTGATCTTCTAATATTAGTCAAGATCCTAGTAGTGGGATGAAAAACACATTATTTCAGTATTAACAAACAATCTATTAAAAATATGGAGAAATATAATTGAATTTTTGAAAACTTTAATATGTTAATAGAAATAGTTTCAAAAAAATATAAATAATAATTAATTAGAGATCGATGGAATCCTGGTGTAAAAAATTAATTAATAAAACTAAATAATACAACATTAAAATTTAAATAATGTGAAAAATATAAAAAAATATTTTAAACATTAATAAATGAATATAATTACAATAAAAAATAACCCTTGCAGAGAATGTAAAAATATGAATCCATTCATTCACTTGATATGAAATAAAAATCCAATAGAAAATGAAAATATGAAATCATATATTCATAAATATGATTATTTATAAAACAAAATAGTTATTATGAACATTGAGTAGATGGAAGTATATGGGTTGAATGAGAGAAAGAACATTAAATGCCCCCTAATAGAAACATAGAAATAGATAATCAAAATTTTAGTGAGAGCTTGTAAAAAAACGCTTGGATATTTGGAAATAGTTGATTAAGAAATAAGTGAATAAGAGATCATGAGACAGATTTTTAAATTTAATGAAATTTATATTATATATAATAAAAAAATCATGGGTATTGCATTCATCACAAATACCAATTAGAAAATACATATCATATTTCGATGAATTTAATTTATAATAAAAAACCTTACCCTCATCCTCTATTTACTCGAGTATGTTATAACACATTGTGTAATATCTTTATCCTTATTATTTAGAAATATGAAAACCCTTTTTTAATATTACCTTCCAACAATCATTTTTATTATATTTTTTTATATATGTTAACCATTGTTTAATAATATTAATATTCATGTTCTGATTATCTCATTTATTTTAAAAAATAATTGGTTTATGAGTTCCATTACATTATTATATATGATGTGTCAATAATATATAAAAATTTCATAGAGGCTACATGGGTGTGTTGGATATAATTATAAATTCCAATGGTAATTTTAATGAGGTATCTAAGGCCCAACGAAGGTTGTTTGCTGGTGAACACCTCAGTCGCTCAATCTTCTCTAACCTCAAGTTCTTATGCGCCTCTCTTAGTCGGATCAGGCATGGTGGTAACAAATAGGTTTTGGGATATGTGGTTCAGTGGATGATGGATTTTAAGGTGATGTCAGGGTTGGGTTTCTTTCATTTTATTGGCCCTATTTTTTAGCTTGGTCGATGTTGTCTTCGTGCAGAGGTGTTGGCCGACTTATTCACTGCTCTGGCTTCTCGTTCCTCTACTCCTCTCCAAGGAAGATCTGGGGCAGGGGTAATATTGATGTTTTGGGATATTTTTTTAGGTGGCTATTGTTTCAGGCAGAAGTACTTCGACGTCGGTGTTGTTCTGTTTTGACATCATCAACGTCAATGGATGTTATTGGTTCGTTGGAATTGTTTGATGCTTCTCCCTTTTTACTTCATGAATTTTCGGTTTTTTATTCTGCGTGTTTTTGTACGGTTTGTTTCTGGTTCTGTGAGATGTCTTTTTGCTCATTGGTTTGGGTGATGTGTATCGCAGACTGAGGTGGAGACCATCGGCGGTCTACAATGGTGACAAACTGATTTTGGTGGCATTTTATCAGTTTGGATCCTCTGTAATGGTTGTCTGGTTTACGGTTGATGAATCCAGTGAAATATTTTTTCAGTAATGATGTTTGAAGATACAGTGGTGTGGGCGCATGGTTTCTCATCGGCGATGTCTGATAAACGTGGTGTTTTTTACAACAAGGTGGTTCATTGTTGGGGGTGCGGCTCGAGGAGGCTTGCTGATCAAGGATATCCGTGTTCAGGCATCCAAACAGGTGTTGATTATGAATTATGAATTTTGAATGATTGTGGTTTTTGTCTGTGGTTTTTTGAATTTGATGTTTTGATAATTTTGTGTATGGCCTTGTTCTCGCTCGTCCATAAAGTGGTGTTGTGAAATCCAATAAAAATATAATTTTAAGGCTAAAGAGAAGTTAAAATATTTCATTTAGAGGATTCTGATTTCATAAGAAGAACTCATTTTGTTAATGAATATAAATAAATTAATTACCATTGAATCCATAATAAACTTCTACAAGTCATCATTATTTCATAATATTAGAAAAATAGAAGTTATATTATGCATTAAAAATGGTGATGCTATAAAATTATTAATGTAGTTAGTAATACTAACCCAATGAAGAATGCATTATAACTAATGAATGAGTATGAAAATTGTTTTTTAATATGATAATATTATTTTTCATAGAAGCATAAATACATTAGTATTAAATCTATTGGTCAGAAAGAAAATTTTATATGTGTTAATTGGCTCTAAAAAATAATTAAATAAAAGTAAAGGAAATTTTAAAAATAAAATACCATTGAAATGATGAAGCAATTAAAGTGATAAAATCAACATGGTTTTAAATTTTAAATTCAATTTAAATTATAAAGATAATTCCCATATTTATTGAAGGAGTATGAATAGTGTAAAATAGATGAATCAATTTTATGAAGTTATATATATCAATATTGGATGATTCAATTCATTAAATAAAAAAGATAAAAATTATTGTTTGGTAATTGAGTTCAGAAATATCTAGGTGTGAGCCCCTATGTATCTTCCCATTTGGTTGATAAATTAACATTATTACCCTATTGATCTTCATAGTGATAAAGAAAACCATACCTTGCAATTATAGATTGTAAGCACCCTCTTTAGCATCATTGATAACCAAGGATATTGTAACTCACTTTTGTAGAAGTGAGAACCAATTGAAGAAGATGATGGGATGGGGGAGGTTTTCTTAATAAAACCCATTACAATTTCACTCCCTAATCTAAAAATAGGATTTTACAATTTTTGACAATATATAAATAGATTATTTATTTGAATATCATTTCAAAATTATGGACAAAATGAGTATTTCTATATGAGAGGAAATGAAAGGATCTGTTGGAGTTTCACTTTTGAATCAAGGATTAGAGAGGCATATTTTGTAACTGGTAGATTCTAAAATATAGAGTAGGAATCTATTTATAGTCTCCAAAATCATTAGGAATATTTTAGAATATGGTGGTGTCATTGAATCTAAAGAAGTTCTCTTTAATTTCACCTTAATCATAACAAAATACTACCACATATCTATTGACTAAATGCCACATACTACCCAATGGACATCATTGGTAGGTGGGAGAGTCACCTAGAGTTGGATGGTTTTGTAAAATGACCCAATGGTTACCCAATTCTCCTCCAACTTTTATCCATTATATCATCTTCTCAATAAAAGGTTCTACCTATATGACATTAGATAGCTAGTTCCCTACACTGGTGAGGCGATGTTTCATACACCGCTCCACCTCCAAACATGGCCTTTAGAGTTTCTTTCTATGGACATTGAGAGATATTAAAATATAATACAATGTTTTAATGATATCTATTAATTTATAAACACGATACATTAATGAATTCAATTTTATTAAATTTTTCTTTGAATATACTATAATGAAATGGCTTAGATTTTTATTCTTATAACTCAGAAACTCTGAATGAAATTCTTAGAACAAATATGAGTTTTTTAAAATCACAAAATCACAGTTATAGAGAGTGTGAAAATATTATAATTAGATTTGTGATTGATATTTATGTTAATTGGTGATTATAATTTAAATGAATGGAATAGAGTATAACATGATACTTATTTTGAAGGAATCATTCCTTCTCATAAACTATTCTTTCAAAATGAAGTAATTAGGCCTCCTTGTGATAAAAGGAAATCATGTTATAGATAAAATTATAAATTTATTGAGGTTTAAAATATAGGATTTATTATTTTAAATGTGGGTGTTAGAGAGAACATTATATACGTAAAAATGAGGGAAATTTATTTGTAATGTTATTTTTTCTGAAGGATAAAGATAGAATCAGATGTATGTTTGTTAGTTTAGGTAATAAAATGATCTAAAGACATGTATTATTTATTCCCACAATAAGAAAATGACTTATATAATTTTTATATAAGATGTTAATTACTAAAAATTCGATCCATTTTAATTGACCTCTTTTAACCGTTTTACTTGATATAAATAATTTCCATGGTAAATATTATCTAAAAATATAAATACAAGAATTAATTCATAATTTCAATCTCATGATTCAAATGTTTTAATCCATATAATATTATTAAATTTATAAATATGATAAATTTATATTTTAAATGAAAACATATGATATATAAAAAAAACCTAATTTTTTGTAAAAAATGAATTTTTAAACATTATATCCTCTTATAATTATTTTATATTGACTTTAAACCATCACACAAGTTCTAGCTTATTTTATTATAATTATTAATAGTAAATTTAAAAAAATTATCCTTAATCCACGATATAATTATTATGTTAAAATAATAAAACATAGCACATTAAGAAAACAAATTTTACTAATGTATCATTTCAATTATGAAATTATATTATTCTTATTTGTAAATAATTCATAATCAATTTATGATTTTTTACTTATATATATATATATAAAGAATAATTTTTTTAAATTTGATATTCTAAATATGAAAAGTTTAACTTCTAAATAAATACATATAATATAAAATAATTTTTTTTGAAATAAAATATATTTTATTATCCATCAATAATTAAATTAACATTCTATATAATTATTTATTTATTTAATAGTAATTTTTAATTTATTTTACTAATAATATTTTTAGTATTATTAATAAATTTTATTGATACCATTCTTTAAAAGTAACAAATTTAACAATAATAAATAATTCCTAAAATCATATTCTTTAGAATCATTGGTATTTTAGTAATGTAATTTGTATCTATTAATTATATTCCAAAATAATTTATTATTTTTCAAGAAAAAATATTTATATTGATAATTATATTTTTAACTTCTATATTATCATTATTTTTATCAACTATAGACCAATTATTCTAATATTTTGTGATGGTTACTATTATTATACACATCTGAATTACACCGATTAATAATGGTCATATAACGACCATATTTTTTCCATTACATATATATGGTAATTCATTTTATCATCACAAAACACACCTCTAATTCATATAGTTCTCATTATGTATTTTATAACAATATATTTCCTTTATTCTTGTTATTCTTACTTTATCAATTTTTTATACTAAGAATGATCCAAAAGGATGTTGATAATATAATGGATTTCGTAGTTGTAAATATATTATTTTTTCAACTAAATTATCCAATTTTAGTTTCTTCTCTTTTAATGGAGGAAATCATCCCATGAATATAAAATTTAATGGTATGTAATTCATAGTTTATTTACTTTTGTTTCAATGTTCTATTATGAGTGAATAAATTGGTGTTTAATTAATTCATTTATTATGAGATTTATTTCCTACATATATTTTTGATTTATTATAATGAATAAAATATATTACTTATATAAGTAATTAATACTTAAACCTTAGATGTTATGTTCTCCACATTACATAAATTGTATCCAATACAAATTTAATTTCTTCATCGATGAAAATAGATGATGTTATTTTTGACATTTTCATGACTCGATATATAATTTAAATTGATATATCTACCTTAAAATTCTTGTTAGGAATATAAAACTCCTCACTTCCATGAGACCCGTCATTTTTTAAGATTTTAAATTTTCAAGATTTTCTTCCAAATATTCCTCTAAAAAGATATTTCAAATATTTGCACAACTAGATCTTGATCATGTGTCGGTGTTTTTTCTCATGTACCATTAGTGGATGTGAGGCATAATCCAACAACAAAATATATTTATTTTGGACACATATTAATCACTTTATTGATTTATCACTGTATACTAGAAAACATTCTCCACTTCATGGTGGTGTGAGTATTGGTTTAGTGAACAACATTTAATTAAGATCCCTAAATTCTTCTTATCATTCATATGTCAAGAGTAAAATTACTACCTTCAATGTAGAATTGATTTTTATATTAGATATTTGAAAACTTTTCTCATAATTTGTTGATATTTTACATATAATCCATGAAAAATAGGAATTTATATTATAATTTTTGTTATATGAAATTCTTTAATATATTTTTTCTTTATAGGATCCGATGATATATAATCACATTAAATTATAGAAACATAGAATGAAACAGTATGTAACCAGAATTCTCACTTTTTCAATTTGGAATAAAACATCACTATTCTAAAGGACTTTAAATAAATCCTAAAATTATTTCCATTTATTTACATTATATTATAATTAATGATAAAATCATATATAAAAGAAAACAAAAATTGTTATAGGTATGCTCTAAAGACTCTATTCATGAGGTCCATGAAGCCGGTAATTGTGTTTGTACGTATTAATGGATCAAAAATGAATTAATAATTATCATATCTATTATGAAAAATTAAATTGGGGTTATCTTTATTCGTTAATGATAACTAGATAGAAGGTCGATATTTTAGAAAAAATTTACCTTTGAAAGTTGGTCAAAAAATCCATCAATACTAGTGAAGTATAGTTTTTCTTGAACATGATTTTTTCAATTCCCAATAGTCAATAAAGATATGCATTGATCCACATTTCATCTTAATAAATAAGAGTGGTACACCCCATAGCGAATCACTTGGGTGTACATAACCGATATCCAGGTCATCTTAGAGTAGTATATTCAATTTCTGTAATTTCATTAGGGAATGTCTATAATGATTCTTTGATATAGGAATAACACTATTTATGAGTTCAATTTAATACTCAATTATAAAAACATCATTTAATTCATGTATAATCTATATATCCGAAATATTTAATTTTTCCAAATAACTATTTGAAAAAATGAAACCACATTATTGGATAGTAAGTAATATATAATAGAAGTAATTTAAATAAGGATTTCATTGTCAAACATGAACTAATAAATGATAATGGGTTGAATTGGGATACGAAATGTGGTTTTCTATCCAAATAATTAAAATTGGAACAATATTTAGAGAGGAAATGTATTCCAAAAATTACATAAAATTTTACTGTAGGGGTAGTAAAAATATTTTCAGGAAGCCCATTCCCCTATACATCTATTTCTGATGTGTTATAAGCATTTTATGAAATAATCATACCTATTAGAGTTTTAAATAAAAATTAAATATATATCAATTATATTTATGAATAAATAATTTACAATAAGTATTAATATTTTAATTCATTTACATAACTATTATCAAATAATATTTTTTCAATATTGAGGATATTTTTTACCACAAAGATATTACAATTTTTTTCTTATAACATAACTAAAAATAAAATTAACTGATTGAGTATTATTTAATATTATTTAGATTAAAAAATATCATGAAAATTGAAATCAATAAAATGTTATTATAAATTATGAGACATTAATTTGGACATATGACATATTAGGTTCCTCATAAATAACTTCTAGTTCAACATTTTTTGTTCTAAATTTAATTTATTTATTCTTTATAATGTAATACAACACAATAATTAAACCCCACTTCAATACAAAATGATATAACTGAATCATAAAATAGAAAAAAATTACCAAATTTAATATGATTACTCATTTTATATCATTAAAAATCAGACCCTAGAATAGACATGATTAGTGTCTTCGGTGACTAGATACAAACTAATTTAATTTAATAAATAATATTCAATATATATCATAAATAATATTTATACATGATACCCTTATCAAAATAATATAACAAACTATAATCTTTCCTTTTGGGGAATAGAAACATAAAAATGAGTAAACTAATATTCTAATTAGAGGATAACATGAAAGAAAATAATTAGAGATCATAAGTTAGCATAATATGGACATATGGTAATCAGAACACAATCATGGTGTAATGAGATAATAATAATCATTTTACCAAAAAAATCATTAATTCAAATCCAAGACATAGGGTTTTTATTATATCAAATAACATGAGTAATGAGAGTGTGGCAACACGAGTCAATAGTTATGATATATTGAAAATGACATAAAAACATTCAAAAATATAATGATTTGGGATTAGTATGTGGGATAAAAAATGAATTGAAAGAAATTTCTTATATAGAGAATAACATCCAATATCATCATCATATGGTGAATAGATACCCATTATATATTGTGTATACTCCAAAATCCAAGACATTTCATCTCATGAGATATAATACATTACCGAATGTATTGTATGGATATATAATAATGAGTACACATGTTTCTTAATTATTTAGGTTTCTCCCCATTTTAAATCATCTATTGAGATATAAATCATTACTCAATGCATTTATGGTGTATGAAATTCCATCCCCTACCATCTTATAATGGGAAACCATATAAGGTTATATGTGTTCATAGTTAACACAAAAACATTCACAATTCCATAATATTGTAATTATACAATGAGAATAAAATTTCATTTATGAAGGTTACCATGTTAATCATAATATATACATGGAATGGAGGTGTGTGGTTTCAATTTTTCATATCCTCATTGAATCATTACAATCATTGAAATATATTTCCATTCATGTAAAAATATTATGAGCATATGAAATTTTTTTTGAAAAATATGAGTACATAACCATTAATTTTTTGTATCATTAATTTTAAAAAAGAAATTATTTTTATAATAATGAAATTTAAAATTAATTTAGAAAAACATGAAAAATTGGGGGGATGTATTGAAAAGGAAACTAATACTATGGTTGAAATTTTTATTATTTTGAAACTACCAAAAAAGATTCATTTTAGACCTTTTTGTAGAATGTCAAAGACAATAGAAAATGACATGACTAAAAAAATTAAAAAGGGTTTGATTCAATATATTGTAATGAATGTTTAGTAAAATTTGAAATTTTGGTACATATAAAATATAATTATAGATAATTATTTTAAAAAATTTAAAAAATGGAGTATAATGAATACCTATTGAAAAAGTGAGATAAGGTATACTCTACATACAGATAATGTTATGTAATAAATGTGTTAAAAAAAGTGATATAGTGATAAGTCATGAAAATCTTATAAAAAATCAATAGATATGGATATTAATGGTGTTTTATAGTGAAATTAAATATAATTTCTCCAACATACAATTAGATATAAATAGTTAAGACATCTGTGATATATTAAAAATAATATATTAGGAATTTGGAAGCATTTGAATAAAAAACAATTGATATAGAGAAAATAAGGTTGATTGATAAATACCTAGAAATTCCTTAGAATGATTAAAAAAATAAGTCCATGGGATGTTTATATTCGAGAAAAAAGAGAATATGGGCATAGTATATTAGATATATCAATGAAGAAAATTTGAGTTTAGAAACCATTACCTAAAATATTGTACTTAGATAATTTATGATATATATTTTAAATAAATATATAATATTTTATAAAATGGGTTACACACAACTCCAAATCCATATGAATAATCATATGGAATACCATTATAACATAGCAGATAAAATGGAGGGATTGAATAGTAATTTTTAAATTATGTAAAATATATGTTTTACACATCTATAAAATAAATTCAACATTTATCAATTAAATTGAAATGAAATACAAATATAATTTGAATGAAAATATTTTCTTTAAGAACATTATATTTCTAAAAATATGTTTCATAAAAAATTAATTATTTTAAAATAAAATTTTCAATTCTAGAAAATATACTTATAAAAATTAATTTTTTTAAATCATCATGTCAAAGTTACCATATAGGTAGTTTTTCTGAATTTTCTGAAATGATTAATATTTTCAATGAATTGTTAAATAATGTTTTTAACTGAATGATTCCTTTTAATTTAAAGAATTAAAAATGTCCAATTTTATTTTAAAATAGTTATAAAACTTAAATTAGTCTAATATTATTATATATAATTATTTTTTTCATTAAAATCAATTTTAAATTAATATTTGATATAAAAACAGGTTTTATATAATAAAATGATTATATTGGAAAACTATTTTCTCATCATTCTTTTAGGATTAATTTTCAATTAAATTCTAACACTTCTATGATTTAAATATTTATAATAACAATTTTTAATATCATTTAATAAATTCATCTTAATTTGTCTCATAATTAATTGTAATAATATTAAATATTAACTCATGTGGTTAAGGTTAAAAAAGATTAGTAGGGGTAAAACTAAGATGATAAGGGTCAAAAAGAAAGAAAAAATTGTGAAAATAATATTATATCTACATATTTAGATATTTTAAATATATTATTTTAATGTTATTCATTCTAATTCAATACGGAATTTTGAAAAATGTGGGTTGATTTTTTCTTTTAAAAAATTCAATGTTTATCACCCCCCACTTATGAAAGGACTCCCACTCTCCTCTCCTCTCCACACCTTAATGTCCATTTTTGGATATTAACATCTAATATAACTTAATTAGATCCTTCCATATTAAATTTTGTCCCATTATTATCATAAAAAAATCTATGAAGGGATTAGGTATAAACCTAAAGATATTCTCTGACGAAGATGTATAGTTCCTAACTATGAATATTTATTATATTTCTTACTCTGGCACCTTTAAATATTATTATAAATTGTTGAAATAATATAAAAAATATATTAATAATACATATATATTATTATATTAATGTCATAAACTATCCCAACTTCTTTTCACTAAATTGGGAAATGAAACCATCGATACTATATATGGAGGACTGTCACCTCATAAACTAGTGTACATAATTTTCTATCACAAAATTTCACAACTATATATAATGATATAATTATTATATATATATATATGATATTTATCAAATAATCATACTTATACAATAATAGTATGAAATATACCTTATTACCTGAAAATCGGTCGAAAAATGATAATTTTGCTAATGTGTAAGTGTGGACTACTGCTTCCAAGAAGGGATATGATTAGTTTTTCATTTAATTATGAATTAGAAGGTAGGAAGGATGAAATTTATGAAAATATATGATATAAATTATGTATTATTTTTTCTTGTTTGGTAAATAGTTATTTACCATTATTTCAATTCATCCTTCAAAAACTGTAAACAAAATTCAAGAATAAGTACATTTACTGTCTTCATGTATGGAATAATTCATTTTCAATTTAACTTTTATGGGTTAATATAAATAATTAATAAAGAATATATATTATCAATATTTCATGTTTAATGTTTTTTATATTATGGTACCTTGTTCAATTTATAAGGACAAAAAATACGAGAAGAAGACACAAATGAAAAATAATATTGTTACCACATGACTAGGTGATTTTAATAAATAATTATTAAAAAATAGTTGATAAAAAGTTTATATGTAAATAATATATGGTATAATATATATGATTATTGTGTTTTAATATATTTATAATAAATATATAATTATTATACCAGATATTCGAAAACATATGACCAAAATCAGACCTATGTTAAGGGATTTTTGTCTGACTTTTATTTTTTTGGGACACATGAACTATAAACAACTTTTTTATTTTGTGTAGTGTATATAAATACCAGAAATGTATTTTATGATAATTTTAATGAAAATGAAGTTATATAAATATCCATATATTTTTATTTATTCCATGGAATACACAATTCAAAAGTTTCCAAAGGGGTAAAGTTTTTATGATTACAATCTCATCATTTATCGGGATTGTTTATTATTAATATCATGATGATGACATATAATGATCTATATATCAAGAAAATAAAAATATATCTTATACTATGATTATTGGTGAATTTATTATCTAATAATATAATTGTTCTCTATCTTATCGTTAATATTAATGATAAAATGATTTCAATAAAAGCTCAATTTATTTCCCTATTCGGCCGACAATCCTTTTCATTTCCTATCTATGTTTTCTAAAAATATTCTTTATGAATTTTTTCAACATCCTCAAAATAATTTATTAAAGATAATTTTACCAATTTTGTTTTTGTTTTTTTTAAATTTTTATAAGGAATCCTCATATCATTTTCTGAATGAGGCACATCTTTAATTTTTATAGAATGTGTGAAAAGAGAGATTGTTTTAATGCACTCATAATGAATGAAATTTACCACCATCATGATGAATTTTATCATTTAATCTTCCGTCATATGAATTTTTGATTCATTTCAATGAAAATATTTATCCTAATATTCTGAAATGTTATTATTTTTAAAAGTTATTTTCTGAATGTAATGTTACATTCCTCGATAATGTTTTTAATAATTGTTTTATGGTATTTATATTTATCAATGTAAATAACCCGTATTTTAATTATAAATTAATTGGAATATATTGTAATTATGCCATAGTTTTTATTTATCTATATGGTTTATGATCAATTTTACTAGGGATGTACTATTTTGATACCTTTCCATATACTTCTTGTGATGTTTTGTGATTATGATTATTGAATGGGGAAATTACATTCATTTAATATGATAGTTTTCATTACAAATGTCTACATAGATAATTTTTATTAATTGGGTTAATAATAAACATTTTCTATGTCATTTTTTCAATATGAGTTTTTAGGTGATTATGTTTCTCCAAATTAATGTGGGGAATGCATTGGACTTTTTAACTAATAGGTGAGTCCTATTATAGCCCCTTGATTCATAAGTAGGAATCATATAATAAAACATAGTGGGTATTTGGATGGTTCATTAACTATTTATGTAATATTTCATGGAACATGTTCTTGATGGTAAGTTAATGATATATGTAATTGTGAATTATCTCTTTATGAGATTAGTGATTGATGTCCAAGTGATTTTGTATTATATATTATTTCCAGGGAAATGATTCAATATCATGTATTTATTTATACAAAACAATGTGATCATCACATATTCCTTCAATATTATTTTTTTAATTATGTTGTTGATTAAATTGAAAGTGTATTTAGTTATTTACCATTCCATAATGATTATGACTTATTTATTCATGATATCTTCAATGATATGCATAATTGTATTGATAAATGGATCTCACTCCTTTTTTTGTTTCCTTTCACTAGAATTCCAAGAAGTATTTTATTACTGATATAAAGATATATGCTTACGGTAGTAGCAACATTTTCAAAGAAAATATAATTCTGTATTTTTATGATTTCAAATGTAATAATAATTTCATTTTTAAATCTATTTTTTCTAATAATACTAAACTATGCCTTAAATTGGGATGCAATCACTTTTATCATGAACTAATATAACAATATAACCACTAAATATGTGCTAATAGGGATAGGGTTGTTACAGTTGTCATCAAATAATATTTTGTAGAAACCTTGCAAACTACATTATCAATATCATATGTCAAAGAATATAGAATATTATTGAAATGGGAATAATTGGTTATATAGGAAAAAATACAGATCTTTTGGTAATATAGATATTATTTGGATTTCCTAGAAATCCACCTCTATATTGTATAAGTTCCTGTGGCTCTAGAAAATATCTACCTATGTGTTAATAAGTCTAAGAATGGGATTGTAGGATTCTACTCAATGTTAAATTGGTGCATGATAATTACCCATTCTACACACTTGGTTTGACACTCTCTAGAGATATGCTATGGATAATTCAAACTAATATGAAGGATTTGGTGTTATTTTTATGACATGAGAATATCCCCAAATATATAATGTGTGTGATTTTGAGATTATTTATACATGAAATTTAATATTACATTAAGTGTGTCAATATTTTTGAAATTATAAATTATTATTCAATATTTTATGATCTAATATAGTATATTAAATTGTTTTTAGATGTCACATAGTGGATGGAATAGAACCAGTATCAATGGTTATATGCCATGTAGGGATTTGTCTCTTATAAAAGATAATGAAGTTGGAGCTAGAGCTGTAAGTGTAGATCAATAAAATATTGTTATATTGTGGTAGTTGAATCATGATATATCCAATAACCATTCCAATATAATAAAACCTATTGATCCAAAATGTGGTTTAACGGTGCTTGACCATTTCCTGTATAAGAAAACTTTATCATTTAATGGGACTACAAATTCATTTGTAGCTACGAAATGGAGAACCTCCTTAGAGAATAAAATTCTATCATTGGGAAGTAATGAAATAGATATGTATATCATGGTTATTTATCATCTATTAGGAGATTTATATATATAAAGTCATTTATTCAAAACATTATTGATGAAGAATTAATAAAACCCATTAGGAAGAAGGATTTTCAATTACTCATCTTGGAAGAATATTAATCTCATGAAAAAGAAAAGATATGAAGATAAATTTTTTGAGTTTGAGAAAAAATAATGAATAAAATGTTCTTAATTATGAAGATAAAATTTCAAGGCCATCAAGGAATATTGTGGACTACATACGTAATAATGTGAAAAAATTGATCATTTCAATGATGAGATTAATGCAATACTTAAAAAAGAAATCGTCATATAAAATTTATTATCATTAATGGAAATAGAATTATGTTATAGAAGGATATATAAATAATTATACATGTTTTATTTATTATATGTAAATATATATATGAAAATGGTGGATAAAAACTCTAGAAAAGAATACATAAAAAGAAAATATGGGAATAGTATAATTTATTCCTTGTAACAAATGTGTAGAGAAACAGTTTGAAACATGCTTGATGAGAGTCAATTTTTTATAATAGTATTGAGAGAAGTACCACCATGATCATGATTCATGGGATATAATGAAGCTACCAATGTTAAATTCTTTAAATGTAAGTATTTGAGAAACAATGTGAATGATTCTCAGTCTTCAACCTAATTTTCATAGAAAAATTGCCAAGGGAATAACACAAATCTTATTTTACCTCAACGGTTGATGTTAGTGTCTCTAATGATGTGATGGATGGTAATTTAATCATATTTAATATTTTAGTGAATTATAATTTTTTTCTGGATAATAATATTTCTTTATATCAAATTTGATTTCTAGGAAAATTTGATAATTCTCCAAAACCATAAGAAGAGAGTTAATAGTTAAGAATCCTAGTAGAAGCCTCACTTCGACATGGATATTTAGTTAGTTCCCATTTCGACACATAAATGTGAAATATTTGATGACTAAATTATTATAAATATGTTGTATTTTGATATAATATATGGTATCTATTGAGATTAAAAATATGATACAAACATTTAATTTAATGTAAATTCCATTTTCATTAGCATTGATGATGTGTAATTACATATATTTAGATGGGAGACTTCAAATTATGAGTCATATGTTGGTTCACCCTTATTAGCTCTTCTGAATGATAATTATGTGAATGAAAAACAAACAAAATATATAGATAAAAAGTAAATATCATAATTTAGGATGTACCTATTGTACTGGAATACATTTATGTATTTCTGGAAGAATTACCAGGACATCACTAGAGCATGATGTTGAGTTTACCATTGATTTAATCCCTTATACAAGAATAATATCTAAGACTCTATATAGAATGACCAATTTAGAATTAGTTATGTTAAAGTTACAACTAAGGATTTGTGTGTTAATGTATTTACACACACAATTGTTTCACCTAGGAAAGACCGTATTCTTTTGATTAATATTAATGATGGATATATGTGGTTGAACATTTAATATTGGGAAAGAAATGTTATTAACTTAAATAAAATGTATCCTCCACCACACATCGATGACTTCTTCGATCTACTTTTTCGGTCTCAATATTTTTCAAATATTGACTTTCATTATAGATATCAGCAGATGTAAGTAATGAATGTATGAATTAAAAAATCATAAATGGTATGGACTTTAATATTTTTCAATAGATCCATTATTATATATTAATTAACCATATTTATTAATGAATTTAGTTAATTGATTATTCAATTAATATCTTAATAATTGTTATTTGGGTTTTTAGGAAATTTTAGTGTACATTATGAGATATGAGGATCATGAGAATCATCTGTAGATCATTCATGGGACTGTTATATGAAAATGGTCAAATAGAAAATTTAGTAATTGCCAATTTTGGCTATATAAAATTTATTATATTGTACATATTGTCTAAATGAACGGGTTCTTAGATGATCCTACTAAGTCAAAGGTTATACAAGAATGGACTATGCCAATGAACCTAACTGAGGTACGTTGTTTCAAAGTCCTGGAGAGTAACTATATTTTATTTTTCCTAAAAAAATCACAATTGGATAAATTGTTGACCATGATAACTTATGAAGGGGTTATTTCACATGAAAAATGGGTTTTCAAATTTTTTTGAAGAATATAATAAGAGATTGGTGAATTCTCCAATTTTGACTCTAAAATTATGAAATGATGGATTTTTGATATATAGAAATGCATCAATGAAGGTAATTGGGTATGTTCTTATGAATAAGGATAAATCCATTACATATGAATAATGAAAATTAAATATTCATGATGAAAACATTCCAAACATTGATCATGATTTGGTGGCAACAATAATTTATTTGAAAATATAGAGACATTATCTCTATGGAGAAATATGTGAGATATACACAAATCAAAAGAGATTAAAATATATATTTTTACAAAAAGTGTGAAACTTGAGGCCAAGGATGTTGAATAAGATACTCATGGATAACGAATTATTAATACCCTGTGACCCATGGAATAAAAATAATGTATCATATTCATTGAGTAGGAAAGACCATAGAGTTTTTACTAAAATGAAGATCAATAGGGATCCTTTGTTTATGGATTTATGAAATATGGATATGGGAATTATGGAGGAAGGCTAGACATAACCCATTTTTAAATTATTTTTAGCCCATATTAGTCATTAAATAGTTCTCAAAATAATGATGATAATTTAAAATTAATATGAATTCCATGAATGATGGGAAATTGGAAAAATTTGTTTATGAAAATGGAAATATAAAATATTTAAAGAGACAACAGGTTTCATCTATTCTTGTTCGGAATAGTGAATAATTTTATGATTCTAATATCTCAAATTTCCCTATAGACCTTGGTAGAACCAAGATGTATAGATATTCAATGAAACATTTTTTGTGCGATAATACGATGTTGGAAATTTTTTATTATGTGTTATGATGGATGGTTTTACAATATGTTATGGGTGAGAGGTATAATCCAAAAAGAGTATTGTAACATATAGATATTTATATTTGTAAATGTGGTGAAGTTACTCTATAATTTTTCACTATATTTTCATATAATCATAAAAATATCAATCCAATATGGGTTATTATTGATCAACTCTCGAGATATGAACATTTCCCCACTATAAAAGAAGATTTACATCTAGTTTTTCATGAATAGATCTATTTTAATGATGTTTTAAGAAATTATAGATAACCTATTAAAATTATTACTAATCATGATCCAAATTAGACATTGAAATTCAGTAAAGGTCCTTAACATGCTCTTGATATTGAGCTATGTTTAAGAACCACATTACACACTTAAGGCAATGGAGAATCCAAAAGGAAAATTCAAACATAATTAAACATATTATTGTCAACATATCTTGATTTTCTAGGTATGTGGGATCAACATTTACTTTTAGTATTGTTATCCTACAACAATATATTTCATTCAAGTATTAAAAATTTACTACATGAAGCATTATAAGGTAAGAGATATCATACTCTAACATGATGGGATGAAGTCGGTTAAAGTCATTTTTTAGGCTAAAAACATTGAGATGATAAAATTGTAAATTTAAATACTATTAAAACACATATCAAAGTAGATCCACGAATTAAAAATATATATAGCAATAAACGGAGTAAATATTTCAATTTTTGAGTGAGAGATCACATTTTCTTGAAAGAACATCCTTGAAAAGGTGTTTTATGTTTTGGTATGAGGAGAATGTGAAACCCATGTACATAGAACCTTTTGAAAACCATAAAATATTTTTATTTGTCGTTTATCATTTGGAAATTCCAACAGTTCTCTATGAAATATCTGATGTGTTCGATATATCATTACTAAGAAAGCACATTAAATATCCAACACATGTTCTCGCCTATAGAGATATAGTGTTTGAACCTAATATATTTTATTTTCAATGAAATATATAGATTATGTAAACTAGAATTTAACTATTGGGAAATTGGATGACTTGGTTTGTAAATGAACTTTGGAGAAATCATTAGATAGAAGATGCGATGTGAGAACCTGAAGAGATTATGATTAAGGATTACCCATATATTTCCATGAAGTGGAATTATAGAAAAATTAGGATGAATTTTTTGAAGTACGGAGTAATGTAATTTAGGAATCCTCTATGGTATATTTATTTTTTTAATGAATTTAACATCTTTGATAAAATCCATAACACATAACATTAAATCAAAAAAAATATCATATACAATTATAATAAGGTAGTTAAATTGGTTTTTATTAATAGTAATTTAATAAATTTTGAAAACTATATTTCTTTAAAATAAATAAAATAAATTCATTGGTTATCAGTTAGATAGAATTGAAATTAAAAGTAATTTGAAATAAAAATAATCTTTTCTCGAAAAATATATTTTTCATAAAATCTGTTTCAATATGAATTGAGAAAATATATTACAATTAATTTTTATCAATTTTAGAAAATTGGTTTGAAAAAATTAAATTAATTTTGGAAATTAAAATTTCAAAGTTATCTTTGATTGAATTTTTAACAATTTTCTAAAATGATTATTATTATATGAATAGTCAAAAAATACTGATTTTTATGGAAAAATAAATCATCATTAAATAATTTATGAAGTTCCTTATTTTCATATAATTATTATAAAATTTTGTCAATTATATTATATTTAATAAAATATAGGTTATTATAATTAATTTTTTGTTATTATTTGATATATAAAAAATTATTACTTAATAAAAACCTTTCTATTGGAAAACCATCTTCTCATTAGACTTAAGGATTAAATTTTAAATTAAATTCTTCCTGTTATATGATTTTAATGTTGAAAAATAGATAATATATTTTTGATTCAATATAATTAATATTTTTTAATATGTTTAACTTAATTATTGGTCATAATTGATAGAAAAAATTTTAAAATTCAATTACTACTCTTAAGGATAAACTGCATCTGCCAAGGCCTAAACTAAAAATATAAGTGTTTAAATGAAATATAAATTTTAATTATTTATTTTTTTGGCTAAATTTTGAAAATATTGAATATATGACCAAATAATGGAACTTTTTAAGTCTGTGTCATATAAAAAACATGGGTATAATTAATTATTTTCAAAATTTTCATGTGGTTCATCTCCCCAATATATAAAAGGGAACCCCTTATGATCCTTTATGAATGCTTAAAGTAACATTTTTATTATCCTATACCAACTAAAATAATTTATTCACTTCCCTCCCCATTATTTAAAATCCTTATTTCGATAATAAAACCATTATTGTAAAGACTTAGGTTTTAATCTACAGAAGTTATCCGAAGAAGATATACATTTCATTACCTTGTGTCTTTATATTATTTCATACTCAAAGTTCTTCAAATTATTTAACAATATGATAAATTAATATTAACATTGTCTAAAATATTCATATTTGTTATTATATAAATTTATTAAACTATATATATCTCTTCTTCCACCGAATGATAAATTGAACCATCCATCTTATATGTGGTGGTCAACCGCCTCCCGAACCAATGTAATTTGGTTTCCATCGCAACCTATCATGGATTGATATAATCATGGAATTACTGTGTCTATATTTTATTTTATTAAATAATTATAATTATATAATTAAAATATCAACGATACCTTCTAACCGTACAAACCTCTGGAAAATGATTATATTACTCGTGCGTATATGTGGACTACACCCTCTATTAAGTAATGCAGTTCATTTTTAATTTTATTTTGACATGGTTTGTAACAAGAATGGATTGGATGAATATATTGGATATACATAATATAATAATTATTTTTCTTAATAGATTTATTATTTACTATTCTTTTATTCCATTCGTTAAAAAATGAAAGGTTTGTTTATGCATACATAAAAATTATCTTCTCTATGAATGGGGTAATTCATTTTTCTATCTAGGATTTTATGATTGATATAAATACTTATATAATTGATATATATGATATATATATATCAAATTTATAATTAATTAGATGATTTAACCGTGATCAATGTACAAGGACCAAAACCACTAAACCAAAACATACAAGAAAAATGTAGCAATTATCAACTGAAATAATTATTTAAATATGGAATTGTTAATAATGTGGTGATAAATAGTTATAAAAGATATTATATAGTATAATATATATGAATATAGTTGATTAATATATTTATAATAAATTAATAATTATTATATTTTTTTCAAATAAGTTTAATGGAAATCAGAACTAAGGTAAGATATTTCACCTCACTTTTATTTATAAGGGACACATGATTTATAATCCACTAGTTTATTTTGTGAAGTGTATATAATGCCCATCAATGTATTTTATGAAGATTATGATGAATATTATGAGATATATATATCTATATAATATTATTTCTTATATTGGGATTACAATTCCAATTCTACCAGAGTAGTAAGGGTCCTAATATTAAAATATCATCATTTATAAGGACTGTTTATTATTTAGTTTTCAATGATGAAATATTATGGTCTATCAATCAAGGAAAAAAACTCACAACCATATACATATTAAATAAATTTTAATGTAATATTTATATTTTATATTCCATAATACTTAAAATGTCAGGGAATTTTTTTAATACCATCTTTATTTATTTGTTTCTTCAATTGAAAATATTTTCTCTTTTATATCCATGTATTCTAAAAATATTTTCATTAATGTCTTCAACATCCACCAAATTAGTAATTAAATAAATTTGAACCATTTTTTGAAATTTTATAAAATGTTTTAAAAATAATATTCCTGTTATTTTCTAAATGATGTATTTTTTACTTTTTTTTATCGAAAATGTGAATGGAATATTTTATTGACATACTCACCATGTAAAATATTTCACGCCATCATGAAAATTCATTGATTTAAATATTTCCATAAAAGTTTCCATTATTCATTTTAACGGAAATTATTTTACTAATTCTCAAGAAATCATTATTTCATAAATGTTCATTTCAAATGTAAAATGGGGAATTGCTTAAGAAAATTTTTATGATATTTTTCTGGTATTTATAGTCCTCAACAATAGCCACCTTTAATTTACATTTTCTCCACTACAGATATGTTGTAATGATACCACCCTTATTATATTTATAGATGGATTATGATCAGTTATTAAGGGAATGTACTACTTTTATACCATTCACCATATTAATATAGATGGTGTCTAATTATGTTTTTTGATTAGGTAAATTATTAATATTCCCTTTTCTAGTTTTAGATATTAATATTTATGTGGATTGTGTTTATTGATTATGGAAATTAGTATCATTTTATATACTAGTTCATTGATAAGAGTATTTACATGATAAAATTTCTATTTATTCTTATGATAAATGAATTGGACATAGTAAAGAGAAAAGCCTGGTATATCCCCTCAATGCATCATTAGGTCTAATAAGCCAAAATATATTGGGTATTCGGCTAATCCATTGCTAATTTTGTATGATTTTTTCGACTAAAGATTTTATGGTATAATTATGATGTATATCATTAGGAATTACCTCATTATGATATTAGTGGTTAATGTCCACATGATTATGTTATTACTTACAATATCTATGTATAAATTTCAAGATCATTTAATTAATTAATTAAGATTCTTTGATGAAGAGTTATTTCTACCATATTATTTTTCATGATTAATTTAATGACTAAATGGAATGTCTATATAGTTAAATAACATATAATATTGTCTATGACTTAGTTATTGATGATTTTAACCATTCTATGAAAAACATTACAGATCATCAGAGCTATCACCTTTCAAATTTATACTTTACATAAAAAGGAAAAAAGTGAATCATGATTGATATATATGGATATACATAAAGAAATAATGATGTTCAAAAAAAATATAATTCTTTATTTTTAGGATTTCAAATTTTATATGTAATTCATGTATATATCTTGTTTTAATAAAATATTAATATATCTTGCCCTTTGTGATGTGATCAATTATATAAAGAAATAGTTTTATAAAGAAAACATAGACTCTAGTCTACTCATTAGGGGGTCTTTAAATCAGACTTGAACTTGGATGAATGCATATAAAAATCAGGTATAATAAATTTAGGTTAAATATTAAACTGTATTAGTATTATATTTATTTGTATTTAACATGATACCACTGATACAAAATATCTTATTTCCAATGTTTTATTCATTTTTTGTTAAGAATTATATTTTATAGTTAACTGCCTCATTGGTTCTTTTTTTAGCATCGGTAAGATGGTTTTTCTCCAAGAACTATTATCATGTGTTAAAAACCTATTTAAATGACCTCTATATTACATCAGTTTGTTTGATATACATCAGATGACCAATAATTAATTTGTGTATGTTATATTGATGGTTGCAAATAGATGTTATAATATTAATTTTATTGAATTTTGATTTCATAAAAATAATTGATTTTATTAATGAATATACATATATATTACCAAAATAAAATTATGGAAACATAACATAATCATTTTTAATACATTTTATTTCATGTATATATTTTATGTTATATATTACCAAGGGTTATATTATATAACTAATCATATAAGAGGAAAAACATCCCAAATAAGATCATGTTATAACTAATGAATGAGAATTAAAATTGAGTTTTAGTATGATAATTTAATTTTTACTTAATAATATTGATGTAAATATTTCATCATCAATGTATAGAATTATATTTAAGAGGATTTTAGTTGAGAAGAAAAAATGAATGTAATGAATAATAAATGGACACTTACTTTTATGGAATTGTTCCTTATTGAAACATCTTTTTAAAAAATAAAGGACTTAGGCCTCCTTATCATACAAAAAGGATATAAAAAATTTGGAGATGATTTTATAAAATTTAATTTGTTTAGGTATTCAAGAATAAACCTATGGATATAATTGGTGTGAAGTGAGTGGAATCGTGCTTATATTATAGGTTAAAATGAGGGAAAATTCATGAGAAAATTTTACTATTTTTACTCCGTTTTAACCTTGATTAAATATTTTCTATGGTGAATATTTTTTCAATTAAAATGTATGATGACCCATATTACCTAATTTCAATGTGGTGGTTGAAAATTTTTCATCCATCATATAATATTCAATATCTAAATTCAATAATTTTATCTTTTCAATTAAAACATAAGATATATATAGAAACCATTTTTTAGAAAAATGAATCATTAAGAATTTTTTATATTATTTCATATATATCCATCTCCTAATTGATAACCTAATTTTTAGAGTTTTTAAAAATATAGTCTTACTAAAATCATACTTATAAAATGATATAATTATTTTATTAATATTTATAACAAATTATTAAATAATATTTGAATGTATAATAATTTTTATAATATAAAATTTTTTAATTATATTTAAAAATCCAAATATGAGTAAATATCAAAAAATTAAAACAATTTTTTGAAATGATAATTTTTTCTTTCTCATTGATTAATTAAATTAATGTTCATTAAAATTTCATAAGTATTTCATGGATGTTATTAATTTATTTTTCTCATAATTCCCTGAAATTTATTATAAAAATAGATTTATATCATTATCTAATTATTATAAATTTAACTAAAATGCATAATTCACAAAAAAAAAATTCTTTACATTCATCGATATTTTTTATGTAAATTACTATCTTTTCGTTCAATTTTGTGAAATACAATTTTATTTCAAATAAACTTTTTATAATAGAAATTTTATTCCTTTACATCTATATAAATATTTTTTATATAATAAATATGTATATAATTGATAATTAGTAAGATGTTTGATGCTATTATATCCATTGAATATATATCCTTTAATAATGATTATATAATGAAAATATTACCCCCATTTAATTTTATTAACCTATTACAGTCGAACATCATAAAAAACACTTCTCAGTCCAATTGTTTTAATTTTTTATTTTACAACAACCACTAATAATTAATTATATTTTTTCAATTTATAGATTTATTCTATAAATATTGATTCCTAAGGCTGATGAAGACCATAGGGAATGAAAAGATGTATTGACATTACAATTTTCATTTGTTTATCCAGTTTTTTCTTGTGATCTATTATGGGATTTAATCACTCGTGTTATGTAATAATTCATGGTATGTAATATAGGGTTTCATGTAATTTTGTTTCCATGTTACATTATAAGTGAACAAATTATTTTTTATTTTATTAATTAATTATATGTTTTATTTCTAATTTTTGTGATTCCCTACAAATAAAATAAATTTTCATGGAGTAACTAAAACAACCCTTCTCTTTATTAAATACATAAACATGATTTATTAAATAAACATTCACTTAAGAAAACTCTGATGATCGATAAGTCTAGTGTCTTGGGAAATTAGGAACATTACATAACAACATAGAACATAAAACACAACATCTTTATTGAAAAATTTCTTTACATGGCCATAACATTCCTTCGTACTTAGCATTGCATGGGATAACTGAAGGAAATTCATATGAAAAGGGTGATATATAAAGCCTATAATGGGAGTAAAAAAGGAATAACAATAACAACACAATACATGTTAGGCAATAGGCATATCAATAACCATAAAAAACATGAATATAAAGTCATGATCATAACATGGAAATGTGGCATCAATAGATAACATGATATTAGCATGATCCAAGGATCATTTCACATTTATAATGAGTAAACCATCATTGCACTAGATTTATCAAGGGTAAACCCTCATTACACTTTGCGTATCATGATACTAATATTTATCCAATTTATTGGGGTGCTATCAAGGCACACCCTTCTTAATCATTTCATTTCTTGCACAAGTGTGCCACATGGATCATATAACGTAGTTTCTTTAAACTTCCTCATTTATTAAATGGTAATGGAATGTTGAATTCATAAATGAAACTCTATAATCAGTATCTAAATTTTCATTATTGTGAATACCCATGATAAATAAATAGGTATGGTATTCACTAGACAATGACTTTGGATTGCAAAATCGCGGTGCAATTTCGGTAGCATAACGGCGTGACATAAGAATTCATAAAAATAATTGATGAGATAAAAATAGGTGTATCATCATATGTAAATGAAATTTATAGTAATGGGGTAATATAGATACATGTCCCAACATATGTAATGGAATTTACATTCTGAAAACCAAAGAGTTTCTTGAATGTAAATGAGGAGAGAGAAATCCCTTATGAAATGTTTGCATGGTAACAAATGTACATGGGAGGAATTAATGATGAATAAAGAGGTATATTATCATTAAAACATAAGGAGGGAATTATGGGGGAGAATTTAAATCATACTCCAACATTTGTAATTGAAATAAAAAGGGAATAACAACATAATGAAAATTGGTCAAAAATGATAAAGGAAGAAATATCATACATGGAAGTGTGATCCTAAAGTCTTCGGGCTTGAGAGAGGCTTCCTAAGATATTAGGAAACCTTGGGAGGGTTCTAGAGAGAGTAGGGATGAGGTTGGTTGAGCTCCAAAGGCTTCGAGTTATGAGGAAGTGTGAGCATGGGTTTGATTATATAGGATAATAGAGTGAATTCTTTATTATTTATGTTTTGGACACCACACATTAATGTTAATAAAACCACAAACTATCCCATGGTTTTTACCATAGATTTTTTAAAAGGGGAGTATAAAAAATTAATTTACAATTTCAATTACCTAAATCATTAAAATACTAGTCTTGATTATGTATAGGTGGGTTATACTCTTAAGTAAATCAATTAAAAATGATAAAATGTTTTTTAAGTATTGGAGGGTCCACTAAGACACCACAAAATTAACCAAACTAATCTAAAATCACATTAATTTAATTCTAAAACATTTATTGGCCGAAGAAAAATTATAGTATTTTATTACATCAATATTGGGTCATTATGATTTAATAAAACACATAATATATTAAAATGATATTTAATTTTATCCGAAATATTTAACTGTCTCAGAAAATTTTGAAAAACTCACCAGTGGATAATTTTGACATCCTGAAAAAAATTATAAATTTGATATGAATAATTTTTTAAATATATGAATTTTTAATTTTTAAATAAAAACCAACATTTGTCGAAAATTCATGGGTTTTGACAAAAAATGATTTCAAACCTTAAGAAAAATTACAATTGTTTTCATATAAATTATACAATCATTTATATTTTATAAAAATTAATTTATTAATAATAAAATTTAATTAAAATATTATGTAATTCAAAAAATCCATTAATTCATCAAAATAGATTTTTTAATTGAATATTAACTAAAAATACTATTTAATATTTAACAAAATTATTTGAAAAGTAACAATGAATTTATATTCATTATTATATACACAAATAATTTAAATAACCATAGTGCTAGAGTCTTGTTACATAAATCCTTATAACATCCACATATGACCTAAGGGTAAGGTGTGCGATGGTGACAGACAGTTTGGGTGGCTCAGATAACATTGCCTGGGTGGTAATCTCTATCAACATCCACTTCTCCCATAGGCGGTTCCATTCTTGATTAATGTGTTAATGCTCGGCTTGGTCATGGACATGAGCGAATCACAATGATGCCACCTCCTTTATGAGCTCTAAAAAAATTTCTTCATACAAAGTAATTCTGCGGGATGAGGCCATCACATCATTTGTCTGAGTAAATTAGATTTGTTAAATCCCTATATTTATACCAATCATGTGATCACTGTTCAACAACTATATTAGAAATTGTCAAAATTCTTAATAGTATTTTAAAATCCAAAACCAAATAAGGTAATAATTTATATAACCATTTTACATAGTAAGCAAATTAATTAGATCAGGAAGAATTTTCATTAAAAATAGTTTGGGTCATTACAATCTCCTCCCCCCTTAAGAAATTGCACCCTCGAAATTTCCATTTCCCACACTCAAACAGATGCATGTAACTCTTCTTCCTCACTTCCTATAATTTCCACATTTCTTCTTCAATCATGTGTTATTTTCTTATTTTGTAGATCTTTTTCCCTACTATCTCATCTCTTCACCGAATTCTCTTCATAGGAGGGTTCATTTTCCAATGGAACCACCTCTGGATTGAGTACATGCGATGAATCAAGTTGGTAATTCCTTAAGAGTGATACATGAAATACATAATTTACTTGAGATAGGATCATTGGGAGTACTAGTCGATAGGACGATGCTCCAAAGTGATCTTGGATCTCAAAAAGGATGATAAACCGTGTACTAATCTTTCCCTTTGTCATAAATCTCATAAATATCTTCCATGGTTATATGCATAAGAATAACATGTCTCCGACATAAAATTCTAGGTCACATCAATGATTATCAGAATAGCTATTTTTTTGACTTCGAGGAGCTTTAATGTGATGATGGATGTTCTTAACCATCTACACCATTTCCTCTACAATTTCTGGACCTAGGTGTTTTCCCTCCCCAACATCATCCCAACATGCTGATGTTCTGTATCTCTTCCCATGAAGCAATTCATAAGGATCCATTTGGATGCTTGAGTGGAAACTATTATTGTAAGAGAAGTAAACTAGTGGGATATGTTGATCCCATCCTCCATTGAAGTTCATTGAGGAGGCTCTCATCATTTCCTCAAGTGCTTGGATAGTCCACTCAGATTGTCAATCAATTTGAGGATGATAGGTCGTACTAAATATTATCTCAGAATCCTGATCATGTTGAAGGATTCTCCCAATCATATATATGAATATCTCATCTCTATGGGATACAATCGATAGTGGTGCTCCATGCAGCCTTACCACATCTCTAATGTATATCAGTGCCAGCTGATGCAATGATAAATCCTCCTGAATTTTAATGAAGTGTGTTGTCTTTGTAAAAAAATCCACACCAACTAAGATATAATTTTTTCCTTTTTATGTCTTGGAAGTCCGATGACCAAGTCTATGGTGATGTTTTCCCATTTCCATGCTGGTTTGGGTAATGGTTGCATCATCCCCTTAGACTTCTACCTCTCATCCTTCACTTGCTGACATACCATTCACTTTGATATACACTCAGTGATCTCCTTCATCATGTTATCCCACCAATAATACTCTTAGATATCTCGATACATATATCAGTTTCCTGGTCGAATGGAGAAATTCGAACTTTGTGAATCATCAAAAAGTACATATTTTTACTCCATGCATGATGGAACACATAATATTTCCCCAAATATCACAATTCCATCTTTATTAACAATGAAATATGAGGATTTCACTTTTCTAATAGTTTTCACCTTCTTCTGAATTCCCACATCATTCTTTTAAGCATCCATGGACATTTCCAAAAGAGATGGTTGCACAATTATTTGTGAAAGTATTGATGATGTTCCCTTCTTTTGGAATCCCATGTCCATCTTCATCTAATCTAAGATGATTGGGTCCTTTTAAATTCTCATCAATGATAGAATTGATAGGCCCTTTCTACATAGAGAATTTTCCACCCTGTTTTCTTTCCCCAGGTTGTAATGGAATGAGCAGTCATAGTCTATTATCAGCTTTAACCATCTTCATTGGTGCATGTTCAACTCATTCTATGTGAATATATACTTGAGGATTTTGTGGTACGTATATATTTCACACCTATCTCTAAGTTGGAAATGTCTCCAAAATTTCAAAGTGAATATTACTGTAACCAACTTCATATCATGTGTTGTATAGTTTTTCTCCTGATATTTCAATTTCCTTGAATCATAGGCAATGACTATGTCAATTTTCATCAACACATATCACGCTCTCTTATTCGAATCATCACTAAATACAATAGAAATTTCTCCAATTGTGGGTATTGTGAGAACGTGCACAATAATAAGCCTCCTTTTCAACTCCTTGAATCTCTCTTTACATTCATAAGTCAATGCAAACATTACTCCATTCTAAAGTATCTTGGTAAGTGGGTTGGAAAATCGTTATAAATTTCTCACAAATCGGTTATAACATCCAACTAACCCCAAGAATCTATGGATATCCTTTACCAATGTTCACCTGTTCCATCCCTCAACTGTTGTATCCTTGTATGGATCCATAGATATCTCATTGGTCGTGATGATATAAGCCAATAATAAGACTTCCTTCAACCAGAACACACACACTTGTTGTACTTTGCATAGAGCTTCACCTTTCGTAAGGTCTCTAGTATAGTGCATAGATTCCCCTCATTATCCTCCATGGTTTTGGAGTATAGTAGAATATCGTCAATAAAGACCACCAGAAATTTTTCTAGGTAATATCTAAAGACTATATTAATCACGTCCAGAAACATTTCTATAGATTTAGTGAGTCTAAAAGACATTATTTTGAATTCATAGTACCCGTATATTGTACGAAAAGCAGTCTTGGGGATATCCTCCTTCATCACCCCTACATGATAATATCCCGACTTCAAATACACATTGGATAAGTACTTTTCTCCATGTAGCTGATCAAACAAGTCATAAATTCATGGAAAATGATACTTGTTTGTTATCATTATTTTGTTGAGATCACGATAATCAATGCGAAGGTGCATTGACCCGTCCTTCTTCTTGATGAAGATGACTAGTGCAACCCATGGTGAAGCACTTCGGAATATAAACCATTTATCTAGAGTCTCTTGTAGTTGGTTTTTCAACTCCTCAAGCTCCACAACAACCATTCAATATGTAGTCTAGGATTTTGGAAACACCCCCGGTATAAGATGAATTGAGAATTCAACATCTCTTCTAGGAGTATGACCATGAAATTAATCAAGAAACACTTAAGTGAATTAAATCACAATCGGCATGTTTTCATGTATGGTTGCTTCTATAGACTCAATTATCATAGAACGATCTGTGCACTCATGGGGAAGTAATATCCATGCTTGATATGATTGTGCTATAGAAGATTGATCCTCCTCCTTGAAAATGTACAAAACTAGGGCATGATTCCCCATATAGAAGGTGATTTACCTCTCACAGAATTTTATGTTGGATCTATATTAAGAAATCCAATCCATGCAAATTAGTGCATCAAATTCTACTAGAGGGAGTATAACGAGCTTCACCGGGAAGTTCAATCCAAAAATTATGATAAGGTAGGAGTTATATTAATGGGATGCAATGATTTCCCAATCTTTTGTTCTGATCAACATCTTTATATCCATGAATTGTGGTGGTGTTGGGATCATTCTACTAAACATTTAGGATATAAAACAATGCATAGGCCCAAAATAAAGAAGTATGTTATCTATTAATTAATGAATAACTAGAGTACATTTAACCTATTCAATTTTGGCATTCAAATCATCGGTAGTGATTGAAAAATCTTTCCCTTGCTACCATATAGATTCTTGGATACCTCCAAAAACCCTTATCTCGGGAAACTAGATTTAAAAGTTACCTGGTTCGTTGAAAGTGATGTAATAAAAAATGATTTCAGGGTCGAACAGAGTGTTTATTTCCTCTTTCGTAGCAACATGTTTTTATTCTCCAAAGTTAATGTGTAGATGTCCTTCTATTCCATAACTAATGAATTTCCTCTACCCCTTCAGGTAGTTTCTGGGATTCTTCTTTTCGCACCTTGAGAATATTGGGTGCTGTATTTTCATAGAACCATTGGATTTATCCATCAAACTGCTAGAATTGACGTCCACTTTATGGTTCATATTCCCATGATACCCTATGATTTTTCGATCTCCATTTAAACTTTGAGAAAACATCAGAATGTTTTCTCATATCTCTAAATGTCAAACTGTGTTAGGGATTTCCGTAGGCTAGGTTTTAGCCTACCAAAGAGGCTATCAACCATACATTTGGGGGTAACGATAAAGCTGAAGGCATATCATGTAATACTTGTGATTTTTTCCTCATATGCAATGATGGATTATTCATCTTCTGGCTTGCGGGAAAGAAATTCCCTATCCATCTTAAGTTGGAGGGTGCAAAGAAAATATTTATGGAAAAACTTTTTGTAGAAATCATTTACTTCCAATTCCTTTATCTCCTCCATAGGCTTAGTATTTTTTATCAATTTACACCATTGATCATCTTCACCATCTATAAAATAATCATATATAAAAACATTCCCTTGTTCATAAAATTGAAGGATATAGAAGATATTGTCAATGGAGTTGATCTATTTTTCCACAATTAAGGGATCGGATGATCCATTAATAGTAGGAGGACATTGTCTCATGAAGCTCTCAGTTGAAGCTTGTTCATTCTTAGGGGGGGTTGAATGTTCAACATGATACATGATTCTATTAAACAAATGAGTTAACTAAGAGATTATCGTGATAAAGTTAGAGATTCCCTCTCCCATCAGATTTGGAATCTCATTAGAATAGACGTCACATGGATCTTCTCAACGGTTGTTATCATGGGTCCTCATTCTACCAGTCTTTGGCTAGAATAAAAGGAATGTTAGGGGTGGAACATAAAACGATAATATGATGAAGAAAAAAGGATTACTAATAAATTAATTTAATATTCCTTAACTTATGAACTTATAGGCTTCAATCTATGTTATCCGTGAACTAATTCCCAACATGTATTTTAGGGGTATTTTTTAATACCATTAACAATGGTTCAAAATATGCTTATGAATTCACCAAATCATATCCACCGAGAGTGTCAGAACCAAGAGTACAGAAAGGCTCATTGTTGTGCACTGGTTCCCATTCGAGTCTTGCTCAAAGAAGTATTTTCAGGTTTTACCCGAGATACAACATTACCAGAGCCACCTCTATCTGCTCGTATCCAGGCAAGGATGTATTTTATTGATAAAAGAGTTACTCAATATTTACAAAACTTTAGGGTTTTTTATTATACTTAGTCTTATCCCAAAGGCTTTCACTAGTGTTTTCAAATCCTAATCCCAAAAACATCTAAACCTATCCTCTGATACCAATTATAACAACCCTACTATTTATTACACACATTGACATGATTTATCACATAAATATGAACTTAAGACCAATATAAGGATATATAGGTCTAGTGTCATGGGAAATTATTAACATTACATAACAACTTAAAATATAAAACACAACATCTTTATCGAAAACATCCTTTACATGACAACAACATTCCTTCGTACTTAACATTGAATGAGATAAAATGAGGACATGCATCAGAAAAGGGTGATTTATAAAGCCCAATATGGGAATAAAGAGGCATTACATGAAGAATAAAATACATGGTAAGAAATAGCATATCAATGGAGAATAAGAGAAACATGAACATAAAGGCGTGATCATAACATGGAAATGTGGAATCAACCATAAACATGATATTAGTGTGATCCAAGGATCATTACATATGTAGAATGGGTAAACCATCATGGAAATTGAATTTTAATGAGTAAACCCTCATTGCGGTTGATATATCATGATATTAATCTTTACTGAATGCATTGGAGTGCTATTAGGGCCACCCTTCATAATAAGTTCATTTGATGCATAATTGTTCCACAGGGATCATATAGCATAGTTTCATTAAATATCATCATTTATTCCACGATAATGGAATGTGGAATTAATACATGAAAAAATATAATAAATAATTAAATGTTCCTAAATGATAATACCCTTGATTAAAAAATGGGCATGATATTCAATACACAATAACTTTGGCATGAAAAATTGTGGTGCAATTTCGGTAGCATAATGACATGACATAAGAATTCATAAAAATGGTTGATTGAAGATAAAGTGGTGTCCCATAATATGTACATGAAATATAATATACGAGAGTAATATAGATACATTTCTCAATATATGTAATGGAATTTAGAGTCATGAAACAAAATAATTTCTTTAATGTTAATGAGGATAAAGAAATCACTTAACGAATTTCGGCATGGAAACGATTGTACATGGGAGTCATTAAGGAGAAAAAATGGGTATTTCATCATTAAAAATTTTTAGGGAAGAATTTGGTGGTTTGAAATCATATCAAAACAATTTGAATTGAAATTAAAAGGACATAACAACATAAACAAAGTTGAAAAAATGGGAAATGAAGAAATCCCTTACATGGAACTGTAATCCCAAAGGATTGGGAGGGGATTGAGAGAGGATTTATGGAAGCATGGGGCACTTTTTGAGAATTCTAGAGAGAGTAAAACAGAGTTTTTTTTGAGATCAAAAGGCTTTCAGTGAAGCAGAAGTGTGAGCTTGGGTGGGTTAATAATAAAAAATAGAGGGAATTCTTTACTATTTATGTTTTGGACACCACACATTAAACTAATCAAACCACAAACCAGCCCAGAGTTTTCTCCCTTGGAATTTTCCAAAGGGGAATGGAAACATTATTTTATAAGTCCAATGGGCGAAATTATTAAAATATTAGGCTTTCTTATCTGGAGGTTAGTCATACTCTCAAGGAAATCAATTAAAAAAGATAAAATGTTTTATAAGTCTTGTAGGGTCAACTAAGACAACATAAAATTAACCAAAAAAATCTAAAATCACATTATTTTAAAGGTAAAACATATATTTGATGAAAAAACCATTTAAATTATTTTATTAAATCCCTATTAAGTAATTGTGATGTCATAGACCACATTATATATTGAAACGATGTTTAATTTTTACCAAAAAGTGAAATGTCTCATAATATTACAAAAAATTAATTTTTGGATAATTTTGACTTCATGATTCCAAAAATAATATACATTTTTTCTAAATAGTTTTCTAAATTGGTGAATTTTTAATTTTAAAATAATAACCAACATTTGTCGAAAATTCATGGGTTTTGACAAAAACGGCTTTCAAAACGTAATAAAATTTATAATTCAAATAAAAAAATTATAAGATCAATTATATTTAATAAAATGTAATTTAGTAACAATAATATTTTATTAAAATATTATTTAATTCCAAAAATACATTAATTCATCAAAATAGTTTTATTAATTGAATATTAAATAAAAATTCTATTTGTGCTTAAAAACTATTTACAAAGTAATAATGTATGCATATTCATTATTCTATATAAAAATAGTATACATAACCATAGTGTTAGGGTATTTTTACATAACCCCTAATAAAACTCACATATGACCTAAGGGTATGGTGTGCGATGGTTAAAGACTCTTGTGGTGGATCAAATAACATTTCTCGGGTGGTAATCTCTATCAACTTCCATTTCTCCCTTAAGCGGTTATGGTCTAACATAACGTGTTAAAGCTCATATTGGGATAGGTAAAAAGTGAATATTAGTGATTCCACATCCTTTCCACGCTCCTACTAATGGTTTTCATATGGATCAATTATATTAGATGAGGCCATATTTTCCTTTGTCTGAGTAAATTTGATTTGTTAAAGCCCTGTATTTATACTAATCAAGTGATCATTGTACAACGACTTTATTAGAAACGGTCACAATTCATAACAGCATTTTAAAATTCAAAACCAAAAAAATTAATATTAAATATAACCATTTTACATAATAAGACATTTAATTAGACCAAGGGAAATTTTCATTAATAATATTTTGTATCATTACATAAATTAAATGTTTAAATAAATCAAAGATGTTAAATCAAATTAGAAATCATATAATTTATACAAGTTAATAAATTATAATATTATATTAAAATGATCATTAAAAATTATAATTGGTGGTATGAAATGATTTAGGATGACTAGAAATTGAGTGGTACTTATAAAAATTGATGTTATCAATTTTTATAATGAAACTTCAGTTATCTTGGGATGTCCTAGTTGTAACATCCCAAATTAATAAAGAATATTAAATTTTCATTTTTATTAATATTTATAAATTAAATATTAATTTTACATTAAAAGGGTATGCTATGTATAATAGCGTACTAACCACGCAACAACAGGTTTCTTTAAAATTTTATGTTGCAAACAACTTTGAGTTATATTGAAAAATGATATAATAATATTATTATTTTAAATTGTAGTCAACACCAAGCCATTGTTTCAGTGAGAATGAACCGAAGAAACTAGAGTATGATAACACATGTTTGTTATATATGTTTACTTTTAACCAATAAATTTTAGAGGCTCAAAATAAGAATGAATTCGTTTTTAAGCATTAAATATTATAATATTCTATAAATGGTTGATTTACCTCCTTTTGAGGGAGAACTATTTTTAAATCTAATTTTTATCACTTTTATATGTTCCTTTCAAATTAATAAACTTTTTATTTAGATGTGGGACATTAAAATTTAATTTGGGTAAATTTTTGGTATTTTCTGATAATATTCATTTTTTAATGAATAGTGAAAAATACAATATTTTTAATTCAAAACTACATATTAATATAATTTATTTATATGGTTAGATTATTATTTTAATTGTTTTTAAAGTCTAATTAGATTATGTTTTTATCATTTAATCCAATGTTGGTCATTGGATCTAATTTCACCTTTTCATTAGACATAATCACATGTCAATATTTTGATAGTTATTATTTCATAAAAACAAGGCATTTTAGTTTTTGCAACGGGAATTAATTATATATTAATTGTTGAAACTTTTATATTTTGAATTTGAAAAAAATGATTCCATATTTGGAATCAGGATGTCTAAATTGTGTAAATAGAAAAATTTTATTTTCTAACATTACTGACACTAACTTCAATAAATATTTTATTTACAATGGTTAAAGGTTAAATTTGGTAAATAAGGGTAAAAAATAATGTTATAATAATATTAAATGTTTCTAACACGTGTCCTAAACCAATTTCATGATACATGCCCGACCATGGAAATCATTGGGTATATTCTGGGACCCTATGTATCCACTTGTTATTGAAAATGAAATTTTATAAAAATTAATTTAATTTTAAAGAAAATGTAACAAAGAATTTTAACATTTAGTAAATAATTATATATACACGGTAATATAAATAATATTTTACACTATAAATAGTTGATATAAATATAAATGTATTTCATACATTATGGTAATTTGAATATAATTTTTATACATCAAATATATATATTTATTAATGAAATAATTGTGAGGTGGTGATTACCTTATTAATGAATGATTTAAATAAATGAGATTATAAATATTAAATAATTTTTTTGGAACATCGGATGCAAACCAAAAATTTTGGGGATGATATTTTCATGTTATATTTGTATTAATGATGTTTTCTCGAATCATTCATGTTGTTATGAATTTTTTAAAAAGTCAGGATATGAATAGTGTCAAAATTGACATAATTCATATTTCAAAATGTAAATTAAATTTTTAAATATTATAAAATACCAAAAAAACTATAACATTAGTTCAAATAGTTATCATAATTCTATAAATTTATTATTGACTCTTTAATTGGATATTTTTCATGTTTTGGTAACTATTTTGTTAATCAATGTGTTAAATGATTGATAAAACCCTAAGAGTAAAAGACGGTTAAATAAAAATGACAAGGATTAAAAAATATCAAAAAACGATCAAATAATAATTTTATTACTTTATATAGACTTATATAAATCTTATATTCTAATTTAATTAGTTTTCTACCTTTTGAAACAACAAATAATTTTATTGTAAAATAATACATTCAAACATGGCTAAATATCCCCTCCCCCTTATAAAAATCTGTCTCCTCTAACCCATTACTCACACCTATCAAGCCCCTTGGGTCATAAAAAATCTTTGAATCTAATCTCCTAGAATCCTTATATTCCTTCTAGAAGAAATACCCTAATAATAATGAAATTCCATTTGGCTCAAATCAAAAGAAGTTATCTAAATTCAAGTAATGTCTTCTCTCCTGTTTCCTTCCATTATTTTTCTTTCTCCACTCCCTATATTCTACTTATTAATTGTTTACATAAAAAAAGTATCCTAAAAATACTTGGATGTTTTTATGAGAATTATTCGAACTAAACATACACACACATCCATCTAATGGGTATAGAACATACTATTTTTTACGATGAACTACTACCACACGAAACAATGATTGTTCAATATTCTCCTACCACTTCTCATGATGACCATTATGATGGAACTATAATTATATATGAAATTTTTGATATTTTTTTTATCTATATGATTCTGTAATTCCAATTTAGAATATAACTTTATATATTTTTGTATAAATATGATAATTTATTTGAGAAAGTGCATACTACAGCCCCCTCGAAGTGAGATGAGTCATTCATGCCATAAATGGAACATATAAAGGTTGAAATTAATAAAATTATGTAACATATAAATCATATTATATTATAATGAAATTATAATATACCTATGTACCATTTATTTTTCATTCCTTTAAAAATGAAAAAAAGAAATGAATGTAGCATTCTTGCTTACGTACGACTTACCATCTACATGAATGGTGCATTTCATTTCATATCTCCAAATCTTATGGACTATTTTAAATACATATATACTGGATATATATGATATATATGACCATTAAATCATGAATATAATTCTAGAGATAATTTACTTTTGACCTCATGGAAATATTTTAATTATAACATGTTCATTTTTTACTCAAGTTTCGAACATTGATAAAATGTCTGATATAAACTCAAATAACTAACTAATTGTTGTATAAATGTAATAATTGATATAAAAGGAAATAAATATTTAAATAGATTATTATGATAGTATAAATTAACTTATTTATATTATTCAGGAAGAATAAGGACCAAAAGAGACAAGTCATACCTGAGGTAAGGGATCTTCATGGCCTATTTTCCAGTCATTGGGTTGAACTTCTACATCTTGATTATGTCGTACTATGATAATGTGATAAATAACTTTTTTATTTCCTCTCTTTTATTTATATTTGATTTATGTGTATTTATAGTGATTACACATAATCGATCTATTTTATTTACAGATTGATCATTGTAAAAGGACAATTTCACCCTCCTCTTTTAGTCAATGACTTCTTTTATGTTATGTGTTTTAAATTCTATTATCTTATTTTGGGATATGTTTTTCTATATCCTTATTTCTATACATAATATGTCCACGTGATGAGACACCATTTACTCTATCATCAACTCATTTTGTGAATTTTAATCTGACAATGTTGGGATACCAAATTTTCATAAGGGACATCATCTCAATCTCTTTTCCTGCAGGCATAAATTGATTTATACACGAATTTACTCTATATGGTGTATAACCCCCATTAAAATTTATTTTAATTAAAATGGATTATTTTCTCTAAGAATCATTTTACTAAATGACAATTATAATGTTTTTTTAACGTATGCAGTGACAACGACCTATCCGCCTCTGTGATCATTATTTGATATTTGGAGTTCTTAACAAGTCTTAATGTTTTTAAAATGGAAATTAAACCATATAGTATTTTTACGTTTTTTGATATTGATAATGGATTGATTTTTTCTATATATTGAAATTTTATATTGTGATTGTAATATGAAAATTTTATATTTCCTTTAGGTTTGTTCATGTGTTGTGATTATGTTATGGTTCTTGGAAATTATATTGTGTATACGAGTGGTTCAATACAAACCCCAGGGCAGGTGAGGCTGAGATAGCTCTCTAATGAATTCGGTAATGTGATAGAGGTAAACATTAATGTTTCTCCTAAGATATTTAGGGAATATACTATTATGGGTATTCAAAACATAAATCCCGATAAAGATGTGAAAGCTACAATGTAAGTTTGATATGGATGCCACAAGTTACATTTATGATTTATGAATTCAATGTGTTATTCATAACTCTTATGATCTCCTGAGGTATGTTAAAGAGCATATGTTTTTTATTTATTGAAGGACTAATGTTTTATTTCATTATTTTATAACCCTTATTGATATTTTAATGCTCATACTATGTTTTTGAAATGTTTTTCACATGGAATAAGGAAGGCTAAGAGAAAGTAATAATTCCAAAATATTTATATCAGAAATTATTGTTTTCTTTTAAGATATTTTTATTTTTTGAAAAATAGATATTGATCAGAAGTTTATAAATTGTAATATATGAGATGTAATGTAATAGTTATGGTAAAATTATCTAAATATATAAACCTAGAAAGATCCTCAACGTTAATTCATGAATTACATTAATGAAATATTATTTAATGTTTATGGATGGGGAATTATAGTTTGAATCTGTGGTCGGATTAGAAAATTTTAGGATTATGATTTTTTTTAGACACATGGTTAGCCTATATGTCCACTCTTTAAGATAAATCATAATTTTGATACATTTTTAGATCAAGGATTTTCAATTACAAGTGGAAGGTTGAGGATATCAAACGACATTCATATCTCTTCCTGATGACATTCTTGCAATAATTATAGAAAATTCATGGCTAGAAGATTCTAAAACATTTTCTAACATACTAATTACTTGCATGAAATTTTTTGAGATATAAAACACCTCCACTATACCTCAATTTCATTATGGATTATAGGTTGTATTTAATCAAATCCTATTTTCCCAATATTCTGATATTTTCAAGAATGGTTTATATTATCATATAATTTTCAAATATTTTACCTTATCACAAGATTTTGAATCATATTATGATTTTTAAAATGATGATGAAGTAGGATACCGTTGCAAAACGTATTTTTATATTCTTATAAATTATAGTAATTAAGCACAAAATTGTGGTATTTTAAAAGAACCAATGATGGAATGTTTCAACTCAAACTCATTATGACTGTTTTACAAAAAAGAATTTTTTATAAAGTGTTTTGAAATTATATGTCATACATGATTATTTTCTAAAACTATTTTTCTGTGAACACTCATATGACCCAAGTTGTATGAGGTGTATTTGGATAGAGTAATATAATGAGTTTGAAGGACCTCTATGTTATTGTTGAAATGTATGGACCATCTATCTAGGTGAACAAGATGACAATGAAACCAAGTGGACACCATGATCAAGGTACGATGTAATTTCTTTGGGAATAGTGTTATTTTATGTAGCTAAAAATATAAATGTATGTAATTATCCATTAATTAAGATATTGAGGCCATAATGACTTTGGATGAAAGTGAGAGGTATAAGACAATCGTTGAGGTTAAAACATGTTAGGGTTATTTTTTATTTTTATATTAAGGAAAACCCATAAGATGTGTGAAAACCCATAAGATAGGTGACAACCCATCATTTTTAGAAATGATGCAAGATTTAGACCCACAACCAAAGGACGACAAGGGCACAATGACTACCACTGGACTACATGATGTCCCAAGTTAGTATGACTTATCATTTTTAGTTAAATAATTTTATGGATCAAGGATAATTTTATTTTGGGAGCTTATGTTTTATCAAATGGGTATACTTAGTTTAAAAAAATGATTTGGTGATTAAGTGATAAGGGTTATTTTGGAAGACATTTTCTATTTTGGAAAACTATATGCCTAAGGAAAATAGGATACTTTGGGGTTTCAATTGAAGAGTAATGGTGTAATTTTTTTGGAAGAATCTATGTTTTTATTGTCAATATATAGCGATTCAGGTTATTAATGGAAATGATTAACCTATCATAAAGAATATTTGATTTGGTTAATTACACTTCAATATGAGAATTTAAGATTAGTCGGTGTTATTTGGATATAAATGTTAAGAATTTCTATGGAAGACTATGTGATTACATTCATCTATGTTTTGGGTTTCAAACATTATTTTCATTACAATGAAGAATTTTAAGGACAGTTTTTTGTGGAATATTCTTCGTTGAACTTTGGGTATTGTTTGTTCAATTTTTAAGATTAAGAGTACTATTTCATTTTATAAAATAGTATCCCTTTTGGAGATTATATGATATTTTACTAAAATATTTGGGTTTGGATAATATATAAAGACTGACGAAATATATAGTTCATTTTTTTATTATGTTTTTCTATAGATGTTGATTCTTGTGATTTTTATTTGACTAAGTCATCTTTAATACTCATTGTATAGGGAAAAGATGATTTTGGGGTAGAAATTTAGTAAAATACGAAAGTATACATGAAAAGTAAGTCTACTTCTTTATATTCTTAGTCAATATAATTAATAGATTCTCCACCTCTATGAAAGGGAACGTAAAACAAAAAAATCTATCTAATTTTATAACTGGGAATAAAACACAATTTAACCTATAAAATGTTTGTGGTTTTAGGGTTGTTAACTTTCTCCTGGTCATGTTTTTTATCACTATCCACCAGAACATGATAGTTAGTTTCCTTTCATATCCATGATTTTTCCTACATGGAATCCTAGTATAGTTTATCTTAGGCGACCTTTTCACTTCTCTTTATTTCTTTTAAAGTGGTAGTTTTATTGACACTTATTCTGATGAGGGACTTTTAATGATGTTTTCAAGCCCAATTTTAAAATTTCAAGGACACAATTCCAAAATGGGGTGGAAGGATGTAACATCCCAAGTAAATAACAAATATTATGTTTCCATATATATTAATATTTGTTTATTAAATATTAATTATAATTTAAAAGGGTATGTTATGTCTGATACCATACTCAACACTCAACAACAGTTTTATTGGAAATATTAGGTCGCACACAACATTGAGTTATACTGAAAAATAATATATTATTATTATTATCTTAAATTTTAGTTAACAGCTAGACATTTTCTTGGAGGGAATAAATAGAACTAACTAAAATATGATTACACATGTTTTTTAAATGTTTTTACTTTTATCCAATAAATTTTAGAGCCTTAAAATAATAATGAATCCAATTCTATGCATTAAATACTCTAATATTCTTTAAAAAGTTGTTTTATTGCCTTTTGATGGAAAACAATTCTTAAATATAGTTTAGTTAGTTTTATATATTCTATTTGAAAAAATTCAATTCTTATTTAGAAGTGGGACATCAAAATTTACTTTGGGTAAATATTTGTTATCTTTCTGATAAAGTTCATTTTTTAATGAATAGTAAAAATTACTACATTTTAATTCAAAAATGCATTTTAATATAACTTATTTATAAGGATATATTATCTTTTTAATTTGTTTTAAAGTGTAATTAGATTATGTTTTTATCATTATTCCAATTTTGGTCATTGTATGTAATTTCACTTTTTCAATAGACATAAACATGTGTCAATATTTTGATTGTTATTATTTCCTAAAAACACGTTTTTTGGGTTCGACAATAGAAATTATTTTTTATTTAATATCTACAAATTATGTGTTTTGAATTTGAAAAAAATGGATTCCATATTTGTAATCAGGATGTCTAAATTGTGTAAATAGGCAACATTTATTTTAATACATTATGATTAATAAATTAAGTAAATAATTTATTTACCATGGTTAAATGGTAAAGTCGGTAAATAAGGGTAAAATAATATTATAATAATAGTTAATTACCCTAACACGTGTCATAACCTTATTGGATGACCCATTTCCGACCATGGGAATCCTTGGGTCGATTTTGGGAACCCATGGAGCCACTTGAAGGTGAAAATGACATTTTATTGAAATTAATTAAATGTTATGGAAAATGATACATAATCATATATCTTTTAGTAAAACAATTTTTATATGAGGTTATAGAAGATATAATTTAGATTATAAATAGTCATTAAAAAGATAAAAGGATTTCCTAAAATATTATATTATTTTAATAATTTTTAGACATCAAATAAATTAATTTATTTATGACATAATGGTAATGTGGTGATTACATTATTATTGAATGATTTAAATAAATGAGATTATACATATTAAAATAAAATTATTATGATACTTTTGATGTAATCCATGAATTTTATGGATGATATATACATGTAATATTATTATTTATGATGTTTTTTGAATCAATCATGTTGTTATGGTTTTTAAAAAAAGTCATGATATGAATAGTGTCAAAGTTGACAGAATTCATATTTTAAAATATAAAAATATTTTATCAAATATTATACAATTCCAAAAAAAATATTAGTAAAATTGGTTATAATAAGTATATAACTTGATTACTGACTATAAAAATTCATATTTTTCATGTTCTGGTAACTATTTGATTTTCAAAGTGTCACATGATTGATAAAACGGTAAGAGTAAAAAGTGTTAAATAAACAACATAAGGATTAAAAAATATCCAATACCAATACAATTCTTATTGGATGATGTGATTACGACTATTATTAATTTTATCATTGAATTTAATGTGTTTTTGATCTTTTGAAATGAAAAAACTTTTTATTATAAAATAATACTTTCAAACTTTCTTAAAGAGCCCATCCTCTCCCTTATAAAATGACATCAACTCTAACCCATTACTCACACCTCTCATGTAACATGGATCATCAAACCTATATCCAAATAATCTCACAACATCCTTATCTTCCTCTTAAAATTCTTACACTAGGATGAAGGAAAATCAAGAGATCCCTTTGGCTCAAATCAAAATATGTTACCCGATTTGAGGTAACATCTTCTATCATGTTTCATTCCTGTATTTTTTCCTTTTCCACTCACTATGATCTTATTATTCTTTGTTTAAATAAAAAAAATACTTAATATACTACGTTATTTTTATTAGAATTATTATAACTAAACTTACACGCACCTCCGTCTAATGGGTATAGATCATACTGTTTCTGTGGACGACAAACTACTGCCCCACGAAACGAAGATTGTTAAATATTCTTATACCACCTCTCCTGGTGGCCATTATGATGGAACCGTAATTATATATGATATTTATGATATTTATTTTATCTCTATGATTCTATAATTCTTATTTAGAATAAACCATTTTTCTTTTCATGTTGTATAAATACGATAATTTCATTAGAGAAAGTGTGGACTACAGCCCCATTAAAGTGAGATAAGTAGTTCATGCCATACATGGAACATATAAAGGATGAAGTTAATGTACATATGTATGTATATATCAAAATATATTATACTTAAATTATAATATACCTATGTATCATTTAGTTTTCATTTCATTAAAAATGAAAAAACGAAATGGATGTGTCATTCATGAGTATATACGGATTACCGTCTCCATGAACATTGCATTTCATTTCTTATCTCCAAATGATATTGACTATTATAAATACATATATACTATATATATATATTATATACATGATTTTTAAATAATGAATATCATTTTGGAGATACTTGGCTTTTGACCACATGGACAATTTGTAATTATAACAAGGTCATTTTTTACTCAAGATCCGAACATCTATGAACTCAAATGACGAACTAATTTTTGTAGCAAGGTAACAAGTGATATAAAACTAATAATAAAAATTATAAACTTAATGAAGAAAGTATAAATTAAGTTATTTTTATTATTTTGGAAGAACAAGGAACATACGAGACATGTCAGACTCGATGTAAGGGAACTACTTAACCCAATTTTTTTTTGGGATGACCTTCCCCTTCTTTATTATATCGTACTATGATTTTGTGATAAATAAATTTTTATTTCCTATATTTTATTTAAAATTTATTTATGTTTATATATAGTGAATACACTTTATCAATCTAATTTATTTACAAAATGATCATTGTAAGGGGACCTGTCACCCTCCTCTTTTAGTCAAATACATATTTTACGTTATGTCATTGAAATTAAATTCTCTTAAGGTGGGATATTTTCATATATATACTTATATATGTACATTTTAAGTCCATGTGATGACAGACCGTATTATCTCCCAACAAATCAATTTTTTATTATTAAAGTGACATTGGTAGACTACTGAAGATTTGTAAAGGACTTCATCTCAATCTCCTTTCATTGAGGAATACTTTGATTTATACAAGAATTTAATTTATATAGTGTATAACCCCCTTTGAAATTTAATTTAATTAAAATGGAATATTTTCTATACTAATAATATTACTAAAAGAAATAAAAAGTATTTTTCTTTTTAACGTACGTAGTGATAACGACCTTTCTGCCACCATGAGAATTATATGATATTTGGATTCTGTAAACAGCGGTAATGTTTTTAAAAGGAATATAAATAGAATAAAATATATTTACATATTTTTCTATTTAAAATGGTTTTCATAATGGATTTTTTATGTCTATATATTGAAATGTTATATTGTGATTGCAATGGTGAAATGTTATCTTTCCATTATTCTTGTTCGTGTGTTATTATTATGTTATGGTTCTTGGGAATCATTTATGCATACATGTAACATCCAAGGTAAATAATGAATAAATTTTTTTCATATTTATTAATATTTACGAATTAAATATTAATTTTACTTTCAAGGGGTTGCTATGTTCGATAGTGTACCCGATACGCAACAAAGAGTTTCTTTGAAATCTTACGTTGCACACTAGTAATAAAATAATATTATTTTAAATGGTAGTTAACACATAGTCGTTGTATTGGCGGGAATGGATAGATATAACTAAAATATGATTATATATGTTTTTTAAATGTTTTTACTTTTATCTAATAAAAGATAAAGGCTTAAAATACGGAAAGAATTTAATTTTAGGCGTATATGCCCTGGTTTTCACTAAAGGTTCACTTATCACCTTTCGATGGCGAACCGTCATTAAATATAGTTTTGTTTACTCTTATACATTCTATTAGACCAAATAAGACTCTTTTTTAGAATCGGGACATCAAAATTTAATTTGTTTAACTTTTTCGTATTTTTCCGATAATGATCATTTTTTAATGAATAGTGTAAAATATTGTATTTTAATTCAAAACCTCTTTTTAATCTAATTTATTTATATGATTAGATTATCTTTTTAATTTGTTTTAAAGTGAAATTAGAATATATTTTTACCATTAAATCCAATAGTGGTCGTTGGAATTAATTTCACTTTGAAATCAGACTTAAACTAGTGTCAATCTTTTGATACATATTGTTTCATAAAAACACGCTATTTGCTCTGACAGTGGGAATTAATTATTAAATTAATTAATGAAACTTATATGTTTTGAATTTTGTAAAATGGAATTCATTTTTTAATTTGGAATATCAAATATAGCTTAGGGTGATGTTTTGGTATTTTTCTGAAAAAACTTCAATTTTTGATAAATAGTGAAACCACTAAGTGGTACTTAAAAAACTGATTTTTCGTTTAAATGAAATTTTACCACCTCTGTGTTTTGAATTTCAAAAATCCAACATACATGGTTGTCATTAAGAAGTAAAATGTGGTTCAATGGGATTAAAATAATTTTTTGGTGAATAGTAACTTATTAAGTTTTTAATCGCGAATAGAGATAATTAATGTAATTTAAGGTAAAAATAATGTTGTAATAATATGAAATGATCTTGAAACATGTCCTAACCTCATTGGATGTGTCATGTCCGACCAATAAAATCCATGGGTCAACTTGGGGACCCCATGGAGCCACTTTGGTTGGAAAATGACTTTAATAACTTTTTATTTAAAGTTAAAATAAAAATGTCACAAACATGAGTTGTTTTACTAAACCAATGTTTACCTGGGGTTATACAAATAAAATTTTTGACTATAAATATTAATTAGAAAGGTAAAAAGATTTCCTACATCATAGTATTTTTTTTATAATTTTTAGACATTAAATAAATTAAATTATTTATGACACCATGATGATGAAGCGATTACCTCATTATTTAACAATTTAAATAAAATGGAAAGATAATGTAAAATCTAGGACCTACACATGTCAAAAACCTATTGTATGAGTGTATTTCGAACCCTTATCACCTTATCCTCTAAACACATCAATTTGGGACCATTAAAATCCGAAACTCATTCTAAAATAAAGTAACATTTCCTTACATTCCAAGAATGCCCCTCCCCTACTCTTATAAAAGGCCCCCACCTCTACAACCTTACCCACACTTCCAAAGCATTTGGATCGGCCAAAACCTGCCCATTTTTTCTCTCCACATCCCTATATTCCTCCTTGAATCCTCAATTTGGGAAGAAGTCTTCCCAAGGAAGCCTTTGATCTCAAATCTAAGAGATTTACCCAATTTTAAGGTGATGTCTTCACTTGTGTTCCTTTGTTTTATTTTGCTTCTCCAACCCCCTAAACTCTTTTTTATTAATTTATTTTGTAACAAATCCAGTATCTTCAATATACTAGGATGTTTTTATAAGAATTTTTCGAGCTACACTTACACACATCTACATCTAATGGTTAAAGAACATACTGTTTCTGTGGTTGGAGAATTTCTGCCTCACGAAACGATGATTGTTCAATATACTTTTAAACACATTTAATGGTGGACATTAAGATGTCACTCTATTTATATATGATATATATTATGTTTATGTTTTTTTATTCTTCTTTATTTTTCATTTGTGGTTTACCTTTATGGTTTCCATTGTGGGTAAGCACGATAATTTCATTTTAGGAAGTGCGGACTACCGCCCCCTCAACGTGATGTGATTCGTTAATGCCATATGTGGGACGTATAAAGGATGGATTTAAAGTTATTATATATGATGTTATACTGGAATTATAATATACCTCTATATCATTATTATTTCTTTCCATTAATGTATGAGATAGAAATGAAAGTAGCGTTCATGTGTACGTATGGCTTACCGTCTCAATGAACGGTGCATTTCATTTCTTATCCCCAAATGTAATGTACTATTATAAGTACATATATATAATGGATATATATGATTTATGTTACATCAAAATGATTAATATAATTCTGGAATTAAAATATACATACCTCTCATTTATTTTTAATTCCATTAATATGACATAGAAATGAAAGTAGCGTTCATGCGTACGTACCGCTTACCGTCTCCATGAACGGTGCATTTCATTTCTTACCTATAAATGATTATGTGATATTATAAATACATGTATATGCTAGATATATATGATATATATGATATCCAAATCAGTAATGTCATCTTGGATATAAAGAACCTTTGACCACACAAACAAAATGTAATTGTAAGAAGTCCACTTTCGACTTAAGAACCAAATATCGAAAAAACAAACATTATTAACATAAATGATTGCATAATGTTTATAACATGGAAATAAGTGATATAAAAGGAATAATGAAATTGAAAAAGGTTCTTAAGAAAATAGAAATTAAATCAAGTTTATTATTCAGGACGTTAAAGAACGATCGAGTCAAGTCGGACCCGAGGTAAGGGACTTCGTCTCAATCTCCTTTCATTGAGGAATATTTCGTTTTATACACAACTTTCTTTTATAAGGTGTATAAACCCCTTTTGACTTTTACTTTTATACAAAAGGAATCTTTTTCTACTAAGAGTTTTACAAAATGACAAAAAGGAATGTTTCTTTTAGCGTACACGGTGTCAACGACCTTTTCCGCCGCTGCGAGTATTATTTGGTCTTTGGCTTCCTGAACAAGACGTAATGTTTTTTTAATGAAATTAATACCATATACTCTTTTATGTATTTTGGTATTGAAAATGGTTTTTTATAATGCATTTTTTATGTCAATATATTTAAGTGAAATATTGTGATCAATGTGTGGAAATGTTTTCCTTCCATTATATTTGTTTTATGTCTTATGATTTTTATAATGGTATTTGGACATTTGACGGGTGGTTACGTGATAAACCATATGACGGGTGGTGCTGTGAATACCAGGACGGGTGGTTACGTTATAACCTCTAATGGATTGGGTTTGGAAGTCGGCCGTATCGCTATTCCATTAAGTGATATGTGTGGAAGTCGACCGTATGGTTATTCCACTTAAGTATGTTTATGTCCCAAGTTACCTTTATATGTTATGTGATATTTATATGGGTTTTGTGGTAATCTTTTGGTTACAAAAGGGTAAGTAATGATCTTTTATTAAGTGAAGAGTTTTTACTACTTCATAAAGGTGAAAAGTATTACATTGATAAAGTATACATGGTTTACTAGTTGTTTTGATAAACTAATAGTTTTCATTATTTGTGTATCCCTTACAGAGATTTTTATGCTCACCCCAAGTTTTATTGAAATGTTTTCCTCAGGACTTAATGTGGAATAGGGTCAAGGATGGGATCAAGGGAAAGTCATGATATATAAAACATGGAACTGGACATGTTTCTTTTTAAGAGTTTTTTTATTCTATGGAAACTTAGTAGAAGTGTATACTTTTTAATCTTTTGAGATGTAATAGTTATGTTCTAATTCTATAAACTCTGAACCTGAAACGATAATCAATGTGAATTATTCATTTAATTCAATATTAATTAAGGTTTAAGGCTGGGGCCTTATAGTTGGTATCAGAGGTCGGTTTAGACAACTTTAGTAGTTAGAAAATTGTTAAATTATAAGTTAATTTATGGTATGATTGAAATAATATAGCATTTAAAGATTACCATGTTGCTTCACCTAAGATATTTCTATGTTAAGAATGGTTTTTCATAGAGGAAACCGAACAACTTTTCTGGGAAGGCATACAGAGGGAAATGACCTTTCAAATCAGTATCCAGAGATGGTTAGAATCAGAACTAAACAATTTGTTGTAGTGATGGCTCAGTTGACTCAGTTGAAAAATGTTGGTTGTTATTATTGATGATATTTTGGTGTTTTCTAAAAGTAAAGAGGAGCATAAAAGTAATTTAAGGGTTATCTTTCAAACCTTAAAATAAAAGAAACTGTATGGAAAATTCAGCGAGTGTGAGTTTTGGTTACAAAAAATTTCTTTCCTTGGTCACATTGTTTCTAAAGATGGGATAACTGTTGATACTGCAAAAACAAAAGTTGTTGAAGAATGGCCAGGACCCACAAATGTAACAGAGATCCGTAGTTTTCTTGGTTTGGCAGGTTACTACCGAAGGTTTGTTGAAAAATTTTCACGGTTATATAGTCCAATGACTAAGCTAACTCGGAAGGGTGTTTAAGTTTATCTAGAAAAAAGAATGTGATGATTGTTTTCAGGAGTTTAAAAGAAGATTGGTGAATGCTCCAATTTTGGCACTTCCTTCCAGGAATGGTGAGTTTCTTATCTACAGTGATTCTTAATTGAAAGGATTTGGTTGTGTCCTAATGCAGAATGATCAGGTAATTTCTTATGCTTTACGTTAGTTGAAAACTCACGAGGTAAATTACCCTACACATGATTTGGAATTAGCTGCTATTGATTTTGCTTTAAAAATTTGGAGGCATCATTTGTATGGAGTAAAGTGTGAAATATATACTGATAACAAAAGTTTAAAGTATATATTCACTCAGAAAGAATTAAACATGAGACAGAGGAGATGGCTGGAATTAATCAAGGATTATGATTTTACAATTCATTACCATCCGGGAAAGCAAATAAAGTGGCTGATGCTTTGAGTCAAAAAAGTAATGCTTCATTAACCATGCTACGTTTGGAATGAGTTCCTTTGGTTTTTAATTTGATGAACATTGGCATAGAAGTTGTTGGTGCAGGAAGATCTTCTGTTTTGTTTCAGTTATCTGTGAGATCATCCCTATCAGATAGAATTAAACAAGCACAGAGGCAAGACAGTGAGTTGCAGAAAATGGTAGAGATGGTTCAGAAGGGTAAGTTGCCTGAATTCAACATTGATAATGATTATGTTTTGAGGTTTGGGAAGAGATTATGTGTCCTTGGTGATTCACAGTTAAAGAACGAGTTGTTATGTAAGGCTCATAGTTCCCCATTTTCAGTTCATCCTGGAAGTACTATGATGTACAGGGATCTGCAGGAGTGTTACTGGTGGGATGGAATGAAAAGAGATATTGCTGATTTTGTTGTGAAGTGTTTGACTTGTCAGCAGGTTAAAGCAGAGCGGCAGTTACCGAAATGGATGCTTCAGCCTTTACCGGTGCCAGAGTGGAAATGAGAAAATATATCCATGGATTTTGTCGTGGGATTACCGAAGACATCTAGAGGTAATAATGAAATCTGGGATATTGTTGATCGATTGACTAAATCTGCTCATTTCCTTGCCATACGAGATAATTTTTCCCTATATCAACTTTCCCGTTTGTATCTTAAAGAGATATTCAGGTTACATGGATTTCCTCTCTCCATTGTATCTAACCGTGATCCCAGGTTTACTTCAAACTTTTGGAAAGGCCTTCAGAAGTCGTTGGGTACTGAATTAAATTTTAGTACAGCATTTCATCCGCAATCAGATGGGCAGTCAGAACGAAAAATTCAGACCTTGGAGGATATGTTACGAGCTTGTTTGATGGATTATCAGGGAAGTTGGGACCACCATCTTTCTTTGGTTGAGTTTTCTTATAATAACATTTTTCATTCCAGTATGCAGATGGCACCATTTGAGGCATTATATGGGAAGCGATGTCAAACTCCAGCATTTTGGGATGAAGTGGGTGAAAGGAAGCTGATGGGACCAGAATTGGTAGAAGAGATGACAGAAAAAGTTCAATTGATTCAGAAACAGATGAGAATAGCTCAGAGCAGGTAGAAGAGTTATGCGGATAACTGGAGGAAGGATCTATCTTTCGAGGTAGGTGATCATGTTTTTCTCAAGGTTTCTCCATGGAAAAGTGTGATGAGATTTGGTAAGAAAGGAAAGGTGAGTCCAAGGATCATTGTACCATATGAAATTCTGGAGAAAGTTGGATCAGTTGCTTACCGATTGGCTTTACCTCCAAATTTATCTCAGGTGCACAATTTTTTTCATGTTTCGATGTTGAGGAAGTATATGCTAGATCCATCTCATGTTTTGAGTCCAAAGGTAGTTCAGCTAGAGGAGAACCTAACTTATAATGAACAACCAGTCCAGATTCTTGACCGAAGAGAGCATGTGTTGCGAAATAAGGTAATTCACCAGGTAAAGGTTTTGTGGAAAAACCATACGGTTGAAGAGGCAACGTGGGAATCTGAAAATGCTATGAGGGATAAATACCCCCACTTATTTTGATAAGTGAATAAAATTGCGAGGACGCAATACCCAAAAGGGGGGAAGGATGTAACATCCCATGTAAATAACGAATAAAACATTTTCATATTTATTAATATTTAATAATTTAATATTTATTTTACTTTCAAGGGGTTTCTAAGTTCGATAGCGTACCCGATACGCAACAAATAGTTTCTTTGAAATCTTACGTTGCACACTAGTAATAAAATAATATTATTTTAAATGGTAGTTAACACATAGCCGTTGTATTGGGGGAAATGGATAGAAATAACTAAAATATGATTATATATGTTTTTTAAATGTTTTTACTTTTATCTAATAAAAGATAAAGGCTTAAAATACGGAAAGAATTCAATTTTAGCCGTATATGACCTAGTTTTCACTAAAGGTTCACTTATCACCATTTGATAGAGAACTGTCATTAAATATTGTTTTTTTCACTCTTATACATTCTATTAGACGAAATAAAACTTTTCTTTAGAATCGGGACATCAAAATTTACTTTGTGTAAATTTTTGGTATATTTCCGATAAAGTTCATTTTTTAATGAATAGTGTAAAATGTTGTATTTTAATTCAAAACCTCTTTTTAATCCAATTTATTTATATGATTAGATTATCTTTTGACTGGTTTTAAAGTGAAATTATAATATATTTTTACCATTAAATCCAATATTGGTCGTTGGAATTAATGTCACTTTGAAATCGGACTTAAACTAGTGTCAATCTTTAGATACTTATTGTTTCATAAAAACACGCTATTTGCTCTGACAGCGGGAATTAATTATTAAATTAATTAATTCAACTTATATGTTTTTAATTTTTTAAAATGGACTTCATTTTTGAATTCGGAATATCAAATATTGCTTGGGGTGAAGTTTTGGTATTTTTCTGAAAAACTTCAATTTTTGATGAATAGTGAAACCACTAAGTGGTACTTAAAAAACTGATTTTTCGTTTAAATGAAATTTTACCACCTCTGTGTTTTGAATTTCAAAAATAAGAAATACATGGTTTTCATTAAGAAGTAAAATGTGGTTCAATGGGATTAAAATAATTTTTTTGGTGAATAGTAACTTATTAAGTTTTTAATCGCGATTAGAGGTAATTAATGTAATTTAAGATAAAAATAATGTTGTAATAATATGAAATGATCTTGAAACATGTACTAAAATTATTGGATGTGTTATGGACGACCAAGACAATCCATGTATCAACTTGGGGACCCCATGTAGCCACTTTGGTTGGAAAATGACATTAATAACTTTTTATTTAAAGTTAAAATAAAAATGTCACAAACATGAATTGTTTTACTAAAATAATTTTTACATGGGGATATACAAAGAAGATTTTTGACTATATATATTCATTGGAAAGGTAAAAGGATTTCCTACATCATAGTATTTTTTTATAATTTTTAGACATTAAATAAATTAAATTATTTATGACACCATGATGATGCATCGATTACCTCATTATTTAACGATTTAAATAAAATGGAAAGATAATGTCAAATCTAAGACCTAAACATGTAAAAAAACCTATTAGATGGGTGGATTTAGAAACCTTATCACCTTATCCTATAAACACATCAATGTGGGACCATTAAAATCCGAAACTCATTCTAAAATAAAGTAACATTTCCTTACTTTCCAAGAGTGCCCCTCCTCTCCTCTTATAAAAGTCCCCCACCTCTACCACCTTACCCATACTTCCAAAGCCTTTGGCTCGGCCAACCCCTGCCCATTTTGTCTCTCCACATCCCTCTATTACTCCTTGAAGCCTCACTTTGTGCAGAAGTCTTCACAAGGAAGCCTTTCAGCTCAAATCTAAGAGAGTTACCCGATTTTAAGGTGATGTCTTCAGTTGTGTTGTTTTGTTTTATTTTGCTTCTCCAGCCCCCTAAACTCTTTTTTATTCATTTATATTGTAACAACTACAGTATATTAAATATAATAGGATGTTTTTATAAGAATATTTCGAGCAAAACTTACACACATCTACATCTAATGGTTAAAGAACATACTGTTTTTGTGGTGGGCGAATTTCTGCCTCACGAAATGATGATTGTTCAATCTTATTTTAAACACCATTAATGGTGGCCATTAAGATGTCACTCTATTTACATATGATAAATTTTTTTTATGTTTTTATTATGCTTATTTAGTTATCATTTGTGGTTTACCTTTATGGTTTCCATTGTGGGTAAGCACGATAATTTCATTTTAAGAAGTGCGGACTACCGCCCCCTCAACGTGATGTGATTCGTTAATGCCATATGTGGGAAGTTTAAAGGATGGATTTAAAGTTATTATATATGATGTTATACTAGAATTATAATATACTTCTATATCATTATTATTTCTTTCCATTAATGTATGATATAGAAATGAAAGTAGCGTCCATGCGTACGTACGGGTTACCGTCTCCATGAACGGTGCATTTCATTTCTTATCCCCAAATGTAATGTACTAGTATAAGTACATATATATAATGGATATATATGATGTATGTTACATATAAATGATTAATATAATTCTGGAATAAAAATATACATACCTCTCATTTATTTTTAATTCCATTAATAAGACATAGAAATGAAAGTAGCGTTCATGCATACGTACGGCTTACCGTCTCCATGAACGGTGCATTTCATTTCTTACCTCTAAATGATTATGTGATATTATAAATACATGTATATGCTAGATATATATGATATATATGATATCCAAATCAGTAATGTCATTCTGGATATAAACAACCTTTGACCACACGAACAACATGTAATTGCAAGAAGTCCACTTTCGACTTAAGAACCAAAGATCGAAAAAATAAACATTATTAACTTAAATGATTGAATAATGTTTATAACATGGAAATAAGTGATATAAAAGGAATAATGAACTTTAAAAAGGTTCTTAAGCAAATAGAAATTAAATCAAGTTTATTATTCAGGACATTAAAGAATGATCGAGTCAAGTCAGACCCGAGGTAAGGGACTTCGTCTCAATCTCCTTTCATTGAGGCATATTTCGTTTTATACACAACTTTATTTTATACGGTGTATAAAATCCTTTGACTTTTACTTTTATACAAAAGGAATATTTTTCTATGAAGCATTTTACAAAACAAAAAAAAGGATTGTTTCTTTTAACGTACGCGGTGACAACGACCTTTTCCGTCATCGCAAGTATTATTTGGTATTTGGATTCCTGAACATGATGTAATGTTTTTTAATGAAATAAATACCATGTACTCTTTTATGTGTTTTGGTATTGAAAATGGTTTTTTATAATGGATTTGTTATGTCAGTATATTTAAGTGATATATTGTGATCAAAGTGTGGAAATGTTTCATTCCATTATATTTGTTTTATGTCTTATGATTTTTATAATGGTACTTGGACATTTGACGGGTGGTTACATGATAAACCATTTGACGGGTGGTGCTGTGAATACCAGGATGGGTGGTTACGTTATAACCTCCAATGCATTGGATATGGAAGTCGGTCGTATGGATATTCCATTAAGTATGTATGGAAGTTGGCCGAAGGGCTATTCCATTAAGTGATATGTGTGGAAGTTGACCGTATGGTTATTCCACTTAAGTATGTTTATGTCCCAAGTTACCTTTATATGTTATGTGATATTTATATGGGTTTTATGGTAATCTTTTGGTTACAAAAGGGTAAGTAATGATCTTTTATTCAGTGAAGAGTTTTTACTACTTCATAAAGGTGAAAATTATTACTTTGATAAAGTATACATGGTTCACTTGTTGTTTTGATAAACAAATAGTTTTCATTCTTTGTGTATCCCTTACTGAGCTTTTTATGCTCACCGCAAGTTTTTTTGAAATGTTTTTCACATTACTTAATGTGGAATAGGGTCAAGGATGGGATCAAGGGAAAGTCATGCTATATAAAACAAGGAACTAGACATGTTTCTTTTTAAGAGTTTTTTTATTCTATGGAAACGTAGTAGAAGTGTCTACTTTGTAATCTTTTGAGATGTAATAGTTATGTTCTAATTCTCTAAAACTCTAAACCTGAAAAGATCCTCAATGTGAATTATTCATTTAATTCAATATTAAGTAAGGTTTAAGGTCGGGGCCTTATAATAAAGGTGTATTTGTAATAAACCTAGGGAGGGTGATCCCTTGATATCTCTCCAATTCATTGGGTAACATGACGGAGGTAAAAGAAAATTTTTCTACTAATCCATTTAGGGAATATATAGTGATGGGTATTCCAAACGTAACTCTCTATGTAGCTATGAAAGATACAATGTATGTATGATATTAATGCCATAATATATCATTATGATTTATCATTTCTATGTGTTATTCATAGATCTTATGATTTCATGATGTATTTTAAAGGGATTATATATTGTATGTATCGATGGACTAATGTTTTCTTTCTTTATTTTATAACCCTTAATGAGATTTTAATGCTCATCCCATGTTTTTAAATGTTTTTCATAGGGTATAAGGAAGGGTTAGAGAAACGAAGAATTGAAGACAATTTAAATCAAGAAAATAATTCTTATTTTCTTTTCAGTGTTTTTTATTTTTAAAAAAAATGGATACTGAGTAAAAGTCTCTACATTGTAATATTTGAGATGTAATTTAACAGTTACAGCCTAATTCTCAAAAACTATAAACATAAAAATATCCTCAATTTTAATTCTTTATCTATTTAAAGATTATTTAATGTTTAAGGGTGGTGAATTATACAAGTAATGAATGATTTCATTTCTAAAAAGGGAGGATAGTTTATTTTATTACCCTTGTGATGTGTCCTGATTATAAAAGGATATTATGGATTTCATCTCAATCATCAGATAATGTGAGGTTATGAACCATTGTACATATTCATATGTTTTTATAACATTTAAAAATTAATTTTGAATGTGAGATTGTTTTTATACTATAGTAAGGGACTAAAATAGAATGAAAATTCATGTTTTAAATGGTAGATATTTATGTTTGAAAATTTATTTGAATAAAATTCTATATTTCTAATGTTGTATAACTATTAAAAATAATAAATGAACATTTGAAATGAAAATATATGGTGATTATTTTAATGGTGTTATGGAGAATATATTATTTTTTGTGTTAGAAAATTTATAAATTTAAATTTGGAAGATCACTTTTTCATTAAATGTGTTTTTGAAATAATGATTTTATAGTTGAGTAGTATATAAATATATATATTCAAATGGTTTTTAAAATATTAGTTTGATTTTAATAATTTATTCAGATTAATGATTCAAAAATGTATGTTGGTTTAGTTATTATGTAAGGATATTTTGAAGGCTTTTAATGAATATAATCAATAAAAAATGTTATGAGAATTAAAATATTAATTTTATATTTATTTATTCTAGAAGTGGGAATTTCAAAATGTGATAGTCTTAAGAAAATATATTTATTAATAATTTATTTATAAAGTTATAGTTAAATGGAATTATTTCAACTACTGAATGATAAGTTTAATGTTTTATTAAATAATGTTTTTATGTAAAACATATGATATAATTATTAGGAAATAATCACTAGATAGTCTCATTACATCCCATAATGTTTTATGGTGATTCCATTAAGTACATTCAGTTTTAATTGAGATATTGTATCTTTTTTGGATATGTATGCTTTTTTAAAGATGTGATTTTGAATATTTATTGTTATGGATTACAAAAAGTTTTGTTATTAAAATGTATTAGAACCATTTTTAATGAGATAAAAATAAGTTATTATCATAAATATTTTTGTTTTGATCTATTAGAGATGAACCCTATTTGATTAACTATTTTGGATTAATTATTTTGAATCATTTTTTATTGACTTAATTGATTTTATTTATTTTAAATTTTAATTTAATTAGAATTTATATTCTAAAAGTTTAAAATTAAATAAACACAATTTTGAATAATTTTCCTAATATTTTGAAATTAATGTTTATATATAGTTCTAAAAATAAGAATGGGGACTTTGACCTTTTCAAAGTCACTAATTGACCATATAACAAGATATAAAATAATTATCTAAATTGAAAATTAATAATATGGAGAAATAATTCATGGTTAGTATTTAGAATTTAAAAACTTAACCTTTATTTACAATGTTTTTACATTATTGACATGGGTAGTAGAATAAAACTCCATGTGTGTGATTTTATTGAACTATTATTTAGACATATGATTAGAAAAAAGATTAAATTTTTAAATATAGTGAATAAATATTATTTTTTTGGAAACTCATATCTCTTGATTTTATTATTATTTTGAATCTAATTATTAATATTATAATTTTATAGTTTTTGTTATATATTTTAGTGAAATATAATAGCGGATATTCCTCTATCAAATTTTAATGTCACTGAAGAAATATATAATCCCGGGATAAATATTCAATCATGTAATGACCAAATTGGTTTTTTTGTTTAAATATATTTGGTAGGATTATTTGTTTACTATCACAAACCAATTTGGGAGATATTATTTAATATATATATTTTCTTGAAAATTATGATTATTTAAATTAATTTTATTTTATGTATTTATTTTTGATATAAAGAGGAAATTTATTTTTAAAAGACTTTTAGTTTTATTGACATTTTAACAAAAATTGATATCATGAGGATTTAAATGGTTTTGTGAAGGATGTTTTACCTTCTCAAATAAAAATTACTTTTAAAGAGAAATTTAATCATGGTTAATTGATGTGATCCATGGTTTTGTAATTCTTTATGTAGGTTATTTTGTTTTTAAATATATTTATTTAGGAATAATAAAATATAGGACAATGTAATTTCCTAAATGATAACATATTGTGGTCTTTAGCTAGTTTATGAGTTTATGGAATAGAAAATTTTTCTACAAATTCTAGTAAAAATGATAAAAAATCTCAACTATAAAATTGTGATTTGGTTTTCTGAAAAATGAATGAAATTTTAGACCGTTGGTATAAATTTGGTGGGTTTTTGAATAGGATGAAGAATGAAAGGGGAAAATAGGTGTGGCAATTTCAAAACTGTATGGAAATGTATTCTGGAAGTTTAATCATAATATATTATTTTTTATTAATTTTTTTAAGCGCCCTAAATATTTTAGAGGTAGAAATCATGGTACTGTGGTGTCAATTATATTATTATAGTAAGTTAATTTTTTATTTACCAAGACTAAAATATCAGAAATATTCTCAAACCACATGGATGTAAATAATTCATTAAGTTGATGTGAATGGTTATACAATCATATACACTAAGCATTCACTATATAAAGTGGATCATAGGGATATGACCTATTTATAAACATTAGGAAACATTTTTGGGAAATAATAGCTTGTCTAGGGCAAACAATGGTCCATGGAAATACCTCTAATCCCCCGAGAACCAATAAAACCCTATAAATAATTCATAGGGTCCATAAAAATATATTTGGATCCAAAATATATTGAAAATAAAGATTTCAATTTTCATTATATATAACATTTGATATGGGTTTCTCTTCGGGATATCTGAGCTATAAAATCAATAATAACATAATGAACAATGCACTTATATAATAGGTAAACAATTATTAGTGTTTTAATATTAAAATATACCAAAAAAAGAATTTTTTTTTGAATTTGGGAGAATATTATTAATTTGATTAGGAATTCAATATGGCTAAAAGGGAGAAATAATTCATTCCAAGGTTAATTAATGACATATATTATATGTTATAACCATGCGTATCACCAATTCATAGGGATTTAAAAAAAATTAAAATATAATGGGATAATTTATTGATTATAATGATTAAATAAATGTAATTTATCTATTAGGGAGAGTACTTGATGGGAATACAATAAGTACATCACTCATTAATGGCAGAATGTTTAGAAATTATTTTTATAATTGTATGCTCTAGATATTAATGGAATAATCCAAACATATAGGTTGGGGAGAACATGAAGTATGATTACATTAATCTATTGTTAATGTAATTAATATATACATGGTGTGAAAATAATATATTGATTTATTATCCAATTGATAATATGGTTAAATTGCATTGTGAATGACTTATATTGTTGGGAGAATAATACAACTTAGATTATTATTAATTTAACAAATTAATTACTTTTTAATAAATTATAATAAAAATGACGTTTTTGAAGTTTGTAGATAATAATTATCATTTATATTTTTTATGAAACCATGAAGCATGAAAAGGTATAACACAACCCATTTTGTTTGGGAGATATTTAGAAACATGAATTGATAATATTTTGGACCAAGAAATGTGAGGCTGAATTTGATGGAAGGGGTGAATCGTTGATCTATTTATTAGTATTCCATTTTTTGATTTATTATGAAATCAATATCCATAAATTTTTAGATTTATATATCATCCAAAATAACTCAAGCACACCAAGGATAGAAATAATAAAACGAAACTCGATATAAAAGGATCACTTATAAAAATGAATAGTAAATCATTATCATGATCTAAACTCACCTAAGATCATATGATCCACTAGAATCAACATTTTAGATAAAAATAATTTGGGAATATTTTTTAATCATTATACAATAATTTAATAGTGGTGTTTCATGATAAGACTCCTAAAAATGAAATGATTTTTTACACAAGAATGTAATTAGTTATCATTCTTCCCCTGATGATTATATCATGAAAATAAAAAATTTCTCCCATAAATCATTATTTTTAAGAATAGATGTTACTAAATTCTTCATTACCTAAGGTACTGTTGTGGTAATTACATAAAACTATAAAGTTGTTTCACTTCATATTCTATTACATTCACAACAGGAAGTACCCATATTCTTATTCTATCTTATTCGTATAATCAATTTGGTACAAAATATTTATATACATCATAGTCTTTATTAAATTGAGAAAAAAAATTCTACCCTTTCACACCTGCATGAAAGATAACAGTTCCATTTATCTGACAAAACAACAATATATTCATCATGTTTTAATTTATATTTTAAAAGAATATTAAAACTAATAACACCCAATAACTACTACCAAAATCTTCATATTCTTTTATAACTTAATTTTTAGTCAATGGAATGTTCTTGGAGTACAAGAAAACCTCATGGAATGAATGTTTTCACAATGTTATGACAATAATGTTCCAATAATCCCTCTAAAACTATAACATCCTTCATGGAGTGAATTATTTATTCATTATGTGATCCGTTTTTCCGTATCATCTTTGTGTACATGAACATATATTTTTGTCAAGAAATGTGTTATGAATTTATTTCAAATCATAGACCCGCTAGAAAAATTTAGGCCTCTTTGAATTTCATCATGACATGATTATAATCATCATATCATGACTAAATATTTTCTAACATAAGGATCATGAAATCCCATTATGATATTTATATATTCTCATATTGTCTTAAATATCTCAAGATTTATTTATTTTTAAATCAAATTTTCTTCTAGAAATAATATATCAAAAAAACTACCTTGATAATTTTTATTAAATGCATGTTTTTCTATGTCTTGAACCCTCTTCATATAAATAAATTACTCTTACAAATACTCTTAATATAATTTATACATATACTAAAATATTTTTTTACATAACCCCTATAACAGAAATAACACTTATAAAAACCATATTCGACTCCAATTAAATGTAAAAAATCACTTATCCATTTGGGGACATTCCTACGTTTCAAGAACAAATTCTTCTAGTTATCTCATATAGATAGATGTCGTACTTTTTTATTTAAAAAAATATTACATGAATCATTAAAATGAGAATAAAATTTGAGCATAATATATCTTTAATATTTAAAACCTAACCATTTTCAATTATTCTATTGTCAAATGAATCTTAAATAAATATAGAAATCTCAATGAAATTTTCAATATCCAATGATGTAGATATATTTAAATTTATAAAAATATAATTCTTATAATAAATTATAGAATAACATATCCATATTTTATACATGATTCATATTAACTCTAAAAACCCCTAAAATAACTCCATGTATATCCAGAACACATTATAACCAATTAAAATTATCAACAATATTCAAATCACAATAAAAAACATATGATATACGTAGTTGGGCTTGATTTATGTATAGAAAATAGAATCTAATAAAATAAATATATTCATTTCTTCTATAAATATTTATACCTTGAAGAAAAATAAATGACAGGGGATTCTTCCTCAACTTATAAATTTTATAATATACTCATCAGGTCATAACAATATCACCTAAAGTCATAATCTTTTCAATTCTCAATATATCAGAATAAATATTTCTTAGTCTTAATAAAAACACAAGGATTTTTTCATTCATAATGATTATAACTATTTAAAATAGGCCATAAACATAAATTTTCAATCATTTATGTTTCAAGGATTTAATATAATTTATTAGAAAACTTTTACGTGATGATTTCATGATGTTAAAAATCTTTATTATTGGTCGTGGGAACGATAAATATTTATAGTTGTTTAAATGAAATTTATAGATATATTATTTTTTTTGTCTATTTATTTTTTAAATTGATGTTGTTATTTTTTATAAAACATAAGGGGGGATTCCAATTACCAATTATTATCACATAAGGCTTAAAGGGGTGATTGTAATATTTGTACATTACTTCTTCAATATACATGTATAACGAATTACATTAATGATGAATTACTCCATAAAATTGGAAATGTATTATATTTATGTTATCTTTATACCGTTCTCCTACTCTCCCTTTACTTAGTGAGGAGTTTGTTTTAGGTTTTTAGGATTATAGGGTTTTCTATGTCATGAAAAACCCATAAATTTTGATGGGAATTTTTCTAGGGGTTAATCTTAATTGTCATGGAGAACAATATACATCATTAGATAATATAATGTAATTTTCTGATCATTTGATAAGATTCAGTTAACTCATGACCAATATGTAACATATATTGTGTTTTCAAAATATTAATTTAAATGTAATTTTTTACGACTGACCCTATGGAAAAAATATGTTTGAAATAATTTTTGAATTATTTTATTGATTCATTTTTATGTAAGTGGCCTTAAATAACCTATATTAATGCATTTAGACTATTTATACTTGTTTGTATGGATATTTTAAAAACCATTCAACAATTATTGTGATTTTAGAAACCATATTATTTCATATAGGATTAATTTTTGACACAATTTTTTTGGGAAATATAATTAATGGATATCTATTGTACTGTTGGTTGGGATTGAAAATGATACAATTATATTTATTTTTAGTTATATGAAAAGTAATATTAGATTATTAATAATTATTTATTTAAAAAAATTATAATTGATCATTTAATGGTTTTTGGATATTATTTATAAATTATAATTTATTAATATTTTTTGTATTTTTCATACATGGGTGAATGTTGTTATTGATTAATTGATTAGTTATTCTATTGTATTATGTAATTAATTGAATGTGACAAATAAATTAGGTTTTATAAGGGATCTAGTTAATTTTTGGGTTAGGTATTTAAATTAATGCTAGTGGTTGAGGGATTAGGCATCGATTTATTCAATATCCCTCCCTTAAGAAGGTGATCAAGTTTAATAAATATCTAAATTTCCCAACTATTTATATATAATTTTTTTTTGTTTTCGGATTAGTGATTTTTATCCACTTATGGTGTTGACTAGTTTCACTATGTGGTCATGCATTTTATTTATTTTACTACATAATATTTCATACTACTTTCTATTAAATAAAAAAATTAATTGATATTGATTAATATTGTTTATATTTTCCATTCTTCATAGAAATATAATTTAGGAAAAAAATTATTTAATTAATAATAACATTTATTTAATAATTAAACATATTATTTATTTAAAGGCTACAAATTTATGTGATGCATTATGAAATGTGTTAGTAATATTTATTCCCCATAAACGATGGATTGAGAATATATTATTATATATTGCATGGGAATCCATTGATCTCATTTATGGAAATCCAATTGAGTATAAAGATGTACTCTCCCCCAACATGACCAATTTGATGAACATGTATATTTTGATCTCCAGGGTGATAAGAATAGATTGGTAGTGGCTCTAATAGTGGTTCAAGTTATGGTTTAGTGGGTATGAAAAGGGTTAGATGAAATCATTTCAATTTTTTATTATACCTTTAGATAAATAAAATAATATGAACAAAGCGTTATATGATAATATTTATAATATATAAAACTAGATTTAAGTACATCATTGATAAAATAAATTCATTTTTTATATTTATTTTAATTTTAATGTATAATTACACCTATGAGAAACTATAGAAAATTATTATGTTGCTTTACATTGATGAATTATTGAATTTTGTTTTCTTTATATGTTTGGGTTTTATTAATTGTAGGAATTCTTCATTCAAAATTTTTAATACACTATAAAAAGAGTTATTTGAATGTGTTTTAAGGGAAACTTGGTCTCTAATGATGCCTAATTATCATAATCTCTTGTCAAAAACCTTCAGTAACGCAAGGGAATATGTTTCAGGTGAAATGGTAACCAAATAATTTATATCAAGTCTAGTCTTAAGGATTATGAATTATATATTAACATTTTTTTTTTCTTATTTGACAAGAGTTTTCAAATAAACATATTTCTTGATTGAAAAAAATTAAATTTTTTATGTTATGATTCATCTCATAAGTTAATATAAAAAGTTATATATTTTATAATGACATTAGAAATATATGTTAAATTGAGATATAAAATATTAAAATTTCTCTCATCCCATAAAAATATGTAAGCATGTCTCAGTATGTGTGGATATAGAGGATCCAGGTATTGATATTAGTAAATATGAAACATTATGCGTAATGTTTGTTTGAGAGGTTATATTGTAAAGAATCATGTACTCTTATAACGTAATTATTAAAATGTCATGATTTAATTTCAAAAAATATTATACATGAAAATTTACAGATTAGTATTTATATAGTATGGATTTATAGAGGATTAAATCATTCTTCTTTTTTAAATTTCATGTTTTATGTGTGTTGGATGAGGATGTGAATGATTAAAAGTGCATGTGGGAATACATTCAGCCTTGTATGGAAAATAAGGTTTGTTTGACTTATAATATACCACAATTAGTTCTAGTAGTTAATTATTATATTTTTGTGGTTTAAGGTAAATAAAACATGCAATGTCTTCTAGCAACATTATATGAGGAACATGTTGTAGTTTGTTAATTAATTTTATTGTTTCGGTGGAAATATCACAGTTCATGGACCAAGATTTTTGTGTAGGTTATGGAATTAGGGATGAATTAAAATTGGAATTTTTTATTTTCAAAATATATTGGGGGATTTTTTTCATATATTTGGGATTAATCTAGTGGAAATGATAAAAATAACATTTCTTGGTTTTAAGTCTTCAATTATGGAAGAATTTAAAATTATATTTTGATTTATTTTAACACATAGATTTTATGTTCATATTTTTATGAATTTAATATTTATAATGGTTTAGGATTTTAAATAGGGGATATTATGTGAGTTATTTATTTAGATTTTTTGTTGAATGGGAAAAACACATTCTGATTTTTAAGTATCCTAATTAAAAATATTGTAAACTACTTGAATCATGTATTATTTCTCTATATTATCTCGACAGCCTTGGTATTACCCCTAGAATTAATTGAAGGATATTTTTGTAGATATATAATATCTATTAATGTATTTAATTATTGGAGTAATAAAATTTATTATTAGATGAGTGAAATGTGTAATTTTAAACTTATTTCTTATTGTGACCTTTTGAAAACATTCTTTTAACTTTTTTAATGGATAGAACATATAGATAAATGAATCATGGGTTTTTTTTTGAATGGAGGTTATGGATTTACTGTATATATTAATCAATTTTTCATTGAAAAAATGAGACACTAACAAGGTTGAGGATTTTATCTTTTATTTTATATGTATTTTGAAAAATATTATATTCTTACTGATGTTATGATGTTTAAATGTTATAGATTATATAGAATAATTTATAAATAAACCCAAATGTTAGATGTAATGTGGAATGTGGGAAATAAATTTGTTTCTAATGATAAATTAATATATATCATTGTAACAATGGTAATCGTTGGGATGATAATTGTAATGAGATGTTAATGTTGAGAAAAATAATTATGGGTTAATGATTATGTTATAAAAAAATTAATTCATCATTATTATGATTTTATTAGGGGATATGCGAATAAAGACATTCATGACATTGGAATACAATTTTTCGGACCACGATAACTGTAGAAAAATTAGGTTAGTTAAAAAATAGAGTGCCAATGGTTATGCTAAAACATGTTTATGGGATGTCTATCAAACTCTCAAACTTTCACATTAATATAATGTAAAATCCTAATTTTTTGACACATGACATAATGAATACCAACAATCAAAATAAAATGTTTAGTGAATTTGGGAACTAGGTATATATTATATCATCAACATAAAGATTTTAAGGAAACCATTTATATTATACCCATAACAGTTCTATTAAATTATCCTTTCAGATTGTGATCACCTAGAGAAATTGGGAAACATATGATATGAGTGATCAAAAAATTTAAATTCGACATAAAAATTTTATAAATAGAAATAGAGAAATTATGAATAAATCCTAATGAAATAAGAGAAAAAATCATGAAAGAAATAGATTGATTAATGAAATAAGATCATGAAATAAAAGGAAGTAAAAATTAATCCTGAAGGAATTATCATATATCATGGTATAATATTCATAAAATAATGATCTTAAATTCATTAAATATACATATTGGAGAACCCCATGGGTGGCTACAACTCCTATTCATGATTCCTATCACTATACGTAGTTGAATCCCTTTTGGTATGACACAATAAAGTGGCACATAAGAAATAAAAAAATTAATACATATATTAATGCTCACTTCCAGGACCATCCTAGCTTTTTAGACATGGATAAAAACACAAGTCCCACACAAAATATTATATACAAGACTTATCACATATTTATTATGCATAATTATCAAATCATATATAAAGCCTTACCTAATCAATTATAGGGATATATAATTTCATTCCCAACTATCATCATTATGTTGTACCCATAAATATATATTCCAATGGAATATTAAAATAATTATAAATCCATTTACATCATTTCATGATTATTTAATACAAATAATTTGGGAATAAAATAAAATAATGTGTCTATGTTGATAGATATTCTTCAATCAGGATAATGAGTTGTAGGGTATTTAATTTATATATATTAATTGGTATAGATTCTTGTCTATAATCTACCTGCTCAATCATATATATGGAAATAATTTTGGGCACGTTTCAATGTTAAGAAGGAAGTATGTAATTTTAAAAGAATCATGGAATTTATGAAAGGATATATTTTTGAATTATTAATGTTTTGGGATTAAAATGTTGGTTATGAATCATTCCACTGAAATATATTTTACATTCCATACACAACATTTATATTGGATCATGTACAATGAATGGAAAAAATTATTCGAACATAATAAAAACTTTTGAAAGATATTAAATATTGGGGAAATGAGACATTAGAAAAGTCCAAAAGGAGTAATAGAAAATTGGATTAGCATTAGTGAAAAAAATTTAGAGGATGACAAGAAACAATATGGGGTTTAATGAATATAATTTCATAGAATGTCAAAAATTATGAGGTAAATATTAAACACCAATTCAAGAATAGATATTAAATAATAATCTTACAATGAAAACAAAAATTTCAAAATAATTATTAATTATAAATATAATATATTCAAAAAAATATAGATTTTTTTTATAATAATAGAGTGGAAAAAAAAATTATTGGAATGTGATTTATTTAATTAATTGACATTATTTAAATAATAAAGAAATAATTCACCATAAAAAATCCTTTTCAAAAGGGTTTATATATTTTTCAAATAATATTTTGACAAATGAAATTCCCATTAATGAAATATTATAATAATATATTTTTAAAATAGAATTAAAATGGATTAAAATTAATATAAATTTAGAGGACCCTTTATAAATATCACAGGGTATGTCATAATGGATTTATTATAGATTTATAATAAAGACAAGAGTATCCTAAAAAATGTGTAAGATTTTAGAAAAAATGTAAAATGGAATAACATTATAATGTGGGATAGTGAATGTGAGATAGATTTAATGTATTTGAGAACATTCCAACAATAATGAATGAAAAGGTTATGTACCTTATAAACAATGTTAGGTATGGACTGAAAAAATAGTAAAAGATTTTATTAAAAAATTATTCCGCAAAAATAGTCTTTCAATTAGAAATTAAAACAATAAATTTGTTTGATATTATATAGAATAGAATATTGGAAATTATGAAACAAATTTAAAAATATAGGGACATTTCTAAGAACAATTCCTAACTTTGAGTTTTTTTTTTGTTTCTTATGTCCTCTTATTAATTCAAATTTAGAAGGAATTGATGTTTATCATCCCACATTTATTGATTTCATTTCATTTTCATCCTTTTAATATTTATTTACCCATAAATGTATTCAATGTATGTCATATACTCTGATTTTACCTACTCATTGATGCACTAATGATGAAATTATACTTTTTATCATATCTTCTCCATACTTTATAAACAATAGTGTATTTCCCACTTATACACTTATAAGGAGTTATGGTCTCAATAACTCACTATAGTAAACTTTTCTCAATGTATTAACTCATCTAATGTCCTAGCATCACTGATAGATCTCAACATCCATGATGCCATAAATTTTTACATTTTTTTTGCCTAATGAAGTCTATGAAATTTGTTAGTCCTAATAATCTCATGTCTATGACTATACATTATTACTTATTTTTAAGTCTACTATTGACATCCATCAATGAATATATCCATTTAATTCTTCCTTTGTACCTTTCCCTTTAAACACCCACATTTATGTAAATATCTCATCATTCATAAGAGAATTACAAATTCCATGGGAATGTTCCTATAGGATAAAATTGGATCTACATTCAATCTTGGATGCTTACATATAAATATAGAAATAAATTTCATGATCTCCAATAATTGATATTTAGTTGAGGATTAAGATTAGGTATTTGGATGGATAAAGACCTCATTTGATTACCTCCCTAATTTATATACTCAATGTTAACATCGATAGAATATAATTGATCAATATAATGCTATTTCTCGATTTTGAGGGAATAAACTAACTTTACCATAATCAATAATGGAATATTCACATATCCAACAAGATATTAGTTTGAGATTATATCCATTTGGTAAATCTTTTCTCGTATGATATTCCATTATGGAGTGTCTATCACAACACCTCCATAAATTGGGTCATATAATTATTTTTGTCAAATTGTGACTTGTAGCCTATAATGTTTCATCCACATGGGTTTGTGGATGATTTATAAGTATGGTTTATGTTTCATATATTTTTTATATTCTGATAATTCTTGTAATGTTTTTCACTAAAGATGTGGAGATTCTTCCACTACATGTTTCATATCTTCCTGATAGTAGAAATATATAAAGATCTAATCAATTAAAGGAACTATAATAGGAGGTTCTTAAGGTATAAAATCCATCTTTTTTTTCAATGCTATAATTGAAATAATTTTAGTCATCATGATCGATAATTAATCACTATTTTGAATAATAAATGATAATGAAGATTCCAATATAGCTTTCATCCCATCACCTGTCAAATAATCCACTCAATTATCATTGATGGGGAAATCATGGATGAATTTTTGTGTTTATGACTTGAAGGATATCATATGCCATTATAATTTTCCCTTTAAATATATAAACACTTCTGTACCTTATAAGGGTTTTCTTAAAAAACAAAGCCCTTGACATTAGAGGAAGAAGGATGAAATAATTTAACAATCCCTATTTGGATCTAACATCATCAATAATATGGTAATAAAATTCCCTCTATAATGTACTGGATATGAATAAAAGTATTTTTTATCAATTTATAGTGAAGGGTGTGAAGCCATTGAATGTTTGAAATAAAATCAGTACTCTTATTGTCTACTTTTCTAGGAAATAAATGAGGAAATTGATCTTCTTTTTATGTTAAAATAGATTTAGAAAATTTTCACTAACATCAATACCAATATTATAATGATATTTTTAATGTATCATAATGAGGATGTTCGGTATAGTTTCACATCCATATTTTCATTTATGAATTTTTTACATGATTATCCTACTAATGATTATATTTCGATCTATTGGGAGACAATATACTTTTATTATGGAAACTCATCATAGTAGTGTACTATGTTAAAGGATTTATTGTTTACCAGGGTGTGTTTTGTCATAATATTAAATTTGAGTTATGAAATATAGGGATAATATATTCATTCTATTATTTTTATCAATTTTTCAATTTGAATTGATTCTCTCCTGACTTGAGAAGGTGGTTAATATAATATCATATCCTAATAAGAAGAATAGCCATTGTGATTTCCCTAGGTTAATAGTTTTTGAGTTTAATAATTTAATATCCCGTGATAAATTATTGGATTTGGGTTCTTATAAAATATACATTTTTTAGTGAAATCACCATGAGAGTGAAAATTGAATTTTTCTAAGTCTTAACAGGTTATTCAAATTAATTCAGGATAAAAATGCTAAGTTTAATTGTAATTCGAAAAATTTCATAGAGCTTATCAAACCATTCAATTATATATGTCAAGATTGGTAATTAATATTCAAAATAAAAATGTATTCACAGACATATAGTTATAGATCTATAAATATAGTCATTAACGAGGAATCTTCATTATATGGAGTGAGGATTCTACTATCCTAACTACATAAAGGTTATATGAAAAAAAATATCTTTAAGAAGAAAAGTATTAAATAGAAGGACAATTTCATCATGGAAATTTGATGGACTCAATCTATTTTCAATAATATTGAAGGTTTATATCTGATCATAAAATCAAAATATAACATGATGTTTCATAGGAAGATGTCCGAGAATAAAAAAATATAAATTTATTCATTTTGAGGGAAGAGGTTATGGTGATTGAATGGTATTGTGAACATTTGTTTAATGAAGGATAATGTGACATAATTTATTCTTATGATTGTAATAAAGATAAAATTTTCACTGACTCAATCAAACTAAAAAAATAATATTGTTTCATTATATCTTATATGGATACTCATGGTGGATCGAAAGTTATTGACTTTTCTAATACCCTCACTGAACCCATTTTAGAATCAGTTATTCATGGGCATGGTAGTAAGGAATTTTTTTTCATTAATATTATATACTCTATAATTAATATTATTCAAAATATTTTCAATACTACATAACATAAAAAAGAGTAAATTTATAAAGGTGTTAAGAATATTTTATCCATAGTAACTGATGGTTTTGTATGATCCGTTTAGTTATTATCTAGAACCATTATCATGTATGGAATTGTAAATGTTGTGAAATATTTTTAGGTTTTATTATATTTTAAATCTATCCAAAAATTGAAACATCCTCTTCTGTGTCAACACTTTTATTATGCTAGTATTTAAAAATTTTCATAAAATATTATTTATAAAATTATTAATGTAATGGTATAACCTCTTATTAAGTCAATTAATTAATAATAACAACATGTATTTCTTCAGATAAAGGTTATTCAAGGTGTATAATGGATGGATCAAAAAATAACTATAGATTTTATCTGAAATTAATATAACGTAATGTGATGATTAGTATTTACATGGAGAAAGCATATGACATGATTAAATGGGTAATCATCCCTGTGTCCATTACAGGTATGTGGTTCTCCTATAAGGAATTTGATTTATTATTTCAAATCGTATATTTTATCTTTTTTATATCTTACTAATGGGATTGGTTTATTTATATTTCAAGTCTATGGAATTCCTTTAAATGGTGACACTATTTCATCATACATATCAATCATTTCCCAAGATTAATTTATTAGAAACTAGATTTCCTATATGGAAGAGGTATGTATGGATTTCGTTAATGTTTTGTATAACTCTATAGGTATGTATCAATTATTATTTATGGACAATCTCTTAGTTTTCCAAAATTGGAAAAAGAAATAAAATTATAACCTTATATACCTCCTCCAAATTTATACATTTTTTTGTGGAATGTCATTGAACACTTGTAAAAGTAGAATATTTATTTTTTAAATAATTTTCTAAAAGAGGATAATTACCTTAATTAATCGTTGAGTATCAACATTAGGGATACTTATTTTGAGTAATTGGTTGTTAAATTGATTCATGGGAACATTAGAATAAATAATTAGGATTTCAATGGTTTTGAATATGGATAATTAAATCCAAAAATTAAAATTTAATTTAATTTCCTATATTGGTAAAATTAAATTTATAAAGAGAACCTTTTAGATATTTTAATCCAGTTAATATATACGTTTATAGAATGTAAATTGATTACTAATAGATTTGAAACGTTATTCTAAAATTTCAACTAGGGTAATAGAAGGAAACAATTATTCCATTTTCCAATTCTAAAATTACAATCTTTTCTAATTGAAGTTGGTGGTAAAAAATTTTAGAGTTCGAGGAAACCAAGATATATCTCCATTAAATTTGTGTTAATATTTTTTTATTGTATGCTCAAATTGGGAATTGTTTCCTCAAGAAAATCATGGTAACAAATAGGATATGAAGGTTCTAAGGTGACATAGACGCATTGGGTTGGGGGTTGATTTTGGATTTCCATCACTATCATAATATTAATAACAATAACATGATATATGAATCCACAATATTTTGTATATATAATCTTTTACATTTAATTTATAATTAAATTTAAACTTTAATGTACTAAAACTTGACAATAATCTCAATCAATTTAAATTTTATCTTTTTTTATTTCTGCATTGTGGGGTAAAATCCATGATAGGATTTCATTAGTTGTATCCACATGAGTTCTTTGAATATTGAAATGAATATCACTCATCTATAAGAAGTAGATTCATATATTAAAACACTTTTTGTTGTTTATTTTTGATCTCAATATATGATTATCTTGTCTTTCATATTTTTTGAGAGGGACTACGATGAAAGAATATTTCTATTTTTTCATATAATTCTATAGTGGCTATTATTTTTTACAACAAGATCACACTCTATAATTATAAAAATATGATTTTATAGTTATGGTTAAGTAATTAAAAATTTTAAAAAGGAAATTTTTTATATTACTTATTCTTAATAGTCCTTAGGGTAAATAACAATAATAATAATATTTTGATATTCCATTATATATATTTATTAAATTATTTTTTAGATAAATATTTATTTAAATGATATTAATTATAACATATCATTTCTATCAAGCCATTAACTAAACACATTAATCCTCTTATGGAAATTATCAAACAATAAATAATTAAATATTTTTTCATTAAAGACTATCTATTTAAAAATGAATTTAATATTATATTACCTAAACTCATGAATAAATATATTTTCTAATATTCATATAACTAAATAAATATTTATATTAATATATTCAATAAACTAGGGAATATATGAATACGTATTTATTACCATGTGAATAAGAAACATTTATAGTCTCATCAAACAATTAATATGTTTATAACACCCCCCTCTATGGGAAAATTAGTAGACCCTATTTTTAGGTTTCCATATAACTTTAGATTCTCCTCCTTGCATGTCATAGGCTTTCTGATTGGTAGTGAGGAAAAAATCCACATAGTGAGAAGACTATAACCTAAAATAATAGTCATACAATAACAGAATTAACTAGAACATACACAGGAAATATAATCGGTGTACACAATATCAATAAACACATTTCTATAAAAATTTTATAATAAAGAATAATAATAGAATACCTTAATTGATTTCCCATATGACCGATCTCAAATAAAATATAAACTAAAAAATACAACACTTACACCCTGACCCTACTACCATCCATAGGCATCACACAACCGGTCTCCAACTACACTTGATATAATCTATCCCAATACAATTCATGTTCTCATATGAACCTAAATAAAAACATAATGTCGACATGCACATAGGGGTGACCATATATAGTGAATATATATATATAATTACGGTCTCAGAAAATTCCTCACATATATGTTATTATATATATATAATATTGGGGAAACAAAAATAAATTTCATAGAAGTACCTTTGAAATTTTGTGATGTGAAGTCCACTATGGCTCTGTGGACATTAAGCTTCCATGTGATAATTAATCAACCATTATGTCGGATAATACCAAAATTATACCCAAGTTGGAATCCAAATCATCACCATGTTTTTTATGGCATCAATTTGATGCCCCACAAAAACTCTAAGGCTCGGGGTGGGGAGACATTAAAACCTTAACCCACTACTTGAAGGGAAAATGAATGACTATAATCCAATATCCCTATCCACTTCATTGTCATTGAAGTAGTGGTCCATTATCTATGCCTCACAACATCCTACAACTCAACCCATCACAGGTTGTCCACTTCCATGATGAAATAATCTTAGTAAATGTCCATCGTCCACGCTGATCAATAAATATTAGATGGATATCATAATAACATCAACCAATCTCGTCAAATGCTAGGGTGGTCACAACAAAATTAAACCGTCCTAAAAAGATATTGTTAGTCCATTCCAAACACACGTGTATAGTAACACACATTTCCTAAATAAAATTAAATATATGTATAGGTGATAATTCAGTGGTAGTCACTCTAGACCATTTACCTCATCACACACAAATATCAACTCAACTATTAATGCATGTATTTGGACCTTCAAAACCATAATGTTCTCTTCATGCTGATTCAAAATAACATTCCTCCGCACATTGTGAAAACACTACCTGATTTTTTTATCCGAACCAGACCTCATGGTCAGGTTCACATCCACATCATGTCACCCAACACTCTGGGTGATGTGACCCAAGGACAATTCTATTTTTTCTTACTCTATGTTGCTCAACTTCCTGATCCATATTCTGAAAAAATACCCACAACCCATACATAATACCAATATAAGAGTTACATTGGGATATCCATCATCCCATCACTCAGAGTAAACCCTTTTAAATGAATCCCATCTAGTCCTAGATGAATCATTCTTATCACAAAACTCATTGATCCATGGATCACCATTAGAATTGTATCCCTCATTAGGAATGAGATTAATGATGGTCTAACCCATATTCAAGGTCATACTGTCTCTGGAACTTATTAGACAAGACCATTATATTCTTTCCTAGTTAAAACAAGTAACACATCACACATAGAGATATATCCAAGGAAAACTATCAGATCAAATGGAATACTTATTATAGAGACCCTCTCTTTTTATACATTAACTTATATGAATTTTTTGGAATAGGTAAATCATTATAAAAACATGTTACCAAAGACCATAATATTTTTCTTCCATTGGAATTGTGGAACAAAAATATTCTAGCTTAGTGAATGATATTAATGGTACCCACAATGATCTCCCTTAACAATTCAAATTAAAAAACAATCATCATAACATGGGGAAAAGAAAACATAAGAATGTGGTAGAATCAAATACCGGGTAAGGGTAAATAAAAGGAAATATGTATACAAATCATGAACATGAGGTTATAATAACGTGATCATGATCATTAGAATATCATATCCTATATATAAAATATTATAGACATGAATCATGGGATAAATATTTGATGTTTATAAGACATGATTCATACAAAAATCAAGAGAATAAGATATTTTATCATAACATTTGAATAAGACATGTAATGGTGGAATACAATTAAACTTATAGAAGATTGAACATGTATATATAAAAATAGGTTCACACATTAGGTTAATGACATGAAGACAGGACCTCTCATATACTTATGGATATGAGACTAGGTCCATGCATAATGTTGTGAATATGCAATCAGGATCATCAATAATATTGTAAACATGCAATCATGTTCTTGGATATCATTGTGAACCTATAATAATGGTCACCTATAACATTGTGAACATGTAATGAGTTTAATGCATAAACTTGTGACAAGAAACAAAGATCATAAATAACATTGTGGACATGTAATAAGGTTGACCATAAATTTTATAGTCATGAGTCACACATTATTACCCAATTCGTTGGAGGGTGATATATGTCACACACATCACATTATAAAATAATACATACAAGTTCCACAAAACATTAATCATATCATGACCCATAAATATAGATGTGTTTTAGAATCAACAAATAATAACACATGAAATGAAATGGGTATAATTATCGTCTAATCACTCCATAACCTATGTAAAATAGATAGGTTTTATAAAAATTTCATTAATGTACAAACCGTGAAAAGAAGCAGGTTTCATAAACATCATTCCATCAAACCATAATACATTCACGAACGGTTATGAATGGAACTATTCGATCATTTACTATAATGGAATGAGTAACATCAATAGATATTATATTAGATGGAAAATAATTTGGAAAAATATTTTCAAAATATTTCACGAGTAAAATATAATTTCCTATATGAGAAATGATATTTAGAACATGCACAAATTTTCAAATCAAATATCATGAAATTATAATGAAATATTATAAATAAATACTTCATATCATTTTTGAAATGTTTTTCCTAGAAGACATATATATATCTCTTGAAAACATTTTCCAAACCATTTCATTGAAAATAATTTCCAATGTGATAAATAAGGCTTGAAAATATTTTGAAAACCATTTTCATTTATATAATACAATGAATCTTGAAAACATCATGAAGAAATATTTTCCTGAAATAATATAAAATAATATTGAAAATGGTTTGAAATCCATTTCTATGAAAATAAATTTAATAACAATTTCATAAAAATTATCCTTTAATCATGGAAAGGAAGATTCCAAAAAACTGATAGAGGATAAATCCATACATGCTGTATTAGTTGAGAAGAATGTTCCTTTGGCATGGTAAAGGGTTTGAATATTTCCTCATTTGGAAAGTGAAAAGAATATTCCTTTGAAAACATTGGTAAAATATAAAACTGGAAATGTTTCTTTTCATTATTATATTAGAATAGTATAATTTTCATGGAAACACTTGTTATAAAAAATGGTTTTGAAAGAACCTAGATTTCTCACCGAAGATAGGGTAAATTCATACTTTTTAAATCCACATTCTTAACTATCATATGTAACAAAGTGTAGAGAAATAGTACCAATAAAAGAATAAATAATTATGAACCTGGGGAGAAGAAAAATCATGAAGGATCTTGAGAGATGGATCAAATGATCTCATCCAAGGTAACATAAACATAAATATTCTTGAAAAGCTATGACATTTTTTTAGTAAACTATTACTAATTGATAACATGGAACAATAATACCCATGTAAGAAAAGAAAATTACATGAAGATAAAAGTATCATGATAATATGAAGATTCATGAGGTAAAATTTTAAATTCAATATATACACTTCATGGAAAAATATAGGATCATAACATGTAATGTGACTCAAAGAAGGAAAATTTGGACAAAATTAGTTTACTGAATTGGAATCTTTTGAAACATAAATACCATGATAGAGTGATCATAAAATGGATTTTTACATACCTATAATATTTTTTTTCTGATAATCATATAATACATCCATGAGTAGTGTAAACAATGCACAAATGGAATTGGTGGTTAATAAAACTTGTATCTCATGGAATTGAAAAGTGAAATGAAATTCCCTTACCTTGTGTATTGACTCTCGTAGTACTCATAAAAACCAAATGTATAATAAATATAAATTTACAATTCATATATCCAAAAATCATATTTTTTTATATAATACCATATATTTTTTTATTATGACTTAATATATCCCTCTTGTTAGTAATTCCATGTTATGGTTACACTTAATCTAATATTACATTTTTTTCTCAAGAGTCTTAATTTTTTATATGTTTGGTCTTTATTTTTATATCAAGATTTGATGAATATAAAACATGATAAAAATATTATTTATATTCATTATATTTCTATTATGATAATCTATATAATATAGAAGTATGAAATGGAAGACGACATTCATAGAGAGGGTAACCCGTACGTACGCATGAACGTTGTTTCTATTTTTATTTCCATATTTGAAGAATGAATGAAAATTATATATATATATATATATTAATTTATTATTATTATATCATATATATCATATAAATTCACGAAACTAAACCAGAATACATTCCATGTGGTTTTTTAACAAATCACATCGCTTTGAGGGGGCGGTAGGCCACACTTCCTCAAAAAAATTATCATATTTACATCAAATAGAATATATAATGATTTTTGAGGTAAAAATAATAAATAATATTAAATAAATAATAAATATAATATATAAAATATACTATTAGAGTTACCATCATAATGTCAACCATGAAAGTCTATAAAGAAAAAATGAACAATAATTGTTTTATGAGGCCGTAGATTATCGTACACATAAATAATATTTTCATTTCCCATTAGATGGAGGTGTGTATAAGTGTAGTTCAAACCATAGCATAAAAAATATATATTATATTTAATATTATGGTGTTTTTATTCATTAATGGATTAAATATAGTGGATGTTTGGTGAAATAAAATAATGAAAAGAGCTTGAGAGAAGACATTACCTCTTAATCGGGTAACTCATTTTGGTTTGTCTAAAAAGGATTCTTTGTATTAATTTCAACCTATGGAAAGGCTTCTCTAATAAAAGGGGGAATTATGGGAGATTATTTTATTAGATATTTTGATATCCAAGTGTCATTAGAGGTGTGATGAAGTGGGAGGATTGGATGCCTTTTTATAGTGAAGGAGTGGCACTTTTGTAATATTTTGACAATGGAATTCCCTACGTGTTTTGACATGTCATGTGGATCCAATAAAGAGAAACTTCTATAAATGGAAGGATAGGGTTAAAATATTTATATAAAATGGATCTTGTAATAGTTTCTAGGTAATTTTGAGTCTTAAATATAAGTTGTAGTCCGTTGTTGATCTTAATTTACCTTAATCGACATAATTAATTTTAATTACATTCACTAACATTTCGGGTCAAAATTATTTTTGAACTTATTAGACATTATAAGTTATGATGATTATAAATATTTTAATCCATTTTTACCAATTACTGACACATTTGGTGCAAAAAGTAATAAAAAATTAATCCGGTTGAGGAGGCGAAACTGCAGGTTTTTAAAGTAAAAATGGTTAAATGTATGCTATGTTTTTATATCCAATTTCAATGTGAAATTTGTTCAAATAACCTAAATTGGATTAATTAACTAGAATATTATCTAGTTAAACATTGAAAATAAGTTTAAATATAATTTAACCTTATATATAAATTATATATATCAGTAGTTTCGAATTAAAATTAATCATTTTTAACTATTCATTATAAAATGAAGCCTTACATAAAAACACCAAAAAATTATTATAACCTAGTTTTTAAGTTTTTATTTCAATGGTAATGTTTATTTTGACATATTAAATATATAAAAGTGTTAAAATTGTGATTTAAAATGGGTATTCATTAAAATACGGTAATGCTACCTTTTTTAAAATAATTGTTATAAAATATTAAATTGGGTTTGTTCTTATCATACGTATATCAAATATTTTGAATAAATATAAAAATATATTTTATTGAATATATAAAATATTTATTACCAAAATATCACTCAGTAATGGTATATAATTTAATTTATTTGGGTAAAACAAATTTTGGACCAAAAAAATAGTAATATTTCCTTTTATATTCAATTACTTTTCATATTAATTTATAATTTGTTATTAATATATAAATATATATTATATTTTTGTAAGACATATATTGTTATAAATTAGTTAATTATTTTTACAAATTTTAATTTAACTGCTAGGATATATCTTTTAATATTAAATTATAAAATTTTAATGATATACTATTGTTTAATAAAACTCGGTATTGCGTGTTATGCAAGCCATCTTGGTGAGTCAATCATGTGTGTAATGAATGATAACCTCAGTGTTCCATTTAGATCATATTAAAAATTATGTTGTGTGAAGTGAATGATAACTCGGTGTTGCATATATGAATTCCAGCCATAATTCCATAATATAAACTATTTTCAGTGTGGTGTAAAATTAAATATTTCAAAAAGATAAAATTAAAAAACCAATTCACAAAATCTTTGGGTGTTACCATCATCCCATACCAACACAATATCCAATAAATGTTAAATCATAAATGTTCTAAGAGAACTTTTCATGAGTATAAGAGTTTGACCAACATCCTATATCTTAATCCTAATTCACCTCACCCCCTATCGATATATGCATTCTGATGTAACATGAATTCATGAAATCTGTCATGTGTAGAAACATAGATGGGTTTTTATTAAAGGGGCCACCAACCTCCATCAAAGAGTAACCACACAAGCCAATCTATATGTTACCTTATCAAATCCAGTTAATGACATATACAAGCTCACAAGAACTCTTGAGATCCTACATCATACCATGAATCATAAATAATTTATCATAGAAAATTATAGATTATTATTTATTGAAACATAATAGGTGTAACGTCCTGGACCCAGGTGCCACGTAACGGGTTCCCCAAACCTGGTTCTCCACCTTAAGCGCATTTCCGCAAACACCATAGGATTCCAACTAGCAGCGAGGGCCCAGGTCTGGTAGTGGGGAAACAATGCCCTCATTTGTCAAAGTGTAGCGCAGTGGAATATAAATAAAACATACAACAAACAGCGGAAGCAGTAAACCATACACAACTGAAATAATCAATAGTAGTGGATATAACCAACAGTGTATAAATAGTGATGCTACATGTCTCAAGTTCTAAGAAAACAACCAGAGCATGTTATACATCAATACAGTACAACAAAATAGTAGAGTACATTAAAGCAAAGCAAACAGCTGGCAGCGGCATCGCGAGCCTCAGATCGGTCCCATGCCCTCCTACTCCTCAGCAAAAGTCAAGTACCTGTATAGGGACTCTTCCCCCTATCTAAACCTACAGAAACGTAATCTGTTTGGGCTGAAAAGCGTGACCCAAATAGGGTGTGAGAAATATAACTCAGTAGGCACCCACCAAAGGCTCGTGCCCAACTGCATGTGAACATGCAACAATAGTGTGCAGTGGTAAAATGCAATAAAGTAAGCATTACTACAAAGTAACGAACTAACAGTTAAATTTCCATTTAATTATTCATTTAATACATTTTATATAAGAAATCACTACAGTGCATTTCTAAGTAAACAACTAGTATCCTCAGACACGTAAACTCTTACCCTCGGGTAACGAGTATCCAACACAAGAATCTGCCCTCATGCACAACAGAGTTTGCCCTCACGCGTAGGTAGTGTCGCCCACAGGCACAGACTCAGCTTCCCACAGGCACAGAAGAATTTTTCCTCGGGCCGAAATAACTACAGCCCACATGCTAAATGGAGCAGTTCCCACAGGCTAATCACAACAACGCCCTCTGGCTAAAAAGGTAACCGGGCCATGCCCAACATGTCAAAATGCAGTAAATAAGAAATTACAATCAAGGAAATTCTACAATTACTACATTAAAGGCATACCCTTAGGTATCTTGTCCAAACAGCTAAATAGTGAAACACACCCCTGGGGTGGTTCCGTATCCAAGCAATGATCCCAACCAGCATTCTATTATCACAATGTAATCACCTATGCAATTCCAGGCTTTAAATATAGCAATGGCCTCATCCACACGACAACCCAACAGGGATTCGTGGTATGAAAATGCACAAAAACGAACGAAAGTTGGAAATTTACACCAAGCCACCTACCTTATACGTCAACGAATAATATACCCGAACACCGACTCCAGAAACGCCCAAGAACGGCCTAGATCTAACGAAGAAAAAAACCCATTCAAATTTAAATAACATCCATTAGGGGAATAATTGGTAAGAACGAATTATGGAGGAGAAAAGGGCTTACCCATGCGGTTCCAATGAGATCGCCCGAAGCCGAATCGGATTCCAGACGAACACCCTGTGGATCTTCGAAGGTTCGGCCGCCCTCCTTGGTTCTAAAACGGCTCAAATGCCTCCTCTGCCAAATGAGGAGGCTACTTCCTATTTTAAGCCGAAAAATAAAGTTCACGGTGTGTACTTATGAGTACACGGTGTGTACTTCCTTCATTTAATTGTTCCTCTGGCAGCACCGCCACACTGTTCATCTGTCGACATGAGTACACGGCATGTACTCCCGAGTACACAGTGTGTACTGTCTCCCAACTGGCGGCTACTCCACCGCCTTACAGTTTAGGCCTACCGACTGACTACATGGCGTGTAAGGGACCACTACACGGCGTGTAGTCGGTTCCTACACCCCTCATCGCCGACATGGCTACACGCCATATGTACCCATCCCACATGGCCAAAAGTACACGACGTGTGGAAAAGTACACAACGTGTAGTTCCAAAATTTAGGATATTTCCCCATTTTCCATATTTTCACAAAGACACTTAAGGAAAAAGAAAGAGAAGAAGCACGTACCTCAAAAATAAGAACCAGGTTCTTACAAAAATCCCCCCTTATAACAATTCATCCTCGAATTTCCCTTCCCAGGGTGGTGAAGATAAAGCTCAGAACAGATCTTGCCACAGAGCACGTACGTCGGCCTCCCACTCCCAGGTCTCGTCCTGCACTCAGCCATGCTGCCATAGCACCCGTACGAGAGGAACTAATCGGCCTAGGAGAACATTCGTGCTCCTGTCAATGATATGAATCAGATGCTCCTCAAAGGAAGCATCTACCTCCAGCTCAACCTCCTCAGGCTGAAAAACATGAGACGTGTCTGAATGATAGCGACGCAACTGAGACACGTGGAAGACGTCGTGCATGGATCGGTACCGCTGCGGTAACTACAACCGATAGGCAACCATCCCGACTCTCTACAGAATATCGAATGGCCCCATATACCTCAGTGAAATCTTACCCTGTCTCCTGATCCGTTTGTGTCCCAGCCTTGGCGAAACACGCATGAAAAACTAATCCCCGACCACAGACTCCAAAGGTTGTCTGCGGTGATCAGCATATGACTTCTGTCAAGACTGCACGATATCCATTCACTTCTGAATCAACTGGACCTGCTCAGATGTCTCCTGCATGAGTTGTGGTCCTAGTAAAGCTGTCTCACCTGCCTTTAACCAGCACAATGGTGATCAACATGGCCTACCATATAAAGCCTCGTATGGTACCATATCAATAGTTTCTTGAAAACTATTGTTATAGGAAAACTCGACTAAGGATATATGCTTCTCCCAAGAGCCTCCAAAGTCTAAGACACATGCACGCAGCATGTCCTCAAGCACCTGTATCATACGCTCTAACTAGCTATCTGTCTGAGGGTAGTATGCTGTGCTCAGAAGCACCTGTATACCTAGGTCCCTCTGAAAACTCTTCCAGAAATGAGACGTAAATAGGGTGTCCCTATCAGAAACGATAGAACGAGGGACCCCATGAAGACATACGATCTCTCGGATATATAGCCTACCGAGATCGTCAACTCTGAAGGTCTCCTTGATCAGAAAAAAGTGAGCTACCTTCGTGAGTCTATCCACAATGACCCACACGGCGTCATTGCCACGAGGTGACCTCGGCAATCCAGTCACGAAATCCATCGTGACATCATCCCATTTCCACTCTGGAATGGGTAACTACTGTAACAGCCCAATTGGTCTCTGATGCTCCGCCTTCACCTGTTGACAGGTGGAACACCTCGTAACAAATCCAGCTACAACTCTCTTCATACCCGTTTACCAGTACTGACACCTCAAGTCACGATACATCTTGGTAACCCCGGGATGAACTGCCCAAGCCGAAGCATGAAACTCCAGCATCATCTCCTCGCGTATATCCCTTGGAACCCATACTCATCCATAGAAATGCAGGACCTCATCGTTGCCTATCGTCCAACTAGGAGGAGGGTCCTCATTTTCCACCGTCTCCCGTAGAACTAGGCCTTCAGGATCAGATAGTTTCCTCATCCTCACTCTATCCAGGAGGGTAGAAGTCACAGCTCATGAGGAAAGATAAGTCTTCCCCTAACTGTCGTGCACCTCCAGATGCATCTCAGAGAACAAAGCCATGAGCTCCCACTCACTATTGGCCTCCTGCACCACCTGTTTCTGAGTCTTCCTACTCAGTGCATTAGCTACTACATTACCTTTACCAGGTGTATAGGCAAGCTCAAAATCGAAGGACTATTGGTACTCGACCCACCTCCTCTGCCTCAAATTCAGGTCACACTGAGTAAAGATATTCTTGAAGCTTTTGTGGTTGGTGAAGACCAAAAAATTCTCTCCCAACTGATAATGTCTCCAACAGCGCAACACATGAACAACTGAAACCAACGTGAGGTCATGCGTCGGGTAATTCTGCTCATGTGGCCTCAACTTCCGAGACCCGTACGCAACAACTCGGTCGCCCTGCATCAAAACTACTCCCAGCCTAATCCCTGATGCATCACAGTAAACCATATAGCTCTTCCCCTGATCTGGGAGTATCAGGATCGGTACTGATGTCAACCTTCCATTAAGGTCCTGAAAATCTGTCTCGCAAGCTTCTAACAAAACAAACTTCAAACCCTTCCTATTCAGTCCCTTCAACAGTGCTGCTAAGCGGGAGAAGTCTTGTATGAAGCATTTGTAGTAACCAGCCAACCCTAAGAAACTCTGTATCTCAAACACGTTCTTAGGCTACTCCCAGGAAACTACTGCTCTTACCTTCTCTGGGTCTACTTCAACTCCTTCCTCTGAGATGATATGACCCAGGAAGTGAATCTGGTCCATCCAAAAGTGGCACTTCGAGAGCTTGGCATATAGACGATGCTCTATCAGTGTACTCAATATGATCTCAGGATGGGTGGAATGGTCGTGTCGATTGTGAGAGTACACCAAGATGTCTTCCATGAATACTACAACAAAATAATCAAGATATGGATGGAACACACGATTCATCAGAGCCGTGAAAACTGTTGGAGCGTTCGTGAGTCCGAACGGCATAACCAAGTATTCGTACAGAACATATCTGCTCTGAAAAGCTGTAAGCAGTATATCCGATGGTCTCACGCACAACTGATGATATCATGACCTCAAGTCAATCTTCGAGAACACGCGTGCTCCACAAAGCTGATCAAAAAGATCATCAATCCTTGGTAAGGGATATCGGTTCTTAACCGTCAACTGGTTCAGCTTCTGATAATCCACGCAAAGTCTGAGGGTACCGCCCACCTTCTTCCCAAAAAGGACCGGAGAACCCCAAGGAGAAGTACTGGGCCAGATAAATCCCTTTTCCTATAACTCCTCTAACTACCTCATGAGCTCCTGCAACTCAGACGTGGCCATACTATAAGGAGGAATGGACACCGGTGTTGCTCCTGGCACAAGCTCGACAGAGAAATCCACCTCACGCTCTGGAGGGAGACCTGAAAAGTCATTCAAGAAGACATCCCTGAAACGATCAACAACTGGAGGGAAATCTGTCTGAAAAGTCTCTTGGTCATCTAGATACAATCTCGCAATCTGGGCTGTGACTCCACCTCACCCATGATGCTCTGTTCCAGCTCGACTCGCCTGAACAACCCATTCTCCCTTTTATAGAAACTCTCCACCCTCTGGTGACGTGAAATGCACCCTGCGACGATATCAGTCTACAAAGGCTCGAAAGGGAACCAACCAGTCCATCCTGAGAATGACATCATAGCTCGTCATCTCGAAGACATAGTGGTCCCAAAGGAAGTGACACCCTCCAACCTCAAGGGGCACTCCTTGCACTGACGCACACTAACTGTTCTAGTACCCAATGGAGTGTCCAGCATCAAGATATCAGAATAAGTAGAAACACAGATCCCAAGGCCCTCCACAACGAGTACATATACGAAACTATGTGTAGAACCCGTATCAAAAAGTACTGATGATAAGACAGAAGATACTAGAATAGTACCTATGATTTTAGAAGGTCCAGGATCCTGCTCCTGCTGGGTTTGTTGCACTGCATATGCCTGCCCAGTGTCGCGGCCCTGCGACATAGTCTAGCTACCCTGAGCTGTCCTGCCCTGTTGCCTCTCAGATCCTGGTGTCTAGATACCACATCCAAGACCAACATCTCTGCTGGAACGCCCTAACGTATTCCAGTTTATCGATAGGTAAGAATCCACTGGTCCTACTCCTCCACACGGAGTATGCACAGAACCCCCTCTCACTATCTGGTGAAAACACATTGCAAAAGCGCTGCAGATGACCCAACTTGCCACAAGCTCGTCACTTCACTAGGTCTCATGGACACTGCGGCCTCTTGTTCCCCTCTCTACCACACTGGTAGCACATAACCTGGCCACCTGAATCAATCTTCTGACTGGTACTGCCTCCCTGAGAGAAGTCCATCTGTCTCTTCCTCTTTCCAATAGAAATACCAGTAACTGGTGCTGAACCGCCCTGGCCCACACCACTTGATTCCTGCAGGTTCCTCTCTGTAATCATCCCTGGTTCACAATCGCGTGTACAGTAGTCAACCTGAAAACATTCACCAGCGCTCGGATGTCATAACAAAGACCATCCTCAAAACGCCTGGCTCTCAACATCTCATCACCCACTAACACGGGTGAAAAATTCTGATGTTCCGTAAAACAAGCAGAATAGTCCATCACCGACATAGCGCCCTACTGCAGATTCATGAACACTCGAGCTCTATCTTCCATCAGCATCTCGGGAAAGAAGAATTAATAGAAGACTTCCTGAAAATCTTCCCACGCCATGTCTCTATGATGATCTGACTAGGTGGTAACATACCACCACCTCTTGGCAGAATCACGCATCATATACATCGCGAGATTGACCCTTCGACCTGGAGGAATCTCAAGATACTCGAAAATAGTCTGCATCGACCCCAACCAAGACTCCGTAGCCTGTGGTCTGCCATCCCCTGAAAACATAGGCGGATGCTGCTGCTGGAAGATACGCGTCAGCTCAGTCATAGATGTAGCAGCCTGCGGTGCTCCCTGAATGGTATGCATGAACCGCATAAAGCCTTCACAGAACTGCGCCTCTGCGCCTGTGTCCGGTATAGCAGCTGGCGCAACATCTGGATCAGTTGGAGGATCAACTGGTAGCCCATAGGCCACCATCTATGGTGTATAATCGTCGCCGCTCTCCGGACGAACAACCCGCGGTCGTCTAGGTGGCATGATGCTACAAGGTCAAAGGCACGCCTTAGATTCAAGATTATTAAGACCGAAAAGCAAAGGAACCACAAAGGAAACAAGAGGAAGGAGGCATTTCAACATTGAAAAACAAGACTACACGGCGTGTACAATGACTACACGGTGTGTACGTGACTTCCTTTCCCCTTCCCGGGTCCTTCTACACGGCTTAGCCACACAACTTCTTTTCAACAAAAACTAAACGGCATGTAAATAATCTACATGGCATGTATGGTGTTATTTTCCAACTTCTCGTGTCCTCTGTGACACGGCCGACTACTCGGCTTAACACCACATGAGGTGTTACTCCCTTACACGGCGTGTACAACACCCCGTTTCCCAGCCACATGGCTAACACCACATGGTCTGTCCTTGGACAAGACTACACATCGTGTCCCAAAGGTACACGACATGTTAAGGGAGAGGTGACACTGGCCCGTGTTGTTAGTTACACGACTGAGTCCCCAGGTCACACTACACGGTGTGTCCATCATTTACATGGCGTGTTCTATCATGGAGGTCACCGACCCATGCTGATAGTTACACGGCCGGACTCCGGGTCACACTACACGGTGTGTTCGCTCCAAGCTCTTCCCTTCCCCGTGTCACCACCAACACAGTTTGTGACACGGGAAGAGACTACACGGCGTGTACTTAGGGTACATGGCGTGTTCTCAAAAAGTTTATTTTTCTTCTCGAATAGAAGAACATACACAGAGTGTATAAAAATACTACATGGCGTGTATACTAGTTTTCCAGACAGTATTCCTCAGAAACTTCTCCGGAACCCAGAAAATTCTGAAAAACAACACCTAAGTGTCATATTCCGACCCATGGGGGCTCATACTCTCGACGAATCAAAGTTTGACATCTCATATGTTTTATAACCAATAAACAGTCAATGATCCACCAAATTCCGGTCAATGGGGGCCCATACACCCCAAAAACCAATGTTTGGCGTCCATTCTATAAACAAGCTCACATTAATTTACCCTATCACAGAGCAGGTGTTTATCAAGAAGCTATCACAACAACATACTTTTCTAGCACAACAACTATTACAACGACATGAGAATTCTAATGCACCTACATGGCATGGAAACTATGCATGACATGTGATATCTAGCATGTGCCTATATGATGCATGAGACAGCATACCCTCATATCATCGCGTTGAAACTAAATAGAACCCACAAATAAAATATAAACGACACAATCCAGGTACGTCACCCAACGGTGGAATCATATCAACTGTAAAATTTTTAAAATCAGAAGAATTGCAAAAATTTGAGGTAGACTGGATTTTCCCTGTACATGGGTTATCTACGCCCGGACACAACTTATTATCAACTACCATTCATCATGTCCCTGACTACGGCTCCAAATAGTAAGTCAAAGAAAAGAACTCCTTTGATACCACTTTGTAACGCCATGGACCTGGGTGCCACGCAATGGGTGCCCCAAGCCCGGTTCGCCACGTTACCTCAAGTGCATTTCCCCAAATTCCAGAGGCTGCTGACTAGCAGCGAGGGCCCAGGTCTGATAGTGGGGAAACTATGCCCTCATTTTTCAAAGTGTAGCACAGTGGAATATAAATAAAACATACAACAAACATCGGAAGCAGTAAACCATACACATCTGAAATAATCAACAGCAGTGGATATAACCAGCAGTGTATAAATAGTGATGCTACATGTCTCGAGTTCTAAGAAAAAATCCAGAACATGTTATACATCAATACAGTACAACAAAAAGCAGAGTACAGCAAAGCAAAGCAAACAGATGGCAGCGGCATTGTGAGCCTAGGCTCGGTCCCTTGCTCTCCTACTCCTCAGCAACAGTCAAGTAGATGTATAGGGTCTCTTTCCCCTATCTACACCTGCAAAAACGTAATCTGTTTGGGCCGAAAAGTGTGACCCAAATAGGGTGTGAGAAATATATCTCAGTAGGCACCCACCGAAGGCCCGTTCCCAACTGCGTGCGAACATCCAACAATAGTGTGAAGTGGTAAAATTCAATAAAGTAATCAGTACTACAAAGTAACTAACATAACCGTTAAATTTCCATTTAATTATTCATTTAATCTATTTTATATAATAAATCAGCACAGTGCATTTCTATGTAAACAAATAGTGTCCTCGGACACGTAAACTCCTACCCTCAGGTAATGAGTATCCAACACAAGAATATGCCCTCAGGCATAACAGAGCTTTCCCTCGGGCGTAGGTAGTGTTGCCCACAAGCACAGAGTCAGCTGCCCATAGGCACGGAAGAAGTTTCCCTCAGGCTGAAATAACTACATCCCATAGGCTAAATAGTGCAGTGCCCACAGGCAAATCACAACAACGCCCTCAGGCTAAACAGGTAACCGGGCCATGCCCAACATGTCAAAATGCAGAAAATAAGCAATTCCTCTCAAGGATATTCTACAATTACTCCATTAAAGGCATACCCTCGGGTATCCTGGCCAAACGGCTAAACAGGGAAACACAACCCTGGGGTGGTTCCGGATCCAAGTAACGATCCCAACCAGAATTTTATTATCACAATTTAATCACCTATGCAATTCTAGGCATTAAATATAGCAACGGCCTCCGCCACACGACACCCCAACATGGGTTCGTGGTACTAAAATGCACAAAAACGCATGACAGTTGGAAATTTACACCAAGCCACCTACCTTATTTGCCAACGAATGGTATACCCGAACACCGACTCCAGAAACGCCCATGAATGAAATAGATATAACGAATAACAAAACCCATTCAAACATAAATAACTTCCATTAGGGGAAGAATTGGTAAGAAAGGATTAAGGTGGATAAAGGGCTTACCCGTGTGGTTCCAACGAGATCGTCCGAAGCCGAATCGGATTCCAGAAAAACACCCGGCGGATCTTCGAAGGTTCGACCATCCTCCTTGGCTCCAAAACGGCTCAAATGCCTCCTCTGCCAAATGAAGAGGCTGCTGCCTATTTTAAGCTGAAAAAACAAAGTACACGACATGTACTTCTGAGTACACGGCGTGTAGTTCCTTCATTTAACTGTTCCTCTAGCGGCACCGCCACACTGTTCATCCGTCGACATGAGTACACAACATGTACTCCCGAGGACACGGCGTGTACTGTCACCCAAATGGAAGCTAGTCCACCGCCTTACTGTTTAGGCCTGCCGACTGACTACACGGCATGTAAGGACCACTACACGGCTTGTAGTCGGTTCCTACACCCCTCGTCACCGACATGGCTACACGCCCCCATGTACCCATCCCACACGGCCAAAAGTACACGGCGTGTGGAAAAGTACACTGTGTGTAGTTCCAAAATTTAGGATTTGTCCCCATATTCCATATTTTCTCAAAAACACTTAAGGAAAAGGAAAAATAAGAAGCTCGTGCCTCAAAAATAAGAACCATGTTCTTACAATATGAATAATAAATAGAATAACCATTGGGAGTCCCCATAAAACTAAAACTACGAAAAATCATCCATAGTGGGTTTATGGAAATCCCCCGACACTATCCTAACCAAAATCCACATTTGGTGTAACAAATTTAATTAACCAAATTTTTTAATTTAAACCAATACACTAAATAAAAATATCGGGAGACATAAAATCATATAAACATTGCGCAATGTAATGAAAATACAATATTGAGACATTATTAACACAATCCACTATGAAGACACATAGATGTCTATTTCCACTGCTACAATTTTTTATAATGAGAACTAAAACCCTAAAATAATAAAATAATATTAGAGGGAAGTGATTGGAAGGAATATTGGATATATGTAGAAGAAGAAAAAAACATTGATCAGTATAAAATAATGAATGGAGTACCCAAAAATGGAGAGGGTTTGAAGGAGAGATGTGAATGGTCGAATCAGATAAGAAATAACCTTGTATTACCCCCCCTTTTCCCTAAATAATGAACACCCTAAAAAATAAAGTCCAAACTACCCCTTGTAAAAAAACTCCCAATAAACATTCTAGGATAGAAAAGCATTCATTCATGAATGCTTTATTGCCATGAATAATTTTCATTGATGGAAAGGTATCCTCATGAAAGCATCATAGCATGAATCATGATTCAAAAAATAAATCACCCCAAGAATTACACATATAGATTTTTGAGTCATTTTTACCTTCCTCAAACACATTCTCGAGACCTCAAAAAACTTAGTAATACTTTTAATATGTATTCAAATATTTCATTATGATTTTTAAATGAATGGATTATTGATCAAATTCATGGTTCTCAAAACAAAATCCTCATCAAACTAAATATTCAAATTCACATAGTAATTCACAACCCTCAATGACATTGACCATTACAAAATCCTTTTTACAGAACTTATCATCACCACGAAAATATGGTAATCCTTGAATGATACATCCTAATGAGGAATAGTAAAAAATTAATCAAGAACTCAACTTGTTACATATTTTAATGTCGCACAGGAATATATTTTGAAATTTATTGCACCAAAACAATATTTACTTGTTTTTCCACTCAAAATATCTGATATAATCACCAAAACAAAATTACAATATCTGAAATGTCACTCCTAATATATTTCAACTCTAATCACATATAACTAATAAAATAATCTCAATTATCTTTCCTCTAGCCTTCATTACCCAAGAACTCATTGTTACACTCGCTGATGTATCCTATAAATAATCATATAAAACGGTAATTCTCAGCAACAAACCCCATCTTTTGGATCTCAATCCCACATTAAACCACATTTCCAACATCCCTTCATTCATTCAATTTTTTTCCACATCCATTTTCATCCCAGAAGACATCATCCAGATAACTCACCACATGATTCGTCCCTTGAATCAGGTCACGAATCACACTTCATACAAAAAATGATGATATTGCTCATAGTTCATTGTATGAAAAAATTGATGAATCTTGATTCACATTATGAATTAGATCATAAAGGATGTTTCACCCCACAAACTATGAAATGGACATAATAGGTCCTATATTGGGAACCATTGCACCTCCGATCCAAATCACATCCAGATCACCCATAACGCACTGAGCCCAATAATAATTCCCTAGTGGTCAATCAAAAAGAAGAAGTATTTTATTATCAAAGTAACTAGATATTAGTAGATCTATCCAAACACCATTACTATAGTGTCACCTTGACTATCCTCCAACTGATCTCATTTCAACCCCAACATTTACGACATGAATATCAATCACCCATGCCTGATAAAAAAATACCACCATTTGAGTATCATTATCATAAATCAATGAACCAAACTTTTAAACTCTATCAATCACCCCATCCATTAGAATACATATCTGATATATTTATAAGAACAAAGATACAAAACAAAACACCAAATGTCACCCATTTTCAGACCACTATAAATGGAATCATCTAAAACTGAATGGTATTAACTTCTATATATAGTTTTTTATACATAGATCCTCAAATACTGACCCAAATATGTCCTAATTACATTCACAGAGATGTCTTCCCAATCCACACTCATTCCTCCCTAACAACACCCTTGTAAAGGAACAAAACCATAGGTCATTAGGACCTCCCTCATTTCACCACTACAATAAATCCACAGAACATATAATATATTTAAGTTCATGAAAAATATCCAAATTACTTTCACAAGGACATTCCTTATAACCTGTAAGCCAAAAATGAACTACACATCCCCAATGTGCACTAACCCTCAGTCAATAAGACATTTCCTGAAAAGCCTCACCAACACACGCTTTCTTCAATCCAAGGTATTTTATTTAAAAAATGACCCTATAACTAATTACATATCTCAATAATTTGAAATCACTCTCAAACCCACTGACTTCATGCTCTCACTAAACCAAATCACACCACTAGACTCATTTTTCAATTAGATGCATCTTATCAAACCTAGGTTCATGAGCCTAAACAACTTCCCATATCCTATATGCGTGTTTTTGACATATCAAATCTAATTGATTTTCAATAATTATAAGGATAATTTCATAATCACCTTCCACATGGGTACTATTACAAAATAAAGGGAATCCAACCATGTTCCCTCTACACCGATGAAAAGGTATCCAGAAACTACGTTTCTAGGAACCAAACATGTCATGACTCCCAAAACCAACCATGATACCAATAATAAAAATGATCTATATGTTTAAATTATTAATTTTATATTTAATTTGTTTTATAAATCAGAAAACCTTTTTTAAAACATGGTTACTGACTTTTTATGTAACAATAGTTTTAGCATTTTTTTAGAAAACAATAATTTTTTACCACACATAGAATAAGTAATGACGTATTAGAATCCTAAACAATACAATATTCATTTCAAAAAAATATTAACTATGAGTAATATTATCCAAATCACATTTATTATATATAAGTTATATTTTTCTAATGTTTTTTGTACTAAAAAAATGAATGACTCTCAAAATGATTATTGTACTGATAAAATCAAATTGAACCTCATAATAATAATCATATTGACATTGATAAGGGTGTCTAAATGGATGAAAGTGGTTTAAATTAGAATACTGAAGGAATTTTTCGAATTTATGTAATATCTTTAACACTATAATGGTGTTCATCAATACAATATCAGACATTTAGTTATGCTGAGTTATAAAGTGTCAGGTGTCCGAAGTAGGTGTGAAATTCTTGGAAATATGGATAATGGGATATTTTTCAATAAATATTGAGTCATTTAAAGATTTTAATTCTAGATACATTGCATAATAATGGTCCATTACATTAGATCACTTGGTTTTGAAAAAATACTTAGCAAGAAATGCTCGTTATTTGTCTAAGTATTTCATTAAAGAGTTGTCTTCCTAAGGTTTCATTATGGGGTAGATTCCTTATGTAGTTCGCTAATTGTAAATATGTTCGATCACTGTTATGATCGATGGATTCTAGGTATATAATTATTGTTAATCATAACCCTCTAATTGAGGGCTTTCGAGGCAAGAAGATAGACCACTATACTCGTATCGAGGGTTTATGGGGATATTAAGATTGATAAACCAATAATTTTATCATGGTATTTAAGGTGTAGGGTGATAGATAAATCAGATATTAATATCAAGGGATTTCATGGTATGGAAAGAGTGAATTTACTATAAGTATACAATATTGAATAACTTTTTCCAGGTTTATTGACTATATTTCACCTAAGGATAAATGAGTTTATTTTTAAATGTAGCTTGTAAGTCATTTTTTCTTTTACATGTTTATTGTATTTCTTGTATGTAAATGTTTCTATTCCGCCAAACATGTAATAAATATTGAATCATGATATTGAAATTTCTATATTTTTGGTTTTAATGGTTATTACTCTTATAAGAATAAAAATATTCTGATAAATTGTATCCATAGTGATACCGAACTTTTACATTAATATAATAAGGATGATTAGTGGTTCTGACTCTATGACTCTAACAATCAGATTGAGTCTAAGTCTTTCAATTTTATATTAATATGTTCATATTTTAGTTAGTTTAAACATACTAAACATTGATTTCAAAACTAAAGTTCACCCCACTCTTGTATTTATATCAATATAAGTTAACTATTACAATAAAATAATTTTATTTAGTGAAGTTTTCTACTACTTATATAGTAGATGAGTTTTTAACTACTTCTATAAAATTTATGTTTTTGTAATTTTTTATAAATTTTTTTATTATAAAATCTTTTACACTAACATGTATTTTTAGAAATAAATTTCATGTGTTTATGATGGTATGTAAAAATGTTGGTTCTGTAGACAATTTGAATCCAAATTGACCATATATATTAATTGCAAATAGTTATGTGTACTGAAGAGATAAGATGAAAACTTTGGTTATAAATACTAGATTTGATATTTTTTTCTACTTACTAGAGTCTATAATATTCGTGATAAGGGAGTTACAACTTTTACACATCAAAAAAATAATAGTGTCTTTTAAAATATAGATTCGTAAATACTTTTTTATGTTCCCATATGATTAGTATTTAAAGTTAAATAACTTCATGTGATGCTACTATATAGAAAAATAATGAATTCACATACATTGAAACATCTACTTTTTTTTAGAATAGAGGTTAAATTTTTAGAGAAGACTACTCGACGTTTGATTTCATACCTAGAGAATTAGTTGTAATGTTTTACCAGAGGTTCAAGAAAATTATAAATAGTTTACAAGCAATAAGAGGAAAATATATTGATGATGAAATTCTGATGGAAAATGTTATTGGTATCATTCCCCAGGAGTGTGAATCAAAGAGAAAAACTATGTATGTAAAAAAAATGTAAATAAATTACCATGTGTAATATTATTTGAACTCTTATACAATACGAATTAAGTCGTAAAAGAGATGATGAGAAAGCTAAGAATAAGAATAGAGGGGTTTCATTTTCTACAACTACATTAACTTCTAAATCTGATACTCATGAGAAAATTGATAAATATTAAATAATTAAGAATTTTGTTGTTCAATACAATTATAATAATTCTAAACATTATAATAATGTGTTGGATAATCTCATAGAATAGATGAATAAGATAGTATGAAATAAAAATTTCCAATACCAATAAGGTAATGGTCATAAAGATAAATGTTATATGAATGAGTTTTATGTAACATATCACGAGGGTAATAATAATGTATTTATCATACCATATTTTCCAATACTAGATATGAAAGAAAATAAAGAAATAAATTTTGATAGAAATTCTAAAAATTATTGGAATTTCAAAGTAAATATTCATTTTCATGTATATGACTCAAATATTTAATGTGGAGGTGATTCATTCAAAAATTATTCTGATTAATAATGTATTTGATAGAGGAATATAGGTATTTTTTGAATGTAACCCTTATAAAACAATGTTTTATAGAAAATATACATATAGTTGTAAACCATAAGAACATATACTTAATGGTTAATTATCATGATGAAAAATATTTTACATCTTATGATAATGAATCTTCCACATTATGTGATTATAATTCTATAACTTTGTATGATGAAGTTTATCATTTTTCAAAACATTTAGAAAATGAGAATTCCAAAAATTGTAGAAATCATTATAATGCAAATGCTAAAACTACGAAGGGTGGTTCAAGAAAAAATGTTTTCACAAATAGCAATACCATATAATTCTAAAGATGAAGTTAAAACTAATTCTAAAAAAATTATTTAAAAATATTCTAAAAATGTTTTACCTTTGAAAAAAAATGTAGAAATAAAAATTATGTGTAAAACTAATAATAGTGAGCATAACAATTTATTTGTAAAACAAATATCCAAAATTTATCGTTTGAGCTAAATTTTATTAATTATTATCCTTGGTAATTAAAATATTTATAGAATGTATTTACGTTATTATATTTCATAATAATTTCTTAATGTGTTTTACATGTAATAAACCTTTATTTAGTAAATATTTCATTGTTTCTAAACATGAACATTTTTCACAAACTGAAAATGTGTTGTGAACAAGAAAAAAGAATTTTCCTAAAAAAAGTATCAATCTCTTGGTTTTACAGACAATATTTATTAAATTAAATGTGGATTCCTAAAATTTTATTTTCTGAATTACCTACACTAAGATGGTTTGTGTTCCGAATATCATATTTTTTTTAGGAAATAAAAGATAATACCACAAAAAATGTCACATAGTACATAGATAGTAGGAGTTCTTGGAATATTACTCAAAATAAGGACTTATTCAGAAAAAAAATTAAAATGATTGGTAGAAAAGTTGTTTTTGAAGACAATGCCCAAGGTGAGATTATCTGCATAGGTAACATTATTCTACATGAAAAAACTATTATTTCAGAGATTTTTTTAATGTTATTAACAAAAAGCTTATATAAATATGTAAATTATGCGATGAGGGTCCCCATGTGGGATTTAGTAATGGTAATTGTTTTTTACATAGTAACAAGGATGAAATTATTCTTTATATCAATCGGCATGATAATATTTAAGCACATAGCAGTGAATTCCTTGGTAGCCAAGACTTACCTTTCTATAGTGTAGTGGAATATGAGTCTTGGTTATGGAATTGAATGTTATAAAATATAAACATATCAAAATTGACTAAGAAAGTAATTTCTAATGATATACCAAAACCTGGGTTTGATACATATGCAATATAATCCAGGATTTAATTATATTTGTGAAGACTCAACTTCATGTGCTTTATAGTTAGTGAAAATCGAATTATGTATTCCTATAGAAACAGGGAGAAATAGGGGAAAATAATTTTTAGTCCCGTTAAACCTTCAGTGTAGGTGTTCAGATCGATTGGGGACTCTTGGGGTCTTCACCATCTAGCGGCTATTTCAGAGCTGTCTCGGTTTTAATTTTGTATCCACCTCTCTTGCAAAGAAGATTTTGTTCTGCATTGGTGAGGTAGGAAAGACGTTGTGATTCTCGGCGGTTTACCATCTCTCGTTGGTCTTCGGAGTGTCATTATAGAAGAGAGTCCAGCATGGCTGCAGTTTGGATTAAGCTTCCGGGTGTCCCACTTCCGTTTCATAACCTTTATATTTTGGCGGTGGTGGGTGACACCCTGGGAATTTTTCATTGCTCTGACCCAAATATGTATGTGCTTATATATGCATCTAATCCCAATATTTTTGTTGAGATGAATTTATCAGTGATGTTTCCTTCTCTCCTCATAAGATGTCCTGAGTGGTTTAAATGGTGGCATGGATTGGTGTTCCAGGCCACGCCCAGATTTTGTTCGGTTTGTGGTTTTCAAGGGCACTCTATGGAGGTATGTAGGAAGGGAGAGGAAAAGGTGAGACAACAAAATCGGGAGATCCTATGTACTAAGAGAGTTTTTTGTGTTCCTCGTCAGTCGGAAGAAGCAGATATCCCATTGAAAAAGAAGACTCTTGTCCCCAAGAAAGGTTCTTTCTTAGAATGCTCCTCCAGACCGGTTACATGCGTGATGGAAAAGGACAAGTGTTGCAGTAGTTTTTTTCCACAAATCCAGGTTGCATCGGCTGGAAGGCCAATAAAATCTTCATTTGATATTTTTTGCATGGCCAACCTATGAATAAACATGTTTTGGTCTTTTGGAAATGGAGTATACAAGTGGACTTAATTATGAATATGAGTTAGTGTATTACGGTAATGATTAGGATTAAATGTATTGAAATATTCTTTTCTTTCATTTATGCTATTTGTGATATGATGGAAAGAAGGGACCTCTGGTATTCTCTTGAGGAATATGATTCTGTGGGTCTACCTTGGTTTATCAGTGTATAATTCAATACGGTTTTTGTTGCTTAGGTAAACAGAGGTGGAGGGGGGAGTTCTATCAATGGCATGCCTGACATCGGGAACCTGTTATCTAGTAAAGGCCTTTTGGATTTGGGTTTCAGCAGGTGCAAGTATACATGGTGTAACAACCGAAAGGGGATTAGCCTTATTTGGAGTCGACTGGATAGATTTCATTCTATCATACATGGGCTTGATTCTTTTCCTCGGCCTTCTGTGTCGCACTTATCCCGAGCTATGTCGAATCATGCTCCGCTTCCACTGGAGCTTAAACAAGGGGACCCAGATAATAAATCATTCTTGAATTTGTCGAACTGGAACAACCATGATGGTTTTATTCACATGATGAGGAACTCATGAGAGCAGGAGATGAAGGGGAGGGTCTCAGTTGGGCTTGCGGGGTAGTTGAAGCACCTCAATGCATAGATTTCTCACGGGTTCCTTAGTAATCAAATCGTTGATAACATGGTTGAATCTCTTTAGGGGGAAATTGATAACATGGAGGATCAATTCCAGCAGATATGGGATGATGGTATATTCCTTGTGCGGGGTGACAAACGTACTTTTTATTTCGAGAGGCTGTTGGAGATTGAAAGAGGCTACAGACATCGCTCCTTGATCAAATCGCTCGAGGAGGTTGATCACACCTCTTCTTTCTTTCATGCATGTTTAAAAGAGCGGAAGAATATGAAAATAAATATTAAGATTGAGGATGGCTCTAATACTTCTGATGTTAATGTAGCAAGAAGATTGTCCTTGGATCACTTTGAGAGGTTGCTTGCTTGCATCAATCAGGGGAATTCATCATCTGATTTTTCTGTAGAGGATCAGATGTCCTTCTCGGTTGTATTCCTAGCAGGATCGAGGCTGTGGATAATGACGACCTCATGGTCATTCCGACAGGAGATGAGTTTTGGGATATTGTCTGATACATGTCCTTGGACAGTGCTCACAGTCTAGAAGGTTTCCCAAAGAGTTTCTTTGTGGCTGTGTGGGATTTTGTGGTGGTGCATGTGATTGAGGCTATTCTATATTTTTTTTCCATGGAAGATCCATTTGCAGGAGTATTTGTTCTTATTGAATTATTCTAGTTCCAAAAATCAAAGCCCCTTCATCCTTTGATCACGTTAGGTGCATTTGTCTGTGTAACATCTCATACAAAATTTTGGCAAGTCTGCTAGCGAGGAGACATAACAAGGTGATCCCTAAGGTTATTTTTCAGGAGAAGCATAACTTTGTCCAAGGGAGTTGTATTCAAGGATCAGTTGGAATTTCCAATGAATTGCCAGAAGATGTTAATAAAAGGGTGGTTGGGTCCAACCTTATCATACAGGTTGACATCGATAAAGCTTATGACAAACTAAATTGGAGCTCTGTTATTCGGGTCATGATGAAGCGTGGTTTTTATTAGTGGGTGTGCGACCTTTGTTTCCATTGTTATGTATCCCCTTGGATTTCTATTTATCATATGGGTAAAGGCTTCTGTTATTTTAAATGTGTGTGGGGAGAAAGGAAAGGGGACCCTCTATCGCCCATTGTTTTTATCATTGACCATGAGGCTCTTTCAAGGAATTTTCTCATAGGCATGGAGGAATGAATGAATCTCCCATTTCAATCCAAATATTCGGATGTCTCTTTTTCTCATCATATGTTTGATGATGATATTCGGATTTTCATGAATGGAAGGAGAACATCGATTCTCAGTTTTATGGATACTATGGCGGTTTATGGTAGTCTTAGCGGTCATCAAATCAATGTGGGGGAAGATAAGTGTTTTTATTTCAAACAAATGCTCAAAAAGGAGGGCTCGAGATATTCAAGACATTATGAGAATTCAGCAAAAAATAGTTTCCAATGAATTACCTCGAGGCGCCTATATCTAATGGTCATGTTAAAAAGATGTTCTCTGATGGTCTTATCAACACAATGAATGGTATGATTCTTAGTTGGAAGATAAGGTTCCATTCCTTTGGTGGTCGTGTATCACTGACCAATAGGGTTCTATTTTCAATTCCTATGCATTTCTTGTCCACTATAATTCCTTCCAAATGGGTTATCTCCTTGATGGAGAAGATCTTGAACAGGTTCCTCTAGGCTGAAAATTCCATGGGCAGGGCCCACTGGGCTTCTTGGAGTCTGCTGGTGAATCCGATTGAGGATGGAGGAGTCGGTCTGAGGGATGGGTCATTGTCAATGTAGTCCATGCAGGCGTGTATTGGAGGGGATTTTATGGATGGTGACTCGCTATGGGACAAAGTTCTCCAAAAAAAATATGGACAGAAGTGGGAGGAGTGGGACATGAGGAGGCTATCCAGTATGGCGAAATGTGTTCTGTGTCTTTTGGAGATCCTTCAGGACGCCTCATGTTGGGGGTGTCGGAGAGGTAGATCAACCTGTGGAGAGATAACTAGGTTGTTGTAAAGCTTTATTTTCCGTCATATCCAGCCCCTAATATGGTTAAAGAGGGTAGTCGGTTTCCTATTTAAATGGATTCTATTCTGAGTGCGGAGAAGATGGTCATCATCAAGGAGATTGTGTATTCTGAGACGGTAGATCGGTGCTGTTTTACAGGTTCTGCTTCATGAAAGTGCATCTTCGAGAACTAGGTGAGGATGAAAGTGCTTCATCGAGAACTCGTGAGGATGAAAGTGCTTCTTCGAGAACTGGGATCCCTAAGGTGAGGGATGAGGCGAATCCTTCGATCTCCTTCCTCTAGGTGAGGATGAACGTGCTTCTTCGAGAACTGGGATCCCTAATCAATGGCGGGAAACACTCTTATAATTTCTGTAGGTTTTTCAGTAGACCAATGGTTCAGTCCTACTCACTTGGAAGTTGGGTGAGTTGGAGGCCACCGCTGAACGGTCATAAGCTTAATGTGGATGGCTCGTTTAGAAACGGGCTAATGGCCAGGGGGGTTCTTCTGCAGGATGTGCGTGGTTCGGTGATATTGTTCCACTAAAACACATGAAGCTCATCTTGTATTTTCATTCCGCAGATTTGAATAAACCACTATGGTACAAGATCAAACTCCTACATTCAAAAAATGGATGCAAAAAGTTACTGATGAAGAATCATTCCTGATCATTCATAAAAAACTGTTGAAACCAAAACTTGGTGGTAAAGGAGTTATATGAACTTCTAGACAGTTAGATAAATAACGTGAAGAGGAGATCAAGGTAGTATTTCAAGAAGAGGAATTTTATAGGGAAGGGAAAAAAAGAAAAATAAGGATAATAGAATGAAATGGAAGATGATGAAGAGGAATAGAAAACAGATTATACAGAAATTGAAGAAGTATAATAGGAATACAACAAGAATTAAATTGATGAATCGGAATAAAACCAATCTAAACATATTCATCTTAGTTATCTTCATTATAAAATATAGCTTCCATCGATTTTAAGGATAGTAAAGCTGGTAGAACTAAAGAAGAAGAAGAAACGTCTTTAGAAGAAGCACATTCATAATCCATGAAATAGGGAGAAGACAAAATTTCAAAAACTAATGTTGATTAAAAAGACAAGGATGAGGAATATATGGATATCATGGAAATGTTTGACGATAATAAAATTTAAAATGAAGTTGAAAATGACGATTCAAAAATAGATACGAAGAAATTGAAAGAAATGGATGTCAGTTCGAGATAGAATAAACATCCTCATATTAACCCCGAATAATTAGATTATAATGGAACTACATCTCAAAATGTAGTTTAATATAATTTTCTTGTGTTGTGATGGTTGGAAGAAAATATTCCTTAAATTCCAATTTTGAATCTTGGATTCAGATAATCGAACAATGTCTTAATAAAAAAGCAATGTCAATAAATTTTTTGACACGATCATTGATCCATATTGAAGAAGAGTTAAATGTTATTCAAGAATACTTCTCGACTCACAAGAAATCCTGTAATTAGATAGTTAAGTGGTATAACTAGGATAATTTAGAAATTCATATTGATGATGAAAAAATTTGATGAGGTAAAAAAATGTTAGAGTCAGAAAGTTATTTCAATCAGTTATAAGAAGATATGTCAGATAGGGTAATTTTTTCTAATGAATTTAGAGATGTGACCGATGAAATAACTGTGGAATTTAAGGTTCTAGAATGAAATATTCAAGATATGGGGCTGAAGTTATGTTTGAACAATCTATAGAAAGATTAACTATTTTTACTTATAGAATAGAAAAAAATGTTGTCTATAGAAAATCTACCCCAATAATAAAGGATAGTGAAGTTTGAGAAAGGCTATAAGGAATTAAAGAAGCAGAATGCTTTTTATAAAAACCATCATGAACAAATAATGACTTTTCTTCTGAACTTAGGATGTATTTGTTTCTGTAAAACCTTTTTTTAGTTGATCAATGGAATTTTCCTTTTGTCCAATTCTATTATGTCTGAATTGTTTCCTAATTCTGATTTGTATTATGTTCTTTCATACTTACATTGTTGATTGGTATGTTGAATATTTATTTTTATATTACTTTTATAGTATCTTCAAGAAACATTGGATCCTTCCTAATCCTTATTGAAAATCCCAAAAAGTTTTAGAATGATATATTTTTGTTGGAATTTTATTCAAAGGTGGATAATAATTATTTAAGGAGGGATATTTAATTTAAAATGGAAATGTTTTATAAGGTGGAGAATATGATCCTAAGGGCGATTAGTTTTCCTAATGGAAGAACTTTTCCAAGTACTCTATTCATATTCCACATCATATTCAGAAGAGTTAAAACATAAGGTGAGTTATGGATTAAAGGATAACTACGAATACGATGTTCATAAATGAACAATGGTTTGTATGTTTTTCAACATATGTTTTATTTAGGTTTTGGTTTTTTGAATTCTAAAATGTGGGAAATTTTTGATTCAAATGTTCTAATTCTTAATGTTCCATTCCTTTACTTCGGAGAAAAATCACTTTCTTAAAAAACGATTAATAAATTTTTATACATCAAGAGATTTATCTTGTTTTTGTAGGAAAAATTGATTATTACAATACATTGAATATGTTATAAAATATTACAAAAACATACAAAAAATTATTCATTACGTAAATCATATTAAGTATGAGTAAGATTATCAGAATCTCCTTTTCTAGAAAAGAGTTTACACATTAGTTATATATTTCATGCTAACAAAATTCATGACTATCATACTATTACTAGAACCGATAAAATCATATTTACCCTCATAAAGATAATCATAGTGAAATTTGTAAGGAAATAAATTGAACTATCTAAGGTTTATAATAGAAATATTGAAGAATTGTTTCTAATGTACAGAATATTTTCAAAACCTTAATGGTGTTAGTACATATGACATCAGTCATTTGGTTACGATGAGATTTCATGTTTTAGAGGTCTGAAGCCGTTGCGACCAACATGAAAATAGAAACATAGGGTGATTTCGTGTAAATACTAATACATTTTAAGGGTTTCATGTTTGTTACATTAAAAAAATCCATTTTGATTACATTTCTCTTATGTTTTTAGAATAATACATAGCATGAACTACTTGTTCTTTGTCTATGTTTTTATTTGGAGAGTATGCTTCTTAAGGAATCATTGTCATGTTTTTTCCATATTTTGTTTTTATTTTTAACCCTGTCTAACCATTGTTATGATCATAGGAATTTAAGGATAGGAAGATTTTGAATCTAATCCATCAGCTCGAATGATTCAGCAGCTTGGATGAAGAAACTGATATTCATATAGAGGGACTATGGGGATAATAGGACATAGAATCAAATCATTATTTAGAGGGATTTTGGGTTGTGGAAGAGAGTGCAATCTGATCTTCATATCAAGGAATTTATTGGTAAGGAATGAAAACAATTATTGTAATTATTAGATAATGGATTTTTTAGAAATGGTTCTTGAATTTATTTCTCTTAATGATAAAAGAGAAATTTTTTTAATATAGATTGAAAGTTACTCTTACATTAATTTAGGTATTATATTCCTTTTCTATAAAAGTTTCTATTACGCTTCACCTATAATATAAAGTGAATAATCATATAGAAATATTTATATTTATTTTTAGAATTATTTCCCTGATTATGTTAAAAATATTTTGATAATTTTTATCCATCATGGTACCGATCTGTAAGATAGATATAATCATACTAATCTATGGTTCTGATTTCGTGACTTGGGCAATCAGACTTATCGATCACTAATAATTTTTGTTTAAGAGGTTTGTATGTTGGTTACTTAAAATATCATAAACTATGTTTTATAAAAAAAATTCACCCCTCTTGTATGTATATCTATCTAATCTAGTTCATATGATCCTAAAAATAATGCATTCACATTCCTTTTTAGAACTCAATGTTTTTGTTGTGTAGTATTCAACTAAGAAACTATATTAAAAACACAATTTAGGTTTCTTTTGAAAATTTATATAACAAAATACACATCTACATGACCCAAAAGGATCTATCATTCATGAATAAAAAAATGATGATATATAGATCATTTTTTAGGAATACTATTCCTCCATCATTATAGAGTAATCAATAAAAAACAACACACACATGTTAATCATACATCCCTTGAGGACGGTATGATATTTACAATATAAGAAACTATTCTACACCCAATTCTATATTAACTTCCATCCATGAAAGTCCTATTGCTCAATGGAGTAGAATTCATACAATGTATTATATGGGAAAATTTCATATGAGTATCTTATGGAACTATTAATAAAATCTCAAAAAAAACACCAAAGGAAAGGAAACATATGTCATGCTAATCTTAAATTCATATTGTGACATGTAAACTTGAGCTTCTTTCCATTGCACCTAGAAAAAAAATCAATAAAAAACATATTTGGATAACTCTACATAATAAATAAATTCCCAAATGAAAGAATTACAATGAAATAACAAAATTTTCCCCCCCATGTAACCTAGAATTCCCTCATAAGGATGATTAGGACTCACCAGTCTTTTGTCAATCAACAAATATAAAATTTTAATAGTCCACCTTTTATAGTGACCAAGGATTAACATACATGGATATTACATCATTTTTTATGAATATTCAGTACATTTCAAAAATTTAAACCCGAGGACCATAACATTTTAGTGTCATTGGAAACACAAGAACAAATTTATCTATCATGGTGAACGATTGTCAACATATCCAATAAATATTGTATGATTACAAGACATGGATCAGAATTGAATTAAGAGAAGAAGTCATGAAAGAGTAAGAAATAAATAAAACATGGAATTGTGGAAAATAGATAATAATAAAAAAACATTATAAATGAGGCCAACTAGGGCCTTTGTAACATGATAGTCTTGGTTTAATCACCCGTGTACCCGCATCTGGCATGGAATTGCCTCCCGTGTACCCTCTGGTTTTGGGCTTGGGATGACCTCAAGTGCACCCTATTGTTTTGGTGTTGGTATGTCCTCCAGAGTACCCTCTTTTTTTGGGATTGTCATATCCTCCATTGTAACCTCTATTTTTTGTATTGGGATTTCCTCCCATGTACCTTCATATTTCAGGCTTGGGATGTCCTCCCGTTTACCCTTTGATATCATAAAACATTTATCATTACACAATGCATTAGGGGGAGATATATGTCCCACCCATATCATAATTAAATCATTCAAATATGTTCCAAATAATCACAAACAATCATATAATAACCCATGAAATGAAATGGGTGTCATAAACATGTAATCATTTCTTAACATATGGAAAAAGGCAGGATTCATTATCATTTTATCAAAATCATAACTGGTGAAAAAGAATAAGGTTTCATAATCAAATAACCCATGGATGAAAAATGGGTATCATAAGAATCATTACATAAAAACATAAACCATTCAATAAGTAACATGAATGGACACATTACATAATTTTTTATAAGGGCATGAGTAACATCAACACATGTCATCCTTGATGGAAAATTACTGGGGAGGTTATTTTTTAAAAAAATAATTGAGGAAAATACCCTTTATTTTTTAAAAAGTCTCCTTAAAATAGAAAACCATTTATAAAACCATATTCATGAAAATAAACATGGATTCTTATGAAGAAATATTTGAAACCCACTTGAAAACGTTTTTCTTTGAAAACATATAAATATAGATTGAGAAAGATTTGAAAACCATTTTCATTGAATACCTATAGAAGGAGCATGAAAATGTTCTAAAAACAATTTTACTTGAAAACATATAAAATGTTCATAAAATAATATGAGAAACTATTATTTGAAAATTTATAAAAGAGTCATAAAAACATTTTTGGAAACCATTTTTCTTGAAAATATATAAAAGGATATTGAAAACGTTTTTCAAAACAATTTTACATGAAAATTTATAAAATTTTCTAGAAAACCATTTGAAAAAAATACATTTGAAAATATCTTTCATTAAAATTCATTATAAAAATTATCATTTTAAACTAGAAAATAATTCTTCAATGAATTGATCATGTGTAAATCTGTACATGACGTACGAGTTAAATATAACATTCCTTTTTCAATGCTAAAAGGCCATAAAAATTCCTTTTTAAGAAGGAGAAATAACGAATAATTTGAAATAACTGTAATATGGAATTTATTTTTCATTTTTTTTAAATATCATCATATAGTGGTATAATATTATAGGAAACCGTTTTTAGAGAACATGGTTTTTATGGAATATAGATTTCCAACCGAAGTGAGGGTAAATATGTGATTCCATAAAAACACTTTTATAACAATCTTATATACCAAATAGTGGAAAAATAAAACCAATAAATTAATATGTCAATGAAAACTAGATTAGAAGAAAATTCATGGGAGTTCTTAAGATTTGTATCATAATATTTCATCAATGGAAGCATATAATGTAAACAATCATGAAAAGTGATATGATTATTTCAATAAACTCTTACCACTTCGAAAATTTGGAAAATATTTCCCATTTAATAAAATGAAATTAAATGAGCATTAAAATTTCATTAAAATAACTAGATTCATTATATAACATTTCAATGTCTATATATACATCTCATAAAAAAATTTAGGGGCATAACATAGCATGTGTCTCAGAGAACGAAAATTGAGGAAAAATTACTTTATAGATTTGGTAACTTTTGAAACAAAAATTCATTGATTGAAATATCACAAATTGGATATTTAAATTCAAATAATGTAATTTATATTAATCGTTTATTACATCCATTTTAAGTATATAGAGCACACAAAATTAATGGGTTGTGAATAAAACATGTATCTCAAAAAAATAATAAATGAGATGAAATTCCCTTACCTCATGTGTTGACTCTCTTTCTATTCAAACATGATTTTTGTATAATGAATATAATATTATTATACATATTTTACAGAAAAATAATATTATATATAATACCATCTACGGTTTTATTATGACCTTATATTACCCGCTTGTTAACACAAATAAGTTATAGTTGAACTTCGTGTAATATTCGCTTTGTTCATTGCATGCGTGTTAATTGGTTACATATGTTGTTAGTATACATATATCATGGTTTCAAAAATGTAATCAATTATATTAATTTAATTTTAATACAATATATATTTATTATTATAATCTATTGAATACATAATTATGAAATTGAATACACCGTTCTTGGATCTGGTAAGTCGCGCGTACGCATGAACACTGTGTATGTATTAATAATCATTTTGAATGAAGGAAAGTAATTTATATATATGTTTCTATCTATTTACATATACAATTATTATATCATATATATCATATAACTTCACTAAACCCAATGATAACTCATTCCGGGTAGCATGTGAATGAATCACATTTTATTGAGGGGCATGTAGTCCACATTTCCTCAAACAAAATTGTCAATTTGAAAACAACTAGAAAGTAAAAATAGAAATTTGTATAAAATGAATAAATAATATCAAGTAAGTAAAAAATATATTATATTATATATATAATAATGGTATCTACTTTAATTTCAACCATATGAGGTGTTAAAGGAAAAATGAACAATCATCATTTAGTGAGGTTGTAGTTCAACATACACATAAACAATATGTCTGTTACCCATTAGATGGAGGTGGGTGTAACTGTTGGTAAAAAAATATAATAAAAATCATTATATATTTTTGATACTATTTTTTTTACAATACATGGGAATAATGATATTGGAGGGGTGTAGAAAGAAAATAACAGAAATGAGCTTAAGGGAAGACGTTACCTCTTGATAGGGTATCTCCATTTGGTTTGTTCTAAAAGGCTTACATGGACCGTATGATTCTATAATGGAGGATTCAAGGAGTAATTTAGGTATTTTGGGATGGTTAGTAGAAATATCATGTCTGAACCGATGCATTTTGAGATGTAATAACAAGATGGAGAGGTGGTGGACTTTAACAATGAAAGAGGAGTGGAACTCTTGTAAATGTATGATGAGATAAATAAACCACTATTTTTCAGGTTAAAATTGGATCGAATAGTTAACCAATGTTGATAAAATATAGTATAGAGTCTATATATGTCCATAAAAATGTTATTTAGAAGTATATAGGTCTTTTTTTCATAAGTTGATGGTTTAGTCTATCATTAAACTTAATTTAACCATATTCATTGTTATTAATTTTAATCAATTTCACAAATATATTTGGTTTAAAAAAAGCCTGAACATATAATAAATTATAAATTATTTGTATTAACAATATGGAATCAATTTAGAAAATTTAAAATAATAGAATTGGTAGATTTTTATTTAAAAATAATCTCACAGATGGGTCGATATTGTGGGATTTTTTAGTAAATTTTGTCTAATGTTTTATATCTTCTTATGGAAAATTCTAAAGTGATATTGATTCCAATTACCTAAATTGTAAAAATTTATCAAATATTATCTAATTAATTATTTAAAACAATTGATAATATAATTTATATATATAAATAAATTAGACTAAAATGTATTTTTGAATTAAAATCCATTATTTTTAACTATTAATTTAAAAAATGAAACCTTACAGAAAAAACAAAAAATTTATCTAAACCCAATAGTTATGTTTTTATTCAAAAGATTAAGTTTATTTTAAAATATTACATGTATATAACTTTCATAAAATGTTTTTGAAATGGGATCTTCATTAAATGTTTGTAAAACTACCATTAAAAAAATATAGGTTTTTAAGAAAAAAATTTGTTTTGATCTTATCTTTTGTCTATCAAGTCTATTTGATGAAAAAACATATTATTTTATTGAATATATAATATATGTATTATAATTATATTTCTTAATAATTGTAATTCATTTTTTTTACAGAAAATACCTTTGGGGCCGTAAAAACAAAAAAATACCCTTTATATTCAAATATTTATTATATTTTCATTTATTATCAATTGTTAACCTATTAATTAATATTAAATTTGATTATACCATATATTTTTCATAAGTTATTTAGTACTATTCTTAATCTATAATTTAACATCTGGGTAAAATCTAATCACAATATATTATTATTTGGTAAACCTCAGTCATTGGTGTTCCATAATCCATCAAAGAAGGTCATTATTGCCTGTAATGAAAAAAATATTCGATGTTCCAAGTAGAGAAAGCTAAAATTTAATTTCTGTGTAGTGAACATAATCCGAACATATTTTTTTATTATAAAATTATTTATTTATAGTATTGTGTGAAATGAAAAATATCAAAAAGATTAAATTAAATCAAAAAAAATAATTCACATAATATCACGGTGTTACATTTTACCCCCCTTAAAATTAATTTCACCCTAAATTTTTTTCTGGTTTTGTAAATTGTTTAATACATGAAGGTTTCATTCATTAAAACCCACATCATTAAAATGAATTGTAATAAACGGTATAAAAAGGGAATTATTGAAACATAGTGGTTACCCAAAGTAACATTTAACTACATTTCTACATAGGGGAAAATAGATGGGAAGTGAAAACATAGACATGAAAGAAAAATATGGCTATCATGTTCCGATAGATAGTGATTGAGAACAAGGTCATAAGAAATTTAAAAACCATAAGGCCATATATTTGTTATTATCGAAAGTACCATTTGATTCATTAGTAATGAGGTACAAGGATAACATGTACAGTTTCAAAATCCTTTATCAAAATGTTAAATATTTTTTTTGAAAATATATACTTTCTTGATTTTAGGTCATCCTCACCCTTTTTTGTTCCTTGATATAGAACACCTATTTCTCCATTAATGAAGGTGATTTTTTCTTTTCATAAGCACTGACATATCGGGAGATCTATGATATTCCATCCCATTTGTCAATAATTATCCTCCACCCCATGTTTTTATAACAAATTATCTATTATGAATAAATCCAAATGTGGTGAGATAATACATTAATCTTTCAAACTTCATCCTATTTTTAAACTAAACATTTGATAAATTGTTAACCTTATAACCCTTCCAAAACCTAATTCACCCTTTATTCCATAAATAATCACTAATCTTAAAAGAAAAAAATATTCTTTATAAACATGGGACAATGATAATAATTATATAATATCAAATGTGATGTTATTAACCCATTAAAATATAGGGAAATATAATCGCATGAAATCTCACCAAAGGATGCACAATAAGACTTTCAAAGGGATTATTCATAAAAATAAAATAAAAAATTTCCATCTATGGAGGGAATGTAAAGTGTTTGATAATTATCTTAATTAACTTCATCCATTATAATAGTATATAATTTCCCTTTTTCCCTTTGTATTTAGAGGTTTTTGTGGCTTATCATTAGAATTACCCATTGGATTGTGGAACTTGTTAGTGTAATGGCCAAACAAGATGCATTTGAAACACTGAATTTTAAAAGTTGTATTAAATAGGAAAATCTAATTATTTTAATAATTATCTAAATTTAACCCATCACTTCAACATTCATCCACAAAATGACCTTACCTTCCACAATATAAATGTATACTAGTCCCCTAAATTTAATTACCTCCGTGTTTATTCATGCAATTTGTGCATAATATAAGGCTCATTATATTTTCTCCAAGGTTGATAGATTTCTCTTTTAATTCCATATTCATTTTCTTATCAACAAAGGGAGATTTATAAAAAACTCCAAAATCCATTTCCACCATTATAACACATTTAACCACTTCTTCATAACTTCTAAAGTCTCGTATTGACAGGGCCATCTTAGAATAGATTTTAGACCACCAAGGAATCAACCAATTTTTTTCTATGTTGAATGATAATACCCAAATAATACATCACAATAGATGTAAAATTTGAGTCATAATAATTATAATATTCATAATCCTTCTTCTTATGATATTGTAATTACTTTTCTATCATCATACCATGAATCCATGGAAAGTACATATTAAAAACTATGATCATGAACTCATCCCAATCCATTTAGTCATTTTTGTCTTATTACCTTATATTATTGATTATATTCCGTCACAGATATAATTTCTCATTTAACTAAAAACATTCCATAATGAAATTCTAATGTTCCAAACATTGGTGACTGTAGAATAAATCTTTAGTGGTTCTGATATATTGTTAAAAAACAAGTGGATCAAAAGACCTGCTGAATGAAGGCAGACAATACCTCATAAAGAACTCAATAGAATTTTGTTCCCTTTTTTTCTTGTTTGGGAGTCTATAATGGTTCATAACATGAGAAATTTGGGTGATTATAGTAATGATAATTTATATTACTACCCCTATATAATTTTGTTTCTCTGGAGAAAAATCACTGCATTTTCTGTTTCAATAACCATTAACACAACTCTTTTTGGTTATATCCTCTAACTAAAACCCAAAAAATAGCATAAGAAACAATTTTCAATGTGAGGGACCCCATGTTGACACTCCATTTCATCACATGGATAAAAAATTGACAAATTAAAATTCCATATAAAAAAGAGGAGAAAATAGATGGAGAATATCATGATTTTAAAGTCCCAAAAAGTTGTTCTCTGACGGTAGTCCAAATAACCAATGGTGCACAGCTACTTGTATGCTACCCCACCTGTGCTACTAGTATCATTCACCTAGGGTGCCATATTATCTTAAAAATAAACCCATGAGGCCTCTATTTGAAAGGAATAATTTCCTTGAAGGATGATTGATGATATAATCTCTATAGTGATTCTGAACAGTCCTCTAAAACATCTAAGATAGTTCCATAACACCAAATGAGAGAAAATTAAAAATGTATACAAATACATAATTCCATTCATTGTTTAAAATAAAAAACACTTATGTGACCAGTTCTTCCAACACCCTAAATCTAGAACTATTGTGAGACAACCTTTCATCAAGTATGAATTTTTGAGCCTCACTTCTAGGAATACCTATGAATACACTTGAATTCATGATCCATGTCTCACCCATGTGTTTTATCTTGGTTTTTCATTACCTAAGGTTAAATATGTTCTCCCAAGCCTACTTGTGTGCCACCCACTTATGCACCACCTACTTGTGCACTCTTTCTTTGTTCACTCCACCTTCTCAGCCTACATAATCCTCTCAAGATGCCTCATTCAAAGCCATTATTGGTAGATCTTATCATTAAATGGATCCATTGTTTAAAAGGGATCAATTTTAATCGTCCACCACAACCTCCATGTTCGAAAACTCTTAGGTAAAGGAAATTCTCCATGTCTCCCAATTGGATTTGTATTTCTACCACCAGAGGTTTCCTGCACATGTCCTTCTAGAGGGTCAGGATCCTTGGGATATATGCAAGTTTGTATATCTATGGTCACATGGTTCCTTAACCTCGTGAAAATGATGAGGAGTCCCTGGTCATGGATTCTAAGGATAATACCCTATCCTCCCCTTTTCATCTCTTTGACCTAGAGCCTCCGATTCCAAGAAGGGAGGATAATGATCACACATTCATTTCCATTTGAAAAAGGAAAAGTCCCCCTCCTCCATCAGGACCAATATGAGGGAATCTATCCTACTATAATACCCCAGCCATTCCTGTATGAGGTCATAGTAATTGTCCTCTATACTTCTACTACCTTCAATCCTTCATTACATTGGACCAATGTAAAATGTAAACTGAAGAGAGGGAAGGTTCATTGAATTGACATCTTCCAACGTAGTCCATGCCTCTTCCACAGTTTCCCTAGTCTCTTCTTCCATGCGACTATCCTCTTCCATCAGTGTAGGAGAAGGAATATTTGGTTTTTTAATAATTCACACCATCTTGTTTCTCACCATGAGCTTGAATCACATGCGATGACAGTATTGTACTGATTACAACACCCATAAAATCCACCCAATTTAATGAACTATGAAAACAATGATCCCTACCATAACTAGGATATATAAGAGGAATTCTCAAGGCTGTATCTCTATATCATCTTATCCATGAAATGAGAAATCATGCCCTCTCATTGGATATCCTCTTCAAGAGTCTAGTCCTAATTCCCTTAATCTGTGCATCCTCTATAGGAGTATGCCCTGAATTAAGCACTAATGAACATTTATGAGTAAATAATTCTTTCATGGCCCCTATTACAAGGGAACCACCTTTAGGATAAATCCCCAACCTACAACTCCCAAAGGGATATACTCCCATGTGATCTCATCAAACTATGTGTTCTTTGATTCCAATCCAAATAAGATATAAAGGAAGACTCCACGAAGTTCAAACCCAACATTCAAAATCAATCTTGTTCACTTTAGTTCATATCCCCAGTAGTGTATAATTCATCATGGGAGCTCAAATTCTTTCCATGATCATTGGGACACTTTGTATAGTCCATGCATCAATCTTGGACTAGGAACCTTCTCCCTAAATGTCCCTTACACATTACGTAAAACTGTATGGTTGGGTCCTTATCACCCGAAATTAAAAGGTATGATGTTTCCCATTAATAAGAACTAAACTATGTGGGTTCTTATTCATTTTACAATGATACATAAGAAGAATATATATTGGTTAGATCCCAACATCATAACAACTTTTGCCTCCTAGTATGACAATATATTTTAGAGTGCAATTCATCAGCTTAGATGACAATAAATCCCAAAGATCCCCACTGCTTGGATTAGAAATCAACATCATTATATTAAAGAACAATGAATCTTTAAGTAGTATATGAGTAGGTACCATTGATGGATAAAATCTAATACATACATATATCTCTATCAATGAAGAACCTAAAATACATAAAAAAGAGTTTTAAATCAAAACATGGTAATAATTGATTTATAATATTAGGTTGAATCAATTAATACATTAGAATTAATGAAGGATTCACGAACATATATTAAATCTATAAAAAAGTTCCAGAGTAGATAATAATTTCCACCAAGGGTGTGATGAGCCTGGTCACTGATCATTTCAACCAATCCATGTTCTTATGTATCATAGGTCAATAAACATAATGAATTAATGCCTTTAGAAAACATGAACCTATGGATACAGAACATTTGGGTGTTTTAGATTCCCTAAAAAAATTTGTTGGAAACTGTTCGGAGATAGTGATTCCTAACTAGAACACACATTTCGAGGGAAAAAATGGTGAACCCGATGTGAATCCTTAACCATGATGATGGGGTTTTCCATCTGTGAGGCCCCTATAAATTGATAAAAGAGGGACAGAAAAGGAAATAAATCAGGAATTTTTTCACTAAAATGAACTCTTAGAGTTAATTGTTTGTTTTTTAACATATACATACTTTCATATCCATGAAATTGCAATAATCCAAATGGATTCCTTAAAATTTACACCCTTGATCCCCCAACTACTGCTTAGGTCGGATCCTCATCCACATGAAGTAAGCCATCACCGACTCAAAATCATCAATGTCGGGTCTATAAAACACTGTTTTGAGAATTTCATCAACACAATACCATTCCAACCTTATACATTTCCCAAAAGTCCCTACGGATCTTCAATATCACCGATCATCCTATCAATGATGACTGGTGGTCCAGAAGCAGAAAGTGCCAACCACTATCTTTATCCATTTGGGGAGTTTATACCCAGAACGAAATCAACAATACCTACCTTATTTTGGGGAGGTCAGAAAAGATTCCACCTACAACCTCATCCATAAGACACATGTGTCCTTCCTTAGAGCTCATAACAACAATCGATGTTGCCGACGCCACGCTGTAATAAACCCTCTACATGATAAGGGTTTTTCCATTGGATTTCCAGACTCAATATCTTAGACAAAAAATCCATGATAGTATATAGGGTATAATATATATCTATAAAGGAGAAGGTTCCCAAATTTTCCCCCACTAGAGAAGCTCGCCAACCCAGTTTGGTGGCAAATAGAGACTGGGCACATACACTCGTCTGCCTTCATTCCACCAGCAAGCAGACTTATCTTGTGGTGCCCCACCAATCCCACTGTTCAAATCCAATGGATTAACATGATCATGAATATATAACTAAATAAATTTATCAAGACACCAACAGTCCAATTTGGTTGTATCCAAAGAACCTCACCATCCAAATTTGGTGGTAGTGTACAAGGAGGAACATGCACAAATATGTGCTAACCAGGTTTTCCAATAGACTCCTTTCACAACACTCGAGGAAATCCATCATCCATTCCTTATGGTAAAAAATTGTTAGGAAAATACAACTTCCATCATTAATCAATCCTAAGAATATTATTGTTTGGTAGTACCCAGAGAAGTCAGTTGGTTAACTCTAATAATAAGAGGGAGTCTGAATGAACCCTCTCCCCCACAGAAAATTATTATTAGCTTCCACTGATAGGAAAGGTAGGACATGAGAAGATCCATACAATTACATAATATATGGAATGGTTGTATATTCCCATTACGACTGATGATATTACCAAAACAATTGTTGCAATGGTGATAGAAAAGATGAAAATACCTACACATATCTTAGATACCTACCAAAATATAATCAATGGAAAAATAGTTGTAACATAAGGAATGAATCATAACTGTATCCCCCAAAGAAGTGTGTCAAATCAACATTTCACCTCAGAGTAGATACACACCTATGTTCCCATCCATGAGGATTATAGGAAACACAACCATATTTAATACTGATGACCGGATCAGGAACATACACCCATTCCAAATGGAGATAATCATGATATTATAACGGCCAATTGAATGTTGACATATACACCATCCCCTGATATCCACTATTCTATAATGGTTATAGAAAATTCTTGTATAAATGAATCAATAAATATGTCTTATCAAACAAAATTGGAAAATCAAGAGCCAGTTCGTGATTTGGCTCTGCTGAATGCTAGAATTATTGAATCAATCAGTCATTTATCTATTACAACTCAAGTTCATACCTTCCCATTACCAAATTATGGGAGCCACAATAATAGCTATGAATGTCCTTATTGGACACTTCTCCATGAAGTCTTGATTCATGATAACTCAGTCTATCTCATGATCCAATCCCATGATGAGTACCATGATAACTCTCCATGTGGCAAGAACACCAAGGGGAAAGTGGGTATTGCCCTTTCTATAATCCATTATGATGGTCCTACCCATGATGGAATTATCTAAAAATTTTCTCTGTGATGTAGTTATTTTCATTTTTGGAAGAATTATACAACATGCCATGTAGTGATAAGAATACCCTCTTATCTTTTGGCACATGAAATTACAAGGCCAGTTATGTCTGATTCCATGTTAGTAGTGGGTGAAATCCTTTCTCAACCAAATGATAGCCCTAGGTGGTAGTCATTCACTGAACTATCATTGGTCCATTTTTCATCTAATACAATCGAATAACTCTCAACTTATGTTGTTGATTCTAATAAAATGGTAGGAAACACCAACTACGTTCCAATCAAGTAGAGATACCACTGAAAAAACGAGATGAGTAAATGTTGAACTTGAGGAAACTATTGGATAACGGTGAAATACCAACAATGTTCTATCATTTGTAAACCGTTCAATCCAGTATTCCATAGATTCATATGGATTATTGTATTCATTATATCTGTATCAACATATAGATGACCCTTCATCATCTAAAAGAAAATTATTACCATTTGAAAAACATCAAAGACGTTCCAAGGTAATATAAAGGTTGAATTGTGAAATTGATGTGGCATCTCTCAAAGTTTCTCGACATCCATATATTGTGAAGCAACAGAATCCCTTTAATGAACATGCCCCAATGCATTAACGAATTTGTGACAGTTGTTTGAAAAAACCCCATATGGTGTTCATATCAGAGGAATTGGTGAACATGGAACATTGGATTTTACTGCACCCTCTAGTAATAAAATCCAACCAAAATTCATCTTATGGAATGTTATTTTACAGGCTGGCTACAAAAAATGAATCCTGTTCAAGAACAAAGAGATTCTCAGTAAGAACATGTCTCTACCAAATTTCACCAAAGTCGGTCCCAAAGAGAGAAATCTATTGAGATACTATTTGATAAAGTATCTAAGAAAATCGAACATACCTCTTTCTTATTGGATTCCAGCCATCATATTGCATAACTTTTTAAAATATAACAATGGTCTTCTAAATCAAGAGATTTAAGTGAGTGACAGATAATGCACCCAACCAATGTTCAGACCATAATATTTAAAATCAAAATAGAAGATACACTGATATCATCCATATAAGTTCAAAATACATTCCACCCCGCAAGCCTTTGGGTTTTCATCCCAACCCTTATATCCATCAAAAAGTGCCCAAATGGTTGAAAAATAATAGCAAGAATAGCCCCAGCCCACCGGGCTGAAGGAATTTTTACATTAAAACTCCCTGATTCAGTGGAAGTCTGTATTAACCCTATTTGGGTTGAAGCCACAAGATTGACAATGAACTGATCTATATAAGGATTTAATTGATGTAACAATCTGAAAAACTGTTCATAGGGAACCAAAAAATAAGAGGACAAAGACTCGTGGAGGGCATAAAATATAATGATCTCACAAATACAATGACATAATGACAAAAATATATTATGCGTCCATTAATGTCATTAATTGAGTCATTGAATATCTTCCAGAAAATAAATTCATATCATGGGAGTCATAGGATGAAGTTATTATTCATAATACGGTCTACACAGAAGAATATGAAGCAAGTTTGCATGCCTAAAATCATAGGATTACCTATAATTTTTTTATCCCACAAATATTCATCATCCATCTATTCGAAATGAACCTAATAAGGGAAAATGTAAAGGTCAGACCACGACAAAAATACCCACTAGAGAAGTTAAATCCCTTACAAATGTTGATTTATTTTCTCAAAAAGGAGAAGATATTAAGGAGTTCTGAAAACACATTACATAGTTACTCTGAAGTAGTATTCTAGCCAGATATGCTCTACTTGTAGATCCTCATATTTCACTTCTAGTAGGAGGACAAACGAAAATTGGGTTTTTTGAATCTACTGATATAGATAATGAATCCCCTTTAATGAATGTACAACCAGAGAAGGGTATAACACATCCTTGCAAGCCTTCCCAACCTAGTTATCCACAACCGATAGCAATGGTGACAGTTCTAGTGGTATTTCTAGTCATCAAACATTTTCTGGATCTATCCAACACACCTATTTAGGGCTAGGATCATCCAGATATTCCTAGAATTATTATTAATACCATTGAGTCATTATCAACTTGATTGGGAGCTATGGAAGGACGATGTGTGATAATATAGCCAGAAAATATGGTTTATCCTGAATGAGTGGATCTGACCCATCCTCCACCATATTTTTCAGAATCCCACACTTCCAATCTTTAATGGATCAGGATATCCAGTGCAGCACATGAAGTATTTCATCTCTCACTGTGAACCCATGACGGGGACCCCCGAAAAAAATAAAGCATGAAAATCATATGCTTCATGCAATAATTATATGGCCTTTCCATTGTATGGTACATGAGTTTGATATCTTGATCCATCACTAGATGAGAATATATACATCATTACTTTATTTTCAATTTCATCATATTCTAATGAAGAAAAAAGTATTCAATCTCAGAAATTGTATGAAAATGGAGAATCAGTGAGTTTCATACTGTATCAGATGGTTGAAATGATTAACATAATCCTTGAATATACCACTCCCTCATGAAGAAATTTGACCCATTTTTTTTACAAAATCCCTGTGATGAGTTGTGTACACCATTAACCATGTGAAATAAATATGAGGATTTTAGGATCTATCCTCATTTTCTCAACAGGTGGAAAACTTTGTAACAGAGAGTATATCCAAATATAATGTAATCCCCTAAGCTCATAGAATAAGAGAATGAAAATATGTGGCCACTATAATCAGACATATATAGGACCATGAACCCGTTCCTACATCAAATAACTCATCATACCATTGGGTTCCACCTCTTGATCATCAATAGAAATGGCTGACTAATTAATATTATCAATAATTTCTATGGAATATATTGCTTGAGGAGTTAGAATACAAGGTCTATTATTTTTTAAATGACAATGTCCCTCTCTATTTTATCACATCGTTGGGGGAAAAAATATTTCAGTTAATAGTTCCACTAAATCCAAAAAAATAATGAGATGAGTACTACCCAAAATATTGTACCTTACATTAAATGTTGGGGAATCTCATCTAGGAGAGTTTTGTTTTTAAAGAATTTCTATAAAATATGGTTGAATATGAGAATGTGAAGTTAAAAAATTCAACATCCTAGGTAGAATGTGTTATTTTTACCAATCCAGTCAAATAAGTTGTGTGGAAGGAATTAAAAATTAATAATTATAATAAATTAGATGACTGGATAGTTAGGAAAACAATATACCGAACTCATGCCATTCAACGAACACAGTAGAAATATCATATTGTGTCTTCTACCACATCCATTATAGAAATGTTGTCTGCATCGAAGACCATACATATGAAGGCCAATCCTTAAGAAGAAACATGGTCATAAGAATCAATAAAAAATGGAATAATAACACTTTTTTCAAAGAAAAAGTTGTCATTTAGCTAAGAATATTTCATAAAAAACGTCTCAAAAGTGCAGGACACGCCCCAAAAAACGACACAACAAAGTAAAACCCCCATGTATATTCTTCATGAGATGAACAGTTTATATTCGGTTCCATTAATTTCATTTTAATAATATATGTCTACTAAAATGATGATTTTTATTATGAACATGATTTCCCTTCACTTTATTAGGGAATTGGTGGAAGAGTTCATCATGGTCAAGGATACAAGGGAAGACGTGGGTACAGTAGAATCCACTACACCAACCATACCCTTACTCGAACTGTTTATGCAGTAAAAACATTTGGGAGAGACCTACAATGGGATAAAGAGGAACAAGGTAATTATCCCAAAATTGATAGTATCATACCTAACATTATCATCTTGTAATATCAATTATAGGCTATTATACCACCTCCTTAGCGAGTGGGAATACGTAGTCGGCCTAATCCACCAAGAGAATAAATTATTCCATCATATTCCCCAAAAATGGTCAATTCGCATTAGGATAAGTAGTTACCAAATAACATACAAGAGAACACTCCATGTTGGAAAAACCAAACCTATGGATCAAATGTCTGATGTATTGAATCAACTGGACCAAGTATCATCCAAATAATTGATCACAAATTAATTAATCCTATCCAAGGATCACTAGGAAGTTATCCTTGAGGATTTCTCAAGTCCTCGTGATTTTGAAGTTGAGGTTTTTTCATGAATGTTTATTTTATAGAAAATGATCCAACATAATTCGATGTAGTTGTATCTTTCACAGACATGGATGAGGATGCTATCATACATGGACACATAAAACCTTGTATTTATCTAGAATGATCAATTATAATAATATTTGATGATCCTACTTTGATAAGGGATCAGTTGTCAATATCATTATAATTCATACACATCATCAGTTGGGACTCACTGAATCCCACTTGTCTCCCTCCACTTAGATGTTACAGGTTTATGAAAATAATGAGCAAGAATTTATGTGAGAGATTACACACATAACTCAGTTTGGGGACCAGATATCTGGTTCATAGTTCATTGTCGTCAGATGGGACCCAACATTTATCATTTATTTGGGGATACCTTAGCTACATTAGCAAGCAACCATTCATTCATCATACCATCAATGTCTCCAATATTGAATCATTGATCAAATCAAGACATTTCCTAATGATAAGAGATCATTCAAAACTCATGAATCATAGTACATTGTTTCATAGTTCTATCAATCAATTGGAAAACAATCCATGATGAATGATGTTACTATAATAAATAATTATAATGGTCTAAAAAAGTTCTATTGTAACCCATTCAAGCATCATAGTGAATATCATGTGCTTCCCATTTATTAAGTTGAAAGGGTTGGCCTAAATCTAACCACCCGTTTGGTGGATTCCATAATGTAAATCAGGAAATCTAAGCCTCATGGATTAGAATAAGTCAGTGACCATCCATGAAATTATGAAATCCGAAACAGAAATCAATTCCTTCTATCCACTAAGTGTTAGAAAGTCTGTGATTCATCAGCTAGACATGAAGAAGTTGTCACACTCTTGGAAAAGGAAAGGGATGCTGATTTTAAGCCTAGTATATTCCCTTTAAAGCATCAAAATGTCCATTAGTTAGAAGTATTTTTGGAGATGGTTTCCTCCTCTTTGGTATGTACAAATATTGACTCCCCCTAGCTTAGAAGTCATACTTCTTCACCGATCCTTAAAGAAGAGGTGGAATAAAAAACACATGAAGAAGAGGATGAATTAGAGGACCTCAAGGATTCCCTTCTAGCAATTGAGGATGGAATCTACACCACCGTGGATGAGCTCAGATAAATAAATATAGGTACAGAGGAAGAAAAAAGTCCATATATGATTATTGCATCCATGAATTCTAACGAGAAAGTGGTTTGTACATCCATTATAAATAAGTATCAGGATGTTTTCTCATGGAATTATATGGAAATTATAGGCCTTGACATCGAGGTGTCCACCCATCATTTTGGTTTTCTAGAAGATCATTAGGGATATATGGAGGCAGTAAGAAGAAGTCACCTAACTCATGCCTCTAAAATTGACATTGAAGTCGAAAATTGTAAAAAAGTAGACTTCATCCACAATGTGAAATATCCATAGTTGTAAGAAAATATTGTTTTGAGGAAAAATGAATAATGGGAAAATCAGAGATGGCACTGATTTCAGAGATCTAAACTGACATTTTCCTAAACAGGACTTCCCAATTCCAATCAGAAAAATAATTATTGATGTAACATCTACCTACCAAGATATCCCCATCATGGATGGATACATTTGGTATAACAAAATTTATATGGCCCTACAAGATGAGGAATCTACAGCCTTCAAAACCCCTCAAGACATATTTTTCAAATGGGTAATGCCCTTTTGTCTTAGAGAATGATATTTTAACAATACAATGTAAAATTCCACACATCTTTAAACCATTCTTGGAGAAAATTATTTAATTAAAATTTGATGATTTATTGGTGAAATAAAAACAACTTTTTTATCCCTTGACTGACTTAGAGTCTATATTCTTCAAGATTTGATAGCGTAATCTGATGATGAACCCCTTGAAATGTGCATCTAGGGTAACATCAGGAAAATTTCTTGGGTTTTATTTACAACACTGTGACATTGAAGTGGATCCATAAAAGAATAATGTTATCCTTGGAAATACACCTCCTCAAAATAAGAAATAATATGTAATAAATCAATGAAAATTTCCCTACATCCGATGCTTCATAGCTAATATGGAAGGAAATTTTTTTCCCATTAGAAAATTGATGAAGAAGGGGGTCACTTATATATGGACCAATGAATTCCAAGAACAATTTGATACAATAAAAAAACCTCTTGAGTCCACCGGTATTGATGACACATATTTAAGGAAAACATCCCATTCATTATGTGACAGACATGGAGTGATCACTGGGAACCTTCTTTGCACATAATAATGATGCTGGGAATGAAAATTGACTTTACAATATATCTAGAACCGTGATTGATGTAGAGACTAGATATTAAGATATTACGGAGATATTCCTACCATTAATCATTGCGTTTCAAAATCTATGGCACAACCTGTATCATAATGAGGTCCCCTTGGCCTCTCACAATAACCCACACAAAGTTTTCCTCAATCGTCCTATGTTGATATATCTTCTGGAATGATGGGTATATATTCTAAAGAATTTTGATACATATTTATTGACTTATAATTTAGTTAATGGACATGATTTGTTCAAAATCTTTGTTGAGCACCCATATGTAGAAGAAAAATCACTAAATACTAATATACCTGATGAATTATTATTCTGGATTCAGGATAGCCCATGGATAAGGGAAATGTATTTTGACTATTCTTCCAGATGGGCAATGGGGAAAAGAATAGAACACCCTAATATCAGTATAGTTGGGTTAGGAATTGTTCTTATATCCATAGAAAAGTTAGTATTTCCATAATAATTCATGTTTTCAAAATGTGGTTCCAACAATGAAGCAAAATATTAGGATCTCATTACGAGCCTTGAATTGGAACACTAAGTGTCAACAAATCACATAGAGGAGAAGGTTGATTTAGAATTGTTAATAAAATAGATCAAAGTTTATTATTCCATTAAAAAAGAATAACTAATCCCCCTCTATGATTATTTATTAGGGTTAATGGAATATTTTCCCTCTCAGGCCACATTGTCTTAATCCCTTTGATCACAAAAATCCCATGATGATGCAATGTAAAATGAATCCTAAACGTTTGGAGATCCAAATTGGGATGATACAATCATAAAAAATGCTCATCTTTTTTTGGTTTCACCTTTTTTTAAAACTGGGAAATAGAAAATAAACAAAATAAGACCTATATCTGAGCCCTATGGTCATTCCATGGGATGGATGGCACCCATCATGGAATATCTACAAAATGGAGTACTGAACTTGGATAGAGTCAGAAAACATAATTTTCAGTGAAGAGAAATTATTTCACACTTTACGATGACCGAAATCTCCAAGAGATCCTCTATAAACATGTCTTAAATAGTATTCTACTCAAATGAATTGATGGAGAATAGACTATGCTATGATGAAAAAATTACAATTAGGAGCCCATTGTGCCCACCATTTTAGGCACATATGTTCTGATCAAATATAAAGGGTTGAATACTATTGGCCTTTGATGATACCATTCACTAAGATGTTTCATCCATGTCAAGTGCATGAAAATTTCAATTCATCAACCCCTGGAGTTTCAACATACACCTAAATACTACATGGAATTTTCTATATAAGGAATCGATGTAGTGGGACATTATCCTCCAACTATGAACAAGAAGTAAAAACATATCCTTACTACCATGGATTTATTCTCCAAATAGGTTGAGAAATACCTCTTACATAACATATGGTCAAAATACATATTATAATTTTCAAATCTAATATCATTAAAGAATTTGGTGTCTCTCATACCATATTGACATTCCACGACAACAATTTTTATTTTGTTATGGTAAAGAAGCATTATCAAGAGCATAATATAAAATCCAACTATTCATCCCACTATCGTCCAGTAGCCAATGGAAAGATAGAGTATTTCATCAATACTCATTAAAATATACTCCAAAATATGGTGGTATGGATAAAAGTTCATACACTAATAAACTCTCTTATGTCTTGCGGGCTTGTTGAACTACTACCTATACTTCAACATGAATAACTCCATACTCATTGATATAAAAATCATAAGTAGTCATTCCCATTGAATTTCAATTTCCTTCACTCCAATTTTCTATTTATTATTAGATATCAATAGATGAGAAGTCTTAGAAGTTACTAGATGAGCTATTGTGATTGTATGATAAGAGATTTCATACAATTCATTACATGGAAGACTATCACAACTGAATAGAATGATAATTTAATTAAAACGATCACCTATGTTCATTCCTACAAGGAGATTTTTTATTGGTCCTTATCATTCCAATGGTACTTGGAATGAAGACTAAAAAACATGTGCCAACGCAGGAAGGACCTGAGAACATATATAAGGTCTACACCATTGGAAATTATTCCTTAATTTCCATTTATGGAGAACTAACTAAAACTTCATCCAATGAAAGGTACCTAATGAATTTATTTTTTTAATCATAAATAGTACATCCTAATTGATTGATGTTAAACAACATAAAAACTAACATCCTAGTTTCATGTCATTAAACTGCATAACAACTGACGTCCTAGTTGCATGACCTTAAACACAATAACAACTAATGATCTAGTTTCATGATGAAATCCTTCGTAATGTCCAACATCCTTGTTTCAGGAGGTTATATTGTGTAACAACCAATTCCTAGTTTAATGATGTTGAAATACGTCTGAACCAATTTCCTAGTTTCATGAAGTTAAACTAGATCACACTATACAATTCTATTTCGTATGATGTTAAACATTTTAGAATCTTTATCCTTGTCGCAGGTTGTTAAACTACATGACATGAGGTCCTTGTTACATGACCTGAAATGTTAAAACACTATTTTTCCTCAGCAGAAGTCATTAAACTATACAGTTAAAATCTCTTTAATATTATGTCAATAAATATCCCAATTAACCACAAATTGATATTTTTGTTGTCCCTTAAAATTTGAGTAGCTTTCATGTATAAGCATTGCTCACACTATTACTTATCTCTAGTGGCAATTGAACCCCATTTATCTCTATGGTTGAATAAAATATTCATAGAAACCAAATTTCAGGAACCTAGTGTAGAATGATTCTTTCACATAGAAAGATACATAGTGACACTAGGGTCTCATCCCCTGGTCTAGCCACAATACTTCTTTCAAGTCAGGTTACCCACATCCCTGATGAATGACAATAAACTACATGATTATTCAAAGAACTATTTATAGATTGATTCCCATTTCAACGAGATACGTAGGGACGTCAATATCATCAACCTTTCTCCCATCCACAACAATAACAAAACAATCTACCTTTTTCTTATATATGAATTAAAATTTTACAAAGAACTCTTCTAGGACATATAGTTTGATTCTCATAACTTCTTCTGTCTTGGATCTAACCATTATTCATGAATTTATTTTAATCCTTCTCAGTTCTCAAATTATAAAATTTTCGATGTGGGGAATCATATTCAAGAACTACATATGGCTTTTTTATCCTAATTAACTACATAGTGAATCGAAAATCTTTAATCATGGGTCCATCCATCATAAATAAAACACATTCACACCTGGTGTGTGCGAGTAAAATTTGGACATGGAATATTCATTCTAGTAATATATGTGGATTGATTCATGCATTAACAAGAGACGTAGTGACCCCCATATCTTTTATCACCGATCTCGCCACAAAATGAAATAAAAATCCATATAACGACTGTCAAACAAATAATTATATTGGAACAATTTCAAGTACTACATTTGGCTTGATTCTTGCTCTGACATGTTACGTTGTGATGCACCGGTCCTCTACCCCAACATAGCCACCACTTAATCATCATACCCATATCCTTTACATGTGATACCTTTGTGTTGCAAAAGATACCTTTCCCACCCCTTTATTCTCGAATCGAGCATAGCTCACGTGGGATTAGGAATTTGGAAAACAAATCCTCTTCATAAGTATGGTGTCTCAATTAATATTGGTGTTATAAATTGTCCTAGATGTAATACCTTGAAGGGGACACTATAGGTCTTAACCACATGATGATAATATATATGGACCATCATTCAAGAAATATGTGTGTCATGATTCTCACCCCAGTGAGATATGTAGTGATGTTTAGATTTTTAATCTTGGTCCCCTCCATCACAAAATGAAAAAGCCTTTAACCTCCCATGTATGAGACATATCTACATGAGGAAGTACAATACAATTTATCACTTTATACATGAAATCTTATTTGTTAGAACTATGTGTGCCTTGATTCTTTCCCTTACAATATACACTGTGAAGTTTTGACCTTATTCCCCAGTTCAGCCACATTGCCTTTTGACATTTCATTTCAAGATACCCAAGTCCTTACTTCAAGACATTAAATTGCATGACTAATGTCCTTAATACATGACATAAAATTGCACAGATCCACCATTTAGATTCATTTCAGGTAATTTAATTTCCTCACCACAAGACATTAATCTTTATATACAGTTTCTTCACCGCATGATGCTAAAATTAACGTTATTCAAATAATTATCTATGGATTAATTATCATCACAATTCATATACATAGTGAAAACTAGTCCACAAATACCAGTCCCATCCATAAGAAAAATAAAAATTCCCCCTCCTTTTTATACGACCATAATCTATTCAGGATTGTTTATTTTTGGTCCCTACCCCTAGAAAAACAATCAATGACACAAGTAGTGTACCTTTTTATATATATGTGTTAAATCTATTTAAGGGACTCCAAACTAAGGAAATATCAGTTTAAATAATTCCTTTTGCATTGGAAAATTCCCCTTTCTCACATCATACTCTTAATAGTGAAACACTTTTAGATCTTCATAATCATTCATCAATTTTTGGTTTCAAAATGCTTGATAATAAAGAGCTACATCGTCGGACTATATAGTAAATTCCCCAGTTAACCAGGCATAAAAGATGGATACACAAAGATCCTATCTACTACATAATTCAACTGTTTGGAAATGAAATATATGCCCTAGTTGGACCTACATAATAAATCCTGCATAACTCGTTTTTTATATAACTGTTACATCGTTCTTGGGAGAAACCTATTATAACCCTTTAAGATTTAATGACAGTACGTAGGAACCCACAAATTATCGTGGTCATCCTTTGTGTATTGGTGTCATATTCTTTATCCCAACCTGAATGTCTCCATGAACATGGTTTAAATTTTCCCTCTCTATATGTTCAAAGTATATGGGAATGACCTTGGGACATTAGACCACATATCCTCTATTTTTTTCCATAATATTATCATCATTGTCGTATGACCTAAAACCACTATAACCATACATCATGTTCATGGGATATAACATCATATACATCATATTCTACCCAATTATTTGGATATTATGTCTTGAAATACCACTTCAATATTCATCCAAATTTCTCCCTAAACCAAAATATTCATTAGGGATATCTGAATCTACATAAATTTTCATCGACATTTATCAATATATTTTCAGAATTATTGAGAGCTCCTTTAGGTGAATTTGCAGTATATGACCCCAACTGGACTTGCATAATATCCACTACATAACAGTCGGTCAACCAACATATTCCACTATTTTTCTATGTTTCATATGCACTACCTATACCTAAATAATAAAACCCTCATAAAATGTTTTTAAATTAGCCATAACGCATTTATTTAAATATATATCCTCTAATAAAATTTACCCCTCTTTCCCAAATAAATTTTCATATTAAAAAATTCCCAAATCCAAACATACAAATTTCTCCTACCATACCTAAATATAGTAGCATATTTCCATACAGATTACTATGAATTGAATAACCATCAAAATATTCAATCACATTTAAAGACATTAAATCAAGGAACAAAATTTCCATGATGCATGAAATTAAACTAAACAACATAATATCAAAAATTATATTTATGTGAAATGTACCTTCCTTTACAAACCGAATTCATGTAGAAGTTATTTATCATTCATGGCATGTGCCAGAAATGATTTCCACTTTAATAACCTGGGATAATTCTTTAGAATATCCACCCATTTTTGTCCTGATATATCCAAATCATGTACCCCACTTTTTATCAGTAATATAATGTCAAAATTCCAAGTAACTCCTTTACCTGAATCTGCAGTTCGTCCCCTAGTTTTCCTTTAATATATTTGTCACATAACACGCATGCTAGCGAAAGGATGTCACTATTTTTCTAAGAATAATATTTCATAACTAGTCCTGCATAATTCAACCCTCATAATGAGTTTATCAAATAGTGGTAAATTCATTCTTGTAAAAGAAATCCTCTCTTATTATATTTCAAATTTTATAGTTGATGACAATAGAAATCTTGATTCATGATTCCTCATGGAATTATCTCTGATAATTTATATTAGTACATTCTTAGTCATCATTCCTTGTTTGGGATCTAATCTCAAAATCCATGCTCAAAGATATTCATCCTAAAATAACAGGTTTACTAGTCCAAAATTCATGACTTTAGACTGACCACAAAAGCATACATAAAAAACACTAGGATGGAAATCCATAAAGGTATATTTGGATAAAAGTATAGTCTTAGCTTATTAGACATACACAATATACATTTTAGGATATATCGAGCATTAAAAATCCAAAAGGTATTTTTTTTGTCAAACCCCAAAAGGGGAAGACTATAAAAAAATCCAATTTCCACTAGCTATGTGCACTCCATATTTCTCGTAGGAAAAAATGTTTACGTCTATAAAAAAGGAACAATGTTTTTAGGGCATCCCATATTACCTTAGAAACAGTCAAACTATGCTCACTAAACCCATTAGCATAGGTATTTTTTTATCCCTTCATCATTATCATTGTAATTATGATTAGCTGGTTCAAAGAGGTTATTCAATGAAAATCATCTTTGAAATTATTATTACAAGAATCATGCAGGGATGAAGAAATATATGATTGGAAACAAAATTATTTTCATTTAAAAAAATTCCATTAGAGGAATATCTGAAAAATTGAGTCTCTATGTATAATATCACACGAGGTCATCGGTATAAGTTTTCATTTGTAGAATATCCTCTTGGGACCCATCAGCTGCCTATTGATGTTCAATCTCTTGACTAGCCCCAGTATCAATGTCCTAACAGAGTGCTTCCTTGGAATCTATAATGGATTTTGACCCTTAATTTTGGGTTTCTTGTTATGAGAAGTGGATCTATTTAAGTTCCTCTATAGCAGTATTTAACTCTGGCTAAAGATGTGATATTTTAATAGTCTTTTCTTTTAAATTTCAATTGAATTTTTAAAAATTTGTTCTATGAATATCCACCTAATGATCTAATACCACTAGAAATTAATCAATCATAGTAAGAAGTATGCATTTTATTAGACCCTGTGGATGTTTTTTCTTTTGTTCTTGCCTCAAAATTGTTTTCATCACCATAGTGTGGATTACACAGCAATCAAATCCACTAAATCCAAAAAAAATTATTAACATCAAAATCCATAGGATTTTAGAAGTAATTTCTTCTAGGGATTTCTCAAAAATATTCTTAAATATATCTCACCAATCATTGTGACATGTGATGCGGATAGAATTCTAAAACTATAGATCTAACTCAGAGTCACTATCATAAGGGGTGATGCACCATGGAATCAATACAAATAAAGAAGTTCCCTATTATATTCCCTACATAGAAGTGCCTGTCATGGATCTTGATGTTAGTGGAGCTAATGTAGACGTTTAACCCTTATACCTAACCATTGAGGATGATAATCCAACATAATAAATCAAAATCGTGGTTAGCTTCAAGAGAATGGAAATAGTGATGCATAGACATAATCAGTGGTAACCCATACCCAAAAGAATGTTAGAGTCCTGAGAAGACTCCTCACCAATATTACCCACCTCATTAGTATTGTTTGGAACCTATTAGTGGGTAGTACATTCTTGATTGATTTTAGGATTAAATAAATGAACCCAAGTAAGATTTTCTCTTCCATGGGTCACATATGTTGGCTCCTCATCGATAATGTGATAGATAGTGATCTCATCCTATCTTACAAGAACTATCACCATAGCATCATTTTTAGATGACGCTGCACATTCCAAAAAATAAAAATTCAAAAATTATGCATAAGGAGATTAATTGGATATAAATAAAACTAACATCCCATTGGATCTATATTTAGTTCCAAAAATTATTATAATGTAGTGGGAAAAATAAAATGTCCCAATACATCTTCATAAGAAATTCCATGATTTATCATAACGTCCAATTAAATCCCAAGCTTCCTGTTAGTCTCACATGTGGGAAAACATTGAATTTTTGGTACATGACCCCCATTCGGTGACATTATACCCTGAATAACCTCCTCATTGACAACCTCACGGTCATTATTAGTCATTACATGTTTTCCCAGTGCATGGGAAAACCATAAAATATTATTAAAATGAATGTATTTTTTTCTTATATAAATTATCTTGAATTATTTTTTACATACCATATGCCTCCTCCCTCCAAAACACAAGGATAAGATAAGTTATAGTAGTATATGTTTTCTTTTATGGCCTAGATGCCTCTTCGGTCAAATGAGCTGCTTCATTGGTAAAGATTTTCACTTGATCAAAAGTGACCTCTGCTATTCCCAGAGGCTCATTAGTAACTTCCAAAAGGGATTGAGTAGAAGAAGTTCCTTCAATCCTATGATGTTTAAATACATTCATTGGATGACATCAAAATTGATTATGGAAGGAAGAATTATAGATACTAATGAAGCGTTTATCAACTGATTTCTTTCTTCACCAAATATTCTTATTCATTTTTGTCAAAGGAGGATTAGAATTATCATCTCCAAAAAACATATTAGGGAAATAAAACCTCCCATCATCTATTCTTTAATTGTCTATCTGCCTAGAGATATCTCTCTAGATTCGATGGGTTTTCTAGAAACCCAAAGTGTAGTACCACTAGTTCAATACCATGGACATGTAATTTCAATTGATTTCGTTTTATTCAACTAAAATTTAAAATTTTATTTCCCCTATGAAATAAATATTTGACAAAAATATAATGTAAAAGATGAAAAAAATATGTTAAAAATGAATCATACATCTCCATGATTGAAAAAATCACCAAATTCCTCAAATGATGAAGGTTCAATCCCTTCAACGGCGCCGAGATCTATCATTTATGTCACTAGTTTAATGGTGGGGAATGAATCAGAAGATCTATAAATTAGTATCTTTATATACCAAATAAAAATTCATACATCATTATGATTTTTCTCAAAGGGAATATCCGATGAGCCTCAAAGATCTAATATCCATTGAATATGGAATCTCTCATATAGAAGCTCCCACATTGTTTCAGCATCAGAAAACATATTCTTTAAAACATGAAACACCTCTAATCGTACGTATTCAAAATAAATTCATGCCTTCTATGAATATTATCGGGCATCCTTAGACCTGACATGCTTCCCAATTCTTGCCGGCATAGGCAGTGGATGAAAAAATAAATCCTGATTCTCTTCATGATGATGGTGACTAGACTGACTAGGTGCAGTATTACTCAGTGATGATGGTGTAGGACTTTTGATTATATAAGGTGGACTATATATTGCATGAGGTCCAACGGTGACCTAGGAGCCTCATTATCCTCTCCGTATAAATCTGATGACTCTACCTATGAGGTGATGAGGCGCCTTCCAAATGAGGGGATTCATTCCTGCTCCACCTTATTACTCCAATACGAGGAACATCAATGTTTATCACCCCTTGAGTGTATGTTGTTATTAGAGAATTAGCATACCAGATAGTCAATTTGATATATGCATCATTCATAGGTAGATTGATCATTTCCTATTACTTATCCACCCCTATCAGAAACCATATTTTTATTTCCACCATCATATGTTGTTTTATTCTAATGTGCACTGGATTGGATATAGTAATGTGTTTCCATCAATTTTATTGGAAAGAAAATATGTAAGGACAATAGTCCCCACATATGATTTCACTGTCAATACTAGTTTCCAATACACCATCCTTGAAAGACAGAATAAATGAACTCAACTCTACAAAGGTTGTCCCATCATCAACAAACCCTCATGATGGAGGATACCCGTATGGAAGGAAATGGATGTCCTCGAACAGAGTCAACATTTTTTGAATGTTATGATATGTCAATGATAGAGGATTAATGCTAGGGAAATCTTGATCAAATGTTATAATGAACATCCAAGGACCTTGATCCCACTCTACACAACATAGGTACCAAAATGAGTTGTGATCCATCAACATAAAAACTTGAATATTCCTTATATTTTGAAAAGATACTTCCCTCTATGAAAGTGAAACAATGTCCTATGGATCTTTTCAAAAATAGGGGTTGTCTACCCCACCAACTTCTTCTCTTCCATCTTAGCCCCTAGGAAAAATTTTCTAGGCCTTACACCACCTTTACAGTTGGCGACTGGTGACAAATTGACATTGAGCCATATAACCTAAAATCCTGCAAGAGATGTCTTGGAAGGTATCTTGGAGTTAATTTCATACCCTCATATTCCAAACTCTTTTTCTCTATCATTGTCCAGAAGGTGTCGGGCACACCTCTTTTTCCACATTAGGAAAATTTGTTAGACACTTAAAAGTGGGACCTTTCTCCTTCTTTATAAATAATATTTACATCAACATCTTGGGATTAATATCCCCCATTATGTGGGAATTTCCCTTCTGGATTTTTGGAGCTATCTTCAGTAGCTAAAATTAAAATGATGGCCTCCTGTTAGCATCATTCCTTGTTCCATAAAAGGGTTAAATTCATCATACATATCTCCAAGGATAAGAGTCCCGAAGATGTTTTAGATGTCCAAAAAACTAATACCCTCTTTCCGTGCAATAAATGGAAATAATTCATCTATGGACTCCACTATATTAGTAGCCATGGAACAAAATCATCAATCATATATACATAGTATTGTCATACCCATACATACTCATAAATTCCAGTTCATTTCATGTCATCTATTAACTATTAAGTTGTTTTGAGCACCCATTACACCCACATACATGAGAGAATAACACCCCTCCTAGAAAAAAGTACCAATTTTTCATCCATCATTTCAATTGATATATTTTGGAATATCAAAAATGGATGAATAAAAACACAAATTTAGTTAATTTTTATGAGATTTCAAATCAAGTGGACTTGGGATGTGATGCATAAAATAGGCCTTCACTTCCATCACAACATTAATATATGTTTCCACACCAGAAATGTAGAATGATGATATGTTCTAGTGGTCTTAAAACTAAGAGAATGGGAAAAAGTTCATCAAATTTTATGTATTGAATTCTCATAGATAGTCCCAACCATAATTTGGAATATACATAAGCTTTGGAGAATCACAATGATATTTCTTCACATACTCTTCTAGACTAGGAGGAGAGGTGTCATAGATGTTTTAGTAATCATGAACTATTATCTTTATTATCTCCATAGTTTATATTCTAGCCAATTCATCTGTTGTTGTGATCCTCCTGGGTTCTATTGAACCTGAAAATAAATATAAATTTTATTTAAATGATGATTTATTTTGATTTCTTTAAAAAAAACAACGGCATTAAGGTGTGAAAGTGAAAGTTATTCATACAAGTGTGTCACTCAAAATGTGGTGCACAACACAAATACATATAGATTCTATGTGATTGATTTTTTTAGTAAGATCATCTAAGTAGGAAGAGTTTCAAATGGAGAGATGAGAATTCAATGTATTGGGAGATATTATCTAAAAATGAGGGGATCTATATAGAAGAGGAATCTGATTTTTGCACCACCCTTGGGAATGAACACTCCGAAATTGTGTTACCCATATATCCTTTTCATCACATTTTCATTGGGATTAGACACTCTCTATATTTGGATCTAGTAAGGGGGGGGGGATTTTTTTGAAACTCTATTTCAACACATGGATGAAAAAGTGAATAATGAAAATGCCAGTGAAAAAGGATTAAATTGATAGATAATATCATGATTACAAAATATCCCAAAGTGGTTTGCCCAATTTAGTTGAAATCATTGTTGAAGAACATATAATTGTGTTCCACCCCACTTGTGCGACTAGTATCCTTCTCCTAGGGGGACATATTTTACAATTAACAGACCACTTACTCTTTCATTTGTACAAAAACATTTCCCTGATGGAAAATTGTTTCTCTGATCTCTATAGTGCTTCTCCCTAGTCCTCTAAAACCATTATGGAAGTTTTATAACACCCAAAGAGATAAAATTTTAGGGGTATAGAGACACTTAATTTCATTCAGTGTTAAAAATAAATAATACTTTTGATACATGTTCACCCAACCTTATGATTTAAGAAAACATGTGCGAATAACCTTCTTCATACAAGAATTTGCATGCCTCATTTTTGGGAATACTTGTGAGGGCCCTTGAGGGATTGAGCAATTTCTTTCCTATGTGTAGTCATCCATTTTGTTTTTAACCTAATGTGAATCCATTTCTCCCTTTCCTACATGCACACCACCTACATGTGTGATCCTTCTTGGTTCTCCCCACCTTTTTAGCCTATGTAATCTTCTTTGGAAGCCTCTTAAAAAGTAATTCATGGTATAGATTCTCTTTTATTGTCCCCCTTGTCTAAAAGGAATCACTTTGAAATCTCTACAAAAAGATACTGATATGGAAAACCTTAGGGAAAGACACATCATCATGTCTCCCATTTGGGTTTGTATTTATATGGTCAGAGGATTCCCACACATGTGTTACTAGGGGTATGGATCATTTGGACATCTGTAGGTTTGTATACCTACAGTCATGTCGACCCTGAACAAAGTTAAAGTGATGAAGAGTTCCCAATCTTGGATTACAGGGATATGAATCTGTCCTCCCCTTCAAATTTCTAAGACTCAAATCCTTTTTACCATGGAATGGGGGATGAATATAAATATTTCATTTCGATGTGACAATGGAAAAGATTCTATCCTCTCTCACTACAAATCTCAGGGAATCTATCATGGTGTAAGACCCTAGCCTTTCAGGTAGGAGGTCGATGTCTTTCTCCTTTCTACTATATCTGAAGTGCCAAGATCAGTGTGAATCACTGAGAGGGGGACGAGGTGAATCAGTGATCTTTTAAAACTTTTTACTAATTGATTCTTTATCAATTAAACCTCTATTGATTGTTAAGTCCTCAATCCACTCTTCTTGTATCTCTCAGCCTTTCCTCGAGTGATGCAGTAAATGTAAAGGCACAGGACACAAGGATTTACAAGGTTCGGCTCCAAAGGCCTACGTCCTTGCCATGTTGGTTAAACACCCCAACATGGTTTCTTCCATTATAATTTGTTAGTATTACAATGGTCGATACAGAGTCCCACTGTATCTCTCCTGAGTCCCATAGGAGGGTCTTTATACTGTGTCCCACAGTGTTACTAGAGTCCCACTGGCCTGCTCTAGAATCCCACTGAAGACTTCTTCCACCCTGAGTCTCACAGGGGGCTTATCCTGGCTCCTCGAGTCGCACGAGTAGCTCTTTTTCTTGTTCATCTCTTCAAGTATCTTCAGCAGCCTGGGATAAAGACTGCTAGACTTGCTCTGTACCTCCAATCACTTGAGTTGATCAGGTCTTCTCGTCTTGCTCAGGATTTATCTCCTTCTTCTCAGGATGACCTGGCTTCTCTCCAAATACTGAATACTCAGACAACTGATGTCTTTAACTTCAGTCTGGTCCAGTCTCACTTCACATCAACTTCATGCACTGAATGCATGGCATCACAATATCTTCAAGATCTCCTGGTCTTGGACTCCTCAAATGCACACAACCAGATTTGGCTTTGTTCACGTGTGCATGTGCATGCATGCAAGCATGCACTCCCTTTTTTCTCCTTGGTGTGATAAACCCACAATGGGTGTAAATACTTTTAGCACACACACCTTCTTCCTTCTTCACACTTTGTTCTTTTTGATTACACACTCACAAATGTGTTGTTCTTTAGTGTGGGTCTTGTTCTTCTTCAAAGTGTGCACATCACTTTGTACACACTAAGGTTCGACCTCTACTCTTCGCACAAAAAACTTCTTCACTTTGCACACACTTGATTTTTCCTCTCTCCTCTTCTTAAGGGTGTTCTTCAAATTGCATACACAAGGTGCATGCCTTCCTCATTTTGCACACACACCCATGGCTACGACCTTCACTTGTTTTCACTTAGTACACACATTGCCAAGTGTGTTCTTCCATTTTCATGCACAACAAAACTAAGGTCTCGACCTTCTTTCTTCACTTTGCACACAAGGCACTAAGGCCCGTCCTTCCTCCTCTTTGCACACCCACTGCCCGTAGGGTGTTCTCCCACTTTGCACACACACGGGGTGTGTTGTGGCCTTCTTCTTCTTGCACACACAAAAATGTCTCGGCCTTCCTCCTTCACTTTGCACACACACAAAAATGTGTGGTCTCCCTCTCCATTGCAGACACAAATGCTTACAGCCTCAAAAAGGGTGTGCAAGGTGAGTCCTCACTCTTCTTGTATTCAATCGCGCAAGTCCAATGGACAAGGCAGCCTCGCAAGTTTCACTTGAGTCCAAGGCTTCTCGGGCGCGCAGATGCTACTGCCGTGGGGAGCGCAAGTGCTATGGCCGCACAGGGTGCAAGGCACAAGCAGCTGCGCAAGCTCCTCCTGCGACGCAAGTTTGCGGGCAGAGAGGGCTCCTTCTGCCGTGCGAATACGTGGGCAGGGACCTCCTTCAGAGCCTCAGGTGGCTCTGGAACTTCAGCCGCACAAGTGGTTGCGCGGTGACTTCTTTCTTCACGAGGCACAAGAGCTCTCGTGGGTCTCAAAATTTCAGCAAAACTAAACGAGGGATCGACTTCTCTTTTTATAGGCAGAGACTTCTCGGATCATCCGCGTGCGATAAATCTTTGATCTCCCGAAGATTTCGGATCTTCAAGATTCTTTGAAACCTCCTTTTTATCCTCTGTTCACGCGAGTTCTTTTCCTTCATTATTTTTCACGTACATGCGACTAAAAACGCATGCAAGCCTCTGTTCTTTTCCAATCCATGAAAAATATTAACCAACATAGCATTGGCACTTCGTTTGCCTTCGGCCGAACTCCAAATTCTCACGTTGTTGCATGCACACCCATTTTTAGGCATGGATGTGTTCTTTATGCTCAGCCGATCTCAATGGTGTCTTCAGCTTGATCAACAGTGGCCGGGAGCTCGAGATTGGTGCTCGGAGACCCTCTGGTTCGGCGGGGGACGTCGGGTGGCCTTCGGCTGAGCTCGAGGAAGGAGACGCCTCGGAGCCGTCAGATGCGGCGTTTGAAATACATTGGACGGTCGCGATCAGAAGATCTCGCGCGGGATCAATCATGCGGTCGAGATCTGGTGCGCGATCGATCGGGCGGCCAGGATTCGTTCCTCGGAAAAATCCCGCATCCCACATCGAATCGGAGGACAGTTTTTCCATGGTTTATCAAATATGCGCTCTCCCCTTCACCGTAATTGAACTTCTCCCCTCTCGGTGCCGCCCCGCACCGAGTTCTATCTGCGGGCGCGCTCTTGCACCCACCCCTGCCACTCGGGTGCGCCACTGGCACCCACTATGCACCTTCGAGCGTGCGCTCTAGCTCCCATGCTGCGCAGGACCTGATCCCCTGCGTGGCCCCGACTTACACACGGCCACGGCCTCTCGGGATGGCCCCATGGGATCCCCCTTGGGAGTGGCGACCTCGAGTCCCACATGTGCCTTGGGGTTGAACCCTTAAGGCTGGCCCTTGGTGGCTTCTTTTTTCCTGAGTACAGAACAAGTCCTTTGTTTAAAAACAAAGTGACCAAGTTCAAATGCCAAATGCCACATCTTCCTCTAATCCATTCTCCCTTCTTCATTTCTTCTCTTCTCTTCTTCTTAATAATTCCTCCATTCCTCTTAATTATTTAATCTTCACTTAGGAGTGAAATTCCCGAAGGTTCATCTTCAACCGAAGCTCTTGAATCAAATAATTCTTCAACATTCTTCAATGATCCAATCAGAGATCAAGTTGGATCATCTTCAATTTATCATGAACTAAGAGATAGTGCATGGTCTTCATTAATCCACATCATCCACTCAGTGATTGTGGATGGATCATATTCATCTCCTCATGAATTTTCAATACAATGCATGGTCTTCAAACATTGGTGTGACATTGTATCCTCTTGATACATGTTCTTGGAACTTAAAGATCATCTCATCAATCGTCTGATGTAATGATGCTCCATCATCATCAATTATTCAAGTGGTGTAACTTAGTATCATCTTGATACGAGTATTGAAACATTAAGATCAATTCTACAATTGTCTGATACACATAGAGAATGTTTCAACCATCATCTCCTATGTCACTTAGTGAATCTCCTAAGTGACATGCCTCTAAGTACCATGGCCATTCTCCATTCATCACCGTCACCATCACATCCTTTTTCATTAACATATTGAAACTCCTTGACATCCATCCATTCATTCCTTGACAACAACATACCTTATTGACAACAAATGCAACACAATGCACTTCAATATCCAACTTCAATCATTCCCTAAATTGGACCCATGAATAATGTAATGTGAAGGGAGGTCAGGTTAGTTGATTCAGCATATTCCATTTTCGACCCATCCTCTTCCATAGTCTCCCCAAACCACTCCTCTATAGGAACATCCTCTTGCGTCATTGTGTGAGAATGCATGTGTGGTTTTTTGAATCATTTAGAAAATCGTGTTTCTCACAACTAGCATGAATCACATGGCCTTACAGGTTTTAAATAATTATAACACACATACAATCTACCCTATTTAATGATCTATGAATAATATTATTCGTTCATTAATAAGGATAAATAGGAATCATTTCTGAGACCTGAGCACTAGTTCATATCATCCATGAGATGAGAAATCATGCCCCTCATTGGATATACTCATGAGGAGTCCATTCCTAATTCTTTTAATTTGGGAATACTTTTAAGAGTATGCCCTGAATTAATCCCTCATAAACCTTTATGAATATGTCATCTCTCATGGACCCTATTAAAAAGGAATCCCATTTATGATAATAGACAAACCTAAGTCTCTAAAGTGTTGTACTCCCATATAAAACCCATCAAAATGAATAGGATTTTATTCCCATTGAAACGGGATACATAAGAAGCATGCATGAGGTTCAAACTCAATATTAACAATCAGTCATATTCCCTTTGGGTCATATCCGCAACAGGGTTTAATTCCACTTGGGTGCTCATTTTATTTCTAATTTCCTTGGTCTAATTTTTTATAAGTCTCACACCAAATGTTTACTAGGAACCTTCCACCTAGAAATCCTTGACACATGATATTAAACACTATGGTTGGGTCAATATCACACAATTATAAAGTGTATGATGTATCCCATTAAAAATCCCTGAACTATTTGAGTTTTGATTCCATTCACAAGGATATAGAGGTAGTCCATCTATGGGTCTGGTTCCAACATAATAACAACTTCTGTCTCCGTGAATAATTAGAAATTCCAGAGTGAAATTAGTCTACTTATATGATAATAAACTCTAGAGTTCCCCTATATATGGATTAATAACCATCAATATTATAATAATTACCAATGAATCTCAAATTAGTATAAGTGTATGTACCACTAATGGTGAACCTTGAATATATAAAAATATATCTCCCAATAAATATCCTTGAATATAAAAAAGATTCCAAACTTCAGACATGCTTATAAATGATTGTTAATACTTAGATAATCACACTATTATCAAGATTAATTAAGGATTCATAAAAAAATCTAAAATCTATAATATATTCTCTGAGTATGAATTAATCACACCCCAAAGGGTGTGATGAGACCAAACTCACATCCTCTTGACCAATGCATGTTTATAAGTATAATAAGTCAATGATACAAGTGAATTATTGAATTCGTAAAGAAGCCCCATTTGGATATGAAACTATTTCTTGTTTCTAGTTTCATAAATAAATACATTTGAATCTATTTGGATATAGTGATTCCAAACCAAAACACGCATTCTGATGGAGACAACCCATTACCATGAAAACCACTTATATAATGTTTAAATTATGAAAAATTTATTAAACTATGACCTAACTAGTTTATCCTATGTTTTCTAAGCCAAATACTACTTTAATTCTTTATGATGGTTTGTAAGGAGTTTGCGATTTCCCAAAGCATATCCCTCAATAGTGTCAGAACAACTATTCATCAAGTCCCATTGTTTTGTACTAGATTATAAAAAATAAGCCCCCATACATCTTGATGGAGTTTTTGCCCCTAGGTACATCTGTTGTAGTGCCATGTTTACTTTTAGTATCATGAAAGGTATGTGTTTCTAGGAATCCACATACTATATCCTTTACCAAAATTTTAGAATATTTTTCTAAATGTTAACTCTTCCTTATACATATCCTCAATGACATTACTAGACATTTCATTTGAAATATACCTATGGATCTCACAATTTTTTTCTAATTATAGTCTCCCAATGTTGACTAAACATTTCAATTGATACTAAAAATAGTGAAACAAAATTTACATACATGTATATTACATCATTTTATATTAATATTCAGTACATTACAAAAACAGATGGTCCAGGAATGTAATAGTGTAGTGTCTTTGGAAAAGTGGAAAAACTATTATATCCAAGTGAATGATATTCAATATCTCCCATAAGTATCTACGACATTATCACTTCTACCCAAAACCCTTGTCCATAATCTATGGGGAGGTAACCTATGATTGGGTGAGATCAGATGCTCAGTAAGGGTAAATAAAAGAAATCTGTAAAATTAATGTGAAAAAATGGTTTATTACATGAGAATAACATTTGAACATCATAAAATTTATATTATATATCATAATAATGATTTTCAATTCATAATATAAGGATCATAATAGAAATAAGAGCATAAGTCATGAAATTATAACATTAGAATAAAACCGGGAATTGTCGTAGACACATATGTATATAAAAAATCTATCTCAAGGTATATTACCAATGACATTGTAACATTTTATGCATGGGTTAATAACCCATGTACCAGATTTCTTCTTGGAATTCCCTCCTATGTACCCTCTTTTTTTGGGCTTGGTATGTCCTCTAATATAGCCTCTTATTTAGGGATTGGGATGTCATCCTATATACCCTCGTTTTTCAGGATTGGGATGTCATCCCGTGTAAACTCTTGTTTCGTGCTTGGTATGTCCTAATGTGTAACCACTTGGGCTTAGGATTTCCTCCCATGTACCGTTTGAACTCATGAATCATTTACCATTACTAAATTCATTAGAGGGAAATTTAGGTCCCACCCATATTATAATGAAATCCTTCATACATGTGCCACAAAATAAAGAACAATCATATCATAATACATTAAATGAAATGGGTGTCATAAACATCGAATCATATCCAATCAGATGTAAAAAATACTGGTTTCATAATAATTTCGTCAAAATAATAACTATTAAAAAATATGGTTTCAAAAGAATATAACATGTGGAATAGAAAAGAGTGTCATATGAACAATTCCATCCAAATATAAACCATAAAATAAGTAATATTAATATAAATTTTGGATCATTTATTATAACTCCATGAGTAACATCAATAGATGTTATCATAGAAGGAAAATAACAAAGAAATATATTTTATAGACATGTCTTGAAGAAAGTAACCTTTATTATTTGAGAAAGTATCATTAAAACCTGAAATAATTTTTAATACCATTTCTTTAAAATAAACTCTAAATATGATAAACAAATCAATAAACAACTATTTGAAACCATTTTATTTGAAAAAATATAAACGGTGTTTGAAAATAATTTGAAAACCATGTTACTTGAAAACATATAGAAGGAGCATAAAAATGATTTGAAAACAATTATTATTGAAAACTTATAATTTATCATGATTGTTTTTGAAATTTTTTTTCCATGAATAATTACCATAGAATCTTGAAAACATTTTTGAAAAAAAATTTCCCAGAAAACATATAAATGGTGTTTGAAAACATTTTTTAAAACAATTTTCCTTAGAACATATAAAATAATCTTGAATAAATTTTGAAAAAGGAATCATTGAAAAAAATTTAAAATCATTTCTTTATAAAAAAATTCATTTTATTTATGAAAAGAAATAATCAAATATCATATTGTTTGTAAATACATACATGTCGTACGAGGTAAAAAGAACACTCATTTAGTATGATAGAAAGAATAGAATATGCTTTGTTAAAAAAGAGACAAGAAGTTTCCTTTGAAATCATTGGTAAATGAAAAATTTGTAAAATGTTTTTTAATAATCATATGAGATTATGTGAATATTATTGGAATCCTTTTTTATAAAATACCATTTTGAAGGAACACAGATTTCTGGCCGAATAGAGGGTATATTCGGGCATTCATAAAAACAATTTCTAAACAATTTTATTTACCAAAGAGTGAAAAAATGGATCCAACACATTAATATATGATTAATAACCATAGAATAAGAAAAATCATGAGATTTGGTAATAGCTGGAACACAATACTTCATCAAAGGAAGCATAAACATAAACAGTCTAAAAAACTGATGAGATTGTTTCAATAAACTCTTACCACATAAAAAATTTGATCCATAAAAACAATGTAATAAAATTTAATTACATGAACAATAAAATACCATGAAAATAAATATATTCCTGATATAACATTGCAATATCAGTAAATACACCTCATGAAAAAATAAATTTTCATAACAAGAAATGTGTCTCAAAGAATGAAAATTGAGACAAAATTACTGTACCGAATTGGTATCTTTTGAAAAATAAATCCCACGATAAAAATATAAAAGAGTGGTTATTTAAATAACCATAATTATATTTATAATACTCATAAAATACATCCACAAGTTGTATACATAGCACAAAAAAAGAATGGGTGGTGAATAATGCATTTATCTCATAGAAATAAAAAGTGAGATGAAATTCCATTAATTTTTTTTAAATGTCTCCATAATCATACATGAACTATGTATAATAAATATAAGTTTATTATAAAAATTTTAAATAAAAATATTATAATATATGATACCATATATGGTATGATTATGACCATATATTACCAATTGGTTTACAAGCATATGTTATGGTTTCACTTCGGGTAATATTCGCATTTTTATTTGAATGTGTCTTAATTTGTTATATCTTTGGTCCTTAGAATTATATAATGATTAAAATAACGTAAAAAATGATATAAATATCATTTCTACACATTATATGTTTATTATAATAATCTATTATATATTTTAGTATGAATTGGAATGAATCATTTGTGGAGACGGTAGGCCGTAAGTATGCATAAACGTTGTTTCCATTTTTTTATTGTATTGAAAGAAAGAGTGACACAAATATAAGTATATATATATATATTAAAGTATAATTTTTATATCATATATATTATATAATATTACTAAAATTATCGTTAATACATTCCATGTAGTGTGTCAATGAATCACATAGTTTTGAGGGTGTGTTAGTACATACTTTCTCAAAAAAAATTATAGTATTTACATCAAATGGAAATGAAAAAAATATGTTCTTTAAAAAGTATATAAAGGAAACATGAAAAATGAAATATAATATATGACATATATACATAGATATTAGATCATAAAATCCACCCTAATTGGTGGAAAATGAAAAATGAACAATCATCATTTTGCGAGTCGATTGTTCACCGTACACATAAACAGTAAGATTGTTACCCATTAGATAGATGTGTGTGTAAGAGTATGTAAAAACCAGAGCATAATAAAACCTATTATATGGATGATACTAGTTTTTTTACACACTCATGGAATAAATAAATATAAGGGGTGGAGAAAGAGAATAAAAGAAAGGAGTTTGAGAGAAGTCATTACCTATTAATTGGGTATCACCTTTTGGATTGTTACCAAAGGATTCATTGGATTTATTCATTACCAAAGGGTGTGTTAAATGAGTAAGGGATTGAATTTTTAAAGTGTATTGGGACAATATTTTCCAATCCTAAGCCTTTTATAATTAAGGAGGGATGTCAGAATTGTAAATATTTGATGATATAATTCGAACCACGTTTTTCATGTTGTATGTGGATCCAATAATGATCCAAAGTCAATAAAAGGGATTATAGGGTGTAAATATGTCTAGAAAATGTATTTGGATAAGATTATGGGTCTTATGGGCCTTAAGGTTATGGGGTGTCCCCTTATAATGCTAAATTTAAGCTTAATCGTTGTAATTAATTTTAATCACCTTCACTAATATTTTTGTTCATCAACTAAGTTGACAATATTAGAAATTATAAATAATTCAAATTAAAAAAATGGAATCCATTTTTGAAATTTATATACAATGAATAGTATGAAATTAATTTAAAAATAATCTTGCTAACAGGATGACACATCTGGTTTTTGAAGTAAAACTGATCAAAAGATTTCTATATTTTTATACAAAATTTTTAAAGGGAAATTGATTAAAATGAACTAAATTAGATTAATTTAAAAATTTGTGATCTAATTAAACATTTAAACCAATTTAAAAAATAATTTATTGTTGTAAATAAATTATGTTCAAATGAGGTTTTGAATTAAAATCCAATAATTTTAACTTTTCATTAAAAAATGTATCCTTACAGAAAAATTACAACAAAAATTCCAAACTTAATTTTAATGCATTTATTCCAAATATAATTTTTATTTTGACATATTAAATCTATAAAATTTCAAAAAATCATATTTAATATGGTTTCACCCTTAAAAGGTGAGAAACATAAATTTAATAAAATATAGGGGATTAACCATAGAATTTTGCTGGTTCTTGTCGTATGTCTTTAAAATCTATTGTTTGAAGATATAAAAAATATTATTTAATATATTACATATATATTATAATAATATAACTTAAATTTTTTAATTAATTGAATATATTAAGAAAAAATAGCTTTGGGGTATACAAACAAAAATCTTCCCATTATGTTCAGTTTTTTATAATATTTTCATATATAATTAATTGGTAATCTATGAATTAATATTATATTTATATAAACATCATATTTTTCATATGTTATTAAATACTATTCATAACCTCTAATTTAATGTTTAGGTTATATTAGATCATAATATATATTTATTTGTGAACCTCGGTCATGTGTGTTTCACAAACCATTGACGAAAGTAATTATTTAATGTAATGAAAGCTAACCTCAGTGTTCCATGTGGATAAAGATAAACTTTATGTTGTGTGTCTCTCATGTAATTGATACATAGTTCATCAATATAAAATTATCTATTTTTCAGTGTTACGTGAAATGAAAAATATGAAACAGATAAAATTAATTTGAAAAACATTATTTACAAAATCTTGCAGTGTTAAACCATTCAACACACTCCCCAAATTAGAAAATATAAAAAATATGATTCCATTTTATAATGACTCAAAACATAGAAAACTTGTATTTTCTAGACCATGGTAATTATAATAACTTTTTCATGCCTCCGCAAATGATAAATGTTGATGAAAAGTGGAGGGAAAAAAATAAAAAATACTGTGAGACTAAGCCCTTGAATTTGAGTCATACAATTGTATAAATAACTATAATAGTAATATTATATATAATTAGGCTTTAAAATATCAAATAGTTAGAACATTATAAAAAAATTCTTTTCAAAGAATACATACATACATATATATATATAAATTGATCACTCGTTGGGATAATCCTAAATCATAAATAAACCAAAAATATTGTAAACACATAATAGCCTTAAAGAAAAATTCAGGACTAGCACACTAAGTCTCAAAATTCGGCATACTTCACTATTATAATCGACTCTATATCCTATATTTAACTAGGGAATCAATGTAAATTATACACTTTCTATGGGGTGCCTATGCAGATTGTTAGAAATATATCTTAACTGTGTCTCACTAGGATCACCTAGTTTACACCATCATATATGTATATCCATATGGAAATAAATAAACATTTCCAATAAACACATTGGAAATTGTGTGATAACAGGGAAACTAGAAATTCACTCATATCAGGTTAGTATGTTCTAAAAAGACCTTTAATGCAGCTAGTCATACCTGATTTAGTGTCATGTTGTAATAAAAATCACCACCTCATTATCTCATTACATCATTTTGATGCCCATCCTGTAAATGAAGACTCATGGTTGGCGACATCAAAATTTCAACCAACAAATTGAAGGGATAAGGCATGATCATATGTACATATCTTGACCAAAGGTCTGGTCAATCAAGGAATGGTCCAATAGCCATTCCATTCATCATCTCATATCGCATTACTCAAAGGAAGTCCATTTCCACAACCCAAGACACACATGAAAAGTATATTATCCAAAATAATCCATCCATTCACATTCAAGGGAGGTCAAAAATAGTAAGGCCAATACCCACTATCTCATTAGAGATCATGAAAAAAACAATCATATAGATTAACATGGGTCCATATACAATAATAGGTTTTCTATCTAATACCAAGGATCTAGTCACTCATGACATAGCCCGTATCTATGAATAAGTGTCACATCTCCTAGTAGGGCATCCACGAGGTCCTCCAGACCCGTCAAAATATCTATTGAATAAGAAAAACTCATCATAGTGACCCACCATTGAAAGAAATATTTAATTTATCCCTTCAACTAAATATAATCTTATTGTCTAAATCCTTGTGATGTCCCCCAACACTCCAATAATCATTACTCCTGGAACATTCCTTGCTGCCATTCTCTAAAATACTCAAAATCAGGAGGACATGTCAAAAAAAAATAGAAAAACAAGAATTGGGAACCATATGAAACTTTATAATTGATATACCTATTTAAATAAAATAGAAGAAAACCCCTCCTTATGTCATAGTGTATTCTCATAGGATACTCCCTTCCCCCTATTCTTATCAATCCCCAAACTATCCTCAAAAGGGATATCCTCATTATACCTGAGATGGATAGTAACATATCCCATTTGAAAATAAAAAACTCCTCTCAAACATATCTAATATAACCTTGGGAAATCTTCTTAGGATAACCACATCACATATCATTAACTGATACCACACTGTGGCTCAAATCAGCTCAAACAGAATACCCACCACGTATAGGAATTGTTTTTAGGATATATTAATTCACATAAATAATTAGTGAACATATATCAAGAAGTGGAGGATGAAAATTCACTTATATCATCTTTCCAAGGAATATCCTATCATTTTCCATCAACTCATTCCCAAAAAAGATGAATTTATGTAATAACGGATGCATAAACACACATCTGAAATAATATTAAATGGATCAACAACCACCATAATGGTGTTACTACCCAATCCATGTTCCACATCACATTATCTAATAACTCATGAAAGAAATATAATAAAATTAAGATGTAAATACCCATAAATTGAAGTATATTACCCAATGAAAAAAATCATGGGCTGTACATACACCAAATAAAAGGAAATAGTGGAAAATATAGAATGAATCTCACGTGAATAAAAAAGTGAGATGAAAACCCCTTACCACGTTGTAATCAATCGAGTCGTATGACCTAAAGTTAATAACCACCAAAGGAATCACATAATACCATGAATAAAAAGATAATCATGACAATATATATCAAAGGCGAGTACACAATACACCACATGCAATAAATAAGTGGCGAACAATTGAAATCTCACGAAATTAAAAGTGAGATTAGAAACCACATACGACATTGTAATCAATCGAGTCGTATGAACAAAAATTAATAACCACCAAATGAAACAAATAATATCATGAATATAAATAGAATAATGATATAATATATCAAATGTCAGCACACAATACACCTTATGCAAAAAATAAGTGGAGAATAATGGAAATCAAACAGAATTAAAAGTGACATAAGAAACCTCTTACCTCGGGTCAGACATGAACCGTACGTTCTATAATCTCTAGCATAATAAGATAAAGGTAATTTCTACTTTCATAATAATCTTTTTAAAGTTTATTATTCCATTTATATCTCTTATTACCATGTTAAAAACATTATGCAATCATTTATGTTAATAATGGTCATTTTGTCGCTATTTGGTACTCGAGTCAATAATGAACTTCATATAATTACAAGTTGTTCATGTGGTCAAAAGTACATTATCTCCTAAATGATATTCATGATTTAGATATAATATATATACAATATATGTATGTATTTATAGTATTACATAACATTTGGAAATAATAAATGAAATGCACCGTTCATGGAGTTGGTAAGCTGTACGTACGAATAAACGCTACTTTCATTTCTATTTCATATTTAATGGAATGAAAACATAATGATACATAGGTATATTATAATTACATAATAATATCATATGATATATATATTTTATATAATTTCATTAACTCTATCCTTTATACATTCAATGTATATCATGAATGAATCATATCACCTTAAGGGGGCGGTAGTCCGCACTTCCTCAAATGAAATTATCGTATTTACAAATATTGGAAAGCATAAAGTTATGTATGTAAATAAAAATTACAATAGCATAGAGAAAACATAAAATTTTATATATCATATATAAATATATTTCCAGCATAATGGCCATAATGATAGGTGGTAGGTGAGGATTGAACAATCATCGTTTTGTGAGTTAGTAGTTCGCCCTCCACAGAAACAATATGTTCTTTAACCATTAGATATAGGTATGTGTAATTTTAGTTCAAATAACTCTCATATAAAAACCCAGTATATTGGGGGATAATGTTTTGGTTAAAAAATAAAGGAAAAAAAGAATTTAGGGGGTTGGAGAAGTAAGATAATACTAATGAACTTAAAGGAAGTTGTTACCTTTAAATCGGGTATCTCCCTTTAGTTTGAACCAAAAGGATTAATTGAACTACCTCCTTCCTTGGGGAAGGTTTGTAAAATGAGGATTTGGAATTATGGAGCTTATTTGGGAAGATTTTGGATGGTCCAAGGATCTTGAGATGTTTGAGGAAAGGGTTAGAAGTGAGGTCTTTTTATAAGGGGGAGGAGTGGCTCTTTAAGAAAGTTTAAAAATATTATTTTATTATATAATGATTTCTGTTTTAAAAAGGACCAAAACATTTTCAAGTCTAAGATAATATGAATAATTTTCAAAATAAAATCATCCAATAGGAAATCCTCAGGTTAAAAATATTTTTTCAATATTTATAATCTTATTTATTTAAATCGTTCACTAATGAGGTAAACACTGCATCAATATTGTGTCATAAATAATTTTTTTTATATGATATCCAAAAATTATTAAAAAATTTCCATGATATAGAAAATCATTATATAATTAAAATGAATTTTTATAGTCTAATATATAACACATATTACCTTGTGTAATAATTTATTTACTAAATTTTTTTGGTTTTTGTCATTTTTGTCTTTACCTGAAAATTAATTAATATAGTGTGACATTATCACTCCCAAGTGCCTGCATGGGGTCCCAAAATCATCCCAAGAATTAAAATGGTCTGAAATGTATCAAATAATAGTATTAAGACACATGTTATTGTAATTTAATATTATTATAACATTATTCTCTTACCATTATTTAACATATTTACCCTTTAGTCATAGTAAATAAAATTTTTACTGATGTAAATAGTATTAATGAATACAACATATAGTTACCAATTTACACAATTTGGACCTTCTGATTATAAATATGGAATTTAGTTTTCCAATTTTAGTACACAGAAGTTGCATAAATTTATTTAAAATTAATTCCCTCTCTCAAAACAAAAAGCGTGTTTATAAGAAATAATAACTATCAAAAGATTTACAGTTGTTTATGTCCAATTTCAAAGTGAAATTAAATCCAATGAAAAAATTGGATTAAATGATAAAAAAAGAATATAATTAATATTTAAAAGAAATTAAAAAAATAATCTCACTTTTTAAATAAATTAGATTAAAAGGTAGTTTTGAATTAAAATAAAGTATGTGTCACTATTCAATAAAAAAAGAACTTAATCAGAAAAATACCAAAAAATTATCCAAAGTAAATTTTGATGTCCTGATTCTAAATAATAAGTTATTTTGTCATATAGAACATATAAAATTTACCAAAACTAGTTTTAAAGAGGTTTCACCATCAAAATGTGGTAAATCGACCTTTTAATGAATATTAGTGTATTTATGTTTAAAATCAGATTGTTTATAATTTGAAGTCTCTAAAATCTATTGAATAAATTTAAAAACATTTAACAAACACATATAATCATATTTTAATATGTTATATTCATTAATCCAATACAACGGCTATGTGTTAAGTACCATTTAAAATAATAATAATAATATATTAATTTTTAGTATAACTCAACATTGTGTGCAACACAATATTTCAATGAAACCTATTGTGGTGTATCAGGTATGCCATCGAACATATCATCCCCTTTAAGGAAAAATTAATATTTAATTCAATTTTTTTTTATAAATATACAAAATTTGTATCCTTTCTTAACCTGGGATGTTACAGCCTTCCCCACTTTTGGGAATTGGAACATCGTAATTTTAAAATTGGGCATGGAAACATCATTGAAATTTCCTCATCGAAAAAAGACTCAATAAAAATAACATATTAAAATAAAGGAAGAGAAGTAAAATGGTAACCCAAGAAAAAATATACTAATATTCCATGAAAACATGGACATGGAAGAGAATCTAACTCTCATAGATTAATAGAGAGTGATAGAGAATTTGATCACATAAAGTTAACCACTGCAATATCATAAATTTCTAGTTTAGTAAAACTATGATTATAAAAGAGATATTATAATGTTTTTTCATCATGATCCTTTTCATATAGTTGAAGAATTTTATTATGAACTAGATTAATATTATATGTAAATATACTTACTTCTCATGTAGAGTGTCATCCTTTAGTAAAATTCTACCACAAACTCATCTTTTCTCCAAACGGTAAGTATTCAAGATGACTGGTCACACCTAAAGTGATAGAAAAAACTTCTAGGTTATCAAATAATCTACAAAAGAAGAACAATATATTTCTCCTATATTAAGAAATTAACAAAAACCAAAATTGGTTAGTACAAGATCAGATAATCCCTAAAAGCATAATCCTTTTTAAAAAGAAATACTAATCTTAATCTCTAAAATTCCACAATAAGAACCCAAAGTTCAAGAAATACCATTAAATATACAATTGGCCTTAAAATTATTCAAAATAATCTAAAAAATAATTGAATCCAAAATCTCATAAAGATTTAATCACATAGTCTTCCACAAGAAATCAAATAATTTATCTCCAAAAACAGCAACTACTTTTAAAGTCTCATACTGAAGTGTAATTAACCTAAACACATATTCTATATGATAGATTAATCATTTCCATAAATAAACAAAATCTCCTTATGTCCACAATAAATACATAAATTATTCCAAAATATTATTTCAACCATTTCCCCAAAAATTAAATCCCATAGTATTTTATTTTCCTTAAGCAAATAGTGTTCCCAAAAGGGAGAATTCCATACAAATTAACCATTATTACTTAATACCCAAATCATTTTCCTATAATAAAGATTAAAATTTGATAAAACATAGGATCCAAAATAATCTTATTCTTAATCAATACAATCATTTAACTAAAAATAATTTGTCATACTAACGGGGTACTTCACGTAGGATAGTAGTAGGCAACGCCCCTTGTCTTCTTTCAGTTGTGGGTTTGATTCCTACGGTTTTGCCGGACGTGATGGGTCACAACCCATCTTATGGATTGTCCTTTTTATAAAAAATCAAAATATCTCTAACATGTTTTAACCTCAAAAGTTTTCTTATACCTTTCATTTTCATCCCATGACATTAATATCAAAAAATATTATATATTTTTTCATTTTTTTTTCACATCCATATGATAAAATAAAACTATTTCCAACAGAAATAAAACCATACCTTGATCATGGTGTCTATATGGTTTCATCATCATCTTGTTAAAGTAGGTATAAGGTACATTCATTCACACAATGATTTAGATATCCTTCAAACTCAATTTCTCACTTCATCTGAATACACCTTTTACAACTCGGGTCATATGGTTGTTCGCAAAAAAATAGTTGTAGAAAAGAATCATGTCTGAAATATAGTTTCAAAACATCAGATAAAACATGAGTTTTATAAATCATTCATACTGAGTCTAATTTTCATCTTTCAATCAATGGTCCTTTTTAAAATACCATAATTATGTGCTTAGAGACAATATTTTAAAATAAAAATGTTAATAGGTTGGGAAAGGGTCTCCTTTTTCATCACCTTTTTCAAAATCATAATATTCCTCAAAATCTTGTGATAAGGTAAAATATTTGAAAATTCCTTGATAATAATTACATTTTTTAACAATATAAAAATAATGAGAAAATAAGATTTGATTAAATACAACACATTATCCACATTGATATCAAGGTATAATGGAGGTATTTGATATCTCAATCAACTTCTTTCAAGTGAGTTGTATGCAAGAAAAATATTATCAATCATCTTAACATGACATTGAAATAATTATTACAAGCTTTTAATCATGAAGAGATTGGAATATTATTTGAGATCCTCCTCCTTCAATTTGTAACTAACTTGCCTTGACCTAAAGAAGTTATATAATAATGATATAACTGAAATAATAGACATAGGGACTAACCAGGTATTTAACTAAAACCCCTAATCCATAAATTTTTCTAAACTGACCTTTGATACAAACTATAAGGACCCGAACATAAAACCATACATAATATTGATTTTTTAAATTAATAATTCACATTGCTGATCTTTTCAGGGTTAGTGTTTTAGATAAATATTCCATAACAATTACATATCGACATGAAAATTACATGTAGCCAATACTACTCAGTGTCCATTTTTATGAAACAAAAACACTTAAAAATATACATGTATAGTTACATTTTTTAGACTTCACGACTTATCCATGATCCCATCCATGACCCTATTCTTCTTTAAGTCTTGTGGAAAACATTTTAAAAACATTGGATGAGAATAGAAATCTCATTAAGGGTTACAAAACAAGGAAAGGAATCATTAACCCATCAATAAATTCAAATCAATTAAACCATACTTTTTAATAATAACATACCTCAAGAAATCATAAGATTTATGAATAACACATAGAAATAATTAATCATAAAGGTAACATGTGGAATCCATATCATAAATAAATTGTAGCTATCACAGCTATTTATGGAGTTATGTTGGAATACCCATCGCAGTATGTTCCCTAAATCTCCTAGGAGAAATAATAACATTTACCTCTGTCACGTTACCCAATGCATTGAACATCTATACCGGGCTCACCCGCCCTAGGTTTATCATGGAACCAACTGTATACATAAACAATAACAAATAACCATAACATAATCATAACACATAACACAAACATAAATTAAATATAACATATAAACATTCCAATAACATTATATTATATCAATATATTGAAATAAACAATTCATTATCAAACCATTTTCAAAAACATGTAACACATTTAATAGAGATATTTTCGAATCTATGTTTTTCATACCACATTGAAGATTTTAAAGGAATTATCATTTTAACATATTAATACCCATATAAATAAATCCTCAAAAACATTTTTAAAACATGGACATTAATGAGAAATATTTAGAATAAAAAATCATTAAAACCTTTAAAATGATATTTTAGTTAAAGAGTTCTTAATTAAATGAGTGACACTTGAATACAAATAATTGAGGAATAACATTAATCAAAGCTTATAATATCATGAGAATAAGGAGATTCATGATATAATATGTCAAAACAGTACTACAGACACCATATAAAAGTGAATTTGTGCATAATAATAATGAATCCTCAATGAAATGTAAATTGAGACGAAATACCTAATAAAAAGAGTATCCATAGATTTAGGATAAATTAATTACATAATAATGTGTGAAAGCTATAAATACAATCAATATGATTGAATATTCAATTTAAAACAATCCTAGGTCATTCAAAAATATTCATAGCACGACAAAATCAACAAGTTGAAGCTTAACCCAAAGAATTGAAAATGGGTTATCAAGTTCCCTAACAGAAATTCGACAGCCTAAAGGAATCAATTTAAAATTAAAAAAATGTTTTTATGATAGTAAAAGGGTATCTAATCATCTTTAAATAAAATTTATAACAATAAGGACATAGAAGAACATATCCCAACATAAGAAGATGTACATTTAAAGACATAACAAAACAAAGTCATTTAAAAAGGAGAGGGTGAAAGGATCCCTTATCGATTTGGTAACATACAAAACATACTCCATATGAAAGAAAGATAATACAATAAAGATGTAAATACCCATAAATTGAAGTATATTACACAATGAATACAATCATTGTTATTACATATACAACACAAAATGAAATAGTGGCAAATATAGCATTACTCTCACGTGAATAAAAAAGTGAAATGGAAACCCCTTAACACGTTCTAATCAATATAGTCATTTGGAAAAAAGTTAATAAACACAAAATGAATCATATAATACCATTAATATAAATATAATCATGATAATATATATCAAATGATAGTAAAAAAATACAACCCATGCAATAAATATGTGGCAAACTATGGAAATCTCATGGAATTGAAAGTGAGATTTGAAACCCATACCACACTGTAATATATTGAGTTGTATAACCAAAACATAATAACCAGAAAATGATTCACATAATATCATGAATATAAATAGAATCATGATATTATAAATCAAATGGAAATACAAAATACACCACATGCAATAAATAAGTAGCGAACAATGGGAATCTCATGGAATTAAAAGTGAGATAAGAAACCCCTTACCCAGTGTCCGACTTGACCCATTTATTCATTAATCTCTTGAATAATAGGATAATGTTAATTTATAATTTCTTAAGAAATTTTTTATTTTTTATTATTCTTTTTATATCACTTATCACTATTTTATAATAATTATGCAATCATTTATGTTAATAATGGTTTTTTGTTGATATTTGGTACTTGAGTCAAAAATTAACTTCTTATAATTACAAGTTGTTCATGTCATCAAAATTACATTATATCCAGAATTATATTCATGTTCTAGATATCATATATATAATATATATCTAGTATATGTATGTATTTTAAATATTACAAGACATTTGGATATAAGAAATGAAATGCACCGTTCATGGAGACGGTAAGCTGTACGTACGCAAGAACGCTACATTCATTCCAATTTTATATTTATAGAAATTAAAACATAATTATATATAGGTATATTATAATTTCGGTATAATATCATATTATATATCTGTGTAACATAATTGAATTAATTTCATCCCTTAAACGTTCCATGTATGTCATGAACGATTCATATCACCTTAAAGGGGGTGGTAGTCCGCACTTCTCAAATGAAATTATCATATTTACACATATTGGAAAGAATAAAAGTATTTTTTTAAATAATAATTAAAGAATAATACAGAAAAAATAAACATAATACATATCATATATAAATGTATTTCCATAATAATGACCACCATGATTGGTGGTAGGGTAAAATTGAGCTATCATCGTTTCGTAAGGCTGTAGTTCATCGTCCACAGAAACAGTATGTTCTTTACCCATTAGATGGAGGTTTGTGTAAGTGTTTTTTTGAATACTTATCATAAAAACAACATAAAATATTTAGGATAATGTTTTTGTTATAAAATAAAGTAATAAAAAGATTTTAGTGGGTTGGATAAGTAAAATTATACCAATGAACTTAAGAGAAGGAAATACCTTTAAATCAGGTATCTTCCATTGGTTTGAACCAAAATGTTTAATTGAATTGCTTTCTACCTAGGGGAAGGATTCTAAAATGAGGATTGATATTTAGGTAGCTTAATTGGGTAGATTTTGGATGATCCAATGGGATTGAGAAGTGTGAGAAATGGGTTTGAAGTGAGGGTTTTTATAAGGCAGAGGAGGGGCTCTTTAGGAATGTTTAATAATTTTATTTTATAATAGAATGATTTTGGGTTTATAATGGTCTAATATTTATTAAAGTAGAGTATAAGAAGACTAATTTTAGAAATAAAATCATCCAATAAGAATTGTACAGGATTTGGATATTGTTTTGATCATTATAATCATATTTATTTAAATCATTCATTAATGAGATAAACACTGCATCATTATTATGTCTTAAATAATTTTATTTATTTTATGTCTAAAATTTATAAAAAAAATACCATGATGTAGGAAATATTTTTATATTTAAAAATAATAATTATAGTGAAATAGGTAACTTATACAACCCTATCTAATAATTTAATTACTAAAAGATATATGTTTGTGTCAATTTTGACTTTACTTTAAATTAATTAATTTAAAATGTCATTATCACACCAAAGTGGCTCCATGGGGTCCCAAAATCGACCAAAGGATGACCATAGATGAAACGGTAACAAAAAATAGCATTATAACACATGTTAGGGTGTTTTAATATTATTATAATAAAATTTTGTTACCCTTATTTACCAGATTTACCCTTTTACCATGGTAAATAAAATTTTTACTGATATAATATTCATAATGTATAAAAATAAAAGATACCTATTTAAAAAATTTGGACCTCTTGATTCCAAATATGAAATCCATTTTTTCAATTTCAAAACACATAAGTGGCAGAAATTATTTCAAATTAATTTCCATTGTCAAAACAAAAATCGTGTTTTTAAGAAATAATAACTATCAAAATATTGACACTTGTTTTTGTCCAATTTCAAAATGAAATTATTTATATTGACAAAAATTGGATTAATTGGTAAAAAAATAATGTAATTACACATTAAAACAAATTAAAATGATTTCTATGCTTATAATTAAATTAGATTAAAAGGAAATTTTGACTTAAAATACAGTATTTTTCACTATTCATTAAAAGAATGAATTTTATTAGAAAAATACCAAAAATTAAACCAAAGTAAATTTTGTTGTCCTAATTATAATGTAGATTTTTATTTTTTCAAATAGAATGTGTTAAAGTGACATAAACTATATTTAATGTGGGTTCTCCATTAAAAGGTGGTAAATCAACCTTTTAATTAGTATTAGAGTATTTATTCATAAAGTCAGATTCTTTCTTATTTTAAGCCTCTAAATTTTTTTGGATAAATGTTTAAACATTTAAAAAATATATATATAATCATATATTAGTAGGTTCTACTTATTCCGGCCAATACAACTGCTATGTGTTAACAAATATTTAAAATAATAATATTATTACATAATTTTTTAGTATAACTCAATGTTGCGTGCAACATAAGATTTCAAAGAAACCTGTTGTTGCGTATCAGGTATGCCATCGAACATCGAATCCCAATTATGCTAAAATTAATATTTAATTAATAAATTTTAATAAATTTTAAAAGGTTATATTATTTATTTACCTGGGATGTTATAATTATATCCAACCGTGATCTAATATAACGGACATCAAATATGATTGGGTACTAAATAATATTTTAGTAAAACTTTTCATTATTAGTGTGATAAAAAGATAGAGATCAAAATTAAAATTTCTAAATATATTCTTAATGATTACAATTTGGATTATCAAGGATGTTGGTATCTACATCACTAATTGGGGAAATTTTATTATAATAACAGTTTTCGTTCAAGTATAGAATTAGTAACTATTATGATATTATGTTGAAAGTGATATCTAACACCATCATTTTCTTGATGATTTCGGTGAATGGATGTTGTTGTGACCGTAATTGATAGAAGATATAGTTAAAAAGGTAAATTTAATTACATATAATATTATAGAAAAATAGATATCATATAAAATATATACAGATATTCTGAGGGAGGATATATTTTTTAAGTTATTAGATCATGTTTTTTAAAGCTTCTATATGAAAAATTGTTATGGATTTTGGATGGAGAGGAAAATTATGTCCATGGATTATTGTTCAATACTAAATTAAACAAAAAATTTGGAAAATTTTCATATTTATTGACTTCTCTCCATGTTTATCTTTAGTATATTATTTTCTTGATGTTTCATTTTGAAGGAAATATATATAGGATGCATCTCAGGTATTGAGTCTTGATGTAGTTCAGTTGGAAGAAATTTTTCATTTTGTGGAATAGATTATTTATATTTTATCTCATGAAGAATATGTTATTCTGAATATGGTGTTTCAATAGATAATGTATATATTGGAGAACCATATCATAGAAGAATTAATAGTCAAATCAAGTAACATAATCAGGAAAATATTACCTAACTTAATAAGAAAACAAATAAAACTGTGAGGATGAAATTTAATAAAGGTGGGATGAATAGGGAATCTTATGTAAGGTTAATAATAAATCAATATCATTTTTTATTAATATTAATGATTATATTTTAGGGTTTAATATTCAATATATTTATTTTTAATTAATTTTTCATTTAAATAATTAGTTTCATTTTATAACAAAATTATTATAATTTAATTAATTATTTTTCATTAAATGATAATTTTATTCATTTTATTAATTTTATTTTATAAAATTTTATAAAAATTTTATATGATCACATCAAATTTAACAGGTTGAAATTTTCTATAAGACTAATTTTCATGTGAATAGTGAAAAATACTGCTCATTGCTAAAAAATTATTTAATTTCATTAAATAAAAAAACATAAATGTAAAATTATGTTTTGGATTTTATTTGAAATTAACATAAGATTTTACCAATAAATAATAATGAAATTTATTCCATAAAAATTATTTTTATATTTTTTTTCCTATTTTGATCAATTTTATGCCAAAAATGAAATGTTTTAAAAAATATTTTAGAATTTTGTTTTTGAGACAGTTATTAAAAGGAATTAAAAAAACAAAAAAATTAAAATATTGAGAAAATGAGATAATATTTTTCATTAGGATTTTAAGATTTAATAATTATATTAATTTTTGATTTGGTCATTATGAATAGTAACATTGATAAAAATGATGTAATAAAAGTAAAATTGAAAAACATGTTAATTAACCTAAAAACATGGTGATAAGCTCACAAAATCCAGACATAATTATAATTAGAGGATAGTATGTAAAACCAAATCACCATATATTAAAAATTTTAATTTTCAATTTCGATTGGACCATTAATTGTCGTTGATATAATTTTAAAATTTTCAATAATTAGATGAGTTCCACTCCCCTCACTTATAAAAGAGCACAAACTATCTTCAATAATTCATAGTACATAATAATTTTAGTTACAAATTCCATATAAAATACCTTCACAACAAACGTACCCACATCCTAGTGGTCCTTTAATCACTATTGGACCAACCATAGAAGCCATAATGTGTAAGCCAATGGAGGGTTTCAATGAAAATGTGAAACTCCCAATAAACTGTTTTCATGATTATTTTTTCATCGACATCAATAAAATATTATTTAAAAATTATGATATAATTAAATAAATAAATCCTATATAATAATATTTAATTATGTTTATGCAAACAACCCTTTTTATCTCCATTTTCATCCTATGGTAAATTATAACTTCGCTCGTGCCAATGTGGGGAATATGACCACCCCGATGAAATGTGATGTGTTCTTTGTCACCATATCATATAGATGTATTCAATGATTGATGAAAGGAATATATATGATACTAATAAATTTATTATTATTCTGAATGTAAATAATATTTATTATGGTCTTAATCTTTAATCAGTTGTAAAATGATCCCCAGGGCGTATATGCGAACTACCACCCAAAAAAGTGATGTGAATTATTTTCTATTACAACACCACATGGACTATCATAAGGATGAAAATAATAAATAAATATGATTTTTATAATATATTTATTATTTTTGAAAATAATAATATTATATAATCTATTTAATTTTCACCTAGTAGAAAAATTAAATTAACATTCATGTGAACATACAGACTGCCATCTCTGCAAAACAATGGGTTTCATTTTTCATAACCAACATACATGGATATTATTAAGAATATATTTAATAAAAAACTATTATAATTATAAAATGTATATGATTCTAGTAATGATCTAACACCAATCCATTTGACCATGGTCAATGTACTATTTTTATTTGGAGGATATAAACTAGACGACCCCAAAATGACCAATGTGAACTTAACCATTTTTAATACTAAATAAAATATTTTAATAAATTTAATAAAATTAATATTAATAAGGGAATTAAGAAGAAAATTATTTTCATGATTTAAAATTACAAGTATAATATTAAATTTCTATATTTATATAATTTATGAATGTTGAATGGACTTAAGGTAGTGGATTTATCTATAAAACCTTATTTAATATTATTCATTTTAAATATTTATTCTTCATATCCATCTTCATAAAAATTATGAGATTATTTTAATATTTTTAAATTAAATATTAAAAAAAATTACTTTAGAAAATTTATACTTTATTCAAAATAATTAAATATTATTATTTTTAACATTTACAATAGGGGTAATTTTGAATTATTTTTAACAATGTTAAAAAGTGTTTTTAATGTATACAATTTATCAAAATTTTCTATCCATTATAGAGACTATTTGTTATAAATATTCCTCTATATATTTTCCATTGGTTTTCCAGGAATATATTATTCTAATTTTTAATGGAATGCTTCTATTAAATATTAATCAAAATAATTTGATTTTGTCCCCATTTTTCAGTGAAAATGGAATGTTCTTTTTCTTATTGGATCAAATGGGTCTTTAATTTTTTTTATTATAAAAAAGTGTGAAATTTAAAAAAATTATTCCTAACATGAATCATGATATTTATAGATGATTATGGGCAGGCCCAATATAGTGTATGATGATTGGTGAGCTTTATATATCTCCCAAATCCATTTTTAGTGATTATTATTTTAAGGTAGACATGAAAGTGGTAACTTGTTAGGTTAATATAAAAGAAACCATTGGCCCGCAATTATCAATTACATTGGGGAAAAATATGTGAATATTGGTTATGTCAGTTATTCTCATAGATATTTATTTCATTCATGAAAAGAGTTTTTATAGAAATATTGTTATTTCACGAGGAATGGAAATTTTATAAACTTTTAAAGGTGAATGGTTTGTTTTTCAAGGTTTTAATTCATATGATCTCATATAAATCATGTTTTATTCTTTATTTTCAATTATATTAATGTTTTCCAATAGTTTTATTTGAATAAATAATGATTTTATGTTGTGTATATGTATTATTTATGTTCTCAAATATTTATTTTGTAGATTGTTTATAATTTTATGATTTTTCATGATTTTCACTACACTTCTTGATTCCATTATTTTTATATCCGTTAAAATAATTTTTTATCTAATCCAATATTTTTAAAATATTTTTCAAATAATTCAATGATTTTCAATAATTACAGAATTTTCAGCAGCGATAAATCATAATAGGAGAAAAGGTGTCATGATTGAAATAAGGGTGTTAAATTGAGAAATAATTTTTATTGGTAAATTGTACATTAAAATGAAGTGTCCCTTTGTTGTGGGATGTTTTAAATGATTATGTAAAACTCTAAAATAAACTTGTCTAATAAATTAATTAAATTGAAACCCCATTTATAAATCATGTAATTATTGGTTATTTATGTTATGAGGAGTTTTACCTGACAATCATCACCGCTCTACTTCTACTTCAAGAGTTTGTTATATCTATGAACCAATAGATTATTTTCATATATAATAAAACATCTTAAAGCGATACCTAATGCATAAAATATATGACATATTCCTGAATGTATTAGACATTAATTAGAACATGTGTCAATGTAAACCATCACTTTAATACCTCAAAGGATTATTTTCATTGAGAACCCTATAAAAACATCACATATGTATGGTAAATAGTAGTCATTGGTGAAGTAATCATGGATAAATCATTCATGAATAATCACTAATATCTCTCTTAACCTAGGAATATTAGTATCTCAAATTCATAATTTATCTCTTATGAGGATATAATTACTCATACCTTTTCATGAATAAAAAAATACCCTGTTTTGAAACAACATACCTTATGAATTTTCCTTATTGTATCCAAATATATATTGTATATAACTTTTCTTGAACGGGATGATCATGTAGAGTTCCTAAAGTAACTCTCAAATAAATCTCATGCTCTTCCTTTGAATTATAATACACTAATATATCATTCCTAAATACCATAAAAAATAATCATGGTATTGATGGAATAACAAATTAATGATTTTCATAATCATTTTTGGAGTATATTTCTTCCCAAATAATATCACAAGAAACTAAAAGAAGATTTAATTTCTTCAAAACATAATCTTAGAAATATTATTCCATTTCTACTTCAACTAATGATAACCTGACCAAATGAAAATCATTGAAACTCACTATTCCCCAATTATCTAATAGAAATGGTCATCCATATGGGGGAATAATTTTTTATTCTTAATAGTAACCTATTTAATTTTAGATATACAATAAATAAGTAGTGATACTCATCCATTTTCATAGACAATAGAACCTGAGTAGTCATAGGAGGCACATTTGGGAGAATAATGCTTTAATCCTTTAAACCACCAAGATGAATCATAAAATATTTCAAATTTCGCATTGATATGTGATTGGATTTCAAAAAATATAGGCTATTTCATATGTTCTAGATCAATTGTAAATTCAACCTCTCACTATGAGGCTAAACATTCGATTCCTTATGGAAAAACATTAATAAAATCTCTCACATTTAGATGAAGAGAAATTATTGAATCACATCACCCTCAACCAAATGATATTTTAATTAACAAATCAATATACCATCTTGGGGAATGGAGTCCTACATAAATAAAATAAAATCCCAATCCCCTTGAAACACATTGTAGTTCCCATTAGAAGTGGTGAAGTTCACTTTTATAGTAGTAATCTACATTCATCCTTATATAAATCACCTAGTAGATGCATAAAATAATTTCAAAGGGATCAATTTTAATGGATATTAAATTTCACAGTAGTTCCATTTTTTATGTCAATATAGAAAAAGAGGTGAATTATTATATTTTACCTTTCATCTTCCCAATATGGGTTGAAATTTCGATAAGGTAATTTGTAAAATCAAATGGAATTTTAAAAAGATTAAAATACTGGAATGAGAAAAATAATTATAGGAACCTATTTAAAATAAATTAGACACCATAAGTGAATCAATAAATCTCATAGTCTGAGGATCATCTCAATTTGCAATATCATATCATATATAGAATAAAATTTCCTCACATTGGGATGGATATGAGTTCTATATGTGTCATGGGAATTTTTCCATAGATAAATATGATGATTTGATGTATCAATCCTAAATCCTCTCCCATTATTATTAGTCATACTACCATAGAGGCATCATATTTTACTGCATATCCCCTCAAAGATGAATAACCTTTAAGAATTCAGGTTGAATAGATTGAATATTTTTTTATCATATAGGGACTCAAAAGAGAGTAATTCCATTATGGTTTCTAGTAAAAACAAATTTTATGCTCAATAATAATTCACATATAACATTTAAGAGTCCCACATAACATTACTATAGATGATCAATTATGAGGTGGAAGCTAGGATCCTTTACCACTTCAATTTCTCGACTTCTTTCAATTTTTTTTCTCATACATGGAATTTTCTCATCCTATTAAAGATATGGAAGGAACCCCAAAAAATACTAACATGATAGCATGGTCAATTTACACCATTACGGCCTGATCAAAAACCAAATGTTTTTTCCTGATGATAATAAAAATTAATTGATGTCATACATTTTTTCATAACCCCAATTCAAAATGTAAGAATATTAGATCTTTAATGGAACCCATATAATGAGAAAATTAGGAATGAATTGTTAATATAATAGAATACACCAAGGGGATTGGATAACCTTTTTATGGAAAATCAAACTCATGAAACTTATCTAGTGCTTGGATTTCAGGATAGAACTATCCAGAGATGATAACATTGAAATATATACACTCTAAGTTCTTGTTTTAATTTTCATAAAATGATGTATCAAACCACTTTTAAATTTGATTATATTTCTTAAATATAGATCTATTCACCTAATATCATATATAATCTAATGAAATTAAAATATAATCTCAAGTTTCTATATAAAAAATTATAAATCTTTCTGATAATTTGTCCCATGGAATGACAGAGGATTGTGGTTATGGAATTCCTTTGCTCGTTCCAAATCATGACTATATCATGAACCTTTATTCAAAACAGAAGCTATGAATGGTTCTGATCGTCATTATATATATCATATTATTTAGAATTTTTATTCAACCAAATTATAGTCATTTAATTTATTGTCTGGTGGAATGTTTTCCAAAACATTCTCTAGAGGGGTTAAAGGACACATTCGAGTGGAAATGAAACTATAGATAATAAAATAATAATTGTAGGAACAACTAAAAAAGTGATAAAATGTAAATAGGAATAAATATTAACTATTAAAAAAATTTAAAATTTGTAAGATATCATCTATAAATGGGAAATTACATGAAATCCAGCAACAAATATTATTGATCATTTGGTTTTAATATATTTTAAACCATATACTAACCATATGGTACACAAATAGATCCCCAAAATTAGGAATCATTGTTTAGATTCATGTTATGTAGCACATTTGAAAAAAAATTTCACCCTAAAGGAACTCCCTATACTAGATATTTCTAATACAGGATCACAAAACTCAAAATCAAGTAAAAACACATCTAAAAACACTCAACACCTAACATCCTATGGAAAATTATGGATCATTATGATGTCAATTATCTATGAAATAATTAGTAACATAACCTTATAGTCACAAATGTCAAATATTATTCATGCAAAAAATATCTCACATATCATAAAAAATTATACAACCATTTTTCACAAACCAACTTAGTTTACCTCGAATCGGGGAATCTTAGCTAGTCTGTGTAAGGATCTATGTTCCTTATAGATTTCCATTGGATATAAACCATTTATATGGTATCTAATATGTATATTGGAATTTTTGCATGTAATTAATTCAACCAACTAATAAAAATTGAGGAACCATCATGACCATATTGAACATTGGATGGTCTTACCACAAATTAAATACTAGTAATGAATTAGACAGATAAAAATAAGAATAATGAATAATATTTTAGGGAAAAAAATAAACATCCATGTGATAAAAAATTTAATAGGGAATTACAAATAAAAAGGAGGTTTATGTATTAACAATTTAAAAATATGATCATATAGGAACTTAAATAGGTGATATAAGAATATGATAATAATTTAGGACAAATGAAACTGAAAATGATATCCATATCCATATGATTTGGGGTTTTAGTTCCATAATTTCTCCACCACCCATCACAAGCTAGTAGAAATAAGAATCACCACTCCTAAGAGAAATGTTTCCACAACCTGTATATATGAAAAATTCTTACACACCACTTGAATTATTATATAGTGTGATAGTAAAAAGTCTAGTATTATCACATGAGGTGTATAATAAGAAGTATTTATTTAACAAACCCAATCAAGATAGTTTAGAAATAAACTATCTAAAAATAATCTTCTTACAGTTTAAATACAAGAATTATGCGATAGTTATATTGATATAATTTAAGAACCATGTAAGAAAACAATTGAAATCAACAACAATGGGGAAGAAATAAGTTATATAAGGTTTAGTAAATAGAGGATCATAATGAAAAATATATTTTATTGTATTCATAGTCAACCAAACACAATATATAGGGTAAATAATTTCATGTTATAGTAGAAGGGGGTCCCCCAAAAAAGTGGATCATGATACATATCATAAAAGGGTTTATTAAGAGCTATAATAATAGCCTAATGCTTGGGAGGCTGTACCATTACATTTATTTTATTTATTAGGGATCTCACCTAAATAGCCAATCTAGGATGTGATTTTGTTTTTATTAATATTTCACCATTTCAATAATAAAAAACATTTCAAAATAAATGGGTCATTTTAATAAACACAACAAATGTGACCCCTCATTACATGGATTTCATTCCACTTTATACAAAAAAATCAAAAGGGAACGGTTTAAAAATATGTATAATTATTATATTATCATTTAAATATGATAAAAAATATTTTAAATAAATTTAAATATTCCTTGAAAATAAGAATGTAATTAATGATCTTGACTTTAATATTATAGAAAAAACAACCAACTATTATCAATAAATGATCTTTTAATTTTGTATAATCCACTAGGGATGTGATGAAAACAGTATAATATGATAGGTAAATGGATTATAAACCCAAAGACTATCATTAGGATCATCCAAAAAAACCTAGTATGGGAAAAAAACCAATAAAGATGACTTGAATGATATATCAAAAGTTTTTCCTTGAATAATCAAATATTAAACCACATAGAATGACTCTAAGGGATGTGGAGATACATTTGATTCATGATGCATATTGGGGGTTGAGTGGGGATGAAATGATTGAAAAGGGGTAAAAATAGAATTTTTAGATACATAATTCTATATTTTTAAAACTATGGAATGATTATATGGTTTTGACACACTATTTAGAAAACTATAAAAAAACTATTTTAATGCCCCTCATTTCTCAATGGTTTTCAAATGGATTAGATGCACAGTTGGAAAAGTTTTGGGATAACAAAAAATATCCATATAATTGTTTTTGGTTCACATGAATTCTACATGGTTAGTAATAGCTATGTGAAAATAATTTTATATTTTTGCTTTCCCATTTTTAATAAATTTTCCAATATAAATGGTCTAATAAGATAACATAATAATATTTATAAATATAAAATCCCATAAATGAAAATTTATTATTTTAGGTGACATGAATCCTGTAATTATTTATCATGAATTGTGATTATTTATTAGGAGTATGGAATTGATGAAGAATTATTGAATGATTTACACTATTATAGGGTTAATGATTATAAAATATTCTTTATGCATGTTTAGTGAATTTATATATCTTGGTAGATTTGGTAATGGTTAAATTATATTGAATAAATGGAATAATTGAGAGAAAAT